>BSAI01000073.1:18312347-18447618 GCA_036245035.1 Adrianichthys oophorus | reverse complement strand
TTGGTGTCTATGTGTACATTTTGTTGAACAAAATGAAAAAAAGGAGAAAAAACAGACAAAAACCCCACTTTGTTCAAATCCTGGCACAACCCCCTTTTTATACTCTGTTTCTTTTCATGGACGCGTTTGTCAAGCTGTCACTTTGGATCTGTCAGGTCTTCTGTCCCTCATCGTGTCCTCACGTTGCTTTCTGTCAGGTTAGCAGTGGCATAGAGTGATGACAAGGCATTTTCCCGATGCTCCAAAAAGCCCTTTGAAGTTTTTGCTGGCGATGTGTGGCCCACAGGAAAACCTAATTTTACGCAATAAAGTTTGTTACCATAAAAAAAAAGTTAGCTCTTTAGCTGACAGGTGTTTAATGTTGTGCCTCTAGAAAATAAAAGAATTTTGCACACAAGCAAAGTTAAAGACAGATGAAAATTGTGCTTTTGATGTTTTTAACATGTTCTTATGACATTTTGCTCATAATGGAGGACATAAATAAAGAAAATTAAGATTAAAATTGCATTTCTGAATATTTATATTTTTTAAATTATAGTAAATCAGTAGCAAATGAAAAAATGCACTTTAAAAAAACTTGGAGCTGTGAAATAGAAGCTACAATTGGTAGGCCACAAGCTCCCTGCTCTGCTCTATTATGATCCATCCACTTGTACGGTGAAATTAACACATTGTCCAGCCAGTGCTGCTGCTGGCCGGCAATCTGCCCTGTGGCCGCCAAGCTGTTGCTCAATTTCATAATGGTGTCATCCCCACCTGTCACTGAACTGTCACCGCGCAACCTCAAAATGTGCCCGGGCGGCCACTGACCAACGTCAACTTTTAGAGAAAATGTGTCCAATTGTGAAATTTTAACTTTTTCCTAAAAGCCTCCATGGCCACTGCACGTTGTGTAAAAATGTGACTGCCGCCTCCTGATTACAACACCTGTCAAATTTGCTGAAAAACTTGCATTTAGGTGTTCCTCGTGGTGGCATTTCAGATAATTAACCGTAGTCTTACTCTTTACCATCAGGCTCGCCCAACTAAGAGGGAAATTAAAAAAAAAACTCCTGCCGCTCCTAGAAAACAACACAAGCTTTTGGATTTGGGAAAAAAACAGCATAATCATAATTAAAGGACCACTGGGAACGCTTTCACAAAAGATCAAAAGATGATTGGAGTGGAACTTTAAGCAAAGGCTTACCGTCTTTCTTGTATTACCCAGATATTTTTGAAATGTTATGTGTTTCAGTTGTAAAAACACACAAATAGCACTGTTTTGAATTGGGGACAACCAGATGACTGTTTAACAATTTGATAGAAAGATGAACTAAAATACATGTGAGGTGTCAGGTGGGTGTTCAGCTATTTAAAAACTGTGTTGTGTAAAAGTCAGAAGGACACCAGAGGGGTGTAGCATTCCCATAAGCAGTAAAATGAAAATTGTTCAGTATGTGCCAGAGGAGTTCTGAGGTGTCAGGTATAACAGCAATATACATTCTGAGTGATGGATTACGTGCTATCCTTCACCAACAGCCAGTCGGACTATTTGTCAAAGCATCATCCTTTGGTCTATTTTTCAAACCCAGATTTTGTTTACTGTGAAAAAAAAGGATCCTGTATGTTGAGCCACAAAAAAAAGGGTTGTTCGTTTTTAAAACATGTAGTCACTTGAGTCTAACCCTCTGCTTTACATTTTCTCCCCCTCCCCATCTCCCCGCTTTACCTCACATCACCGTCCACCCAGACAACACAGCTGGCATCCATACCCAGAGGTCAGGCTTTAACCGCCACGAGCAGAATGTTTACTTCCTGCCGATTCTGGTGGTTGACAGTGGGTCTCCCTCGCTGAGCTCCACAG
Organism: Adrianichthys oophorus; assembly: GCA_036245035.1. NCBI lineage: Eukaryota > Metazoa > Chordata > Actinopteri > Beloniformes > Adrianichthyidae > Adrianichthys > Adrianichthys oophorus. The sequence continues at coordinate 18,445,775 of BSAI01000073.1, read as the reverse complement.
GCACCCTGACCATCCACGTCTGTGGCTGCGACACAGGTGAGAGCTACTGTGGGCGCTGCACCACCGCTAAGATTAACATCACTGTCACCTTTTGCATCAGCAGCATTAAAAAAAGGTCACAGTGTCACTGCTTTGCTTAACAAACAGTTCTTATCGGCTTATATGCACGGTGAGGAAAACAACACGAGTATACAAGTTTGCAGCCAAATGGCTGTCTACAGAGATTTCAGGCAGGTAGAGCATATGCAAAGTAAAGACACTGGTATTACCTTTGTTAGACAGAGCTTAGTCCCTGTCTGCTGGACTTGATTTAACATATTGATGTTTCTTTTTTTTTTCCACAATGCAGATGGGGCCATTCAGTCCTGCAATGCAACAGCCTATGTAATGAGTGCAGCTCTCAGCCCCGGGGCACTTATAGCACTACTGGTTTGCATGCTCATCCTCATAGGTAAGCAGATGAAGGCTCTCCTATGTATAATACATGCGCAAGTGATAAATGAATGGGTTTGTGATGGATGGCTAGATGGATGGATAAGCACAATGGATCAGTGTTGGTTTTCTGGGGTCAGTGCCAAGTTCAAACACTCCAGCAGGAACACCAGAAATATTGCATCCGAAGAAGGATGTTCTGCAGAAAGGGCAGATCTGGGCGGTGCACTGAAAGACAAGACATCAAAGCTCCTGTTGTGAGAGTCAGTCGGTAAAATGTGTCTTTCAGGAGATTGAAAAAAAGTAATAGAGATTCAAATGGAATGTGCATCAGATAAAAAATGAAATCAGATCAAACAAATACCTTTAAAAGAGAGTTACATTTTCTTTTATATACCTGTTGGACAAGCTGCTTTTATGTGGAGAAAGCTTTTGTTCAAGCCAGAGCGCAGATGCTGCCTGCTTTTATGAATGACATCAAGCCACTTTGATCCACTAAACACAGGCAGAGATGGAATGAAGAACAGTGAAGTGCAAGGGGGGGCAGGGAGCACAAACATGATAAAGAAGCTGCCTCAGCAGCTGCACAGGATGCTTAAAATAGACAGGGCTTTCCAGAGGACCATAGATTTTTATATACAGGAGCAAACGCACAGTAATGCACCAGGACGTACACACACTCCACCTCTCAGATACCAGAGATGTTGTTATTGCCATATTTGAAAAATTTATGAGTTTGCTTTTCCTGAAGTGTACGTTTTTGCATCCCACTCCCTTGTGAAAGCAAAGAAACAGAAGTCATGTCAGAGTTTTGTCTCAACCCCACTTTTCTGCACTGTTCAGATCATGCTGGTAAAGAATTATGGGTAATGTCACAATATCCCTAACGCTAACCGTCTGACATCACCCTTTATTTCTTTGAGGAGCTTTTTCTGGTGAGAAATGTTAAAAGTCTGTCTCCATTAACGAAGCCATTTGCTGAGGAAAAACTTCAAAAGGAGAGCATCATTTATTCAGTGTGGCTTTAAAAGCCTCAACAAAAAATCTTATGTTCAAATCTGAGGTAACCTTCTGGCCTATAGACAAAAAATAGACCTCTGTTTGGGGTGGAGTGTAGGTTTTGATGTTGTGAGATGGATAGCAACCCATCTGAAGCAGGAGTTCAAAATGTCTGCTTTGGCCTTCTGTGAGACCCTGTGCTGGAAAAAAACAGACATTTTTTGCATTACACAGGTTTTCATGCCTTCTTTTATCCTAAAATGATGCCACGTCGATTGCGGTAGTTTTGCTCAGCTCAAAGCCTTGTCTACGGTGGCCCTGAAGTGCAAGTCACATCGGCAAATCACTCACAAAACAAATAATTCAAAGACAGCTTTGCATTTTAGAAAACATAACAAAATTACAGAAACCAAAACGTAAAAAAAAAAAAAAAAACATTTTGGAAAGCTAAAATAATTTCCAGGAAACAAAATGAAATGTTAGAAAAACCAAATACAATAAGAAACGTTTTGTTTTTGTAATATTTCATTTTGTTTTCTATAAATTACTTTTATTCTCTAAAATGTTGGTTTTTGTTTGTTAGTTTCATACATTTTTGTTTCTGGAATTTTGTTTTTTGTTTTCTAAAATGTAATGCTGTTTTTTTTTTTTTTTTTTTTTTTTTTTTTTTTTTAATTTTTTTTTTTTTTTTTTTTTTTTTTTAATCTGTTTAGCTTTTTTAATTGTCATAATCTCTTAAATGTTTTTGCGTCTAGTGATTTGTTGTGATTTGCACTTCAGGGCCACCGTACTTAGTGCATTGGAAAAAATGACAGAATTTTTTTTTAAGAGAATGAAAGCTCTGCTGAAGTCAACACACATTTTTTTGTTATCTCAGGGCTCCAAGGGTCATGATTGGAGGCTGAGCTGTGTTTTTATAGCTGTCATGCGGTTTGAATGACCTGGGAGTGAAGCATCTGACAGCAATCCTATTATTTCTACCGCATAATGTCTGACACGTTCTGTTCCGCTTTTTATGTGTTGCAGCAATGACACGCATGATATTCTTGTGCACACGTCAACAGTTGTAGTCAAATCATTGCACTTTTCTTTCCTATAATGCAACCCATTTTCTCAGTCTGAATAATGTCGCACAGGCCCCGTGCACATGGTTACCACCAAACCAGCTGGCCTGCACTGCCTTTCTCCAGGGGCTGGACCACCTCTATTACATCAATTGCTGGATGATGAGAAAAATGAAAACAAATTTCTGCCTAATTACCTAACAAACAAACACACTCTCCATCAGTTCATTTATGGCCCTGCTGTGAAGAATCTATTCTACTGCGTCGAAGCATCTGCATGCATCCATTCCAATTACCTCCCATCTGCTTGTGATGAACTCCCGCATGAGGGCAACCAGCGCAGCCCAAGGGGAAATTAACCGTCTTGTCAGGAACACTTATCGCAACATCTGCACACATGAGCATAAGCTTTGTATGTATAGAAGTCAGCTATACACAGGTGCATATGCTTCCTGCAGAAATCACTTCTGAACTTGCTGGTGGGCTGACATTTTCGAAGGTATGTAAATCTGCTAGTTAACCAGATTTCCGAGCAAATCAAGTGTTTGCAAGTGTAGCGGTAGGTGAGGCTCTGTATCATTGGGGTGTCTGATAGTCTTTTTATCAAAAGCAACGGAATGTCACTCACCCTTTACCTCAGTTCTCTGATCCGCGCCGAGGACGGTGTTCGTAACGCCAAGTTTTCCACGTCCTATTACTCTTCTCATTAGTGCGAATTTAGAGTAATTGTCTTAGTGTTTGTTTAGTGTGCATGGCAGTGTACCCCACAGATTACCACAAACCACGACTTCTCTTTTCTGCCTCATGGCAATTAATTTGCCACATTCACGGAAGGGAAGAATAAACACAGTGGTCACAGACACTACCTCCCCAGTGGAGCCCGGTAAACAAGAAAAGAGGAGAACAATGTTATCACCCACAGAGGCTGTGTGAAATCCCCATTTAAGATCAACAATGGATGATTTCTAGTTAAGGAGTAGGGGGGTTGCTTCATTCCACTAGTCACTTTTAGGCAACAGTGCCAAAAAAGAACAATTGTAAGCAGAAATTAAACATGGCTGTTGATTTTTTTCTTCCTCCTCTTTTTGACATATTGGAGCATTCATTGGTGAAAGAAAATACTGTTAAAGAAATCAAATGTTGGGTGACTATTCACACATCCTGACTTGTCAGTGGCTATGAAAAAGTGCATGTGTCTACAGGGATTTTTTCCATGCATACTAAATATACTCAGAAGGTACTTTTGCATTTGTGAATTTCCTGTATGTAGCTCATGATATCCTGACATTGATCTACTTCAACTGGAAACAGAGAAGCTATATTTCATCTTCACAGAGTATGGATGGATGTCCTGACGGGTCAGCACAACCCACTTCATAATTGATAGCCTTCTTTTCATGCTTTTGGACTTGCTGGCCATTTGTTAACGATGTATCTAGGTGTCTCTTTGCATCCCTTCAAAGTAGCTGCTCTCAGTAAGAAAAATGGAATTTGTTGTTGTGACATGTAGCAGTAAAAAAATTGCCCTGTGTAGAAAAAATAATGTTGCCAGTTATTTAAAAAAATCCAACCTTTTTGTTTGACTTATTTCTTCATAAGCAATTAAAACACAAACAAAAAAAATACAAAATCAAATAAAAGAGTGCTTCAAAAGGTATGTCTGCCTTATTATGCCTAACATAATTGAAAAAACCCATTTTTATGCAAAAACAAATGTAATGCTTTTATTTTGAAAAATTATATTTTTAGTTATTAAAATACCATTTCTGTGGATGCAATTATCATGTCTCACAACAATCACTTCATAGATTTCTGACCTTTATTACAATGTTTAAATAAATGTATGTATGATATTGATCCTTCATCATTATTCCAACTTTAATTATTACATCTAATTTAAAAAATCATAAATCTTATAAAGGGACAAAGACAAAGTCTAAGTAAGCATGGTTGAAGTTTGCAGATTGGGAAACTGTACTATGTCTAATTAGAAATAAAGGGCAGCAATTAAAATAACTAAGCAGAAATTAAATCCTCATTGATTTCTCTGTGCATACAGCCTTTCTTCTCTTTCCTCATTAGTGTTTAATGATCAATCTCAGTTCTATTTTGCCTTTTCAACCCTCACTGATACAATTCTGTCTTTGCTCAAGTGGCCACCTTGATTTTTTTTTTATTTCATAACTATCAAGTCTCATTTTCATTAGACTTTGATGACTATTGATGTACAGATTGTCCACCATTTTTTTTCTCTTGAATCATATTCCTGCGCAGTGCATTCAGGACTGTGAAGAATCAATGCTCATGCATTTGAAATGTAAAACTTGATAATAAATTATCTTTTGCGGGGTGAAATCAAAGTTCCAATCAGAGTAGTAAAACTTTCCCAAAGAGAAGAACTTTCAAATCTATCATGAGAGGTGAATGTCTGACAGATGTTTAGTGCCTTTTTTTCTGCAATCCATTTTTTTTAAAGTTGCTTTGTCATTTTATGTTATCAAACTGAATTAAGAAGACTTATATTTGTGCTCCTAAAATAAGAGCAAAAAAGGTTTTAGTCCATGAATAGTTTATGTGTCTGATGTTGGAGTTTAGTATTAGTAAATATTCAAATAGGAACATTTTTTTGTGGGTTAAATGCCATTTTGCGTGTTAAGCATAGGAAATCATACCTTATAACTATTTAGACCTATTGAACAATAAACAATTCTTAAAATGATTACTGTATTTAAAAAGGTGCATACAATGCACCTATATTTGAATTTTTGTCATATCTAAGGGTACTTAGCTACAAGGCGCATTGGGGGGACAAAAAAATCAAAAATAAGTTTGTTAGTCAGTCAAATTTTTATAACTGCGTTCACAGTAACTCTAGAGCTTGCTTCTTACATGCTATATGTTAGCCACATTTAGCTTATATTACCTATTCACAATACGTGTAACTCCCAACCTTTCTTGCAACATTTAAAAGACAGACTGATACAGCTAAAACAAACGTTATTGTGACTATGATAACTCTCAGCCTTGTTAGTACCAAGTAAAAAAAAGTAAAAAAAAACAAAAAAACAAAAACAATCTGACACTGCTACACGTTAACTGCATTAGCGTTTTTGCAAAACCTCTAACTCTCAACCTTGGCAATGTCTTTTTATGTATTTTTTTAAAGCACCTCAAAAATGTAAATTATGAAATAAACTTCACATCCTCATATCCCAACTCTTTATTTTGTGATATGTGCACTAGGACAATATCACACCATCACCATGTACAACATTGTTGTCCTTTCATTTAACATAAAGAGAACTGTGAAATCCATAATGAACTCTTAGTCCTCTCTGCTCACACTAACCCAAATATTTGTGCATTGATTTAAACATACTTTAGACATAAAGGACATTCAGCAGGGAAAAAAATTAAACTAAAAAGAACAAAAAAAGCACAAACAGCATAGGCTAAGCAGACAAAGCCTCAGATCTACGTGTCCTCCACTGAATCTTCCTTTTTATCCATTTCAAAAGCATCACTGGTGAGTCTCTGGTTGTGTAGAGCTGCCCTGTTCTGGAGAAGGTTCTCACAGGTACAGGTTTGCTGTGGAGGCGGTTCTATGTGGAATGATTTTCCTGCAGAATCTACACTCTTCCTTTGTATTATCATTAAAAGATTTTGCTTCTTTTTCCAATGTCACTCAGTTACTTGAAATTTTTGGGTTGATGTAGCTTTTTGTTGTTTGCTCAGACAGATGCTCGCTCTGTCTTTCCCTCATACTCTGTTCATGTTTTATTGCTGCTGCTGCTGCGTGTAACAGACCCCTCCGCCCCTGCGCTCAGTGCACCCCCCCACAGACAAATACACACACCCAGCTCAGCGCAAACACTGATGTATTGACCATTCATGCGGCTTGAAGAAAAGAGAGACGTGAAAGAAAGATTTAAGAAAAAAAAAAGAACATGAAGGAACCACATCGGAAATGATCATGAAGCCACGTCATCATCCGGTCAAAGTTGCACTGAAGTTGTGCTGAAAATGTAAAGTTGCAGGGTATGCAACAATTCGCTGGGTTTGCTTGAATTTGAGTTAATAGTTACGATCGCAACATCTTGAAATCCTGGAGGGTATGACACTTACTGTGACCACGCTAAAGTCTAACCTTGTTGGTAACACATATTAACCACAGTCCAACACCACCACACGTTGGACACATTATCTAATCAATAACACCCAACCTTGTTTGCAACTCTTAAAAAAATTGACAGACATTTGGACAAAGTGCTGTGTACCTTTTGAAATTGTTTCAACATCAGTAAACACAACAATAATTATTCCATGTAAAAGCCATGTCTGGATAGTAAAACACACTGTTGTTTTGTTTTTTAAAGGATTAAGGCTTTTAAGTGTTTCTCATAGGTTCAATATATCTCATGTTTTTGTGTCCTTCTTTCCACCAGTTCTTGTGTTGCTGATTCTAACCCTGAAACGTCACCGGAAAGGCCATAGAATGACAGAGGATGAAGAGGACATGAGGGACAACGTCATCAAATACAATGATGAGGGGGGAGGGGAGCAGGACACTCAGGCGTACGACATGAGCGCTCTGAGGAACCTCTACGACTTCCCAGAGTCTAAAAGTGACTCTGGCCCTGACATCCGCTCACTGCCACAGTGGCTACAAGCAAACAGAGTGGGTGGAGGTGCGGATGGAGCCGCAGCAGCAGCACCGGCAGACTTCTGTCTTTTTGAAAGCTACATCAGAAAGAAGGTGGAGCAGGCCGACGCTGACCTGTCGGTGCCGCCATATGACTCTTTTCAGACGTATGCCTTTGAGGGCACCAGTTCACCTGCACTTTCACTCAGTTCCATCCACACGCTGTCCACCACCTCGGAGCAGGATTTCTCCTACCTCAGCGACTGGGGACCACAGTTCAGGCAGCTGGCAGGCTACTACGTTCCAGAACGCCCAGAGGAGGAAGGGTCCTAGCACAGCACCTCCTTTGAAGAGAGACAGTTTAAGACTCCCTTTTGCTTCTACTTTGTCCTTTATATTTCCCCGGCACTCGTCGGAGATCATCAAAGCCAACACTGTGTCAAAGACAGAGCATAGCACCTCTTTATCGCTTTTTGGAAATTCCGTCATGGATTTTTAAAAATAGATTTTTTTTATGTCTTTTTTTTATTTTCTCATATGAGTTTCAAAGTGTTACTTATGTAATGGTACAAAAACTTTATTTGTATGAAATATCAAAAACTGCCAGATGTGTTTTATGGGAGTTTTATGGGAGAATTGTAACTTTTCTCTTCTCAAAGACAATGATTCAAAGTTCAGCTTAACAAACTGGCTGAAAAACACGTTCTTATTTAACAGGAAGATTTTCATGTATTTATTTGTGTTCATTATTTTATTTATTTAAACAACATCACTATGATGACTTTAAGTGTGGAACTGTGAAAAAGTGAAGAAAAAAAGTAGAAGGGCATTACAAGAGAGACTGCTGAAAGCCTGCAGTGTGGAGGACTACACATAACCACTACTGCAGATGTGAAATGTGAATCCTAAAAAAGATTAAATTAATATTTGTACTTGTTTTGTATGGCCCTTTTTTCTATTTTCTTTTTTTTTTTTTTTTTTGAGAAAAGCAAACAGAAAAGGCAGAAATGAGAGCAGGGTTTGGTCTGAAAAAGCTAAGGCTGACATAAAGTACTTTAGCTGCATTTTTGTTTGACTTTTATTTAAAAAAAAAAAAAAAAAAAAAAGGGAACGCTGAAGGTCACAAACTGCAGACTATTGTGTGTTGACAATGTCTTTTTTTTACCTCTCCATCGCCATTTTGAAGGCAATAAGGCAGAAATCGCAACAGTGGTTTAAGATGAACAAAATGACTCTTTTATTGAGTTGGCGCATGGCCAGCTTCATGCTACTGGGAACCGATATATATTCCAGATTTTTTTGTGTGGATGTGTACAATGTGTTCATTTAAAATCTTGCTATGTCTGATTTTGCATTTGATGAAATATTTCCTTTGGGGAAGGGAGGGAGAGGCGAGTACCAGCAGAAGGGTTGTGTCTCATTTAGGAGGTGTTTTACAGGGGAACACATCTTTAACCCTGTCGCATCCAACCTGGTATTGCAACCTATTCATGTTGATCCTAACCTGCAAGTGTATACAGAAAATATTATTGAAATAAAAAAAAATATATATATATATATAATTTTGTTTTTGTAAATGCAGCTGTGTGGAATAGTTTCGGAAATTACTCAGTTAAGAGCTCTACAAATGAGATCATGGACATAAACTTAATGGAGCATCTATTTTACTAATTATTGTTAGCTAATTGTTTTCTGACAGCAGCTTCTAAATTATGAATGATTATAGGGCTGACTCTTCTCCCCCGTAGCCTAGAAGGATTCACATTTTTTTTTCTTTTTTTTTTTCTTTTTTTTTTAATGGGATGTAACATTACTGTCCATAACTTAACAAAGACTCAGTTTGTCACACTTCAGAGAGCCTTTTTGTCAAACAACAGCATTTTTACTGGTCAAAGAAAATGATGAAGATGAAGATGAAGTTGCTTTAGCTGCTGAAATGATCACTGAGATGTGAGTAGTACTCACATTTACCTCGTAATTTTGCAGTTAAGTCATAACATTGACAAATCAGACTGAAGTTGCATCGATTCAATCTTTGGTACTAGAGCAGTTACTAAATTCCCTTAAAATTGCAGAAGAATATTTAGGTTAGCAGTTCAATCTGACTCAATGGCGAGACAGATTCTGTATGGTTGCATTTTTTTTTTTCCATTTTCCTTTAAAGTATTTATTTTAATTATTGACTGTATAGGAAAAACTGGACTGAGTGACTTCTTCCCAATCACATTCCAAAAACTAAGTACCTGCCGGCTCCAAGAAATTCCTGATTGGCAAGACCCGTTGCCGTAGAAATGTTGACTTAGATTGACTCGGATCAATCTCTGCTGACATTGTCTGGCTCCAACATTGTGGCATCTGTATCACGAAAAAATGGAGACTGAAGTCACTTCTTTCTGTTACAGCCAGTAGTAACAATCTATGTTTCATAACGCAAATATAGATTTGAATTGACATTTTTCATTGCTTTCCTATCAAAACTTGTAGTTGACATTTTTGCCTTATTTATTTATAGTCCACTTCAATTTTGAACTAGAACTCTGAATTTAACAGCATTAGCAAAATCTATGCAGAGAAAAATATTTTTGACATATGCTCCCATGAGACAAGAAAAGAAGAAATAATTGTAAAACAAAAACTACACAAGCAGAGCTTTGAAACCACATAATGCATTCTGGAATAGGAAGCTCCCGCGGTTCCTCCTGTTCTCCAGTACCTTCCTTGCAAATGAGCTTCTCATTCATCTTCCATCACTGTCAAAGGAAATGTCACTCTTTAGTGATGACCTGCACATGTGAACATGTGAGTGTGTGGCCATCAATCAGGACACCACCCACCCCAACTCCAAGGGCAACAAGAGGCTGACCATTAGTTATGCAGATAGATGTTCAGTGATTGATTCATTTCTTGGAGGATATTAAGAATCCTCTTCTCTTTGCTGACTCGTTAATGACAATTGATTGAAAGTGGACGGTGGGGGATAGGTAAAACGTTCAGCAAAATTTTTAGCATGTAGCTATAGCATAATAAGTGAAAAAGCAGACTGTTTTTCTCTGTCAGCTGCAATTAATTATTTTTTGTGGCGTCACCTTATATTCATTTGCATTCGCAACGTAAGTGCAACTTTCCAAAAAAAGCCTGCAATTATAAAATGAGATGACTGTAATCCTTAGGTCACCACTGACTTTTTCCAAAAACGCTTTTAAAGACTGTAGAGCGTGCTTTACTCACAAAATGAGCCTCCTTTAAGTACCCATGCGTTTTCTTTCAAAACTTGCATAATGACTGTGATTATCTTCTTGTGTCTGGGCTTTATGTGAACTTGCAAAGCGTTTGTTCAGTTTATTTGCTGAGAAGAATATCAAACACAGAAGTGCCATCTATCTGGAGGGAACTTGTAAAACTGAAATAAAAAGAAACAAACTTATAAGAGAAAACATAAAGGAAGACAGGAAGAGACAGCGGGAGATAAAAGATTAAAATGGTTTCATGCATTTGCTGCTTTTTAAGTACTTATCTTATTTAAGGTTGCAGTACAGAGAAGGGGATGTATTTTGGTGAGAAAATAAAACATCATATCCAGGACAAGTTCCCAGATTCTCACAGGGTTTACTGACTCACAAGCTGGGAGAATGAAGACTTCACAAGATAACTGCTGCTTCACGAACAGACTCAGGTGCTTTAAGGTATGGTTAGAAACTGGCTGACTGACTTTTATTTCATTTTGTTATCATATGATGTCTTAAACAACTTCTTAGATATGGATTGCAGGAGAAAACAAAAGCAGAATTTTAAATTATTACATACATTTTAGGCCATATTGTACTTAAGTAAAAAAAAGAAAAAGTGCTTTTTGTTTAAATATTTTGCTTCTTTTTTAAAAACTACAAAAGCAAAGAGCTGTAAACAGGCTGGGCACTAATCTCGTCTGCTCATGAAAACTAGCAACTGCAATTAAAAGCCTTGTATTAATTGAAAGTTGAAGAGCCACAATGTATCTGTGTCAAAGACATGATCCGTGTCTGTTTTGTTTATGTGCACATTACAAGATTGCTGGTCTGTTTTGTTCTTGCTACTTACTTTATCCACAAACATTACAGAGCAAAACATCGGGGAATTGTTAAATATTGACCAGACTGAACTGTTTTATTTTTGTTTGTGAGTTAATCCAGACGACAACATTAATTGGGCAAAAAGCAGGGAAGTCTGTGGGTGACCAAGACACTGTGGTTAACTTTGTGGAACGCAGTCGTTTTTCAAAATATCTTTTATTAATTTTCAACATATTTTTTGGCTTTTCAGGATATTTTTTAATGATTATCCAGATATGTATTTTGTTTTTCAAGCTATATGTATTTTTTTACTTTTTGACATTTTTTAGTTTTGTTTTTCAAGATATTTCTTTATTGATTTTTGAGATTTTTTTTCAGGATATTTTTTGTGATTTTCAAGATATGTACCGGTATTTTATTTTTTGAGATATTTTTTTCTAACTTATAGACTTTTTTTGATTTTTGAGATATTAGTTTTTTCAACTACAACAGTTTTAGTCCTAAAGTGAGAAAGGAAAGACAAAAAAAACATGCCATACTTGTAAATATGACTAATACTTTCCTAACATTTTCCTTTGAAATGTTTGTGGATAAAGTGTGAAGAACAACACAGACTGGTGACATCACTCAGATTGACATGATATGGACACATTGGGGTTTTTCAATTAATAATTGCATATTGTAGTTTTCTTGAGCAAATGAGGTCAATGCCCAGGCTCTTTCTAGTGTTTTGCTTTAATAGTTCTTAAACAATTTAGCACGAAACACAATAAAAAAAAAATCTGTTAAAAAAAGGGAAACTTTTTTTTTTCTTTTAGTTCTCTTTTTTCTTTTTTTAATACAATATGCTTCCATACTAAAGTGAGCAATTTTACCAAATTATTCTTGTCATCAGTCTCAATCAAGAAGGATTTCATCCAATTTTAGAGGTCTTTGAAGCAAACAGAGAAAGCATATAATGTATGTGTAATTATCTTCCCTACAACAGCTGAGAAAAATCACAAAGTTTTGTTTTTCTTCAATCTCACAGCAAAGTTTTTTTCCTCTATGTTTTTCTTCTGTTTGATGGAGTGAGCTTGTTACTAAAAAAGCCAGAAATCGATATCATGGAAAAACAAGGAAGCAATGTTTTTTGTTGTTTTCTCCTCACTTTGAGAGTAGCCGAACTGTCTAAGAAATGAAGTGATCATTGGAAACATTCATGAAACCAAAGATCATTTTACTCAGTCAGGAGACTTCAACCTTGTTTACCTGTGACGGATTTTCAACTCTTCAAGCTGAAAGATTTGAGGGAAAAAAATGGAAGCTCCTGAAAAACTGTCATGTTTTCCCTCCTTGATTTTCTCTTCAACCCTAATTTATGATTAGATTATCATTGAACAACAACATATGAATCAACACAGCATCAACAAGTAAAACAATTAGCTAATGCAGGCAGCGGCCAGGGAGGGGGGAGAGATATGCTGAAGAAATGCAACAGCCAAAGACAAAATTACAAAGTGAAACACACAACAGAGGCATTTAATGAATGCCAACCTCAGTTATAAAACACGTCAGAGAAAGTAATAGTGTGTAGAAAAAGTTTTCATAGACCAAACTTTAAACCTGTTTATTTTATCTTATTTTATCTATCTAAAAGAACAACAATAAAACTCTGATTTTGAGTTTTAGATCACTTTTACTTGATTTGTTTGGCTTTGTAAAAAAAAAAAAAAAAACACCCAGTGCAGCATGCAAGTGCTGTCTCAATTTAGTGGTGAAACACTTAGAATAAACCCCGTTAGAAATGTGTTGGTTACACCAACTTGTCTTGCAGGCACTCATCTCTAAAAATACAGCAGAGCTTAGGGTCCTCCCCTAAATTTGTTTACACTGGTTGGTTTATTGCAGTAAATTTGAAGCAGGTAGACCTGATATAAAGGCCAGTAGCGAGTGCTCTATAACTCATTGCTCTATGGCAGCGTAGCAGGCAATTGATTTGATGCCAGCTCCACGCTACTGCATTTGCAACTGCCTCCGCAGCAGCTCTGTCACTTTAAATAAAGGAGGACATCTCCCTGATGCTTCATTCCATGCCATGAAAAACACAGAAGTCTATTGGCATCCAATTTGCGAAGTTTAATAGTGCTGCACTGTATATTTCTGAAGCTTTTCACCTTCATACTTCTTTTTGAAACACCAGAATATTTAAAATTGCACTTAACAACCTAATTTAAGAAAAAAATGACCAGGTTTGGGAAATACAGCATTGCCATACATTTTCTTTTTACATTCTGTTTCCATTTTTCCATTATCGTTTCCATTTCCATTTTTGATTAGAACAAGCCTGTTCTTTCAATTTTTTTTTTTTTTTTTTTCACTAAATTGGCTGCACTATCACGTCTCAGAAGTGGAAACTGCATCAATGAGCAAGAAAGCTAAAACTGAGCTAGAATTTTTTTTACTTGATGCATTATTTATATATTTACCAAATCACAATATTTCATGAGCAACTGCTGCAAAAGCTTTGCAATCCAGTAAAGTGAGTAAATTGTATTTTTTGAGTAATATTTTTACGGTTTTGATTATGTCTGTGCTGTCAAATATCAATCAACCTTTAGCTTACAGGCTTTACTTCTTTATGTTTTGGCTTAATTTCTATTTATCTCTATTTGGACTTAGGCTAAAAAAGCTTTAGCCACATTCTTTTTTGTTGTTGTTTTTATTCAATCTTAGTTAAAGAATGGACAAGTTCATGTCTGGAGCTGGTAAACTAACAAAATCTCTGTCCCTTCATCAGCCACTGGGCACATTTTAGGAAATGGGGATTGAGAAAATGTTCACACTTTTTTTGGACCTGATGAAAAGTGAGTCAATTTTTTTAAACAAGATTGGAAACCTCAGTTTCCTTTTGGAATCAAGAAGTCAAGTACAACTAACAAAAACCTTTTTTTTTTTTTTTTTTTACGTAAAAAAAAATGACCAGATCTAGAAAATACATCATTGCAATCCTTTTTTTTCCCCATTTCGTTTCGTTTTGACCAAACTGGCCTTATGTGAGCCTGTCTCAATTTAGGAAATAGGACTCACAAACCTATTATCCGCACCCTAAACTTTTTCAATTTAACATCCCTGATGAAAAACAACTAATGGAGATTTACCCATGCCCATTATTCCGTAGAAAACGTTTATTAAAAGAAATGAAATGTGAGTAAAAAAAAAACAGTTGTCTGTGTTCTTCCATAGTTTAACACTAACATTACGTTACCTGATTAGATGCAGTTGTGCAGACCTCTTTATAGGTTTGGACTGACCTTTAAAGATTTAGCTGCAAAGACTGTGGGAGGAAGAAGAGAAAGGGAGGTGGTATTACAGGATACAAAAAGTAGTAGTTGGGGTTTCAGGGTCAAAACAGATTGAAATGCAGACTCAGGTTTGATGACTCAGCTGAACTACAATCTTTATGTCATTGGTAAACAGACAACTGGAAAATGTGAAGTTTGTGACAAGTATGAGACCAGAGAACATGTAAAATGCAGGAAGCACACTTGATCAAAGACAAATATTTAATAAAGAACTTAGAAGGATGAAAAAACGGGAGGTGACTGACAACTACAAAGCCCACATGCCTGAAAGGGGCCTAAGTTTCTATCATTTTTGCAAAGATGCCCTTGAAGTCTCGGGATGTCTGAAGCTCATCCTGAAATGCAAGATGGTTTCTGCTTTCTTTTAGGAACGCCACAAGACCTGCGTTCACATCCATAAAAATACATTGACACAGAGGAGGTTTTTTTTTTTTTTTTAGGAGCCATTGAAGAGTAACACAAAATGAAAATGAAATGAATAATCCTGATTTAATGTGAGCAAATCCTTTATAGTGGTGTGTTCTACTAAACAACATTTACACAGAAGAAGATGAGTTTCGTGTTTATATAATCCAGAGCCTTTTTCCATAGAAGTGCAAACTAATATGTTTTGGTCAAGCCACTTAACTGTCACCTTGCAGATACTCATTCAAGGAGACATTCAAAAGACGCTTAAACCACCTGCCTAAAATTGTCTTGTTAAACATATAGCAATTTATCAGAGGTGTTCACATAGAAGATTTATAGATAAACTAAATAGGCACCAAAGCTGCTGATCAACCAGTTGGGACGTGCTTCAAGCATGAGCCTCTTTTCTCACAGGGAGGAAAATTGTCTCTCTTGTGCCTCATGTCATGCTGCATTAATTTCTGTGTAATAGTTTGTAGGCACAGATGGATCGTAGATCACTTCTAGAAAAGGAGTTTTCCTTCCATCCTCTACAGTTTCTCGCTTCGGTTGGGTCGGTGTCCCCTTCAGCTGACTTTGAAATCCAGCTCTAGGGTAAATACTAATTTGATAAGTCAAGGATAAGAGAAGTCCTTTAGAAGTCTTTGATACTTGTAGTTCTCATAAATTGTTACATTATTTTCATAATTTTCAGCATTTTAGGTAAGCTAAATTATTTGAGAGAAGCTCAACGTAGAGCTGCTACAGTGTCAATACTAACCCGATTGAGTCTCTTTCGGGGTCACGGGGTCGCTGTAGGCAACCTGGCAACTGTTGGGCAAATGTGAGGTACAGCCTGAACATGTCCCCAATCTGTTGCAGGGCCACACACTCATGAGACAGCAGCAAACCTATGAAGCAGGGACATGCGGTCAGGGGAGGTAGGTGAGGCATCCTTCTCACCTGCCAACATAAAATACATAGTAATAATAAAATAAATGCATCGTCTGTCCTATAAATGCAATTTATAAGTGAGATTTGGATCATTTTAATCATTTTTATCCTCAAAATTTCTGTGTATTTGCTTATTTTGTGTTCAGTTGCAGTGCAGGCTGTGAGGTGTTCAGCGCCGAGCTCTGCCTCACGGTGAATGACACCATCCCATTCAAACTGGGTTGACTGCATGTGATTTGCTGATTCATCACATGCTAATAATCTAATGCTTTATTTAAAAAAATAGAAATTGTCAACATTTCTATTACTTATTCTCAATTTCTATTTTGAATGTAATGTATTTCACATTTTTCTGTTATTTTTTCAGTGTTTAGATCTAAACTTTTTGTGTTTGGAAAAAAACAAAGTGAGTAACACTGTCTCAACAAAGATGGTGCTCTTGATCTCATGTTTGTTCTTTAGCTTTTGCTAATAATGTTTAAGTCCAAATTTTGCCCGGCTCTGACTGACTGCAAATATGGCAGATGTCATCTCAATGAAAAACTTTTCGAAGTTGGGCTTTCAATCAAAATGTGAAGTAACAATTAACGGATGGTCAATGTCGGACCAACACATCTTTTTTGAGACTGAAGGACATCTAACACTAACATGAGATTAAAAGACAACCTTTATGCTAAAGTCACAGATTTTTGCCCAGACACAGAGACACGTGGACGTGATTTACAAGTAAAAGGTTAGATCAGAGTGTGTGTGTGTGTGTGTGTGAGAGAGAGAGAGAGCATCCTCAATGCCACCTTGTCGGTTAAAGTCTGTCTGTAGCATTTTTATGCATTTAAATCTTTCTTGACCCAATCTGAACCTGCTAAAAATACATAAAAACAATGCTGATATAGATATGAAAGAAAATCAAGAGCTGCCATATACACTTACTGGTTTCTTCATTAGATATACCTGTCCAACTCTTCAATAATGCAAATTGCTAATCAGCCAATCGCATGACTTATGGCATACTAGTAAAATAAACAGCCGTGCCTCAATCTTAATATTTTTCAATATTGATAGAATCGATTTTGCCATTTTGAAACAATTTTTTGATGGCATATGTTGATTTGGTCAACAACTTGGCTTAGGCAGATAGATTTGGTTGGATTGTAGGAAAAGAAATCAATAAAATCGATCAATCGTTACCCCTCTTCTGGACATGCAGGAGATTTACTTTTGTTTATGAAGCAAGCAAACATCAAATGATCCCCCTCCTTCTAACCCTACTCTTCAGCCTCTGCCTCCTGCCTTGTTCTCAGAGCTACTGTCTCTTGACCAGCACAGCCAGTTTCCCCACAGTATTGTACACCATTCTTTTACTTTTTGCTGACACTCTAAAGCCACACGTCACACTTGAAATCTTCCTCCACCCATTCCAACCTGCTTGCACACACGCCTCTTCATCTCTTTCCCACACTCTCTGTTGCTCTGGACTATTGCTGCTAAATATTTAAAGCTATCCGCCTTCTTCACCTCTGCTCCATGTAACTTTAAACTTACCAGAGTCCCTCTCATTTACACACGGATACTCTGTCTTCCTCTGACCTTCATTCCTATACTTTCCAGACTGCACTTCCACCTTTCTTTATGTCCCTCTGCCTGCTTACTGCTGTTACTACATATAAGCACAGTATTTTTGATGAGTTCTAGTCTATCTTTCATAGAAACCATTCCACTGCAATTGTTTTATTTGGAGGTTCAAATATCGATGGCACCTGACCCTAAAACAAGGTTCTGTCATGGTTTAATTAGACCTTTCTTCTGAATTTGGTTATGTTGTCTGCAGTATTATGATAAAGCTACTTGTGATCTTATTGGATTTTTTGGTTGTTTTTTTCCTACCTCATTGACAGAAGCTTTAATGGTTTTTCAAACAATATTTTTTTTGTAAAATAGAGCAGCTTCCATTTTCATTAATGTAAATTTTAGTTTCAGAACCAATTCTATTTTTATTAAATATTTCTCCATCTAGGACAGCTGTCAATTCACCGATATTTTGTACCGATATCTATGCTAACTCACCAACTATTCAACTTGGTTGAATTGAGGACTAAGACCAATTTTTTGCAGTTGAATTCAGATAAAACAGAGAAAATAAGTTTTTCTTCAGAGAAAAAAAAAATCACTCTGATCAGACACAACACTGGTTTGCTTGGGCTTTATGTAAAGCCTTTGGAATCTGTGATTCTTGTTTTATGCTACAGCCACATATTCCAAAACACTGCAATCTAAATGCAAGTTTTTCAGCAAATTCGGCAGATGGCCGCAGGGTGGCATTTGTAATCGGGACGCGGCAGTAGCAATCTTACACGCCATGCGGCAGCTTCAGAGGTTTTAAGAAAAAGTTAACACTGGACAATTTTTGTCTAAAAGTTGACATGTGGGCCCCCGGGCACATTTTGAGGTCCCGCAGTAGCTGTCCAGTTACAGGCGGGGATGACGCCATTATGAAATCGGGTTACAGCTGGGCAGCCACAGCCGGATTGCCGGGCTGGCAGCAGCTCTGACTGGACGATGTGTAAATGTTTCCGAAAGGCAGTCGTCCATATGAAGGACCATCGGCTGCCAGCCGCCTGGTACCCCGCTATATAATAAGCGAGCCATTCTGCAAGCCTGACGGCCACCTGACTGTTGCCATCTACATTCATGTGCATTCATACAATCAGTACAGATCTGCATCTTTCTCATTTCTGTTGAATATTTAGCATAACAGTAAAAATCAAATGAGATGTCATTGATGCTTAAATGACATGTTATGTACTGTATCACAGCTTTTTTCATAGTAGAAAATGTGATGATTGAAAGGTCTGTGGTCTCTGAAGAGGCTACTTTTGTGATAGAGAGCTGGCCTCAGACTCTTTCAGTGATTAGATCCCATGTGCTTGCATTAATAGGAGACACCTTAATCCAGACATGGTCATCTTTATTGAAAGGTAGGTCTTTCAATTAAAAGAGGACAAGATGTTTGACTGGAACAATCTTTCAGAACAGGAAGCTAGTCCTGTCAAATTAAATTCAATACATTTGTTTTCATTCTCTCAAAAGAAGCGGAACCGTTTTCTTTTCCCAATAAAAAATAAAAAAAAGTTTTAGCCACTGTTTTGAAAAAAGGAAAAAAAAAAATCAAATCATGTCAGTTATCTAAAAGTTTTAAAATTAATATAACTTATCATCCCATTTGTTAGCCAAAACTGGGTATGAGTCATCAAGCTCCTAAACTTGCTAATTGCAAACACAGACCAGGTTTTGTTGCACTCTGGTTCTATCAAGAAGGGCATCTGGCATTAAACCCAAGCTTAATTATTCTGCAAATCACTTGTGCAGCAACCTGTTTAATGAGAATAGGCTGAATGACACAAAATAAACACAAGTTTTTCCTAAATAAGAACACATGCAGTGCACAAGTACTGATGGGAATCTTTTCTTCAGGGTAACACAAGTGGACAAAGTGCCCAAATACAATCTTTGACAGGAAGTCAGTGTATAAGAGCTATTTTACAAAAAAAAAAAAAGTTGAAGTTTGACAGGCAGAATCTTGTTTAAGAAAGAAACACGTATACACTCATAGATAGTGGGGCAAAAAGTATCTGTCAGTGACTGATTTTGTAGCTTGTCTCTCTTACATATGAGAGGTCTGCCATGCTCATCATAGCTACACTTGAATTGTGAAAGTCAGAATGTAAGAAAAGAAATGTTCTAAAATCCTGCACTGCTTTAAAGGTCCCTCTGCTTAAACCTGTACGTGTCCAGGCCCAACTAAAGTTTTCCATAGACCATGTGGATGATCCAGAGATTGACTGAGAGAATGTCTTGCGGTGAGATAAAACCAAAAAATAAATTATTTGGGATAAACACCACTTCCTGTGTTTGGAGTGTGAAGCATGGGGGTGGAAGCTTCATGCTTTGCAGCTGCTTTTTTTAAAGGGGAGCAGGATGACTGGTCTGTATTGAGGAAAGGATGAATGAGGTAAGATTTTGGGCAGAAAAACTACTTCCATCTCTGAGAACATTGAGCATGAATCATGGGTGGATCTTCCGGCATGACAATGATCCCTAACACATCATCTGGACAAATAAAGGAGTGGCTTTGTAAAAGCTTTTCAAGATTCTGGAACCAGGCTCTTGACCTCAGTTCAACAGAGAATCTATGGAAGGAGGTGAAAGTCAGTGTTGGGTACGTTACTTCTAAAAAAAGTAACTGATTAAGTTTTTTTAGTTACTGGATCAAAATCGTAATTAAATTACTTTACTCATTACCTATTTGAAAAAGTAATTCACTACTTGTTACTTTACTTTACTTTATTTCCACTCATATACAAATTCTCATAGGAAGAACAGCTTAGTACAAACAAGATCCTCTTGTCT
Source organism: Adrianichthys oophorus (assembly GCA_036245035.1). Lineage (NCBI taxonomy): Eukaryota > Metazoa > Chordata > Actinopteri > Beloniformes > Adrianichthyidae > Adrianichthys > Adrianichthys oophorus. The sequence continues at coordinate 18,425,497 of BSAI01000073.1, read as the reverse complement.
TTCATTTAACAGGCTCCTTTGAAAAGAGATTTTTAATCTCAATAGAACATCTGTGGTTAAATGAAGGTAAAAAAATGAAAATAAATGATATTTTTTAAAGCAATAGTCCTGTGCAAGGTATGAACAAGGTTCAAGACATAACCTGGCCTAATTAAAATTCAGACAACAGTGAGAAAAATGGAACAAAAATAAGTTACAACATATATGGTCTATGCCACAGCTCAAAGCCAAATGTGGAAAAGAAGCTGTTCCGTCTGTATTCATCTCTACCAAGTCTAAAACTAAGCAAATCTTTTGAAAACATAAAGAACTATTAAATGCTTCCTATGTTACTCTGTTACTGACAAAAGTAATTAAATTACAGTAATTCATATGTGTGTGTGTGTGTGTGTGTGTGTGTGTGTGTGTGAGGGAGGAGTGAGGTGAGTGTGTGTGTGTGCACAGGTATGTTTTTCAGTGCCTTGACTCCTTGCTTAGCCTGAAATTTCCAAAATATTTGAATATTGCATCTAGAAGTGTCACAATAAGAAGCATTCAAACATCTCAGAGTGTTACAGCCCCAAAAAATTAAAACTAATGAAATAATTATATGGGATTCTGTATTGAGGGTTGCCAAGAATTACCATAATAATAGAACTGTAATTAGTAATAATACCTAGAAAGTAGAGGCTGTCACAAGGGTTAGTGACATTTTAATTCCCTTCCTTTTTTAACCTGGAGATTAGACAATTTGTGGTTTTGTGAAGCTCACTGCAGCTTTGAATGAGCCTTTATAGCTTTGTCGAACAAAATAATGTGAAATGCCTATCTGCGTATTTTTGTATGTGCTGGAATTATGGGTTTATTGAAACTGTGTAATTGCATTGTATTGTCTTTCTTGCACTTCCCCCTTTTTGTTGTAGCTCATGCCCCAACTGGAGGAAAGTCTCTATTTCTATTTTACTTTTTTTTTTTTTTTTTTTACAACAAATTTGATTTTCTTTCATAATGCAAATCAATTTAATTCCCACTAAAACCTGGGTAGAGCAAGTGAGGGGGGTTCAAAGATAAATTAGAAGAAGATCAAAAGGAAATATAGCAAAATGCATTTGGAAGAAAGCTTTAGATACTCTCTGGATCCAATTTAAATGGATTGGTCCTTCAATATCATATCATACATCCAATCTGTGTGTAGATTTTTGGACTATTATTTCTTCAATTCTGTTCTTTTTATCCATTAATATGGACACCTGCATTCCCCTTACACAATTACACCGGTTTCCTAGAGACAGAGGGCAAGAGACAGATGGAGCTTTGAAATAAACTGTCTCAGTGATTACCCTCTCTGTCTTGTACAGTAAGTCAACAATATAAATCTTAGTTGAGATGGTGGGGCAGTATCAGCCAGCTCTGAAAGCCAATTACTTCCTCAATGACCTGGCTCATGTAATATTAAAAGCCATACAGTGGGTCCACTTACTCTAAATCTATAAAATTATGTTAGAGAAATAATTTAATTATTGCTTCATATTTTTTTATCCAAGCCCCACCATGTCAAGACATGTTGTTCAGCCCCTAAAAGATGAAACTTTTTTTTTATGTTTTCTACTTCTTTTTTTTTTTATGTTTACTCAAGTTTACTTTTTATTTTTGCTTACCAACTATATTTTCAGAAATCCTTTTTTGAATTAGCTTGACTTAGATGTTTATTTGATCAAAACTACACATGCTCAAGCAGTCTGACACGTTAACCAATTAATTCTTGTACAAACTGCAGCTCTTTAATTTTGTTTCCAAAAAGTTGCTTGTTTACCAAGAGATATCAAGGCAAAAGGCAACACCCTGCCAGGTTGCAGCTCTTCTCCGTGAGAAGATGTTGCATGTACGTTTCAAAGTGGATCAGTAGGGGACCAAATTCCTGTTGGCATTAGTCCTAAATGTCTCAACTTGCTCATCTTTTGCAGGCAAACCAGTGTCCACACACACATGCGCAAATAATCTTCATACAATGAATGCCATTGGCAAGGTTATTACTCAACTCACGAGTCCTCAGAACCCCCCTCTGTTCTCTACTTTTGATCTTTTTCCTTTTTGCATGAAAAATAATGAGGATGTCATTACACATACTTCAAAAAGTTCGGTGTCATTGCCATGACTGTGGGAGGATTTGTGTTATAGCTGAATAAACAGGATGAGCACACAGTCAATTCTGGCACAGTCTGAACCACTTCATAAATCAGTCACATGGCCCAGCCAGGCAGTGAAGCTTCGGACGTCATCATTTTCAAAGCAAGCCTCTATGCGCGCTTTGCTGAAACTCCTTCTCCACTATTTGACACACTCCTCGAAGCCTCGATACAAAACGTCACATCACCATTTGTTATTTTAGTTTGGGGTTGGACCTTGGTAGTCTTAATTTGCAAACTCTGTTTTTTTTAGTTAGACTTGGTTAGACAGCCCTTATCAGGGAGCAGCTGTCTCCCTGACTAATTTTATGTTTGGCCAAGGTTCCAATTGTTTTTGTTTGAACCAGCAAACTAATTATTTTCCCTTTTTCTTTACAGGAGTCAGCTTTTTTCATTGTTTTCTTATTTAATAAACTCTGTTCCTTTTTCTCCTGGTGTCCAATTTTAATGATATGGTCCCTTTTTGGGCTTCCCCCACTTGGTACAGATGGTACAAAAAAATTCCTGATGCTTTGGCTGTTAATTGATTTTTCAATTAATGTCAAACTTCTTAAAAAATTGAAACAAAAGCACATTAAACTTGATTGAGACATCTACTTCAAACTCTTTGCTGTTTATTTAATGTTATTTCTAAAAGAAGCAGTTTATAACGAATGCTGTTAATGCAGATGGTACATTCTGAAAGCCATCAATGCTTTTTTTATTTGTTGTTGTGACAAAGTGAGGCTTAAGCTCATGCTTTTCTCCCCCTTTTTTAAATGTAATGCTGACTTTTTTTGCCTTAATTATCTCAGCAGGTCAGCAAAGCTCTTTAAATGTTTGTTGTTTTTGTTGCAATTGCTGTTGTGTTGATTTTGGAAGATTTTTGCTGGTGGATTTTATGTTTGTGACTGTTCTCGTTATGCTGCTGCTTGTTGTCTTTAATCCAGTGTAAATTTAATTAGGCGTTATACACACAACTACCGTATGCAGTATTTGCCCTCTGCCGAGTAAGCTGGTAGTGCGAGAAAACACATGTACTGCACAATTAATTATCAATGTTTGTACATCATTAATTTTTATTTAAGCCAATGGCAAGCGTGAGTTCAGTGATTTTCTTCATGCCCCAATAAAACGGATAAACAATCCATTAATCGTTTCAATGTCCAGAAAGGGGAGGGAGGGTTACAGACAGGTAAAAAATATATTGATGAACTCCATTCAATTTTTTTTTTTTTTTTTTATTAAAACATTATCCGAGTTATTGCAATATAATTATGGCAGGAAAAGACCTGGAATCAGAAGTCTGGACCTTTTAAACTCAGCATAGGCAGCCAGTAATTTGCCAGTCAATGCAAATGAGCTGACTGAATTATGACTGGACTGCTAATTGCAATGTATAGTTGTAGCATTAGTTTATTAATCATTCTAGATGGCACAGATAGTGTAAATATTCAGAGTAACTGTGCTGGGTTAACTGACTAAGAAATGCACACCATTTTTGGAGTTTTGCAAATCAATTCTTTGATTGTGAGCTCAAGTAACATGAAACTGCCTAAATTAGGAAAGTTGGAAGCAACAACCACTTTCAAACCATAGCTGTCCCAGTTTACTGTTTAATACAGCAGAAGATGCTGCATTTTCAACATTAATGGATTTTTTGGGGGCAGGAAAAAAGTCAGTGGTGTAACATCCAAAAATTTAGAGTGACATCTGGGCAATATTTCCTCCAACATTCTTCCTAACACTAAAAATAAAAGAAAGACAGAAAAAGAAAGGCTTCATTCTTTCCTTAAATACACCCCGATCCCCCTTCTGATTTTACCTTTTATTTCTTGATGTCCTGAGGTAAAGCTTTAGACTTTTTTTTCTGAAAAATATTATGCTGATAGCATGTGGTACTATGATGGCGCTATGGTAAACAAAGGTCAAAGGAATACACTGAGGAAAGAAAAAAGATTTGACTTTCTACCTACTTTCTTCTTTACTTTCATTTGTTTATTTCTTTTTATTCAGATTTTTTCCCCTGGCATAACATGGAAATGATAAGTTACGAAAAGAGGTAAAAGATATACAAGACTGTGAATTGATGCACATTAAAATGATTTATCTTAAGTTTTTGTCTCAGTGTGTCACGCAGTGTAAAAATCTGTTATAGTAAAGTTTAATATACATTTCTCAGTTGTATTCAGAAGACAGATATAACTACTGAACAAGAAGTAGGACTCTAAGAAAATATACAAAAAAAATGAAAACTGTGAGTGAGTGAGTCTGACAGTTGCTAATTTCTACAAGTAACCATTGTAAAATTATATGTCATGGTTTAACAACAATAAAAAAAGCTAAAGTGTTCCATATGAGAGAGACTGCCAAAACCATCAGGAGTGCTTGCTGCAAAGAGCTGCTGGCACAGGAAACTGTTTGGCATTTTACGCATTTGCAGTGGGATAATTGCTACATGAGTGGAGGACTGGTAAATATGTCAAAAATCCTGAAAAACTGGCGCCTGTGGTTGATCCAGCAACACAGAGAGATGATCACTGGTTGTCAGCTTTAACAAATGTGAGACTTCTGCTCTGGTTCAGACACAAATTGTTAACGCAAGTCTAGACAGTGGGATCGATTAGTAACTTTTTTGCTTTCTCAATTTTAGAGTCAAATGTATAAGAATATTTCTTTGGAAAAGTGTTTGACACATTTGCTACTGACCATTGTATAGATGTAAATGCTTTTATCGCTTTTAATAAATATTATGGATTAACTGGTGTGACCAAAAATCCTTGTTTCCATCCTTTTTTCACAAAAAAACATGACCACGTTTTGACACTTTACACCCTATTGACAAATAAATCGGTTGATTAGGGACTTAAAATAGACAACTTTAATGCTACTGTTCAATTAAATGAGCACACAACTTGAATGTTACTGCTCCAGAGAAGTCCAAGTGGTGAACATTCAATAGGTCTCTGAGCAACAAGGAGGCAGTTCTATATGACTAAACACAAGCAAGAAGTTGGAAATATATTAACTAAATTAATTGAAAAAAGAAATACTAAAAGGAAAAGAATCAGACTGATAAATAGGAAATGTCCTTCAGGGAAATGTACCAACAAAACAAAACTAATTTGCTCTCACTTATGTGTCAGCCCTCTTGTTCCGCTGACAGTTTATTGTATCATTGGTAACTTGAGATGTACTTGTAGCTGGAACCTCTTTAGACTCTGTTTTGTGACAAGATTGTTTTGCGTATCCCTGTGGCAGGCTGTGTATTTCACAACTAGGCCTTCAGTGACGCCCTTGTGCTGCTGTCACTGTGACAACGGGGAAACAGTCAACAATATACAGAACACACACACACAAAATCAGATCATGTCATGAAGTCAGAATGAATGTCTTAAAGCGGTAACATAAAAAGCCTCATCAACACAATAACCCTAATTACTGCAGCCACAGCTGCACTACACATGTCATCACTAGAAATAACCATGAACAACATATTTATGACAAATAAGCATCAGAACTTGGAGAAAAAAGATGATTCTTCGTGTCAAAATTCTTTCCCCTTAATTTCTTGCTGCATGCATAGCTGCAAAGGCTGCCTTTCAGACAGCTGCTGGTTTAAATCCCAACCTTGATGTTCTCCTTTCATAAAACACTTAACTGTTTTCCCCGGATACATTCAACTATGGATACCTGCGATAAGACTATGTATTCTAATAAAAAAAAAAAAAGTCTTGAAGAGTGAATGGCTTTCTGGTCTAAACTAGTCTTCAAGGTCACATTTTTTTCAGCTGTTGGGTTTCAAAACTGATTAAACTCTACAAACAAATTCTGTTACTTTCAACTTCTCTCTACACCTGTGAGAATTCTGCAGAATGTTGTGATGTTTCTTCGATTTGTCAAGCTACTTTCACATCACCCTTGGTATCGGGAATTTGAGTAGCCAGTTTCAATGAAAAGTCTATTTAAATGCTCGTTTCGAGTTTCCACGTTCGAAACTCTTGAGTGCGTGTGTAGCTGCACACATTTTTGAGATCATTCTTGGACTCTACATACAAAACATCCATCTGTTTAGCACACATGGCAAGTTACAACAGGTTAAACTTTGACCACTCAGGGACTCAGGTTTGGTTGTGATGTATGGATGGCGTCCCAACCAATGGTAGGAAGTGCCAACCGTTTGAAAATTGATCATGGACGGGAAATTAATTATTGTGGTTTGTTCCCGGCTGACATCACGTCAGAGATGTAAAAGACGCAAGATTTGTGTCACTTTGACATTTTTGCATCAAGTCAAACAATCCCTTCTTGTCCAGTGTGAACACCATATACAAGAACCTGCATTTAGTGCGTTCTTGAACGTGCGTTACATGCCCAGTGTGTACGTAGCTTTCCTTTTCCGTCACACCAGGTTTAAGTTTTAAATCAGTTCTTCATGAACGGCTCATCTGCTGTGCCATCTTTTCAGTGGCCCTTGCCAGGTTTAATTTAATTTATCAAATGTTTACTATTTTGCCACTAAGTCCAGTCTACTGCATTTTGGGTCCTACACTGTCAGTTCCTGACATCTTCTTCTAATAACTGCTTGATAAGAAATACTGAATTGTTAATCTAAAATCAAAGCTAGGATTTTCACATTTTACAAGGCAAAAAGGATTGCATAAAAAAAAGTTAATTTTCTATATGAACTAATTAGTTGAAAAGAAAAGCAGTCTTCAGAGCTGCAGAGCTTGGCGCTGAAAGTTTTTCCTTCACTTTATCACCTCAACATTCCACCAGGCTTTCTCTGACATTATTTTTGTTTAGAGATTGCTGCCATGTTCTTGTAACTCTTCATGCTTTTTAATTTTTCTGAAACTGGCGTCTGACAGGAATCCTAATAAAATTAGAGCAGCACCAGATGGCCAGAGGCCAGAGCCTTAGCAGTGATCCCTACTTCTACGAAATTTCAATCACTATCAAGATTGATGTGTTGATGGAGAAAGGCCTTTCTGTCCTCCTCTTCTTTCTGTCTCTTCAGGTTTAACCGACTCCTCAGACCCATGAAGAGGGTGGGTGGCCCCTCATTAGGCACATTCTGGATTACAGCTCCTGGCTGGAGCTATTTCCGACAACATGCTAGTGCATTGTAATGAGCCTCTCTGTGTGCTGCGCAAACACACTCAATCTCCCACTTTAATCACTGAGGAGGAGACAGGCTACTCCTCAAGCCCTCAACAGGAGCAGTGAAAGGAAAGGGGGATTTGCAAGTTCTTCCATCCTCTGATGACACATAATCTCCTTGGGAGATGAGTGTTCTGTCGCAGAGCTCTGATTGACATGTCTAGCATGATGATGGAGTGAGTTAGGAGCAAAAGCTGGGAGAAATGCCACAGCCAGCTGAAATGAAGCAGAAATGGTTCATGTGGTGGGCAGTGATCCTTCCGATGTCTGTTTCTTCTGTGGGCCTTGTAGTTTCAGATCATCTTTATGTCAAACAGCACGGGGGGAGATTTGGGACACAGCTTCAAGTTCAAGGGTCATCCTCCACTGCATGAAGCACTTGATTACATTCATAGGAATGTATTCAAGAAAAACAGCTTTTCTTAAAATAATAAAAAAAAGGGAAAAAAAAAGTTTATTATTATTACAAAGAATGTTTCGATCCAATCACATGATCGGAATTCAAAATAATGTAGTTTCAGATAGGATTGCAGTCAGATGTTGCATTCTGATCAGGGATCTGATATTTCACTACAGAAAAATGCGCTACAAGAATTCTGCATATCTTGAATGGATCACAACATCTTATTCCCATCAAGTACAGCAGAATACGGCACCAGTCAAGCAGGAAGCACACAAAAAGACAGTTCGGTAACTGTAGTGAAACATTCACAGACTTTGGGAATCAAAAACTCTTTAATAAACATTTAAAACTGACAGCTGACTTGGTTTGTCTTAACACAAACAACAACCTACAAAGGTATTTCAAAAGAAGGATATTTGTTTCTTTTTAATAATGCAAAGGGACTGGCTACAAAGTGCAAGCTCTAGAAAAAGTAATAAAAAAAACCAAGTAGCTACATTAATATGAGCTAGTCATTATTACTCACCAGCATATTCATGCTACAACAATGATTTTAAGAAAAAGTCTACCTTGATTTTGAAGAATGTTGATTGGCGACATGAACCACATTAAAAATGTTAATTGTTCTGAAGAGACTAAAGCTGCCAAACTTTCTTACATGGATAATTATCACCTCTTTTTGATTGTTCAAGCGACTTCAGAAACACTGCTTAAGTGTTAAATAATGAAATAAGATGAACAAAAGAAAAGCAGGGGACAATCTGGATCTGTTAAATAAATGTGCTCATTTTTTTATGTGTTGCAAAAGTATCGGATCGCAACTCGGCAGATTCTGTAAATCGAAAAACCTCATCGAATTGGGGCGAAAAAAATACCTGATCAAGACATCTTTATTCACTGCAAAGTTTATATCTAATTCATCAAAACAAGAGCAACACAACAACCCTTTCATGATATTATTGAAAATACATCACTACATAGTGTTCAATGGACTTTGGCCAAAAAGTGTTTATGTAAATGGAATTCGAGAATTTAAAAAATAACCAGTGTAGAGTTATTTTTGAAAACGCCCTGCAGATACAGTGTTTGCATGCTGACATGAAAGAAGTATTCAGAGCTTTTTAAGACTTGAACAAATCACTCAACAACAGCATTCCAGTGTTCCCTGCCAACAGCTCTGTTTATGCCAAATAAAATAAAGCTAAACAGCAATGACAGATTAGGGGAGAGGTAATTTTTATTCTTAAGAAATCTAGACAGATCATTTCTCATTAGTTTTTATTCAAAAGTTCACAGCTGCCTTTAAATTCAGTTCTTTTTAAGTTCCTTAAAATGTTCATTTTATTGATCACTTTTTGCCAATCACATAAAACTGTTTTATCCTCGCTATTAAACTTATGCAATTTTTGTTGTTCCCTGGGTGTTTCCAATAAACTTTCTAATAATTTAACATTTACACTTTTTTCCCCTCACTTTTCTATTATCAATTTACTTGTTATTCATTAGTCTGTTTTTCAATCTTTATTCTAGATCCATTTATTGAAACTTCACCACAAAAGAAAAAAAAAAAAAAAAAAACAATATGTTGTTTTTGGGACTATAAATATTTTAAGATTGTTGGAATCCTGGTTTTTTTTTTTTCCTTTCAGTGTCCCAAAAGTTCTAAGAAAATAAAGCAAATCTTATTTTAAATGTGAAACTTGACATAAATATATATTTATTCCTTCTTTGTGGTATGATGGTTTCAAAGCAAGGCTAAGAAATAAAGTGCAATGTTTGGTTTAATTTATTACTAATAATTGGGTAAGGGTTGAGTCACAGAGCATTGCCTGGATGATGGAAGATGAAGTTCTATGAATGGTCTTAGTGGGAAGTTTGGTGTCATAAATATAGGTCTTTATGTTGGACAAAGCAGATATCACCTTCTATTATGTTGAACTAGAAAAAAGCAGCTACTGATGAAACTCAAGGATTGGAATCGTGTTCTTAACAGTTTGCCCTCCTGTTGACGGCAGCATTGCAGTTAATTTACAGCACATGATGCGGCTAAAAGTTGTGGGTTCTGTGTCTTGAGAGGAGGACAATATAATCTGTCTTTCAAACAGGGAATGACATGGGGATGAGAGCAAGCAGAAACAGATATGCAGCCTGCCTAACTGGTGGTTGAATTACACTCCACACAAGCAACATTGGTGATGGATTGACACCAGCTCGAGAGAGGCAGTCCTGAATCAAATAATGCGAGTTCATTGAAAATGAAAATTGTTAAACTTTGGATAGGTGGAGGAATAAACCTTTACTTTTTGGACACAAGTAGTTTTATCAAACCTTTTGCCCTGATGTTACGTTCACACTGGGCTCAGAAACAAGCATTCAAGCCACCACATCGGAAAAGAATCTATGAAAGCGCGCGTTTTGGGCTTCAGCGTTCAAAACTCTTGCATTCACCTATCGCTACGAAAGTTTTAAGTCCATTTTCAGGCTCTATGTTCAAAACACACAGCGACTGAACTCCCGTTGAGCGTTAAACCAGGTGAACTTAGATCTATCGAGGACTTGGATTTGGTAGTGATGCATGAATAGTGTTCTTTTTAATTCATGGAAGTGATTATGAAAGAGAAATGTGGTTTGTGCCCATCCAAAAATTATATGACACGAAGGCTGGATCTGAATAGCTTCCTTACCCCTACGGCTACTACCAATCCCTACATTTGTAACTCCAGGAAGAGAGATAGGAAAAAAAATAGTGACTTCAAATTTGGGTGTTGCTACGGCTTGATGATGCTATGAATAGTTGCCATCATCATCTACGTTAGCCAATGCTCTGAAAATACATAACAACATCAGTTGCATAACTTTCAAAAGTCATGCAAAAAACACTCTATTCTTACATTCAAATAAAAACTTGAAGAACACGTGACAAAAGGCCAGGAGCAAGATTCACGAAACTTGCACCGCTTTGATATTTTGCACAAAGCCTCTTCCAACTTTGAGTGCATGCGCTAGATTAGGGTAGCAACAGTTCAGTGTACGTAGCTTTAAACTTCAAAAAAATTAATGGATAGTAATTAGCCCCTATTTACATTACATTTTAGGAACAAGTTAATCTTAATGCCATTACTAAAAGCTACAGAAAAAAAACTCAAATTTTATCATTTGCTTCTTAATTTTAGTCATTACCATTACAGTTCATTAAAAAGTACTGAGTTTTCTTGTTTCTCTGCTGTTACATTTGCTCACTGGTGACAGGATAACATTTGATTGACATTTGATAAGGTCAGTGGTTAACTATCATTAACTCTTCACCTTTAATTACGCATCAGTGGCATTATGTATATGCTTATTTGCTCAGGACCCCAATTGGTTCGACAACATTTCTCATGCAAATTAGGCAGCAATTATCTCTAGGATCACTGATGCAGGACTTGTTTGTTTCTAACGACATTGTTTGGGATATTGAGCATGTCATTAAGACCTTCCCTCTAAGGATGCTACAAGGTGGCCACGCTTTCATAGTCTCCTTGTCTCACTGCCCTACACAACACTCAAACAGGCAAAGCCTTTTGTAACCTAAACCTCTCAACTAAACAAAAGCCTACAACAAAGACAAAAAAAAAAAGCTAAATATGTGCATCAGCAGTACTGGATGTACGTTCAAATAAGTTGATAAGTACAAAAAAGACATACACAAAAAAGGAAGGTGTCTGTATAAACTAAATAATGTCAGTTTGAGTCAATTCAGGAATACTTTGTTAATTAAGAGGAAATTAGACATTTTTATTGGTACCAGCACCAAATTCGTATTTTTTTTCCTGATAAAATGTATTGTATTACATTTGTGACAGTTAGATATTTGGTGTTTTGAGTCCATACTAAAAAGGCTGTGTGGCTGTCAGAGCTGAATTAGACCTCAGTTCCTGATTTAAATTCCTTTATCATCGACGTCCCTGCACGTGATATCACTGTCAGATGGAAAATTAAACTGACACTCCTCCTTGTTAAACGTTAGAGTGATTTATCATTTTGTTATGATAATAATAATAGTAAAATAATGATAATAAAAAAACATAGGCTGTCTCCCACAGGCAATATGTGAATGTGGATGGCTAATTATAAATGCCAGTGTAGAAGCCTACAGAGCTTGCCAAGTCTATGAGAGATCATTGAGCCCTCAGCAGAGCCAGAGCAGCTCACACTCTGCTCTGAATATAAAATGTTAATTCATGCTGTAGGGAATCCAGAATTGGATGAGAGAGCAGTGGTATTAACATCAACGCTCTCTTTCTTTTTTATTTTTTTATCAGTCTGTCTCTCTACAACTTCATGACTGACTACATGCACTTCTAATGTGGTGCTTTGTTGGAATTCATCAAACTAGATGCATTTCCTGTTTAGTTTCTGTGCTGCTGGCTCGATCCACTGCGCATTTGTCTGACCGCTGGCTGGGCTCATGAACCATTTGAGTTCAGACAGTCGACATGTGCAAAAAGTCTTGCACAGCTTTGCACGACATGCCCATTTTTAACACCAGCTAATGGCTAAATATCCTAGCAGAAGAAACAGGCAGAAAGATGCATGTAGTGGCTATCAAAATATCAGATAATTCTAGCTTAAAAATGAAAGAGGAATAATTAAAAAAAACACAAATTGACTTCTCTAAGCCTTGTTAAAACCACGGTCAACTTAGTCTATTTTTTTTGTACCATGAATCAAAGCAACATATTATAAAAGTTGTATTATAAAAGATGTGGAACTAATATTTTATATGTCCATTTTTATTCAGTGAACTTTGTTAGACACGAAAACAGGAACAAACAACATCTCTCATTTCATCATGTACAAACTTGTGTCAGATTTGTATGCAGTGTCCTCCTTGAATTATGACTGACCTTATGCTTGATTAAAACCTGTAAACTAAGATTACATGAGCAAAATCCACGTCTACTCTTCTTGCCAAACACGCACACACACTCCAACTGAATCTGACATGTAAGTTATGAAGGATTTAGTTCAATCCTACTGGAAAATTGGTGAAAGTGAATTTCATGGTTAACTGTGCAGTTCTCACACCAATTTCTCATTTTTGCAGCTTTCAGTGCTGATTGTTAAGATTCATGACACACATACCTTCACTGCATTTTTGGACTTTGTTTGATTGTGCTAATAATTGGTTTCATTAATTATTTTTCCAATATATTTGATCCATAATATTATAAATATTTAACACAGCTAAATACGAAAAGTGTCAATGTGTTGCATCTGATGTTATCTGTCTGACTGCTTATAAGACAGATTTTCAACTGATTCTCCATCGCTGCATTTTTAAGAAAAGCTACATGTGTGCATTTAGGGGGTGTGTGTGTTATTGAAAGATAGACAAGAACATTATTTTAACAGCTTCACAAATTAATCTGTGAACAACAACTGTATTAAAACTTGATTAACATCAAGTTACTTGGCATGTAAAACTGGATTACAATTTTCAACAGAATCTGACCTCTGTTGCCCACAACTTGTTTTAACACAACCAAACATCAATAAATGCAAACTTGACATTAATAAAAAAATATATATATATATATATATATATATATATATATATTTTTGGAGATTCTGTCTTACTGTGTATTGACACATTTTGAATTAGTTGACAACAAGAAAATACATATTTTTCCCAAGAAATAGCAGTCTTCATTTGCAAGTTGATTTACTTTAGCAGAATTTATCACCGCTCTCTGAAATTGTAAGTAATTTTTTGGATCACACTTGGAGTAAAGTAACTTTAAATGTTGAAAAAAGTGTACATTTCTTTTGTTTTATTATTCTAAACAAAGTCATTTCAGGCCCTATTTTAATTACTTTGAGTTGATCTAAATTTTTTAGTAAACTATGGTTTTTGATGCAAGGATCATTCAAAATATGTAATCTCTCCCATCAGATCCTGGCAGAAGAACATGCTAAATAAATAAATGAAAATGCACAATTTTCATCACAGAAGGTCTTTAAATAATCTAATCACTTCTCTTGTCTTTTAAGCAAATTTACATGCTCTATAAACTTTTTTTCGGCCTTTTCTCTTCATTAAATTTCCTGTTGTCTTAACTCTCTTTTCCTTTATTTTCCATTAGCTTTCTTCATCTCTTGTTCCTCTCCCTCTTTTTTATTGCTCTTCTTAACTCCTTATGTCCTTGATTGTCAACCTTCCCCTGAGATAGAGTTGTCACTTCTCCTTAGTCTGGCTACTTGAGGAGCCTGCACAGCTGTAATAGCTTTAGATTCCAGCTAAACCTTTGGCTTACTGTAATCAGGGAAGTAGGGGTGGAATCAAGGCACAGTAGAGAAAGAACGGAAAGATGTGTAATTGAATGCCGAGGTCTTCCACATTGGCAATTAATGACTTTGAGGACAAAGTTCCGTCTTTTGTTCCCAACCTTGGGTAAAGCATTTTTTTTCCATGTCACCCTTTTTTTTCCAGTTTCCTTTTCTCTTGTTTTGTATCTTAAGCAGTGCTTACATTAAATAAATTATTTGTTGCAGTTCACTCTCCTTTCTTTATTCTTTTCTTTTTTATTAGAGAAATGACAGTGCCGCTCCTGTCCTCTCTCATCCCTTCACAAAATATGTCCAGTGACATTGTGGGCCGCTCCTTTGACGTTGCTTGTGGACATGGTGACTGATGAAAGAGCAATGACTGAATCACTGACTTTGGACTTTAGGCTGTGGGTGGTGAGCTGTCAAAGGTTAGCATGTCAGAGATGTATAATACTCAAGCTTCCCCTTTCACATGAGCCCCGTCTTGACATGTGAGCCCTTGAATGAGGCTGCAAATCCATCAGGGACCACAGTTAATGAGTTCTGCAACTTTGATTTGAGGTGTATTATTGTTCCTGTTTTCTCTTTAATCATTAAGAATCAACTTTTAAGACGATGTCAATCCCATCTTCCTCACTTTTATTTTAATATTTAGTGAGATATCAAGGCATTTTCAGCATTTTACACGTGTTACAACAATCTGCAGTGCCGCTGTATGGGTGGCGAAACAAGGAGCACAGGTGATGGCGATTCTCACTTGATGAAGGACTGGTTATGAAGGAAGCAAGGAGACACTTCCAGAGATAGCATTCTACCGGGGCTACCAGCCACTCAACCTTGTGGGGAGGGTGCCACTCGCTGCTGTTTAGGGCTGCCGACGGTGAAGGCAGGTAGAGAGGAGGAGCTGGTCCAGTGCAATGAGGGGAGGCTAGACCCCTCTAGAAAAAGCAGGGCCGGGATTAGGAGTGAGTTGGTTGCCGGTGCTCCATCCTCATTCTGCTGCCACCCCATGACACTGCAGCCACGAACCTCACCGATTATCATTGTCACCTAGAGTAGTCAGATCCCAGGGAGCCGAGGGTGGGGGATGTCTCGTCAGCTGGATAGGTTAAGTGGCACACGGTCACACACGCTCCATTTTTAAAGACTCTTGCTTTTATATTGCATCCAATGATTTTTATGGGAAGGGTTAGCCAGCGGGAATTTTAGTTCCCCTTTTTTCTGAGTGGGTTTTGCATGAAGTTTGTGGTGTCTCAGCTGGAGGGTGTTTATTGTTTGCTGTAAAGTTTGTCACTGTTGGTTTTATGGGACTTTATGTATTCTGCAGACTCACTTCTTCCATGGTTTTATGGGTCATTGTTTTATTGTATTTGATAAAACCTATTATATTTTAAGAAGTGTCTCTTGTGAATTCTGTTTTTTGACTGACAGGATTAATCCTTGCCTTGGATCCCCCGCAACAAACATTACACTGGTGTCAGAAGTGGGATGCATCAAACATGTCAGAGCCAGCGAATGAACCAGCAGGGTCTGGTCCGGGTGGAGAAGCTAACCCTGTCTTAACGGATATCTCAGGACTCTGGACTTAGGCCCCGGGCAAGATTGCTCAGACTGGGTTGAGCAATTTGAGATTGTAGCTGATGTAAACAACTGGGATGATTCAGTAAAATTGAAATTTGAGTCTTTTTTTGTCAGGCCAAGCACGTGACATATAAAGCGGCTTATCAGCTTCTGCCAAAGTTAATTATACGTTATTAAAAGAAGCAATGGGCCAGTGTTTAGGCCCCTGTAACAGTGAATATTGGAATAGAGCCACCTTTTCTTTACGTACAAGGCTGCCTAATGAAACTGTTTTGGTGTTGCCCTACGATGTTTAGCCTCTAAAACTTATCCCTCTGTGGATATTAATAACCAAGAAATGTTGGCCAAAGATCATTTATTGCACATGTTGGAAGTGGAGACTTACGTTACACTGCAAAGTGTAAACCATCCACCCTTAAGGCCGCTATTGATCTGGCTGTGGACTTGGAGCATATCACAGACTTGGAAAAAAGTAATGCTGCTAATGACACTTGATAGAGTGTGTGTTGTGTCTGATAGACGTTCCAACGATGAGCGTGTTGATGCCTTGGTGAAGGTGATTGAAGCTCTGAAGCAAGAAGTAAAATCTTTTCACTCTGCAGTTAAAGCCCTAACAGAACCATCTGCAGCAGTGTCCCCGCCGTCACATGAAACCATACTGTTCCCCGGTAGTCAACTCACACACCCTTGCATCCAAAAGTAATCCAAGTAATCTGCAATTTCGTGTTGACTCCAGAAAGTTGAACGATGTCACCAAAAAAGATGCTTACCCCCTTTCCAGGATTGACGATGCCTTGGACAGCCTTAGTCAGGCACACTGTTTTCCACTCTTGATTTAGCTAGTGGCTACTGGCAGGTGGAGGTGGACCCCAGTCTCAGAGATAAAACTGCATTTAAAACCCAGCAAGCATTATTCGAATTAAACATATTACATTATGGGTTGTGCCACTTACCTAGCACTTTCCAAATGTTAATGGACTTGATCCTTGCTGATATACAGTGGACAATATGTCTGGTTTATCTGGATGACAATATAGCATTTGGTTTTTCTTTTCAGGAGCGTCTAAACCGCCTTGGCGGCAAACAGGCAAACTTAAAGGTCAACCATCAAAGTGCAACTTATTTCCCACTCATGTTCAATACCTCGGTCATGTAATCTCTTCTAACGGGGTGATGCCATACTCCTCCAAGGTAGAGGCTGTTAGGAGACTGCCAGTGCCAGAAAATGTCAAAGAGTTACAGTTTCCTGGGGTTTGGCATCCTACTATAGGCACTTTGTAAAGGGTATTGCTGATATTGCTAAACCTTTGCACCAACTTTCTGTGAAGGGGAAACATCTCCATTGGAGTGAGGCTTGTCAAAAGTCGTTTGATCAGTTAAAAGCAGCCTCGCAACAGCCCCAGTTCTGGCCTATCCTGACCCAAATAAGCAATTTATCTTGGACACAGATTCAGGTGATGTAGGGATTGGTGGAGTATTGTCCCAAGAGGAAGGTGGAGTGGAAAAAATTGTTGGTCATACTAGCCAGGCCTTGTCAAAACAAGAGTGTCAGTATGTAACGACGAAGAAAAGCTTCTTAGAATGGTGACTTTTACAATACATTGAAAACACTATTTGTCAGGAAAAGTGTGTGTTATACGGGAAACACTGCCATCTGAGCCTCAGGGAGTAGTTACCCAAGCCCATGGTAACTCACATTCTCAGAGTGTTTCACCATGTGTCCACTGGTGGTCATTTGGGAGTTCAGAAACTTCAAGCGAAAGTGAAGGACAGTTTTTACTGGCCTAGCTGGTTCCGTGATGTAAAGGGGTGGGTAAGAAACTGTACCGACCGTACCTCACCTAAGTCACAGAGGAGGTGACTGCTCCCCGGCATCTGACTGCTCTGGGCGGCAGTGATGATCAGCAAGGTGCCTCAACTGCAGTGTCATGGCATGGCAGAAGGATGAGGACATCTGCCGCATGTTCTAAGTAGCACACACGCTCCATTTTTAATGACTCTATCTTTAAGAGTCTCTTGTGATTCCTGTTTTTTGACTGACAGGATTGATCCTTGTCTTGGATCCCCTGCAACAAACATTTCATACATTTTAAATAAAGACATCTTTGTTTCTGTTATTATTAGACTATACCTTGATGGAAATTTAAAAAAAAGTTTTTCCTCACCAAGAAGGAGGGTAAAAGGGCAGGGATGCCAGTTTAGTTTAGTTTAGTTTACTTTAGTTTAGTTTAGCAATAGTTGTTTGTATTTCTTTGAGTGACATTATGTTCTTTGCAAAAATACTGGTGTGAAGCCCATTGAGAGGACTATGGTTGTGAATTTGGGCTATATAAATAAAATAAAATTGAATTAATCAAGCTTAAAATAGGGTAGCTAATGCAAGTTCATCAAGTTTTTTTTTTTGTAGTCATTCTGCAAACTATAAACCATTTATTGTAGAATACAGAATAATAAAAAAAAAACGGTTAGCACCAATGATATGCTGTGTCTGTTACTAAAAAAAGTTACCTTTATTTTTTTATTTATTTATTTTAAAAGGAAAATAAAATGTCGCTCAAACCCTGCAATGGAAACATTTCACATTTGAGTGCAGTGTCTTCTAAGTGTTGAATTCTTGACCTCAGGTGAAGAAAGCAGCCCTCCTGCAACCTCCAAAGCTGATATGAAGAGCCAGTCTTGAGCTGTTACCTCCACTTTTCACGAAACAAGAGGAACAGCAGGTTGCTAAATATAATCTGTGCCCCACACTCACACATGCAGTGATTGGTCTTTTGTAGGTTTTTATAGTTTATTTTGTAGCAGGATAAATTTCTATAATATAAATGAAATCATGGCAAACGTGGTTACTCATTGTTGTTATGTTAAAACCATGGTTGTATTTCCAAATAAGGATTGTAAGTTTAACATTTTTTCAGTTTTCATTGTCTTCTGTCATTTTTAAAATAATAACAAACATAATTACTACAATATTAAGACATGAAGCAATGAAAGATTCACTTGTTTGTTTCTTTCGTCTTTTGCTTCTTGCACTCAAATTGTGGTCTACCCAAAGACAGCGATTTAAAGTGGAGCATAACCTTGAAAAAAGCAAAACAAAACATGTTTTTAAAACAGTTTCACTGTTTCCTGGTTGTTCCAGCATGTTTCTGTACTTCAATAGCATTTGCTCTGGGGATTTTCACATTTCATTCACTTTGTAGGAAATACATTTATTGAATCCAGCCAAGCTGTACGAAGACTCTGCCATGCTTACCATACAGATGCAAATGCACTTAAATTGAACATGACAATTTTGTTTCAGTTCAGATGAAAAAGCTTCTTATATTGAGGGATTTTTTTTAAAGTTTGTGTTACCATTTAACACAACTTCCCAGAAATCTGTGTAAACTGTTTAGAAAGTCACATTGAATTTTTTTTAAATACATACAAATGTCCTAAATGTGAATGCAAAAGAGAAAAAAAAATGCACACAGATTTTTCATAAACAGTAGAATGCAAATTAATTTAAACAAGACTTGATTGTGTTTTTCCATACCATAAATGGTCACATTAACATACTTGTCATTTTCTTTTGTCTAAGCAGACATCTGTCTGTTTAATTAAGTAATGTTCATCTCAGAAATGGCCTGGGGGCATTTGTTAAACTCTCTTTATTATTTAGTTTCTACATCCCGTTTTACGAGAGGCCCTTCATCATTTAGGGTTGCGGGTTGTTCTCTCGAGGAGTCGTGTACAGATCGAGGAGGAGGAGGGCCCCTGAGGTAAAATCAGTTCAATAGTTTTACGCAAGTGGAGTGTACGATAAGATCTATGTGGTGCCGGGCTCCGCTTCTAAACAATGTCAGGGGACAAATGAGGTCGATTGTTTCATTTGACCAACCATATGTATAATGGAGCAGTACTGTTGCTTCTCTGTATGACTGTGCTTACCGGTGTGTGGAACAAAGACTACTACTATTTTTCCACTTTCTAATCATTAAACTGGCCATTGTAACAAGAGGCTTTATTAATCACGGTGATAAAAAAATATTAATATGCCATTAATCTGTTTATGGTAAAGTAAAATTATATAGGGAAACTTGTTTCTTGTTCGCTTTTTTGTGTGTGTGTGTGTGTGTGTGGGGGGGGGGGGGGGGGGGTAAAAAAAAAAAAAAAAAAAAAACAGCATATAAAGTATATGAAGCCAACAAAATGACCAAATGCTGCCCTTTGCTAGACAAATCACAACAAAATTATTTTTATTATTTATTTTTTGTTAAAGATGTAAAATGTGGATGTTAAATTTTACAGATTCATGTAGAAAAATCAATCACGCACTGGAAGAAACAGCAGCATCAGTTAAGAATCACAGGCACAAACAAGATTAAGTTTGATGAAGACGTATAAAGTTAATCAGGAAGCAAATAATTTGGCAAACTGACTATTTCTCTTCCTGTTGTGCTCCCTGCTGTCTGCTTTTTATATACATTTGAAGCAAAGAGACGCCTAATCACAAGCTTGCTTCTATCAAGTCAGGCCAATTACAATTGGCTGAAAGTGAACCACATTTTGAGGGATGTGTGTTGGGTTCACTAAAATTTTGATACGCTTTTTTTTTTTTTTCACAGCACTGCAAACAAGAAATTAAAATGACAGAATTTGTTTTAACCCCAAAGACCAAAACAGTCTAAAAGACCCCAAATGGAGCTGTTATGTCAGACATTTTGTTTCTTAAAATAAAAAGTTAAAAAGTGCCAGCATGAAAAAAAACAAATTATCTGTTAAAAGGCATTGTCATTTAAAGTTTTAAATCCCAAAGAATAATACATATCTATATTGTATCTATTTAGGTAAAAGACTGGGAATCCCTATGATTTAATCCCTATTAAAAAATATATTTAGTGAATTGCTTTTTCATTATTTGATCAGTTACCTTTTATAAGCCAATTAATGCAAACTAAAGTTTGTTCCTGTTTCTAAAGGTAAAAAATTGTTGACTAAAGAAAAAACAACTTTCAAAAAATGAGTACATGTTCGAATCTGAATTCCTTCTCAACCCCTATGGCTCCTCCCTAGGGTATATAGAGCCTTAGTGGTGTCCAAGCTCATTTTTTAGGGGTGATCCGCATCGTGCTTGTGGTGCAGAGGAGCTACGTGCTAATGTAGATGACAGGCGACGTCATTGAGTTGTAGTAACATTCGGATTTAAAGACACTATTTTTCCACATCTCTCCGCTTGGATGGATAACTGTAGGCCCAGGGGGAAGTCGTAGGGGTAGGGAATGAGTTTGGACTCTGCCCATGTTATGTCAAAATCTTGCTTACAGGGTTTATACACAGAGGCAATTCAAAGTGGTTTTTACATTGATACAAAGAAGGAAATCCAATAAAAACATAACGAAACAATTATAATCATACATTTAAAAACAAATAAAAGTACAGTAAATAAAGAAGGGTGATTGTAGTGTTATAAACAAAGAATGGCATTTTAATCCAAAACAATGCTTGTATCAGACACAGCAGGAGTTAGGGCAAACACAAACCATGAATGCAGAGTAAATTGTGGTTGTTCAAATACTTTCTCTTGCATTTAAATGTTTTGAAAAACAACTGCAACACATTCCTGCATCGATTGTTTAAACCTTGCGCCTGATTCACGTCTTTCCTTTTGCTGTTATTCAGGTCATTATATCTTCCATGGCAACAGTTTCTCAACCTCCTTCATAATTACTGCCTTTAGCAAAGTTGCAATCAATCATACTATTCATTAGCTACCCGCTCTCTTTCTCTCCAGCCGTGAAATAGAAGACAGAAAATGTTCCATGTACTCCCTCAACCAAAAGCTTTGCTCACTGATTTCACCTTTTTTTTTTACAGTCCGGGAAAAGAAAAGTGATAATCTGTCAGTTTGATCTTGCTGTTTTAGTGTCACCTATTTTATAGATGGTTGGTTTAAAGGGAACAGAAGATTGCACAAAGATCAAGGAGTCAGTTTTTGCAGTTAAAAACACCTTTGCAGATCAAACCAAAACGAAGCTCAACTCAAAACATCTAAAATAAATTTAATTACCTTTGTTAGTTCAATCGGCAAATCAGTTTTTGCACCTTTGCTCTCTAACAGCCCATCACTCTGTGATCTTCATCAGACAATTTTTCTCTCTCTTCACCTCACAAAGCTATTAGGATGGATTCTTTTTCTCCTATGCATTTAAATGATCAATTTTAATGAACCATTTAATCCAAAGCTGTGGTTAAAAAATGATTGCCTTAGCTCAATGTCCAAACTTTTAGGACTGACAGCCAGTGGGCCTTGGTCCCACAATCACATTTTAAAAGACTGAGTACCCCTGCAAAGATGGTTTTTGACCAAGAAATTTCAGTGAGGTTGTATGAAGGGCCTTTTATAGCATTCATTCATTTTGTAAACTGTTTGATCCCTTTCGGGGTCACGGGGTTGCCGAAGCCTAACCCAGCTACTCATGGGCGAAGGCAGGGGACACCTCTGGACAGGTCGCCAGTCTGTCGCAGGGGCCACAGTCACACACCCATGCACACTCACATCCACATCTAGGGACAATTTAGAGTAACCAATTAACCTATGAAGCATGTTTTTGGACGGTGGGAGGAAGTTTCCGGAGAAAACCCACGCATGCACAGGGAGAAAGTGCAAACTCCACACAGAAAGGTCCCCCATTGATGACACTGTTTCAAGTCCCCCAGCCGGGACTTGAGCCGGGAACCTTCTTGCTGTGAGGTAAGAGCGCTAACCACTGCGCCACCATGCATTAAAACTTTATTTAAGCGGCTTGACACAACGTTTAAAGAACAAACTAAGTGTATTTATTCTGCTTAAAAAATGTTTCATTGATCATTTTTTTCTATTTTTGCTTGAGTGCCTAAATGACTAATTTGTTCCTTTTTTTCCCACTAGGGACGCTTAAAAAATTTCAAAAGACTGATTGGAGTGGGACTTTTAAGATGGTTTTGTCAGTGCAGAAGGTAATTAGCAACTGACAAAGAACAGGAGAGCTAAATTGTAAAATAACAATAATAACAATAATAATAAAATTAATTATGATAATAAATATAATAATATAAACTATTTGTATTCAATGCAAATGTAAAATTAAGATCAACAGATATTTTGTTTAGGGTTAGGACTTGGTAACAATGTCAGATAAATCATTCTTGTTTGTCTCCTATTTCCTGAACCTGTTGCATTCCCTTCAGGGGTTGTGGGGATGCTGGAGCCTATCCCAGCTACTGTTGGGTGAAGGCGGTGTCCACCCTCAACAGGTCACCAGTCTGTCACAAGGTCACACAATCACTCACAGTCACACCTAACAATTTAGAATCTCCAATGAACCTATTTAGCATGTTTTTGGACAGTGGAAAAACGACAGAGCGCCTGGAGAAAATATGTTAACTCCACCCAGAAAACTCCCAGCGTTGATTTGAACCAGGGCCCTCTCAACACTAACCACCGTGCAGTCCACAATCTTGTTTGACTTAAAACAAAAACAAAAAAATGTCATTACTGTGCTACAACAACAAATGTACCTCTTTTTGACAGTAAGTATTAGCCAAACCTATTGCAGAAGGCAAAACAAAGCTTGTTTTTTTTTTTTTTTTTTTTTGCAAAAGTTTAGTGATTAAAATAATATATGATTGCAATGTCAACAGATTAGACATAAAACACAGCAGCAATTGTTGCTGGTTTTTTTAATCAAACAAGCATGCAACAAGTACACAAAAACAAGGAAAAAAATCCCACACAAGCACATTTCAAGCACATCCCACACCTCTCCCTTTAAAGCAGCACCGCTCCAGTTAAAATACCTTCCATAAAACACTCTGCTATCAGACTGGATCATCTGTTGCATAACTAAGACTCTTAACTGTGAATCAGCTGTTTCTTTCATCTAATTAATGAAACCTTCTTAATTACGTAATTGTCATTTTCAGCTTTACACAAGGGGCTGGGAGAGTAGTGGGAGAGAATAATGTAATCTCATAATGTGTCTCTGAGCCCGGGTGAGAACATTAGATATAAATTCAATAATAGCAGATTTGTGCTTGGACAATTGAATTTTGATTGGCATAACTGGCAATTACTATTCACCAGCATGTCACACAGCTGATTGTTTACTGTATGAGATTCATGTTTTGTGAGTGCAAACAAGACATTGTGAAACAGAACAGGACACATAGATCAGATTTGTCCTTGATTATCGAAGGACAGCGTCCTGAATGTGTTTGTCACCATTAGCAACAACGGAGATTTGCTAAAGCAGCTGCATGAATATACATGTTACAATTTTGTTCTAAAATGCGTCGTTAATGTAATGTTTATTTTTCATTCTTTTGTTATAATGTTTATGATAATTTAAGGGGTAAAATGTTTGTTTTTTTTCTTCTGAAAGACACAAATTCAGCAAAAAGGAAAGTTGTTTTTACCTGGTGCATTATGATGGTATAAAATAACTGTAATAAGAAACGTATGCACAGAGAAAAAGTGGTGCACAAATTAACTCTGTGAACAATTTGACAAAACATATGACAACAAAATTTGGTTTATGTTTAACATGCCTGTTTTGAAAACAACTTGTCCTTGTTTTGGGTATGAAATGTCTCCTGTTAACTCATTGTCACTGAGTCACATGCATATATATCAAAGTCACGAAACATAGATTGTTCAAATTGCGCATGTGTATTGAGGTTAATTTATCAAACTAAAAATAGAATAAAACTTTTCAGAATATTATTGATCACATAATGGAGAAATAATCTTGTTACTATAAGTCTCTCTGTTGAGAATCAAACAGATAACAGTGCAGCGATCTCCGGCTGCATTTTGTCATTGCCAGGTGACAACAGCTAATCGTGTAAACGATGCACGAGCGAATCGTTTCAGATTCAGAAGTGGTGGAAAACAGTCCAAAAAGGAGTAGTGGACATACCACCAAACTAATTAGGTGTAAAAAAAAAGGTCAATAATGTCTGTCAAAAGAGAACGATAATAAAAGGATAATTAAACAAAAACAGATAAGCTAACTCTAAAGTATAGAAGCTAAAGTAGGCTAACTGGATTTTTTTTTTTTTTACTAGCTCTGTATATTTCAAGCTGTTTGTTTCATTTAAATGTCCAGGTAGAAGTCTGCATGTCATGAACAGATCACAACATTTTACTGCCATAAAGTGCAGCAGAATATGGCAGCAGTTTGAGTAGGAGGCACACAAAACAGTATGGTAAAGTTAGCAAGATATTAACATCTTCAGACTTCCAGGCTTTTTATAAACATTTAAACTGACATCAAGTGTCTCTTGCTTTTTGTCTCAATGCAAACATTGACCAACAAAGGCATTTCAACAGAAAAAAAGGGGGTTTTGTTGCTTTTCATGGAGAACAAACCTCTACTGCTGCAACAGAAAGACAGCAATGAAACAAGCTGCAGAGTGCAGACCCCGGGAAAAGGTGATTTAAAAAAACAACCATAACTAATATATTGTTACACTGTTATTAACTATCATGAAAACTCATCATCACATTCATGCCACAACAACGATTATGAAAGAAACTCCTTGCTTTTCATATTTTAATGGAGGTATGAATCACATATGAACAAAAATGTCCTGAGCTTTCTCACATGACTAAATATTACCGTACTGTCGAACCCCAACACATAATTTAGAAGAAAATCTCTTCTATTTCTTCAGAATTTTACATGTAAACATGGATCAAAATTAATCAAAAAGACATATCGTTCTAAAGGAACTAACAAAATAGTTTCCAAACGTTCTCACATGAATAATTATTACTCATTTTACTAGTTTATAGTTAACACATTTTTCGAGGTAATAGTTGCACAATTTTGCTTAATTGTTCAAAGTACTTCACAGAAGGGCCCTGTTTAAGTGTTACATGATTAAAGAAGATGAATAAAAAAAGGGTCTAACCTGAATAAGTTTATAACTTTTTTTTTTTTTAATGTTTAAAAAAATATCTAATCGGGACTTGGTATCAAAACCAAAACTAAATCGGACGGGACGGGACGGGGTACAGAAATATTTTAAACTGTTTTGTTATTGTTGCTGATATTAAAACAACTGTTCTTTTAACTGAGGTGAAATTGCTAATGTAAAGCTGTAGCAAAAAAGGCAAAGAGGAAAAGCAAATAAATAAAGGGGCTCAAGATCTCATTTAAAAAATATTGATTTTGTTATTTTGGCAATGCTTAAAGAAGCTTGTATTGATGACTTCTTAATCATTGTCAGTAATGATACTAATATTGACTCAAAAATTGGTGGTAAGTGGGGGGCAAAGCTTTTTCTCGCTTGCAGTTCTGTGGTATTATTAATGACATGTAATAACAGTTAGTACACAGATAGTTACAAGCATTAAACAGGTAGTAAACAGGTGGTTATTCTGAAAAAATACAATGACTGAGTAGCTGTTTGTGTCTCAATAGAAGTCTATGAGATTTTGGCTTCTTGGAGCCAACAGGTATTTTCTATTTGGAATGTGAGGGGCAAGGGGTCACTCAGTCCAGTTCTCATCTACAGTCAACGTAAACCACAATAATGTATTATATTGTATGCATTAAAGTAACTTGCAACCTCTAAAGCAGGTACATTTCATTTTGTGGCAGCTCACTAGTTCATTTAATTTACTGTATATGTGCTGCTATTAACATGAAATTATGTTTAGATTGAGCAAATAGACAGTGACTAAGACAAACTACCAAGTTTTTTTTTTCTTTTTTTCAACAAAGTGCATGTCAGGAAAAAACACTCCTGCACCACACTAAGATTTGATGTCTGAATTAAAATTTTACTCTTTTGGCAGGTTTTTAGAAAAGCCGATGCTACAGTGCAGCTTATTTAACTGCAGTGGAAAATTATTGCGTGTGTGTGGGGTGGGTAAACATAAGTAATTTGGAGAAATAGAAAATAAGGTTGTTTATCTTAGCGCAATGTCATGATTTAAAAATGTAGGTCACCTAGAAGTGTAAAACATCGAACATGCTTTGTCTGTATCTTTAGTTTAGACTGCAAATCTAAGTAAACAAGCTACACATAACCAGGGGCAATATATATCTATAGACAGATAGCAGTGACGTCCGGTGAGGTTCACGGCTGGTGAGGCACTGACGTCAGTAAGATTTACAAACATATTAACCCTACAGAGAAGCAGTGTATAGAAAGTGTAAGGAGTTTTAGACCCTTAAAATATCAATAATCTGACTTCGTAGCTTTGACCCATTACAGGTCAATAATAGAACATAAAGCCCACGATAAATCACGAGGAATCACTTTTTATCACATTATATCTATTTTTGCAGTGTTTCTCATGTTAATTACACTGTGCCAGGGCGATCCTTCATCTCCCCCTCCAACCACCAGAAGGAGCCCTCTTTTGTGTATTGACCTGAGCACTTTCCTCACTACATCTCCCATCAGCCCTTGCCCCCTGCTCACAGGTC
Source organism: Adrianichthys oophorus (assembly GCA_036245035.1). Lineage (NCBI taxonomy): Eukaryota > Metazoa > Chordata > Actinopteri > Beloniformes > Adrianichthyidae > Adrianichthys > Adrianichthys oophorus. Next base: position 18,398,432 of record BSAI01000073.1, on the reverse strand, counting down.
TCACCAGCTGTTCCGCATTTATCAATCACCACAAAGAGAAGTGACTTCGCATACAGTCTGAGTGCTTCTACTGTTGTCTCTCCAATCCTGACCCTTGCCTGTCTTGACTCTGTCCTTCCTCTCTCCTTGTATTTTGACTCCTACTTGATTTTTGTCTTTGTCCTGCCTTGCCCTTGTCTGCTTGCTTTCACTAATAAACCAGTTGTACATGGATTCAAACGCCTCTGCCTCTTCGTCAAACACTGCCTATATACTTAAAAAATGTGTTACCTTTAGAAAGCATTTGTCTAATTACAGTTAAACTTTAACTTGGTTGATTTTTTTTTTTTGGGGGGGGGGGTATGGCACTTAAAAATAAAGTCTGTAGGTCAGAGTGAAAGTGAACGATAAATTAACTGATTTTGTTTTGAACTTTTTATAGGTGGGACAAAACGACTTCCTCTTGACATTCTGGAGGACCATTTCTCTTTAGTTTAGATTGACAGGAGCTTCTTATCTCAGTTAGAGTCATTTTAGTACATAGATTTTATTTAACAAACTTGACTGGAGTGACTTTCTTAATGCACCGAAAAAGTTCAACTTTAAACTGTGTGATGGTTCTGTGGAGAACCAAAAGATGACATTTTCTGGACTTTATTTTTTCTTGAATAAGATGGTTGTCCAATACTAAAAAGGAGTATGTTTGCTGATTCTAATGTAAAATATTGTAATAAAAAAATAAAAAAAGGTTTAAACTGGGAGCAAGTTCCTTTTGTATCCTTTGTTAAAAAGTCATATTTTAAGCCCAAATTATTTTTCTTGTTTCAAGAATCTTTTTATTGCTTTTATTTTCTATTCATGACTGCTCGGTGGGGAGGGGGCAAGGTGTTTCAACCCGTCCTTCTAGTTTTATGTGACTGTAAATTTCAGTATTATTAGGGCCATGCTTTTTTCCATTGATGGGTGACTCATGGGTAGACTCAACAAAACACCTACATATTTAGTCCTGTTTAATCCCACCATTTTTAGAGTTTTTAGGTTGGAGTAGCACACTCCGGTTCATGTAACTTTCCAATTTAAAGCTTCATTTTTGCAATTTAAGATTTTAAAGGTGACATAAAAGACTACTTATGCAATGTTTGTCTGTGATCTCATTTCTCTTAGGTTAATATTAAGCAAATGAACCAAAAGACTACCAAAGTCCCCCAAAAAATATTTTTTAAACTTGTTATTTATTTTCATACAAACTCAAACTTCTTGTTTATTGAGGTGATGTTTTGGCTTAGCTACTTGTCATCTTAGAACAGATTTTTAATGCTATGTTTTTTTTTTTTTATCTAAGAAGTCATTTTATAGTGTATTTAGGTAGTTGTACAAGTTGATCCTTTTAGTCAATTTCTCCTCAAAAGCAAGAACCAGTAGGTGCAATTTTGATGAAAAGGTGAAAGTTATCACCTTTACCAAGTCTTTTGGATATTAGAAATGAGCACTCATCATTCATAATGATTTTGTCCATATATACCGATAGATATCATAAAACCCAGGCTATAATAGAAATAATCTAGCCTCTAATTCAAGAGACATGCAGGCTTTAACCTTGGACAGCAACAGATAATAGGTTTGTCATTGAAGAGATTTCTCCTCCCCACGCAAGGACTCTTTAAAAGTGATATATCTGTGGCCTCATGGAGATGAAGTCTGAAGTGTTTGGGGATCATATCTCAATTCATTTTCATTTACTTCTTGCCAGTCTCTAATTTGAATGACCCTGACAAGATCATTAAAGCAAAAGTTATCATCTCTGCCTGTAGATGAGATGTGTCCTCAGGCACTAAGAATTGGTCACCTTTTCCACTTGCACAGTTACTTGGTGACATCCTTTCTCACTAACTGTAGAGTGCAGGAACTCTCACTGGTGGGAAATGTAATCCTTTATAATTACACCTTAGACCTGCAAACTAAAGTCAAGAACTGGATGAATTCTATTGTTTTTATTATGGATGCTGTATCGAAACTGGTAACGTTTGGTACCGGTTCTACGTCATCAGTTGGAAACTGGACCGATAGGTTTCAGCTTCATCTGTATTGCTTAACAATGCCAGTGTAGTGGTGTGGCAACACCTTGAACATGGAGTGCACTACTTTGTTTCAATGTGCTTTAAAAAACGGGCACCTCTCTCTCTTTCCTCACTGCTTTTGCTTTTACTTTAAAGAAAATCTGCGAAACAACGAGAAAGGTAAGGTTAGGGAGCTAGACACTAATGCCAGCTTCTATTGTTTATCCTCTGCACAAGTGTTTGAATCTGCAAACTTCAATGTATCTGTTTCTATTTTTGGAAGTCAAGGAAATACATCAAGACTGAGGTTTTGTATCTGGCCCCAAAAAAAGGTCACTTCCGATGATGTGGCTTCACACAGCAAGGTCTTAGCCAGACCTTAACTATCTGTCCCTGTTGGGATAAATGTAAATTGACTTTGCAGCATACACAATTAAGGGGAACATGCGTACAGTCTAAAGCTAGAAAGCTCTTCTGGTTTTAACTTTTCTTGAAAGAAATCAATATGACTGCAAACACAAAGGAGTTACAGTGATGAGGAGAAAATGAACTTATTTAGAAACTCAAGATTGAAAACAACAAGCTAAAAAAAAGGCTTTTAGCAAAGTTTTTCATTCAGAAATAAATAAATCAATATTTCAAATGCTTTGGGAAATGAACAAAGTTTACAACTCTAAAAGATTTTAGAAAAATAGCAAAGTTTGCAAAATTTGACATGTAAAGCATAAATCTCCACTCTTTTAATTGACGTGGCTGCTACTGGAAATAGGAATTTTTCAAAGCTGTCACTATCAATGTGGTGTTGTAGCATATCTGCCAAAGTATTCTGAGAAGATGCAAGAGGACAATAATGAGGAGCATTAGAACATTCTTCAATTATTGTGCAAAAGAATCAATATTTTAAAATGGCCGAGCTAAATTCAATTTCTCAAATACTGCAACATGAAGTGGGATGTGAATGCAAGGCAACTGCACAAACTTCTAACTAACTAAAATAATTGAAAAAACAAAACAACTATTTTGTATTGAAATTGTAGAGGAAATTATGTGGGAAATTATTAAGTTATTATAATTTATATTCATTTTATTAATCAAACTGAGAATTAAATTGCTTCTATCATGTTATTTTATTATTGTGTGAATGCTGCAAAGCATTCTCCCAATTAATTCTTAAAGAAGAATGATTTCTTCAAATTCCTTCTGCACTTTTAAAACATATGCAACATAGGTATCAAAACGCGTTCAGGACATTCATGCTTGTAATTTTGGTATTCATAGCTTTTACGTAGTAGTTTAAAATTTTACGTAGTAGTTACGTTTTTTTTCATAAAATGCTTCAACTTTTTTTGTGCACTTTTAAAACATATGCAATATTAGTGTCAACATGTTCAGTATGTTAAGGACATTGGCACTTGTACTTTTAGTGTTCATACCTTTCACGCATTTAAAAATTGTACACAATTTTTTTCACTAATTTTTCAAAATCTTTGTGCACTTTTAAAACCTGTAAATCTGTATAAAAACGTTCAGTGTTCAGCATTCTTGTATTTTTGGTATTCGTGCCTTTTACGGACTTTAAAATGTTATGCAATTTTTACAATTTTTTTCACTAATTTCTTCAAACTCTTTTTGCACTTTTAAATCCTATGCAAAATAGGTATGTTATCAAAAACTTTTAGCATGATCAGGACATTCATGCTTGTACTAATAGCTTAAGCTAACATTTCAGTACATGCTAGCCTTTTTGGCTAATTTGGGATTTATTGGACAACAGTGGAGTTAAGCTAATATTTTAGCAACATACTGCCTTTTTGGGGTATCTTAGAATCTTCATCGGATCTTTGAGCTATTTTGAAAAGCTAGTATTTTAGCAATGTGTTAGCTTTTTTGTTGCTAATTTGGCATCTACTTGGCTTTTTTGGGCTTTTAGGCTCAAGCCAAATTCATTCGATGTTGAACTCCAAGGTGTCGGTGAAAATCAGACAGCTGTTAGTTAACTGAGGAGAGGATGAAGGCATGTTCATAAACAGAAAGAGAAAAAGAAATGCCTAAAGAGACAAGCTTCAAATGTATCTTTACTTTGTCAGAGAAAACTATAGAGTTTTTTGACATGACAAGAAAGGTGGGCATTGTCTGTGTTGAAGAGACAAAAAATGTGTAAAAAAACTTACAGCACAAAAAAACCAGCTGCACTGTCTTACCTTGTTCTTGGCCATTTGTTAACGTTTTAATCCACGTTTCATTCGCCTTTTTTTTCTATCAAAGCAGATAAAAAAATGAAATTCCCGCCCCGCTGCCTCGCCAGATTTGACCTGAAATTTCGGCCAATCAGATCAACCAGAAAGGTTACTGCCCCCCGAGTGACAAAGCACCCCCTGAACACAGTGGACGAGTGCAAAGAAAACCGAGTGAGCGCGCAGTCAGAACTCCACGCGCGCGTGGTGAGAGCTCTGCGCCCGCTCAGTTAGGATTGCACGGTGCAGTTGTAGGATACGCTCACTCAGTTGTAAGATACGCTCGCTCAGTTATCAAATAACTGTTCAATTAATGGCAGAGATGTAGCACCATAACAGAGGAGTAAAGCTGATGAGTCACTATCAAGTTATGGAAAAGAGTAGTGGATGCTAGACTGAGATTAGAAGTTTGCATTTGTGTGTAACAGTATAGTTGAATGACAATGAGTATAACTGAATCTTAAGAAATAAGACCTCCGTCTTAATTTCTATCATGCACAAAAAAAAAATCTTATCAACAGCAAAATTATCTTAACTTGAGAATAAAGTCTTAGTGAAAATGTTTTTCTTAAAATAAAAATTATTGGTGAAACCCTTTTTCTTTCTCCATTGGCAGATGTTTTTGCTTATGTTCTTGTAGTAGCATGAGGGCAGGCTTACCCCTGGTCAACAGTCCTGCCTACAAATTAGATGCAAATTCGTAATGAGCTACTGCCACTCTACTGAAACTATGTCCTAGAAAATGTGTCAGATGTTTGATTTGAGCTAAAAATGGCATAATTATGGTTAAAAGACCACTGGGATCGAATTCACAATGAAGAGATGATTGGCATGGGGCAGTCTGCCATTGAGGTCATAATTTTCAACTCATTTGTAAGGGGGCTGTTTTTCAGTGTGTAAATGTGAGGTTACAGGGGATAGAGCTGAAGAAGGTGGAGGACTATAAGTAGGTAGAGCTACCAAGAAAAAAGGCCTTTTTCTTACTAGGATTGTTTTAGAAATTTAAAAGGAAATTATAGGTTACTTAGATTTGTTTTGGTTTTGTGCACATGCCACTAATGGTGTACATGTTTGCAAGCTGCAGGTATTGTAATTAACTCACAGACAAAGCACAGACATTACACGGAAATTGATTTGGAACAAAACTTTGATGTATTTTGCAGTGAGTCCAAGTAAAAACCTTTGCTTACAGTTTGAGAAGCCACAGGTGCACTCCTGTTATTCACTTTTTAGTGATGCAGATAACAACAGTGAACATGCTCATTATACACTTATGCATCTTAATTACTGTGGCTGTAATTAATCTTTGATATCTATCCTTAAATTAGACCCCAATTAAAGATAAGATGAAAGATGAACAATGAATCAGATTTTTCTAAAACAGTTAAGTTTGGGGAGAATGTGTTAGCACATATTAAATGACTGATTAATTTCATAGTAAGCTCACTGTCCCTAAACCAGATTTTTTTTTTACCTTTTGATGTACAAATTTTAATGCAGTTGTTTTTCCCTCAGGTTTATTAAAAGGCAATTTCACAAAACCTCACAAAACAGTGAGAGCAATCAGCCAAAGATGCAGCAAATTTGCTTTTCTTATCAAAGTGCATCAAGTAGGAATCAATTAAACACAAAGAAAAGTCTTTAATGATCACTCATATTCAGAACTACTCAGTGTCAAACCTGGTCCCGTTTGGATGAACACAGAGCTGATATCCTGGAAATGCCAAATGTTTTTTAGTCCAGTTAGGTGAAATTAAATCATTTTCCACGTGACCGTCTCTCACAGCATACTAGTGTACTGCCGCAAACTGGTTGAGAAATGCAGCCCCAATCAGAACCAACAAAATGTTCCTAATTGGAATTCTATTAAACAACAAAATTAAATTATTTCCCTTTTATGTACTTTTGCTATTTATTTTGCAATAATTACCTTAGAATAAATTAAATAACCTTAAATCAAAACTTATATGATTTATAGTCATAACTAATCTTTTGCACAAAATCATTCTTTTCCCTTCACTTCATTGATTCACTCATTCAGTTGGCAGAGAGTTTCACGCCGGATGCCCTTCTTGATAAAACCCTGTATTTTATCTGTGCTTGACATTTTACAAACTAGAGTTTCAAGCTTATACACCTAAAATGTAAAACTAAATATGCAGTTTTAGTAAAAATAAAGGGAGGTGGGGGTCATTTTAGGAAAGTACTCAGAAAACCTTGATAGCAAAGAAAGCAACAGACATACACTGCTTTCTTCTGTCTTGTTTTTGCATTCAAACAGATATGCAGGTCATTGGTCTTGTTTCCTCCTGGCTCGCCTGTCGAGTTAGATATATGTAAACTGGCTTTGCCTACGGCAGCCTTAAAAAGATATCAGTTGGTTGGAAAGCAAGGGCAAGCTGTGTACAGACCCAACTGAGCAAGTGGTGGGTGGGGGCCATGGGAGAAATGCACTAAGGTTTGAGGTCCTCCTGGACTGAGCACGGTCCCTCAGGTTCAAATTCAAGCATTGTGTGCCTGCTGACTCATGTGGACCTTTTCCAGTTGTTTTTCTCCAGCAGATGAGGACATGTGACATGTGTCCACATGTGTGTATGCATGTGTGACTCATGACGAGGAGGGAATCCAGTAGAAATTCTCTGCTACAGCATTAGCCTTTATGAATAGTGTTGCTAGAGTTTTCCAGCCCAAAAGTCATCCAAAAAACCACCAATCCCCACAGAAATTAACAAGCCATAATCAATCATGCATAATTTATTGCTTCACGTTTTGATTGAAAGTCCAACTTTGAGACATAATGATATTACATGTGCTATTTTTGCAGACAGCGAGAGCAACACAAAAAAACAAAATTCTATCAAACTTTATTAACAATCACCAAAGAAAGAATGTGATCTCACGCACACCCTCACAATCTGCCATAAAACAAAATTCAGTGCTGCCTCAGCCTTTGCTGTAATTGAACAAGAAATACGCAAAACAAAGTTTTTTAGTATAACATTTATCAAAATTATTAAAACCATACAAATAAATTCAAGCTAGCACAGATTAGTGGACAAATACTTTCTCACCTGCGTCTCTTTACTACTGTCCATGGTTTTAACAGATTTCAGTAAGGAACTAAAAACTGCCAAATTAAACCTGCTCAAATTATGTCCACCCGTCCAAAGCTAAATTTTGCCTGCAAATTTAGAATCAAAGCTGCCAAATTAGGCTTGAAACCGCCCAATCTGGCAACACTGTTCATGAAGCGAGCTCAGCCTCACTGCCAGAATGTCTTCTGCAGCTTACAAGATTTCAAGTTCCGTCACTTTTGAGTTGCTTCAGATAAAGAATTCCCTCTTGTGACAAGTAGTTGTTGCTAAGTAATGCTGTCAGATGTTTTGTTTTTCTTTTCCACTGGCTGATTTTTCTTTATGACATCTTTTGTGATATTATGATCTTGAAACATGCTCAAAAATAATTTTAAAAAAAGCTTAGAGTTCAATAAGACAGCAGTGTAAATAAGAGAGCTGGTACATTGAAAAAAAATCATATTTTAGGTATTTTTAACATGATAGAAGGCATGTGTAAAAAAAAATGAAGCTTAAAATTTAATTTCTGAGTATGTATTTATTCAATTTGTTGTGAATCCAAAGCAGACAAAAAAAAAAAAAAAACTTTTAAAAAAGCTTGTACTTGTGACGTAAAACCTAAAAAGAGAATAATCATGATGAATAGATCACTGGAAACACTTTAACCAAGATGATCAGAGTGGGACTTTAAGACAAAAGGAGTACTTCCAGTCAGAAAATAGACACAAGAAATTATCATATCACATGAATGATTATTTACATAAAGGGCTTAAAGGTACAGGCATTTTTTAAAAGATGTGTTTTAAAAAATATATTTGGTATTTTTGGAGTAGTCAAATAACACCAAAATAGAAACTATTTTCTAATTCAGAGAAGAGGGAAAAAGAGGAAAAAAAGGAAACTGCAAGAAAAACTTTAGTTGTAGGTCATAAACTCTATGTGACCTTTGCTCTTTTACACAACCTGCTTTGTGGAGTCATGCGCTTTGTATTGCCACTGTGTTAGTGTGTGTGCAGCTGGATTTTCTGCTTTTTTTGGAACGACAATAGTAAAATCGCTGTTTCTATCAGGGCCAGAAGGGTTTCTGAAAACCAAGGAATCCACTGTCAAGGTTTGTGGTTCATTTTGAGTTAATATTAAGGTGATGGGTCAAACAGAGGTTAGGTTCAGCTTAATAAGGCTGTTAAAAAACAATGGAAGTGAAGTAAATGTCCAGAGGAGATTAGCTGTACAAACTTGTGTGTTTCGGTGTGGATTTCTGTGTAGCATAAAAGGTACGCAAGTGAATGTGTTATTGAACATTTGACCCTTCCAGCTTAAAAGTAGCTCTTTTTCAGTGGTTGCTCCAGTGCTCTAATTAGAGTTGCCAGCCTTGACAGAAATCCTGTCACAATCCGCCTGCTCACAAATGGTACTCGCCAGTTTGTCACCCCTATTTCAGAAAAGTGTGAAAGCTTGGATAGGTGACACATTCTCACCATTTCAGTTCATCTCGTCCTCTTTCTCTTTCTCCCTGCCTTTGTCTCACAGGAAGAGCAAATATGAAGTGAGTTTGCCTGCTTTTCATGTGTTTTGCATCTGCTGCTATGACATAAAAAAAAATCTGTCTCAGGATGTGTTGCCATGACAACTCTGTTTATGCTTTTGTAGTAATTAAAATATTTAACGGCGTATGTCCCCGTCCTCACTTCCAAGCCTACAAAAGGTTTTGCAAGTGGCATGAACAAACAATGTTGTCCTTCAGCCTCCACTCAAGAGATAGAAAATTGCAATTTCTTGATTGTTTCATTAAATGTGTAAGTTGCCCAAAGAAACAAGTTCTGAGGCAGGAGCTGCAACTGTAGATGCTTGCCGACAATACTTTGCACAAATGTTGGAAAAGCAATGAACCTGCAAAAAAATGCCATAGTCAACTAAATCTATGAAATAAAAGTGGGCTTTATTTTCCTAAAAATAGATTATATGAATGCTTGATACTTCATATACAGTAGATCAGCTTCTATTGATTATTTATGTATGAAAAAAGGAAAAGAAGGGGTGGTGTTTTTTTAAGTTTAATTATTATCTTAGAATTATGAAAAATTACTCTTACTTTCTCCTTTTTATCATTTTTACAAATGCAACTTAATTTGAATTAGGATGCCAAAACATCAATAAATCTGCAAAGTAAACTTTTGGGTTGTAAAAAAAAAGGTTGTACCAAAATTGCCTAGTTTAACAAAATAGTAATTTTTTACTTCACCATACGATTGAGGGGAAATTGCAAATCGTGAATTTGTCTTCAACATCAGTGGTCAGTGATATGCAACAGTTTAAATGATCACATTTATTGTAGTTATTTTAGTTAAAATGTGTGGCCCTGCTAAAACTTGAAAAATGAAGGTGTTAAGGACTTGTTTTCTGTTCGCCATGGCGTGGACATGCATTTTTGGCAAATATTCCAAGGCTAAAAAGGGGTTACATACTTCCTCTTTATTTTGGAAAGGTGTTCTTTGAGTGTTAAAAAAATACAATTAAAATATGAGACACTTCATCTATTTAAACCTGTAACTTCTTAGATCTACTAAATCTCCAGCGAAAAAGAGCAAAAACTTCTGTGAGAACGAACACGTCTTGTCTGAAACTCTCAGCTTGTTATTGATTTCTTTTGTTTGCACTTTACTAAATTTAAAAAGTGGAAAGCAGCAGCGATGTAGAGTACTGCAGGCAAATGAGACGCAAACAATGAATGACAAGCTAAGAGTGTCATGACATAAGACTGACTTATTATAGATTGTGACCTCTTTCAGAAAAGCTGCATGTTGCAGAATACACTAGATAATAATTATTTAATTGTCATTATAATTAAAATGTTCAACGTTTTCTCAAAAGGCTGCAGCTTTTGCACAAATTGGAAGGAAAAATGCCTAACAGGTAAAAAAAAAAGGTTAATTTAATATATTTCTTGCAAAATTGAACAGATTTTATAGCAGCCCTGGAGGACCAAAAGACTGAGATAAAACTGACTATTGACTTTCAGTAATATTTTTTTGTTTGTCACTTTTTTGTACTCCAGCTTAAACTGACAAAGTTTGGTTAAGTCCGGTAGAATTTCCACAAACAAGTCTTTTCTTATTGCAAAATGGATGCTAGACACTAGAAAGTTTGTTTTACTAAATAGAATTCAGATTTAAGGATGCTGATGATTCATTATTCAAATATTTCTGCAATTCTTAGTAGTTCAGAAACCAAAGAGTTAAAACATTTTCTTAAAAATAGGAATAAGTACAAAGTTGTGGCTTATTTTTAACAAACATTCAACAAAGACACCATAAAAACCTCCCTTAGTTGGAATTTAAATAAACCACCACAGAAACACAAAGAGCCACCCAAACTCTCTCATTTTTACCTCAACAAAATGAATGTGTTGTCTACTAAAAACATAAGATGTAAAAGATCGTGTGAACCCTAGTCTAATGTTTCTTGAAAGTATGTGGTCTTTCACAGCAGCCCAAATGCTTCATGTTTTGTGCTCAAATGCAATAAGTTGGAATCAGTAGTTATTTGAGCCATACTGTTCACTTTCATCTAAGCATTTTTGTTTTCCTCTGGCATCCATCTACCTGGCTCGGAGAACTGCCGCTCACTAAAAAGTTCACTTATTAGACTCTAAATACTAAAGGAGGCATGAAAGCACAGAAGATAAATATAAGGATTAGAAGAACTGGAAAGTTCTTTAAGTACCAACAATCAAGTCGTATTTAATCATTTAATTCACCTTGAATATATGTTTGAAAATGAAACTTTATTACATATTAATTTGGAAAATGAGAATAAGTACACATTGACCGATGGCTCAACTTAAGCACAGTTTAAATCAAGTCAGCTGAATTATCCCTTTTGTTCAACCTTCAAAGCATTTTTATCTCTCTTTTGTCAACATCCAAGTTCATCTCTGCCTGCCTGCAGTTGTTCTGCTCAAGGCCTGCTTCAGTTTATTCCAGCCAGCTCTCAAACATTAACCAGATGATTGTGTCAAGGAAAACTATTCAAACCAGTGACTTTTTAAATACACATTTGGATTGCTCAAATGTCTATTATTTTACCACAATTAAAAAAAAAAAAACCTTTTAATAATAAAAATAAATCATTTTCTATATAGCTTTGCTTAAATATTCAGTGAGTTACATTAAAATTTCAATTGAAAGTCTGTTTTGTAATAAATTTCAATTTAATTCTACGTGACATTGATTTATTTTTTTTTTTTCCATTTTAAAAACCGTACTTAAAAAATGCACAGAAAGGATACTGTTTAATGACCGTTTACTGTTTAATGACTCCAAGGATACTCCATTTTAAAATTAGTTTTTATGTAGTTTCAATCATCTGCTTAAGCTGTCTAAGCAAAGATGCTCAGACTTTCTTCTCCCAGACTACTTCCTCCAGCTTCTCCGAGTAATCTGGAGATGTTCCCAGGTCATCCGATAGACAATGTCTCTCCAGCTTGACCCAGGTCTTCCTTAGAGTCTTCTCCTAGTGGGGCATGCCAGGAACACCTTCCCAGAGAGGAACCAAGGAAGCATTCCAAACCACTTCAGCTGGCTCCTACTGATGCAGATGAGCACCATGGTTTATTGAAGGATTTTATGTTTATTAAACACACTGTTTTATTACTACTTTTTAATTACTTCTTTTGGTATGATGTCTTTACTTATGTCTATTGTTCAAGACCTGTGGCTTGCTGCAGAGATGGGGTTGCAGCAGGTGTGGGGGAAGCTCTGCCATGGGATCAGAATTCAAAAGTTGGCTTCTAGTGTCATGCAACCCAATGACTTGTAAGTTTAAGCATCCACAGAATGCATACACGTAATGGGAGATAAAGACAACTGGATGGAGATGCAGAAATGATCTCTAAAGCTTTGTGAAGACAAATAAAAATCACTTATATCAAAGTCTGGGTGAATACTTAATTCTGATTCGCTTTTGGGTGTGGATTAAAGTGGTTTACCACAGTGATAAACCACATCTACAAAAGAAGTTCCGGTAATTTAACCCAAGTGTTCTAAATCACTGCGCAGGCTTCTTTGAAACAAACTTTTGTATCATCTTCTGGACAAAAACAAGCGGTAAGAGGTGAACTTTCTCTCTGAAATGACGCTTTATTGAAGATATCGTCACAATCAGCATATATATCTGCACTAAAAGTGTGTGCTGTTACCATGACAACACGCCACACCACATAACAAGTGGTTTGCTTTATGTGAAAAAAAACAATTTAAACAGAAAAAAATAACAAGAATAAAGTACTGAAAATTGTAATTGTGACGTTACTAAATTTGACCTCTTGGAATGTGCTTCTTATGTCTTAACTAGTGCCATCCATCTCACAGTGAAGGTGGACAAAACACAGCCTACATCAAGATGTCGCAGATCTAACTGCAAGAGCAAAAAATGTGACGAGCACAAAGCAGTTTTGCTCTTTTACTACTAATAGGAATTTCTTTTTTGAAATATAATGTCAAATATGCCCAACAAAACTAATTAAAAAGTATGCTGTCCTGTTGATATTTACTTGTGTTTACCTGTTTTTTATTCTTTTGTTCTTAGAGCTTAGCTGTTTGCAACCATCAAAGTTCCATTTTATGTTTGCTTTTCCAATGTCCTCTCAAGTGGACATGTAGTTTAATATTAAAAAGTAAAAAAATATATATTTTAGTATTTTAATATATCTAATCGTATATAATATTAATATTATAACGTTATATAATATTTTTGTAGTAAACTGATTACTTTACACAAATTGGTGAATTCAAAAAATGTAGACACACACATAGCTATTTATATATACACATATGCGTACTTGTTTTTATTGCAGAGGGCTTTGTAATATATTTGAACCTTGTTGAAATCTAAAGGCCATCAACAAAAAATACTCAGCACTCAAGTTTTTGTGTTTTCTGTCCTGAGTAAACTGAAGTCCCTCAGTGACAGTACCAGCTATTCTGGACCTCCTACACTCCTGATCCTAACTGACCTTAAATGTCTTTTTATTGAAAGCCAGCTGGCATTTACAACTGTAAAAAAAAAGATAGGATATCAGGGTCCACATGAAAACGTGTGGTGAATGCTTCAGTGAAATGTGCCCACACACAACATTCACAACAGAATGAGAAAACAAACCTAAGAAAAATAGAATTTCTTTCTGCAAGTTTGTTTCTTAAGTTTGTGCCTTTTGTGAAAATAAAAGAAGTTCATCATACAAAACCCATCCTCTGGCTCCCTCCTGTTTTTTGGTAACGTGGCTTGAATGACCTTTTCTCACACTTCCACAAGAACACTGTGAGCACATGGTTTTGCATTTGTGAAAGAGAGGCTTTTACAACTTGCATAGGAATGGTATGGTAACTCCAGAAGAAATATGCTTTTGCCAAGGGAAAACAGTATTCAGCATAAATCAAATAATACAATGAACTTGCCTTTGTGTAGAAGAAACTTCCCAAAAGCAGGCTTTTTTCATATGGGAAAACTGCCAAAGACTATTTTTCTGCTGTTGATTCCCAGAATTAAACCTCAGTATACAGCTTGGCACATGTTTTGACCTTTAATTCTATAAGCATATGTTGCTATTTTCTAGTAAAGTGGTTTTGATTGAACATGTTTAGCTACTATTGCAAAACTATATTCAGTTACGCAAAAACTTAAATAAATAGTCTAAAAAAAGAGGTAATTTGTAATCCTTCTAAATTTCTAGTAAAGGTATAAAGTAGAGTTTCAACATAAAAACAGAAAAAAGTGAATTTGGCTCAGTAATAAAGAGGTAAAATAAAACCAATTACCATGTTCAGGAGATTTATGTGTGCGTTAATGCAAGGACCAACACAATCTCTGGGAGAAAAAAAAAAAAAACAGTCTTATGAAGTAAGTGGTACTGATCGAGGTGGTTTGTTTGACATTGAAAGCATTAAAGACTTGCAACTTGTGTGAATTTGAATGGCACAAAAAACTAGGCTAATCAAGATTTAACTTTTAAAGTTAAAGCTTTAACAACTACCTACAGGTTAAGTGCCGGGAATTGGAGAATTTAATGTCCTCTGATATTTTTAAATGAAAAACGTGTTAATGTTGACAGTCCAAAACTCACTTATTTTGGAGACTTATTCACATCACCGATTGTTATTATTATTATTTATTTTTGCATATGCCACAATCAAGTTTAAAATAGTGTTGTATTTACATACATATCAGTATGACTTGGTGTTACTCAAGGATGTTTAATGACCTGAATTACTGTCAGTACGGTATAAATACCTGATTATTAGTTACGAACCGGTTGATTTCTAATCTAAAGTAAATGGTGTGGTCGAGTCGGGGTGGGATTATATAATTTCGCTTCCTCCCACTCCCTTTCAAGCAGTCTATCTTTTGATGCCTAGTTATATATGTTTGACATGTTTACGGATGTAAATCCGTTGATTGATTGTGTTACACGTGTGTTATTCTTGTCTGCTTGAAATAAACCATTTCCAAATCCAAATATACATGTGTATGTACATGTAAACCTGAACATAGCACTGCCAATGTGCTGTCTTTATTAATAAATCATAATTATCATGTAAATAGAGAGCCTTTTTACAACCACTTGACAACAAAATATATTTGAATACTTTAAATACGTTCTAAATGATTAAAAGGCAACAAGGCATAGAAATAAAAAAAAATAAATGCTGTTTTGGTGACAAAATACTAGTTAACACACCTTGAGCTATGCTCTGACTTTCCATTTTGATCCCTTTTTTGTGTTTTTTTTCTCATGGGTCTAACAAAGCCTTATTTGTTGGCAATCTTAGAAAGCCTCTCCTGGTTTTTCTGCAGCTGGAATTAGAACTTCTTCCAAGTTCTCTAAAAGTGCTAATAATGTCTCACAACTGCTGTCGGACTCTTTGTGGACAGGAGGGAAGCCAGTAGAGTTCAGCAGAGAATTGTGAGCACATTCTGCTTAAGAGGCTCAAACTGACCTTATTTTAAAGAGGTTGCAGAACAAATTGAGGTCCACAGTCAGAAACAATGTTTTCGAGTGGGAAGGTCATGTGGATAAAATACAGGTTCTACATCCACTTTTTTGGTTTAGTGAAGTTTTATTAGAGGTGCAGCACGGATCAATTAGGAAAACCTGTTCACTGCAGAAGTTTAAACCTCTACACAAGGATTGTGTGGGCCATCATACATTACCCAGCCAGAGCAGAAGGTTGGACAATGCCTGCTTGTTGGATCTTTCAAAGTCATCCACCATATTCTCCCATTCAGGATGGGGCTATGAATGTGTCCTTTACCTTTACAAAGTCAGTTGCACAGTCACAAGGGCAAATGCTGACAAAGAAATTTAGCCCAACTTTTACAGAAAACAGTACTAAAGGGTGACCTTGCTGAGATTTGGAGGGTCAGACAGGAACCGCTGTCCCTTTCCTTAAAAACATTCTTTTGGAGGTAAACTGCTAGTTAAGACACAATGTCTAAGCAGTATTTAAAATATACATAATCACATTGAGAAAACTACCCATCCTGTCAGTTACACCACACAATTGATGGGCTTTGCTTGTACCAGACTAAAAATGAAGCTTTGAAATGTCCTCCTTGAAGAAATGGCCAAGCAGTCATTTCAGAAAAAATAGTGGGGAGCAACTGAGAATGCAATCTTGGAGTTTTAACCTTCACACCCTGTTAAAGGTCTAAATTTGACATATTGGTTAGATATTTCAAAAAAGATAGACCATTTGTCATGTTATCATCTCCGTAGATACTATCAAGTCCTTTTTTGTCCAAGATCAAGTAAATTCTTAAATGTCATTGTTGAAATTTGCATTTTGTGGTCACGGAATATCAGCGTGGACGTGACAATGATAGAGTTGTGCAGAAACTGCCACAATGAAGAGCATTTTATGTTTGTACAAGGAGAAGGGAGGGAACAATCACAGCTATTTACTTATTTATGTTTGTCATGACAAACATAAATACTTATAAACTTAAGTAAAAAAAAAAGTAAATTAAAAATTGAAAAAGAACATCCTAAAGTACAATCCTGGTCTAAGTCACTCTGGGAAATTAGCACCTCTCAAATCAAGGACAATTATTCACTTTAATAATAACATTAATAATATTAATAAGTCAAATGGATTTGATAAAAGCATGGAACAACATATTTTATTAAGTGTTAAACAGTTTCACTTTTTTACAGTTTTAAAATACTTGATTGGTGCAACTACAAGCTCAATCCCAGTATTTGCAACTCAAATTATGGCAAAATCCATTTGAAAAGTGTACATCTTTATTTTGTTTGTTTGTTTCTCTCTATAATTCTTTAGTGTTGCTTCTGGCCTGGATGAAGGTTACCCATGTCGTTGTTTGGAAAACTACCGCTGATGTGACGGCATGAATTTAGAGGTAATCAATCAACCTTTGCGATACATCTCAAAGCCTGTCTTTAGGGTTATGGAAATCCAACATTGATGCTGTCCTTGAAGAGGGTGATTTTCACTTTCCCTAACAGATACATAAATAAATAATTGTTTTTCCTACCATAAACACCAGCTTTGCATTTAATGCTAAGCAGCACCTGATGAAAAGTGCCTTCTATGAGACAAAAGCAAACAATGTCTTCATACTAAGAGTAAATAAAGATTCTAATAAAGCATTGATCAGTTCAAATAGCAACTCTTCATTATATTAATAAAATATTCCGTTTATTTTAAAATCTTTGATTTGTAAAAATATCCCACATTTGATCACACAAGGTCTAAAGCACTAAAACTGTCAGCAGAAAAGTCTATTCTTTTCAGAATATTAAAAATACATGCAGTTTTAGTTTTATTGTTTATTTATTGCCCACGTCTTTGTTTTGTTTTGAGCCTTAACTCATGTTTTTGTGTTTTTCATGTTGTTCTTAGGTTCCTCTCTGTGCAGGTTGTCATAGGCTCTCCTGGAATTCCCGCCCCTTCCTCTGGTTCTCTGTTGGAGCTGCCACTGCTGCCTGTTGGCTCCTTTTGGATGCTTCCTTTTCTGCTTCTTGCCGCCGCTGAGGATCTTCTAGTTTTTGTTTTCTAGTATTTCTTTCCCACACCTGTGGTGATTTATTTTTGTTGTTGGCAAACTGCGGGTCCGCTTTTTTAATTTGGCTTCTGGGTGTGTCTACACCTGGGTTCATATCCACTTTTTGTCTTTGCAGTCTGCAAAAAATCCAATTATTATTAGGTACTTTTTATTAAGTAAATAGTTGAATTTGACTACCAAAGTCATGTGTAAAAAAAAACAAAGAATCGGTTTCCCTCAGAAACATTAAGTCTCAGGAACAAACAAAACTTGTAAAAAATGTTTTGTAAAGATGTTTAACAACCATGAAAAATCAAAAAGGTGAAATATTATAAAAATAAATGTTTTTATACTGCATGTTAAATGTCAGGATCCACATTGTTAGAAAATGTATACCGTCAAATGCTATCAAAATCTGATTGAATGGAGGGAATTTTGACAAACAAGCAGTGGCTGCAGTTTGCACATAATGCAATATTACAAGACTAAGCTTACTTTAAATTACATTCAACATAAGTCATGTGAAAAAAAAAAAAGTTTTGCCTTTACAAAACAATCAATGCATAAAATAATGAGACACAATAGAATCCAGGTACATGGATGTCTTGATGATTTTCTTTATATAATACTTTTTATTTTATCTTTGTCTTTTACCAAAGACAAGTGTTACACCATTAAATCAAATCTTGTAAAAATAATTTGTTGCATCCCTACTGACTACCAGTATATTCAAGTTAAAAGTGTCTGAAAGTTGAAAACTTGTGCTAAATCTAAGAAAATGTTGCAATGTATTGTTTAATTGCATTACACCAGGCTTAGTATAAGTCAACTGAAAGGTTTTTGTTTATTTTTACTTGTTTTTATATATTTTTTTCTGAATTTTTAGCTTTCAATTGTTGTTTTGTAATACACAAGTCATATATCAAACCGAAACAAAACCTTGGCCTAAAAATCGAAGCTTGAACCAAATCGTGAAGAAAGTGTATCACTGCATCCCTAATGCACACTCAGGGTTAGGAGTTAGCTTTTATCAGATCTCAGAAAATATCTGAAATGAGCTCTGAGCTGGACGCACATTGAGAGGAAGATGAGGAGGCCTCCTGTCCTCCAAAAGTGGCTAGACATACTAAGACAGGAAAATGAGTGTAAATTTTGACTTGAAATAAGCATTAACAGTGAGTAGATAGCTGCACCACAGATTCACTCTTAGTCATTTCCAAAAGCTAAATGTAACTTTTGCTGGTAAGGATGAAAGCTGAAAAGGGACCATTTCCTGCTAGTGCAGAGACAAAAGTGACCCAATCACTGACTTCTTTAATTATTTTACCTGGATAAAAATCCTCTTTGATTCATATCAGACGACAAATCATTAAGATAGATCATAAACAAAAGTTTGACCTTAAATGCAAACTAATCCAAGGTCCAGTAATTAGCAATGACCTTTTGATATGTTGAGCATCAATGCTCTGATGTATTTTCCTTGAAGTATTGTATTAAGCTGACTGGTGTGGGGGGAAAAAAAAAAAGTTCAATTTCATTTGCTGCCTTGAATGAATCACTAGACTGATTCAAAACAGGCTTTACAGCTGGCAACTTGGGCATTAATGTGTTCACTTGTACATAGAAATATAGCTATTAAATCCCCAACAATCACGTAATGTGGCCTAATGTAGCCTTTCTCTCATATTGTCATTGACTAGCATGACTAAGAATCATTTAGTAGCTTTTCTCACCTTCATATTAACATAGTGCATAGGTTATATAGAGGTTTAATTCAACTGTTTTTCTTTGTTATTATCTTGAAACTTTAATAATGTTCACTGATTGCAGTATATCATTTTCATTGTATGATGATTCTGTTTTATGTATATCTTTGTTAAAGCTGTACATCTCATTGTTAGTGTTATTTTACAATGAAAACATTGTCTAATGCTCTTGTCTCTGTCTTTCTTGAGGCTAACATTCCTTTGCATTCCACTTTATTTTGTTTGACTTTTTTTTTACAATTAAATTTAGTTAACGTTTTAATAAAGTTACTTTTTACGTTTTTTATGAGCGACAAAACCAGACATGATGTGATTATTTCCATGATATATTGAAGTTAAAAAGTCCCTTCATCTGTCACACACCTACAGTAGGTGTGTGAAATTTGTTCACTGCATTTGAGCCATCCCCTGGGGGGGAGGTGATCTGCAGACACAGCGGTGCTTGGGAACCATTTGGTGGTTCAGTCACCGAAATCCAACTCCTTATTGCTGAATATCAAACAAGTATTGGATCCTTTTTTTAGTCTTTGGTACGACCCGGCCATAGATTTGAACTAACAACCATCCAGTCTCAGAGTGGACGCTCTGCCACAACGCCAATGGGCAGTTAATAATGTCTGACTGACTAAAAGACTCATCTGTGACTCTTTTTGTGTCGTTTAATGTCCCTTTCAATTTGATGCACCTTATAAATGACAAAAGCTTGAAAATAGACCATTCATTGCCAGTGCGTCTTACAATCCAGTGCTTACTATATATAGTGCAGAAATTAAAGTACGTTTAATGAAAAACTGTTAAATTGCAACCCACTTCATCCTATTTTATGTGAACTTTCTTGTTCCATCTTTTATGGTTTTTTTTTCTTTTTGTCTGCTAAAACAAACAACCACATTTGTTTGAGACTTGTTTGATTGTAGTCCCAGCCTTTTTTTTTTCTTTTTTAATTTTTGCTTTTGCTAAGCGTGTCAGACTACTACATTGTTCATGTAAATCTGCAACATTATTCTTCTCGTTCAGCTCTTTAATCTTAGGGGGACCAATAAAGCCTCTCACTGTTTCAGCAGAAACTGGACCATAAGAAGATGAATGAGTGCTTCTACTGAGTTAAAAAGCCTACAGACTTTAGCTGATTTCCCAGAATTGTTGAGATGTTGTCGTGTTAAAATAATTCAGCCTGCACAAGACCCAGCCAGTGACCTTTAGCTCAACTCACACAGATGTAATATTTCAGCGTCCATCCCGTGAAAAATTGAGAAGTTACATTTTTATTAACATTTTCACACCAAGATCAAACTTCTTCTTAACAGCTTGTTTACAGCCTTTACAAATTCCACTCCGAAGTGATAGTTATGTGTGCATGAGCTAAAGTAACATCTAAAAAAAAAAGAGTCATGGCAGATAGCACATAGAGGTATTATTATGGGATACATATTAATCTTGACAATCACGTCTGTCAGTTTGCTTTATATCAGTTTGAACTATTGCAGAGTGACAATAAAAGTGGTTATTAGTTCAGTAGTTTGAAAAATGTGATATTTTTTTC
Source organism: Adrianichthys oophorus (assembly GCA_036245035.1). Taxonomy (NCBI): domain Eukaryota; kingdom Metazoa; phylum Chordata; class Actinopteri; order Beloniformes; family Adrianichthyidae; genus Adrianichthys; species Adrianichthys oophorus. The sequence continues at coordinate 18,377,717 of BSAI01000073.1, read as the reverse complement.
CTAATCTTAAGCAGCGCTCTCACTGTCACCTCATATGTGGGCCATTTGATTGGACCGTGTTTTAAGCTGCTTATACACACACACACAACCACATGCACATTCACATAAAAACATATAGAAATGTTTGAAAATACCATTGATGGGGCTAACAGTGTAAGCCTTTAAACGAGACCTCTTTAGCCTGACCTTCCAGATAGAAGTGGAAAAATATTTCATGGCTGTCACATTTGTTTTACAAGAAAATTGTGCTATTTGTGTTTTTTGTTTTTTGTAGAGGCAAATCATTAATTTCAAAGCAAGAATAAAGACAAACTGTATTTTTTACCATTAAGGTTTTAGGCCTTTGGTCAGGTTAAAAACTGAGGGCAAAGACAAGGGTCATAATGTTCCTCCAGTCACTTCAGACGAAATGAAATTGAGTGACAGGGCAATATTACTCCCACCACGCTGACAAAGACCTAAGGTCAGAAAAAGGCTCTAAATTTAAATTATTTATTTGAAGGCGAATTGATGGTTGCTTTGAGAGCTGCCAAGTGCTTCATGTAAGCTCCTCCAAAAATACCAACAGAGAGTAATTAATCAAAGCTTTACTTTTCCAATTTAGCCCCACTTTTGATTTGCCGGAAATGAGAACCCACGACACTGGGTTTTGATGGTTTCACATAATGACAAAGACAATTATAAGCATGTCAAGAGTGTTGTATTACTGCTCCTAATAATGATATGCCCTCTTTTAGAGCCACTGCGGTCATCTCCAACAGCAAACACTCTTTAGACAGAAGGCATGTGGGCAGCAGAGATAACATGAAGGTCACTGTGAATGTTTTCTTCACAAGTTCCAAGCATGCACAAAAGAATTCAAGAATGAATTTGTCAATGAAATACAAGTTTTTGATAATTGTTTGAGATTAAAAGATGCTTTTAGCTCTGGAATAAACATTTTTTCTTGAAACCAGTTTTCTAAAAATACATCGTAGATTATTACAACAGAAAATTGGTTTCTGTCAAATGACAATTCGGCAATTTCACCATTAAAAATAAACATTTGAATGCTGTCTTGCAGCAGCAACCAGTGTGCAACTGTTTCTTTAGAAAGTCAGAGGTATTATGGACTCAAGATAAGGACTTAGAGATTCATGCTTTTATTTCCAGTAGATTAGCTGACTGTAATGCCCTGCTCTCTGCTCTTCCCAGGAAAGGACATCAAACCTTCAACAATTACAAAACTCAGCTGCACGCGTGCTGACGAGGACCAGGGGGCGGGAACATATTACACCAATTTTAAAATCACTCCTGGATTGGCTCCCTGTGCAATTCAGAATTGATTTAAAAATATTTATTGGTTTAAAAATGTTTTTATGTTCTTGGGCCATCATATCTATCTGATATGATTTTAAGGTATGAGCTCTCACGGACCCTGAGGTCCTCTGGTCCAGGCCATTTGGTTAATCCAGAAGTTAGAAGTAAAACACACAGCGAGGCTTCTTTCAGTTACTACGGAGCTCGCCTGTGGAACAGCCTCCCAGAGAACCTCAGGGCCGCAGAGACTGTTCATGTTTATTTTTTAAATTCTTTATTTTTAAATTTTTTTTTCCACTCTTTCTGATTTATATTCTTTGTTATTACTTATTTATTTAATTATTTAATAGTTCATTTAAATATGTATTTTTTTTGTTTGTTTGATTTAATAGTTCATTTAAATATGTATTTTGTTACTAATCACTTTTTAAACCGTATTTTTTACTTTTATGTACTTTTACGTATTTTATTCCTTTCACATTTTGTTTTAACTCCAGTGTTTTCCTCAGGGGGACCTTCAAATCAGTGACAGTCTTCTTAGTGAACAGGGTCGCTACACTGGGATCTTCCGGGTCTGGCTTCTTGCTTTGATCAGGCAGATTGATTCTATGTTGGCTTCCTCTGTGAACGTAAGTGAGGGGTCACTTGTATGTAAGTGTGTGTGTGTGTGTCGGGGGGGGGGGGTGAATGTGTGATTAATTTTGTCTGAATGGTGGGCTACACGGTGGCGCAGTGGTTAGCGCTCCTGCCTCACAGCAAGAAGGTTCCCGGTTTAAGTCCTGGCTGGGGGACCTTTCTGTGTGGAGTTTGCATGTTCTCCCCGTGCATGCGTGGGTTTTCTCCGGGTACTCCGGCTTCCTCCCACCGTCCAAAAACATGCTTCACAGGCTAATTTGTTACTCTAATTTGTCCCTAGGTGTGGATGTGAGTGTGCATGGGTGTGTGATTGTGGCCCCTGCGACAGACTGGCGACCAGTCCAGGGGTGTACCCTGCCTTCGCCCATGAGTAGCCGGGTTAGGCTCCGGCAACCCCGTGACCCCGAAAGGGATAAAGCGGTTTGGAAATGAATGAATGAATGTTTGGCTTTTAAATTTGGAAATGTTTGTAATGTGAATCCATTTGAGCATCACTTGTTGGAAAAGTGCTCTATAAATAAAGCTTGATTTGATTTGATTTAAAACCCCAACTGCATGGATTCGCAACCGCAACTGCTTGTTCTCACATAAATCCAGTTTCATCATACTGCAAAATAAATCTGCCCAAAATATGTAGGTTTGCAAAATGTGTAAAAAGGGACATGCATGCCCATAAAAAACATTTACTTTTGTGAAATAAAAGCAAAACAAAAAAAACTAAAACTAAATGATCTCATGAACCCAGACATGGAGACATGTTTACCAATGGTTTTCATGCTCTTCAAAACAACAAAACCAATCTCTCAACATCATCTGTGTTTTCCGTGCATTGTAAATGAGTTAAAGTCAATGCTTCCATGTAGGGACGAAGATAACATTTAATGGTAGCATTTCCCACTTGCATCTGGAGCGTCTAGTTTTTAAACACATTTTTGGACAAGCGTTGAGCATCGAGTTTGACGTGGGTCGAACAACAGTAAATTGCTTTTGGTGTGAATGTAAGATTATGCTGGGCTTGCCAATGTTGTTTAGAAGCATTGCACTTTTTCCCCAAAAGTGCAACTTCTTCGTTTCTTTCAGCTTTTCTCTTCAGGGGTCGCCACTGCGAACCAGCTTCCTCCATCTAACCCTGTCTTTTGCATCCTCTACTCTAACACCAGCTACCTTCATGTCTTTGTTCACTGCATCCATAAACCTCCTCTTTAGTCTTCCTCTAGACCTGTTGGCTGGCAGTTCTAAACTCAGCATCCTTCTACCAAAATATTCACTGTCATCTCATTCTGGCCTCTCTGAATTTTTCTCCTAAACCTCTAACATGTGCTGTCCCTCTGATGTACTCATTCCTGATCCTCTCCATCCTGGTCACTCCCACAGAGAACCTCAGCATCTTCATCTCTGCTATCTCCAGTTCTGCTTCCTGTCTTTTCCTCAGTACCACTGCCTCTAGGCCGAACACCATGGCTGATCTCGTCACAGGTTTGTACACCTTTCCTTTCATTTCAGCTGAAACTCTTCTATCACACCTGACTCTTTTCTCCACCCATTCCAACCTGCCTGCACTCTCTTCTTCACTTTTTTTCCACACTCCACGTGGGTCTGGGCTGTTGACCCTGATACTTCAAATCCTTCACCTTCTTTATCTCTTCTCCCTGTAACCTCACTCTTCCACTTGGGTTCCTCTCATATAACTCCATTACTTCGGTGTGACATATATGACTTTTTTTCTTCTTTTGGCTGCTGCACTTTATACCTCAGTGCAAGTTATAGTCCGAGAAACACATAATTCTCCATAATCTTAGGGTTATCACACTATGAGTAATATTATAAATATCAATCCCAGTTTGAGTATTTCAGAGTGAGTGAAAAAACATAGAATAATGTTTACATTGTGTTGTACACTAAATATGTAATTTCTAAACTCAGTCTAACTTTGATGCATTCATTTTTTTTTCTTTTGATCTATGCTAAATGCATTTTTTTTTTCAAATGACAAGATTTAGTACACTTACAAGGTTATTGGACACCAGACAGGGAATGATAATTATATGCCTATACCCACATGGAGCCATGTGATGCAACACATCCTCTTTGCATCATTGAACATTGAAGTTTTGTCTGTGCGGTTTCCATCTCCAGTGACAGTTGTGTTTTAGTGGATTTCTTTGCTTCCCATGGTGACACTGATATCCTGGATGAATTGGTGTTGCTGCCATCTTCCATCAAGATGACATCCTATAGGTTGGCATTGCATCTGGCGTCATGCAGTGCTTTCTCCAACACGTCTTCCAAGTTTCCCTGGAGCAACTCAGAGAACAGAAACACTGTTCAGTCTTTGGAGAATTTTGGTGACCTTCTAGTTTTAAATCCTCCTTAAATTCTTTAAAAAAAAAACACAAAACAAAAAAAAAAACTGTATTGGAAGTCCCTGAGGCAAATAGCAGCTTTGTTCTAAGCAATCCCATTAAATGACTTTTACCCGCTCTCAAACTGCTGTTACAAACCTTGTGTTTTATTCTCTTTGACAATAATATTTGTTGATTATTACAAACATTCCATGAGTAACTTGGGCTTTTGTAAGCTTAAAAAGTTTTTGTAGAGAGAAAGTTGAATTTACCTGAAATTACACATTGTAAATATGCAATGATTGTGTACAAACAATGTAGAATCAACTGTATGGTTTACATCGGCATGTGATTCTTGTTTGTGAGTCTAACCAAACCAAATATAGACTTTACTGTCAAATTTTCCATCTAAGAAATACCTGGATGAATGGAAAAACAATGAACAAAAAAAGATAATTATTTTTCTTCCTAAAAAAAAAAATATATATATATATATATATATATATATATACAAATATATATATATATATTTTATATTAAATATAAATATATATATTTTTGGGGGGGAAATATATATATATATGTTTTTTTTCCCCCAAAAAACATCAAAATATAAATAGGTTTCAACCTTTTGTTTATCACATATTTACATAATCTGTAATATACTTTAAAACCAATTAATAATTGACTTAAATATAACAAAGTTTTTGTTTTTTTTCTGCTTTGATTGTTTGAGTAGTATCCATTACGACTTTAGGTAATTCGTTCTGAAAAATAAAAAAAATAAAAGACTAGATTATATTTTGTTAATCTTTAACAGGGTTATTTTTATGGAAGCAATAGAAACATTCCCAAGAGAATAATACATTTTAGTGTCAAATACACATAAACTAGATCAAGAAAAAAAAAAAAAAATCCACAAAATTATGATTCACTAGCTTTTCTGACTTTTTTTTTTTTTTGCCGACATGGCTTTTTTTTTAATGGTATCCTTTAAAATATATATATTTTTTGGCAAAATAACAACAACAAAAAACAACAACAACAACAACAACTGTGCTATGCAAGAAAAAAGTTACCTGGAAGTACATGCTGTTGTGCAAGTAAGCATGTCTTTATATTGTTCATTTTAACGTGAAGTTGGACACATAAAACAACTGCATGAAAGATATCCAGGCTTCCAACACAAGAAATTGCACAGTTATCTCTTAGTGACCTACCCTGCTCAGTCAAGATGCACTCATCCACTACACATTGGATGTTTTCAGTTCAGTAGTCCCTTTGCATTGACAGGAATGATCAATAAGGCCCTCTTTTAGCGCTTCACTTCACAAATGTCTATCCTGCTGCTCTTGAATAGTCGGAGACGCAGAGACATTGAAGTAAACAAACTTTTCATGACAGAGGTGAGTTTAAAGGGCCCAGCAGGAGGCTTAAAAACATACATTTTTCATTTTGGGGTTTCTCCCCTTTTCTCTTTCATACACTATGCTTTTCTCTTCAGTACATACTCTTCCCAGAAATGTGCTTTTATCTAAATAGATTGGCAGTCAAAAAATGTTTCAATGTAAGTATCACTGTCCTTCTTTTCAGATTTCACAGCCTGAAGCTGCCATTGTGCCATCAGAACATTTTTACACCTTAATTTGATTTAATTAGAACAAATAAGGCTCATGGACCTTAAAAAGGTGATTGTTAAGATTAGGCTTTTGTTTGAACCAAAGTGCACTCTATAAATAAAAAGATAAAATACATTTCTTTTGGCCAACAAAACATTTAGAAATCAAACTAAGCTAGTTAATTTAAAGTGAAAGTTTAATAATACACTGAAGTTCAGCAAACTATGTTTTACCTTGAAAAATAATTCAATATTCAATAATAAACAAGCTTGGTAAATAAATTAAATATGTCCCACATCATTGTAAACTGAACTTTGACAGAATATATATTTTTTTATTTTCAAACTGTTCCTTTTGTCACGTTGGACAAAGAAAATCTCCACTGGATAGAATTTTGTCAAATCTATAATTTCCCAAGACATTATGCTAAAATAAAGCCCAAAATGCAAACGCATGGACCTTGGTTGTAACCAGTGGTTATTTGTGCTACAGTTGCCTTCCTATCAGCTGGAACCAGTCTGCCCATTCTCCACTGACCTCTGACATCAACAAGGTATTTCTGCCAGTATCCCTTCTTGATATTTTCTTTTTTTCAGACCATTCTCTGTAAACCCTAGAGATGGTTGTGGGTGAAAATCCAAGTAGATCAACAGCTTCTGAAATTCTCAGACCAGCCTGTCTGGCACTGACAACCATACAACATTAAAGTCACTTCAGTCATCTTTCTTCCCCGTTCTAATGCTCTGTTTAACTGCAGCAGATCATCTTGACCATGTATAAAAGCCTTGAGTTGCTTCTATATCATTGGCTGATCAGAAATTTGTGTGAAGGAGCAGTTGGAAAAGTGTGCCAAATAAAGTGGCCAGTGATGGAGTGAAACTGTAAAACTTGTTGACATATTTTGTACTCCTTAAAAGGATCTCTTTTGGAATCCTTGTCATTAACTCTTTCCGCTTTGTTCATCACCTAATTGACCTTGCATTTTTCTTCAAAACCTTTACTTCAAGCAATTATAAATGCCCCAAATCCAAAAGCAGCCCCTTTGTCCTTTCCAAAAAAGAAAAAAAAAACCTCAACCACAGCTAATTACCATTATCATGCTGTTCTACATTGGGTAAAATAATTGCATCTAAACACTGGCTTACAATGGTTTTTAAATCCACACCTGGGGCTTAAATGTTGATGTATTTTCACAAGAGATGACTGCAGAGGTTGGTTCTTCTGCTTTTTCCATCAGTTTTGTATAGTTACATGTCAGTCAGAAGTAAAACATTGTGCTCTTTGAACCCACTGACATTCTCACTGGGTTTTTCTTTTGAAGTTTTGTTGGTGCCCTGTCTTTCAAAATTTCTCTGCAAAACTAGAAAGCCTGAAATGTATTTTTCTGTTTTAAAAGAGTTTCTTGTACCAGGAGTCACACATTACACAGGGACTTTTTTATTTTCTTGTTCATATACTTAGAGAAATGATGCACTGTCTATTGTAATTTCATTTGTTAAAATACATTTCTTTTTGTCCATTTTACATATTGAACATTTTAAACAGCTGTTGTTTTATTCAAAAGCTTCATCTGATATTCTTCTGAATGTCCTACTTGTTTCATGGTTAGCTTGGGATAAAAAAGTTTGAAAGCAAGGCGGTATAGGGAGTGCATTTGCCCTGAAGGCATCAAACTGTGCCACTTCTTTATGGAACTGCCCAGCATCTTCTTCGTCTTCTTCTTTCTAATAAATATATGTTGGGATAAAAATCTATTTTAAAAGAAGAATTCCAATATCCCAAAGTAACAGTTCCCCCAGATTTCAGGTTTATGTAATGACAGATGTTTCTTTTTCTTGTGCGTTGAATAATGTTTCAGGTGAGAGGCCATATCTTCTTTTGATCCAGTTATTGTCGTATTTTGTAAGAACTAATAATCTTGGCTTTATCCCTATGATCATTGTTTTTTAAAAAACATGCTCAATTAAACAGTTTCATAAAAATAAGTGGTTTTTTAAGACCTTGTTGGGTGTATTTATTCAACAAGCAATCCATACCATGTCCGTGAACTTCAAGTGGGGTTTGTTTGACTGCCTTTTTTGTGTTCATGCATGGTGAAGCAAACCTGGTTTACAGTGATGGAACGTAGTTTGGACTCTGCTCACATGGATCTGGTTGATTTACTATGTGTGATCACCAAAGTTGTTTTGGGAACTGATTCTTCAACTTTTGTGACATTGATTTGTGACACCCAGTCTTGGTAGGCAGTTTGTCAAAACAACTAAATGGATAAACCACCACAAAACCAAACCGTGAAAGAGATTGTGCTCCATAAGACAGACCACTGAGGACAACGTAGTGAGCCCACAGAGCGAAAATGTTCATGAAAAGTTTTTCAGCAAGCATGCTGCAGGTGGCAAATTGTAGTCAACATGTAAGGGTGAAATAGGCGCAGGTGTGTCGCACAGATTTTTTTTTTTTAACTTCCCCTGAACCATGCGCACTGTTCAGGGAGCACGTTAGTGATGTTCAAGTGAAAGGTGTGCACTCCTTGTAGATGCTACATGCGCACTTCTTTGCAAGCTGCCTGACTGTTGAAAATGAGGAAATTAGACAGAGTGTAGTTTGTATGGGCATCGTACCGGCACTAATGTTTCACCTTCACATCCCGTGACTCCAGCATTGAGCGTGGTCAGTTATTAGCCGCTGCATGCATCTAACTAACGACTGGAGTGCTGCGTTAAGGGCCCCGTGTGACAGCCTAATAAGTGAGCATTCTCCCAACAGTAGCCAGGTTAGGCTCCAGAAGCCCATGACCCTGTACGGGATAAACTAGTTTGGAAAATGGATGTATATCTACATCAGGAAAATAGGCTGGAATTTTACCACTGTCCCATGAAATTCATTTGTTTTTCAGCAACTGTATTTAAGTTTTAATTTGCATTTAAATAAAAATGCTTATAGCTACCTCAGCTTTTTTTCTCACAAGTATCAGCATTTATTTTCTTTTGTGGCAGCACGGTCTTCCTTTTTCTGCGACTTGTAAAATCCTAGAGAAAGATCAATAGCTTAGAAAGTGTGAGAAATGCCCCCAGCTGCACAAAACCCTATGATGACTGTGACACATTGCTCGTTCTTTAGAAATCAAGTCTAGGGTGTGGGTTTCTCATTAAACTTTAGACTAATGTCAAACCGTTGCAAAATACATCCACGTAACATTTCTTAGTTCAAAGTGATTCTGCAGGATGGGACAGAAGTCTGCACATATAAAGAAGTTAATTACTTCTGGACCACAGATAAAGTCTACATAAACACAAGCTTTTGCCATTTCAACAGAGCACTGCTAGAAAGAATCAAGGACAGTACACTGCAAAACATACTTTTATTAGTTCTTTTCATCAGTTTATCTCCTATAATTAGTTGGTCAGTATTCCTTTGACCAACTTCTGCATCCTGATTGGCAGTAGACCTTTTCAATCAATCTCCTCCGTCCTGTACTGTATATGTTCAGTTTGCTAAATCTACATAAATTTTCAATTGCCAATAGTTGTTTGTTTTCATTCTACAATACAGGACTTATTTTTCTACAAAGGTTTGAACCTTGAGTGTTTAAACAAGAGAGAAAAGTGTGAAAATGTCTGTCTGGGAAAAAAATGCATAAAGTGTGTAGTTAGAGGTTTTACACCCTTAAACAATTTATAATTATTGTTAAAAAAAAAAAAAAAAAAAAGGGGTTAACCAACTGATTTAACCTATTGTGGGTTATTTTCAGAAGGTAGCTGTTTTTTGGTATGGTAAAACTAAATACAAGCTTTCAAGATGATAGAACTCCACAATGTATTAATGTTAACCAAGAGCATACCAACAAAAATCTATTTTAAAAAATAAAACATTTTTTTGATGCACAGTGGATTTTGTTGGGCCAGAAGATGATCAGCCATTAAATTACTAGGGAACACAACATAATGTTAATGACACATTTTGCTGTTACTGTGTTATTGCAAAAGTAAAAGCATTGCACAGTACAACCATTTTATCTTGAAACATTCTTATTCCCATAGTGTATTTGACAAGTAGGAGAATAGCACGTACACAAATCCGTTCATCAGCTGGAAAAACCTTCAATCTGTCTTTTGAATACAATCTTCAGTACATGGTAAAACAGGCGTTTACAAGATCACCACAATCTGGGAGCATCCCTACTCCCTTTGCACAATCCAAAGAAAAGCCTTTTATGATCTTGAATTGGAGGTGTACAGTGTGAGTGTATCGAGTTCTGTTAGGGAAAATAGAGTAATTTGTTCAGAAACAGTGCAGGCAGCTTCAATGTGTGCAACAAAGGTGTGCTGGAAGCTTGTGTGCTTTTGTACAGGACTGAGCAGCAACATTGTGGCTTATTCAAGAACACTAAAGCAGAAATCTTCAAGGTCAGAGCTGTGTTCTTTCTTTCACAAAAAAGTTAACAAAACAAACAAACATTCATGGGTAAATGCAGATGATGTCTCTGCTCTGGTGTTTGAGTATCCTTGTGGTTTGAGCTTGTTTGTTTTAATCCCCACAAAAAAAATTATTTTGATTTTAAGATGCCACACATTTTGTTACTACAAAAAAAAACTGCAACAAAACTCCCATTTACATTTGTTAATAGTATAGATTGTTTAATCTAACCTTTGCAAAATAGCTTGTCATTTTAACAACTGGGCTGTATGGTGGTGTAGTGGTTAGCACTCCTACCTTACAGGGAGAAGGCTCAAGTTCAAATCCCATCTAGGTACTTTCTGTGTGGAGTTTGTATGAGAACTTTGGCTTCCTCTCATGAAAAACTTGCTTCATAGGATAATTGGTGTCTCTAAATTGCCCCTTGGTGTGAATTCGAGTGTGTGGCCCTGCAACAGACTGGCAATCTGTTCAGGGTGTACCCCGCCTTCGCCCAACAGCAGCTGGATTGGCTCAAGGAGCCCCATGACCCCAAAAGGGATTAAGCGGGTCACAACGATGAATTGGATTTTAACAACCCATTTAAAAAAAATAGGTGTCTTACTAACAGGAAAAAAAATTACAACAGGGATGCCATTAAACTGCTGTTTGTCAAACATAAATCTCCACCTACAGTTGTTTTGATTAATCTGATTTAAAAAAAAAAAAAAGTCAAACTGTCTTACATTATGGGAAAAAAAATCTGCTGCAGTCAGTGCTTCCTTGAGCGAGAATTTTTTTTGACTCCAAATAAGAAAACTGTCAACACACGTATTTGCTTGTTATTGTTCTGACCGATGTATATTTAGACATGACCTTTGTTTAAAGACCCACTCTGATGAGAATTGGGTTTTTGGTGTTTTTAACATGAAGCATCCACTTGTATAGACATAAATCCATCATCATATTCATTTTCTTTGTCCGAGCTGCCATCTGGCTCAAAACTGTGAGGCTGCAAAGCTCTGAAATTGTTTTTTTTTTTTTTGTACATTAATGTTTGCTTGGGCTTGTGAAGTGCTATAAGCTAGCAGTAGACAGTGAAAACAAAGAACTGCTGAGAAATGTGCTCACCTAACTTCAGGACCAGCAGGCCACAAAACTGAATTCCTAATGAACCCCTGCTGTGCTGCAGAAAATATGTCTTAAAAAGTGACACAGATTTTTTTTTTCATTTAGGTCAAAAATGGCTTAATCATAATTAAAACAAATTAATGTTTAAAAAAAAATACTGTTAGCATGAAGCTTTAGGGCTGGTGACCCAGGTGTAATTACCAGTTAACATCCAATATATCGTATCATATCATATTATAGCAGATAATAAACATTTTTAAACATAAGCATGTTTTTATTTTTATATTAGAGCATTTTGTCATAATAATTCATTGTAACTTTTCACATGATTTCAGTCTATTTTTTTTTACATAAAAGAAAAAAAAAAAAAAAGAAAAGATGAATTACATTCCAACAACTCTAGATAAGGTCTTACAAATCATCTTCGGTTTATTTTCAGGCCTTATGTGGATTGCCTAACTCGTTGAAGTTGCATTTTTCTGTTTTTTTATTTTTATTTTTTATTGATGTGATTTTGTAAATAAGCCCAAATGGGGTTCCGTCACACTAAATCACATCTCATTTGCATACACGTTCTTTATTTTATGAAACTTTTTCTGCATAAATAAACTACAGAAAAAGGAAAAGAAACATGTTTCTTCCATTTCTGAGCAGGTGAAGGGATAATGAGTTCCTTTGTTCCCACTGTGTACCTTCAGCCAATAAAGTGTGGCATAATTGATCGTGCATTTTATAATCATTAAGCGATGCTCTGGCGGTGGCATCAGCCTCTGACAGTACAGTTGCAGTTGTTTATCTGCTGGAGCTCCTGCTGACAGCTGTAAATGAATGAAGAAGGAGTAGCTCCTGAGGGAAGATGGCGACACTCGCTGATATTTGCTGACTAGTTTGCCCTGGGTAGACTTAATGTTTTTTTTTTCCTTCTTCACAGCTTTTGTCCTCTTTTAGTCCACCTTTCATTAATCCATTCATCATGCCACCACCTCTTCCTACATTAATTCCTGTCACAGTAATAGAGTTTTCGCTGATTAATCTTTCACCCATTTTACTCTACAGCCAATGTTGCAGCAGCACCCTACTTCTTTAATTTGACAAATGATACAAAGGAAAAACTTGGAATAAGAAATGTTTTGTCCTCTGGGACACTGCAGGGTACTGATGATATTTATCTTTGTGGAAGTACAACCCCTGCTTACCATGATCTATGCTCTTGTGACAGGTTTGGTTGCAAACATGCTGTCATATAACTTCATTGCATTTTAGGTCTAAGGGACACAGCTCCCATATTACACGATAAAACAAAGTTAATTTGTTAACATCCATGTAGTATTAATGTAAAAAAAATCTGCAAATTTAAAGAAAAAAAAACACAAAGGGTCACAAAATCAAACTTGGAATGTTCTATGAAAGGCTCTGAGTATGTTCTGTGTAGAAAGACATTCTAGCTACGTCTGCATTCAAACACAAAGCTTTCCTCACAATTGACTGCAAGAAGGAGGAGCTGATGGGGATGTCTCTGCCACAGCAAACAGAAAACCTCATTCACTTTTAGCTCCCACGTTTCAGTTAAGCTTTGCATAGCTTTAATCCTTATTGTCTACAATTAATGAGTTTCTCTCATATTGAGGAACATTCAAATGGAGATTTCTTCTTCGAGACTGCAATTATGGAGGAAGCTAAGGCATTTGAGACCCTAATTATGTGCTATCATTATTGCCTTGGCTATGTTACAGTTGAGTTAAAATGCAAGGGTGGAAAGAGGGTATGAAATATTATGTATTATACTCACTGTAGTGATAAAATAGCTAAAATATTACAGACCAAAAACAGCCCAACTTCAAATGACTTTTTTATATCTTTTTGCACAATAGCTCAAATATTCTCATCACTGCTGTTGCACTTTAAAAAATTATAAAAGTATGTCTGAAGTTTAATCATAGCATGTTGTGTTTTCAGCAATTCATGGTATGATGAGAAAAGATGCAAGCATAGAAGGAAAAGTCGTACACAAATAGCTGAATAAAATGCAATGACTAAGCAATCCTGATGGAGTACCGTATTGCAACTCTGCACAAAACAAAATGTTTCATTGTCATGGAAATATAAAACTGCCACGTTTACATTTCAAACGCGAAAATAAAACCTATGTTCTAGGATATCATACGAGACTTTGACCCATAAAGATACTGCCATGGGATCATGAGTATTCCACACTGAAAAACTTTCTTTTGTCAGCCTGTGAAAGGAATTTAATCAAATTTGAGTTTGCCATTGAAACACAACAAAAGCTGTATTGGAAGCTCTATCCTCTCAAAAGAGCTTAGTAGGCAGAACTGATAGCTGACAGAGGATAAAATGGTTGCACAAAATAAAATCCATGCACTACTACACTGGCATTGTGTTTGCGCTCTCTGTAGTTTTTGTCTTCTTGGCTCTATTTAAATGAAGACTTTTTGTGTATTGCAGAAACATAGTGCCAACTGTAATGCCAGCTTTGTAAATAGGAGTTTGCCACAATAAGTGTTTAAAGTCTTTAAATAGTTCTGAGTTTTTTATGTAAAATGGGACGGCAATTATGGTGCAGTTCTAAACTGATCTCTAACTCTTTAATAGATTTAATGTTTCATATTTTTGGGAGTATGATTTGCAATATCGTACATTGTTTGTCCAGTGGTGCAACTTATTCTCAGGAACAACTTATTTGTACCTTGTATGATTTAAAAAACAAGTTCATTTATTTGTTTTTTTCAAATTATTTATATTTGTTTTAAATGTATTTGTTAATATGTGTATGTGTTATGGTTACTGGTATATTTATATGTTGACCAGTTACTTTGGTAAACAACTGGTTGCCCTTTACCGGTTGTTTCCCACTAACAACCACTAGAGGGCACTGTAGGTGTGTGTCAATTCTTGCTACTGACAGCAATGAAAAAAAAAAAAAAAAAAGAGTAAGACACGCAATCCAAAACAAACAAGGAGGAGAATCTGATTCTTCTCCTCCAGAACTTCACTGTAACAGATTTCTGTAAACTAGGCAGTATTTTACTGCAATGTCAGTAGTAAAATACTGTACAAAGGCGTTACGGTGTTTTACTGTAAAAATCAATGAATTGTGGGAATTTGCTGTAAGAAGCAATGGATTATGGGAATTTCCCTTATCGCCATTGTATTTTTTTCAGTTACTGGGAATCAGGATGCAGTAAGAAAAATGTCTACAAAAATATGGCCAATCGCAAACAAGTACATCATTACTTTTTTTTACCTATGAACTAAGTTTAACCCTTCTATCCCCACAGAGCACAAAGACTGTTTATTGTAAGCGAGTTCCAAACAATTTTAACGTGTGGCATCACTAATTGTAAAAAAAAAATCAAGCTGACAGAACAAACACATCCCCTGATACCCCCCCCCCCTTTTTTTTTTTTTTTTTTTTTTTTTTTTTTTTTTTTCTTTTACATCACTGTATTTTGGATCCAATATAATTCTTGGTAGAAATTGTTTTATTGATTGTTTTCTTTTTTCATTAAAACTATTAATTAGTTTAACTTTTATTTATCCAGACAGGACAGATTAAAAACAACATTGTTTTAATAAGGAGAGATCTTGAAGTGGGATTATAGATTTTAATTGTGAAGATTATTAGTGAAGCATTGACAATGAATCATGACAATCAGATTTCTTTGGCGGTTGGGCTCTGGGCCGGAGACATCTTGCCGACTAGTGATGACATTGGATGTAGTGAAGAGACCCCAAAAAATTTTAGGAAAGGCTTACCTCAAGGTGGATCTTTCCTGAAGAGATATTGGTTAGACAGAAAACAAAAGCATGATTGAGGAAAGACATTATTGGGGAATTTACAAATTCTATGTTTCAAAAAGACATTTGCATCAAATGTTTTGAATCCAGGCTTAGAGCAAAAGTTGCGCTAATAGAGTTGAATGCACACATGATTAAGCTTTGAGTAATTCAAAATATCTGCCTGCTTCTGAATGCATCCGTAGGGCTTGATCAAATGGAGAGCTGCTTGCGGCTTTTTGCACCCATTGTTAAGGCTTAGAGGATTATGTTTTGATGTCATACACCCGTGATCGGGCTTGAATGCTGCGATGCATTGTCGGGCAGCTGAATGCACCCATGTTTGGGCTTGAGTGCTGCGATGCATTGTCGGGCAGCTCAATGCACCCATGTTTGGGCTTGAGTGCTGCGATGCATTGTTGGGCAGCTCAATGCACCCATGTTTGGGCTTGAGTGCTGCGTTGCGTTGTCGGTCAGCTAAATGAACCCGTGATCGGGCTTGAGCGTTGGGATGTGATCTGCGATGCCTTTACTAGCAGCTGAAAGCACCTGATAGGGCTGGAGCATAACTAGAACGTTAAAGACAGCATTCACGATTGGACTTTGATGATAGTTATTAAAATTGAAATACCCACCAGCAGCTATATGAGACTTACCAGAGATGTTAAGGCTTGAAGGACCTTTGAGCTGTGAGGATGGCGTCACAATTTGGATGGATGTATGATGAATATGCAGCCAAGGACCAGCGACCCAGTTGCTGAAGGGATCCTAAAGACATACCTTGGGTGGCTTATGTGGTAGCAGCACTGATATGAAAGGAATGACCCAAGTAGTTTTCAGGATTTAGGCCGATTGGTGCTAGAATGAGCTTTATATGATATACAAACCAAGATTTACTTAGAGGAGACTTGACAGAAGTGAGAAAGAGGTCTGGCCTTTTTTTTATTTAGATATGACAACATGGCATGGGGGAAAAAAAACTGGAATTGATCCTTGCTATGACAATAAAACATCCTTTTGAGCTTTTTGTGTGTTTTAAATACAAATGAAAACATTCCGGATAAAAGTTAAATCCGAAAAACAGATGTCTGAATTTGGGTCGATATAATACGTTAAATTGCTGCTGAATGCACCCCTGGTTGGGGCTTGCGCAATATGATGTGTTGAATGGAAATTGAAACGCCATGAGTGGACCTTCACAAACGTCATGACCTGCTGTTTGCATTTGAAATAACCACCATCAGCTATGTGTGACTTGCCAGATATGCTAAGGCTTGAGGGACTTTTGAGCTGCGAGAATTGCATCACGGTTTGGAACAGATGTACGACACATACGCAGCTGAGGAACAGCGACCTAGTTGTTGAAGGGAGGCTGAGGAGACACTTTAAATGGCTGCCGTAGTAGCTACGTCAATGCAAAAAAGAGTGGGCTGAGTTATTTGCTGGACTTAGGACAACTGATGCTAGAACAATCTTCATTAATTTACAAACCAAGATTTAGATGAAGGAGAATTAACGGAGGTGAAAAATCAAAGTGACAGAGGTACTGGGCATTTTTAAATATGTTAACATGGCATGGAAAGAAAAAAAAAAACTGGAATTGATTCAGACAGAGAATCCTTGAGCTTTTGTGAGTTTTAAATGCTAGTATAAAATGTGGGTGAAAGGTTATCAGAAAAACAAGTGTCTGAATTTCGGATCAACAGGATTACAGGTAAATTTCCCCACATCTGAGGAAGCCATGGAATGCCAACAGAAATACACTTTTAAAGAGCCAAACATGCCTTTGCGAAGACTCGCGGTCATGGAGAGGTAAATGGGAAAGGCAAAGGTTTGCACAGATCTGAAACTGGAGGAGAAACTTTAGCTATAACCTTAAGTAACACTTTCATAGAAGGGTTGGAGAAAAAGCTAGGTAATGTAGGCCAGAGCATCTAGCTACACACCTGCTGACGTGCTGATAACTGACACTTTGTGATTTTTAATATTTTTACAGTGGCAAATGAAGACACAAAAAGAAAAAAGTTATAATAGGATGCAAAGGATGTGGAAAAAAAAACAAAAGGCAAATGATTTCCAGGCATATTCATCTGACTTTAAAGTAAGTGAACTAGAACTTGCACCTAATGTTGTTAAGATGTTGTGCCCAGGAGTGTGATGTGCTGAGAAAAGGAAATTATGGGTGACCAAAAGCCAAGTAATCCAATGCAGGAATGGCATAATATCAATGAAACAGAGCAACCTTTGATTATAATGTGAACTGCTGCTTCGCTGTTGCTGAAAACTGATTTGTTTCCATGCCTATTTCTTGCCCCCGAGATGGTATGCCACTACTACGGAAAAGATTCAAAAGAGCAGAAGACAGACTAACACATTTGAATTAGGCAGGTCAACTTTCAGCTAACCAACCATTCTCCTTGATTAAAAATCCCCAAAACTCACAGAGGGAGCAGCATCAGTGAAAAACACAGAGCCAGAAGAAAGCACATCATAGAAGAACACACCACCCAATTGCACAGCAATTTTGACCAGAAGCCAGATCAGAACACAACCGGCATCCAGAGGAGCCAAGTCCAACAAACCAAGAACCGAGGAGGCTAACTCCAATGGACGGGAAACAAATGAACGCCCCTGAAGAATAACACACAAAATATAGACGACCCAGCAGCGGACACACTGAAGAGGAAAGAACTCCTTCATCACATCCCAAATGAGTTGCAGCTCATCAGGAGGGAGGAAGGCCTTCATCTCAACCGTATCGAGAATAACGCCCATTTCAGCAGATAGAGGCACACCTAGAAAATCAAAAGAAGAAAACCAGGACCACCAACTGGATGATCATCCCGGAATCAGGCACCACGCCCATGACCTTTAGCAGTTGATGGCGTCGACCTCCGAGGCATAATGCAGGGAGAAAGGCACGGCCAGGACTAGGATGTTAGTGCTGGGAGTGAGGTCAGTGTGAGGGGACCTGATGAATCAAAATCAGCCGCTTTTCCAGAGTACTTCCAGGTGGAGACGCCTAAATGGCCCACACAAAAGCGGAAAAGTGGGAGAAGCAAAAGGCCTAGTTAAATAGCCTAACCTTTGCGACACAGCTAGGAGTCTTGTGGGAGAAACGCAGACACGCTGCCGAGGCTGGCTCTAGGATGACGTCATGAAATGGGCAGTGCCTTAGAGATCGAGGCGTTTTACTTCCAGGTATCAAATATATGATACATTTTACTCTGAAAAGTTTAGGATTAGCACGATATAGGCCATTTCTATGTCTCATTTTAGATTATCCAGCTTCAGTGTAAAACTAATCTGAATATTTACAATTGTATGCAAACCTGCGCGCCTATTGTAAACAATTTTCCCCATTGCTCATTGATGCTTCTTTGCTTATCTGAAGTGTTCATTTTGAGGGCAATGGCAATGGATGATGGCTGTGAAAGGGACTGATAATATTAATTTAGAGTGTGTAGAATTTTATCAGCATTTACCTTCAGTGCTAATAATAGGTGTCACCAATAACAGGAGAAGTGGAGCACTTGTTTGCCATATCTCATAGCAAGCTGATAACACCTCTTTAATGAAGTGATAACATTCAAATCAGGTTTTTTGCTGTCTGTCAAAATAAAGCACAGAAAAACTGCTCAGATATGATTCGCAGAGCAAGTCTGTGCACTTTTAACTTCAGTGTCATCCACAGGCAGATTTCCCTGAAGGCTTAACTGATTTGTAAATGGTGCGGTTCGCCCCTTTTGTGTCGCATACAATGTGCCTTTTGAAAAGGCAAAATAAAGAATAAGTTATATTCTCCTTTACTCTGCATTGTGGCACTCAGTTCACCTGGGGAAGTGTAGCAGTTGCATGATAAGAAGAATATTGAAAGAGAAGCCGAATGAATTCAATATTTATATAAATTTTTTGTCTTGCTCTTCACTGTTGCAGACTCGCAGCAACTAGAATAGTGATTTGACACACATTTTTCAGAACGCATATACTTTGGCTGAAAAGATGATGTCAGATTTGCATAATGTGTGCAGCAGAGGGTTAGTAGTAAAGCTTATTGTAATACTGAATTAATAATTCACCTCCTTTTGCAGTGATCTGATGAAGTGATTAATCTAAGACACAAGATCCATCTTAAAAACCTTATAACATATTAATCACAGGTGTAACCCACTGATGTCTTGGTTATGTTGGGCCTAAGAAGAGAAATCAGAGGTTTAAAATGTTTTTTTTTTTTTTAAAGTAAACCATGTGATACCATTGGAGACTCACTAAATCCAACTTTGCCATAATGCTTACATCAAACTGCAACACTTGACCTGAAGACATGGTCTTCCTGAATAATAAGCGCTCTGCCTGCCTTCTATCTGCCTCAAACACCCTGACTTATTGTTGCCAGCTACATTATACATGGACAGAGGCAGCTCTTTTCCCCGAGAGGCATCTGCTTGAACTAGGCTGAGTCGCACAGCCAGAGCCAATGGATTGTCAGTAGTTGAAAGTTGCTTTTCTATCCCATCTACCTTCAAAGACCTGAGGACTATGGCATACAAAGACAAATGATCAAAGGGTCGCAGAGCGGTTACTACTTAGCAGGTGGGAATCCAATAAATGCTGCACAAACTATTGTCTGACTTTATCAAATTAAAGGCTGACCAAAAAGAGCAATATGAAAAAAGAGGAAAAACTAGTGAAGGAGAGGTGGATAGACAGAAAAGGACAAGATAAAAGAAAGGATGAGTGGTCCCACAGAGTAATAGTGAATGAGTCCATTAAAGTGAATATGTAACACCGCTCTAACCCCTCCTGTCTTTACACACTGAAGAAAAGATGGTGGTAAACAGCTTAGTGTTGTGTTTTATCTTTATTTTAAATGAAGCAAAGTCATACTATTGGATCTTAAAGAGATTGAAAAAGATTCTGACCTTTCATACTGTGGGTTAAGCTGTGCATTCTGCAAGAGTGAAACCATTGCCTCACATTTGTCATTAGAGCATATTCATGGATAAATGTAACTAACTGAAATCGGTAGTTAATTTATTGCATTTATCTTTACATTATTATTTAGTTTTTTGTTTTTTTTTCTTGCAGTTCTTGTTCTGAGACTTGGAATTTAAGCTGAATCATCACTTGTTCGAGCTTCGAGAAAACAAGTCCTATGACAGGAATGTGACCGGCCTTGACTGTGAGAAACAGATCTTAGGCATCAAGAAGTAAAAATAGTAGCATTCAAAACTTGTTTTAAAATTTAACTCAATCAAAGTTTAAATGTTTCCAATGCCAATGTTTTTTGGTGATACTATGGTAAACTTCTGTGCCATTTTTTTATGTCACCACTGAGCAAGCAAAAGGTCATGCTGTGTGTTGAACTGCTCCATACAACACAATGTTTTCACTATTCTTTCTATTTATTATGTGTGTAAACAGCAAGAAAGATTTAACTGTTGTGAAAACATGAATAATTGATTTAGCAATCTGCTGAGGGCACACAGCAAAGTTTGGTAAAATGTAAGTTCTGTTGTATTTGTCTTCTGCGCTTTAGAGCTGGCTATAGGGAAGCCATCATGTCTCTTTAGCTCAAAGTGCTCTATTTCAGGTGAAGCCATCAAAGTGCAGGCTTAAGTAAAATTGTAAATTTTTGTCAAGTCAAGAATGAAGAATCCAATGTACGCATGACTGACTCATATCAAAGTCATGTGACTAGAGTTCCTACATGGGGCATTTGTAAGCTAAGATAAACTCTTGTGTCAAAATGACAAACCCCGAGAAGAGAGCTGTAATACATTGAAAAAAAGTCACACAAAGAGAAGTGATATATTAAAAAAAATAAAATAAAATCAAAGATCTAATGATGGGGAGTTAAATGCACAATTGTGCACACAAATTATCATTGTGTGTGCACAATTTAGCTTTTTGTGCTCTAAATTTGTATTTTTTGGCCACAAATTAGCATTTTATGGCAAATTGTGCACGCAACTTAGTATTTTAATACCATCAAGTCCAACTACTAATTTTATGGCTGTAAAATACTAATTTGGGGCAACATAATTCACATTTTTGCACACAAAAATGCAATTGTTTAGCCTACGAAAACTACTTTGCGCTCAAATAATGCTATTTTGTCCACAAACTACTAATCTGAGCGCACAAAATACTATTTTATTAATTTAAGTGAACAATTCATTTTTTGGGGGATTTTTTTTGTGACTCTCAAGTCCAGGGCTCCCTGGGTCCAGGGTCACATGAGCACAGGCCAAATGTTTGTGTCATTCTCTGTCACTTTTCTCCCTCTTTTTCCCCTTTAACCAATGTCTGCACAAGTATTGTATTGTTCTATAAGAAACCAGGTTTTTACTGCTGAGATAAATAGATCAACTTCCTCTCTGCTTCTTTTTTGTGAAACCTGATCATATAGTGTCCTAGGGTAGTAAAATATTTTCAAAGCAAATCTCTGTGCATTCTTTATAAAATCTAATCTGAAGAAAATTAGTAATTCTGCTTAAAATAATGAGGTCATGTAAAGAAAAAATAATTTTTTCAACCAATGATAATATATGTGACTGAATTGCAAGTAGTCTGCTTCAAAATCCACTCCGATCTTTTTTAATGTGTTAAATCTAATCTGTTAATCCTTTAATCTAATAATATTTAATCTATTGTAAAAGCTAGTGGTCTATTAATTATGATTATGCAATTTTTAAACAAAATTAAAAAAACATTTTTGTTGAACATAGTTTCTGCAAAGGGGAAGTACTATATTAGAAATTTGCCTCTGAGTTGTGGGTGGGACGTCGGTGCAGAGTAAGTCTACTCTCATTTCCTATCATCCCCTTTGTTTACACACTCTCTCTAACCTACAACCCCTCACACTCCTCACCTACAGTAACATTACTGATGTAACAAAAAAGGCGAGCGAAATTGGAGCTTTCCAGCCATACAGTTTTGAACCAGATGCCAGCTCAGACGAGGAAAAAGACGTACATTTTGTCTGCAAGTGCTGCATCAGAATGGAGCGGATTGAGCCTCGCTGTTGTTGGCCTAAGTCACTCCTACAAGCTTTTTCAAATGACATTTTTTTTTGTCTGTTCCTGATTCACAACAATCTGAACACAGAAATACAATTTGAAGCTTAATTTCCTTGATATATATCCTCGATGAGAAAAATGCCACAAGAACGAGTTAAAAACACCAAAACAAGATTTTCATTAAGTGGGTCTTTAATTGCCAACCGAGAACACTAGCAGAATGAATCTGTATGTAAAATTTGTATTGTTATTTTAGTATTATTGTTTCTTTGTCTAGATGTTAGCTATAAAAAAATCAAATGTGGAAACACACAAAATAAATCACATATATCTGACAAAAGAACTGAAAAAATAAAGTATGTAAATAACTGTGTGCTTTAGTGAGTGGCACCAACACTCCACATTGTACTTCTGACACATAGAAGCACAAGAAAGTATTGGAAAAACAACAAAAAAAAATGTTCTGGATCGTAGGAAGTGGTCCCAACGGAGCCATGAGAACACAGTAATGACTTTAATGAAGAGGGCTTGTTCCTAATTGAGATTAGATTTCTGTTTTATCTGGCTGCCACATCAAGGATCCTTTCGTTCCAGTCTGAATGGCGTCTCATTGTGGTCCATTACGTGGTTGATCGACCATGTTAATTTAAACTGCATACCATCACTTAGCTGATGTAATTCTCACAGACTACAATGCAGAGTCTTTGGATATTTATGTCTCAGTGGTTGGAGACATTTTTAGTCCCTTCAGTTATACAGGATATCAATTAGGCATTAGTGTTTGGTGTCAACAAGTTAAATTGATGGTTTATAAATGTTCTCCTTGCTTATGATGTTGTGCTTGTGTTGCACTATTAAGAGTTTGAGTCTTTTAAAGCGTGTTCACAGGGTGATGGTCTCAGGTTAGTTAGACTCTGTCTCAGCCTTGATGCAGCCCCCCCACCTCCTCCTCCTGGTCTTCCCTGCAAAGCAGGCTTGCAGAAAGTGGCTTTTAGTGCAATTACATGGGTTTCTTCACATCAATTAGCAATCCAATTAAGCCTTGATGTGATGAATAGCAGAGAATAGGAGTGGAAGTGCTACTGATCTTGGTAATAATGATCTTGCCGATGACATTGATCATCCACTGGCAAAGAAGAAAGACACACCAAGGTCATCAATTAACACACAGACGGAGCAGTGTAAGGAGACCAGATCGAAGATAAAAGTGCTATCATTTCAAAAATAGCCGTTTAAAAAATTTTAATTGGCAGGGTTTTCTGCTCAGTTTAGAAATATACACAGATCCTTTGCCAAAAGAAAGATAGAGTAATAAAGAAAACTATATGAATTTCCATAATTCCATTAAAAAAATCCATAGACTATAAATTCAGGACCCACTGTTTAATTGATTTCAGGAATTGTTTTGTTTGTTTTTCATATAAATTGGGGTTCGACCTCATAAAACCCCTAAATACAATACGTCTTCAATAATTCGATAGCTTGAGCAGGGGTCAGGTCCGGCTGGAAGATGAAATCTACATCTCCATCCAGATCTTCAGCAGAAGGAATCATGAAGTCCTCTAGAACATTCTACTAGACTGTTGCAGTGATTTTGGACTGAAGAAAGCAGAGTTTAGCAACACCAGTGCTGGACATTTCACCAAATCATGACTATGGAGATTTCACACTGGACCTCAAGCACCTTGGGTTCTGCTACTCACCAGTCTTCTTCCAAACCCTTGGACCTTGATTTCCGAATGAAAGATACACTTTTCTTTCATCAGTAAATAGGACCGTGGACCACTGCTCAACAGTCCAGTCTTTCCCCTTGGTCGAGTTGAGATGTTTTCTCTGTTGGCCCAGGTGAAGTGTCTTGACCCGAGGAACCCGACAGTTGTAGTCCATCTCCCAAACACACCTGAATGTGGTGGTTTTTGAAGCTGTTCCTCCACCTCATTCTACTCTTTCTAGATGTCTGTCCTGTCCTTTTGATAATCCGCTGAAGCCCACAGTCATCTCTTTGGTTGGTACATCTCCTGCCACATTTAGCCCTTCCATTAGACTTTCTGTTGATCTGCTTGGACTCAGCGCCCGGAACAGCCAGCCTCCACTAGGAACTTTTCCCGCCTTCCAGGAAACTTATAATATCCTTGTAGTAGGAACCCTTTTTATATGTTTTTGTTATTATCAGAGTTATACATCATTCAGTGTCTATCTTTGCTTTGAATTTACAAACATTTGTTTTGATAGTCTCATTGGTCATTCAAATTGAAATCATTTTTAACACTTGATAAGCAATTAACTCTCGATTGTTTTGCATCTGTATTTCATCTTTGACATTTAGTCATTTATTGTAAAATATCACAAAGACTTCCCATTTTCAAGATTCTATAGATGGAAAACAAGTCATGCTAAAAGGATAAAACTTATTATTCTGATTCATGAGCCGGAATAGTGTAGAACAGGCTCAACCTTTTCCCCTTATGGCACTTTCAGAGAGCACTGAGCACCTTGCTAATATTTAAAGGTTCACGCGTACTTAGCTACTCTGGGCCACTGGTTAATTCTACCTGGGTCAGTGACTTTAATGAATTAGATTTAATTCTTTTGCACTCTTCCCCTTGCCACTCTGTCAAGCTCTGATTAGATATATGCGAATGAGAGGAAATGTATTCCATGCAAAGTGGGGTCCTATAAAAGTGGGCAAATCCCTCATAAAAGTAGAAGAGATGATAAAGATCTTGTGACTCTTCCAAATGTAAAAAAAAAAAAAAAAACTAGAGCATCAAATTTTACTTCTTTTTTGACAAAGGGACTACTCAACGTCTGACATCATCTTAGGAGACATCATAGCAAGGCTGGGGCAGAAAAATCGTATCCAAAAAAGTGTTGTTAGCAACAACTGAGTGTTTTATAGTTTTGAAGCACCAGCAGAGGTTGACTCCAGTTTCAAAAGCTTGCTTTTGTCAAAAGCAGTTTACTTGAAATTGCAAACGATGTTTATTGGATTTAAGACCAAAAAAATCCAAATAAGTGACATAAATTGTTGGTCAGTATAACATTAAACCCCTGAAATACTGAATGAACCTTTAACCTTTGTGGTCTGAGGCCAAACCCCAGAATTATGCTTTTATACTCTGAAAAGACAAAAGTGTTAGAAGATCCTATAATAACAGAGTATTTATCATGCCCATTGCCACAGGGACATAAAAGAAAGCACAAACACTTCTTGTTCCATACAGTACTTGTAGAGAATTCAGATGAGTCATCATTTGTTTTACTTTAAAATTTTATTTCATTTTTAAACTACATGACAAACTGCATTTATCAAAGCCAAAAAAAAGGCTCTAGGCTTGAAAATACATCACACACAAAAAGATAACTAATACAGTGTGTCAAAAATGTTTTTGACTACCACAGTTGCATTAATGCATGTGTGTGTGTGTGTGTGTGGGTGAGTTTTCCTAACCTCTATGAAATGCACGCATATTAAACTGGGTACTACAGGGAGCCTTATTAGTGCCTTATTTACAAATTCTCATTAAGCAGTAAGTTGAGTGGCAGTTTCCACCAACATTTTTATCGTTTCCTGTAAAAAGAAATAAGGGAGGAATTGGGTTATTTTTTGATTCTGCAGGAAGAGGAAAACAATTTACCCAAATCAACCAAACGGCGTAATAACATTTTCAAATGTGAGATTAACTTTTTGCTTAAATAGGAATATTTAACAAAAATCTGTTGGATGTCCTCTAGGAGCCTCATACTTAAGACATGGCATTTCTGTTTCCCTGCTGAGCCGCTATCAGTGTGTGCATTGGTGAATTAGACTGTGACTGTAAAGCGCTTTGAGACTCCTAAAAAGGTCGTAAAGCCCTATATAACTATATGCTATTTATCATTTATCCATTGTAAACTGAAAAGCTACAATGTGTAAATGTCCTCAATGAAAGGGTCATCTTATTGTGTCTTATCTTTACTGTTGCAAAGGAGAACTCTCTTTTGAGATGACCAAATGAAAAGTGATGTTGGCATAACACTGTAAATGGAAAAATATTTATGACCATTACAATTATTAGACGGTTAGATTGGAGTGATGTTTAAAAAGATTGCTAACTTCAGAACACCCCCTAAATACTACTAAATAGTGCAGGACTATCGTGTGCCCTGGATTTTAAAAGCAATTTGGACACCATGCTCACTACTTTTTTAAATGGCAAATAAGAGGTCACAGAATTCCTAAAGTAAAAACCTAGGACTGTTTGTGAATCCACAGTGTTTTAGTAGTGAAAACATGAACTCAATGCATTGTAGGCTTTATGCACCAATCTAGTGAGCATTGATGCACACTGTTTCGCATAGACTTCTGGGAAATTTCTAGAGCACTGGATTTTGGATTTGTAGATTTGGACAGCTCTACAAAATGGTGAATGCACTATGTAGTGAATGTTGAAAGAATTTGGACACAACCAAAGATTTTTTTTTTTTTGTCTTTGAACAAATGTCATTATACTCTTCAAGTTGAGTGCAAGGACCTTTCCAAACTAATTCAGATACAAGTAGTTCTTGGGAATCCTATTTGTCCATTGATTACCGTTTTGATTCCTTCTTTCTTTTTTACACTTCAAATCTAAAAGATTCATTTTTTTCGCCTTATCTCATTCAAAAGAGAAAATACTTTCAAACAATGTGAAATTAATGTGAAATTCAAGATTTTATGAAGGTAAATATGCTCATTTCATACCACCTCTACTAAATCTCCAGCAGTATAAATATATAAATATCTTTACAGCTGCTCTGTATCTAAACTTAGTGCAATATTCCTCTTGGTTTTAAAGTTGAAGTGTTGCTTTCTGACAAAGAAGCAAAACTGTAAAAAAGTCAAAGCGCTGGTGGTTTTTACATGACCCTGTGCATTCTACAGTGAGTAGGCTATCCATCAGCCAGTCCACAGCTACCATTGCTGGGATCTTTGTATGTGTTGGCTGGTCCCATCACAATACAAATGATTCTGGTTTATAAAAATGTATGAGCCTTCCCAGAGCTGTGTGCATGCTGGCAAGGACAAAATGATGGTTATAATAAGGTTTGATGGTAACAACGCCACCATTCACTTGTGTGACTGGAGGAAGACCGCTGTTATTGAAACTGTATCTACTTCTACCAGTATAAGGCACATTTCCTCCTCCTCAGTTACCTGGATGTACCTTTATTGCACAAATTAGACCAGTATTTTACACATTGTTCTGTTTCTGTATTACAGTTTTTCACATTTTAAGTACAACTTCCCGCAAATACATGTTGCTGTATGAAAACAGTTTAGTACTATGCGTGTCCTTATGTGACACTTACAGTATGTTAGAAATCTCCCATTGGCCTCCACGGGGTTACTTACATATGATACAATGCTGACATTTCTGAATGAAGCTGCCTTAACTTCAGCACTGGAAAAAGCATAATAAACTCTCGCCAATGCAAAAAACTATGGTGTTGTTGTTTAAACATTAGATTGGAAATAATAGGGCTGGTACTATTTCATTCCTAAGCACTAAGAGAACAGTTAATGTATGAGACATCTTGATGTCTTGAGAGAAAGATTTACCGTATTTTTGGTAAAAGTCATGTTCTTTTCTATGGTACGGCCGGGGCTGCGACTTATTTGTGATTTTAAAAAATAAATTAAAAAATAGCAACAATCGCTGTATCAGTATTTGCTTTTGATAGCAACACAAAAAAAGCAATGCTCAGTCTTCTGCCATGATTGGCAGAATTATTCCAAAGTGACACAGAGGATGAACATTTCAATGGATTTAGTAATTTAAAGTCAGACTTTAGTTGACTTGTTAGTATTTTCTCTATACTATCGTTATCTTGGAATGGAATGCTTTATTGTCATAATAAAGCAATATTTTTTTATTTGTTCGCACATTGTGCTAATAAACTAGATTCCTCCTGTTTCATTGAGCTAAAAAAGCGTCAATGTGTTACGAAGAATAATTGCTCTTAGAAAAAAACATTTGGATTGAGACACGGTAGGTTCATTTTACTATTTTGTAAAAACGACCAAGTGGCTGAACTTTATGAAACTAAAATGTGAATGGATTTGCCGTTAGTTCTCATTTACTTGTTTGTTTGTATACCTGTTTAATTTATACTTGATTGTCTTGCAAGAAATCTCCAGAATCTGGAAAACTTCACCTGCACTGTTCAGTACCAGGTATTTATCTCTGAGTCATACTGACTGAATTTTTGGCTAAAGATGTCCTGGATGGAATTTACATCAGTGAAACAGATTGAATCGGATCGTTCAAAATGAGCCAATATCAACTATGAAACAGATCAGCAATCGCAAATAATGATATGAATCGAATCATTGTTAAAACAAATCGTTACCCTCTTAATTAAATCACAACTGAATAGATTGTGTCAAAGTCAAGTGTAATACATACAATTGGCAAATGTCTCTTTCACCATCTATATAAACTAAGTAAAACAAAAGTACTACAACAGAACACGGAGAACCTCGGATGACATAAATAAAGCCTTTCACTGGTGTCAATCAGAATCAGATTGCAGCTTTGTTTAACATCAATGTAAAGGATACCTGTGAGATGCTGTGCAAATTAAGATTAAAACATTAGGAATAAATGACAGTCTTGTCACAATTCTTAAAATGTTTCATTTCCTTGATGTTATTGTCCTTTATTTTGTGTTTATGTCAGCATTTCTTTGGTACTTGAGATTGATTCAGTCCTTTTTTTTCTCTGTGCACATTCGTTATCATCAAAGTCAGCATCTCTTGGTCATCACACTAACTTTCTTTGAGAGCCTTGCTCAATGTAACACCTATGTAATCTATATTTGCACACAAGGCATCCAAGATCACACCTTACTCCACTTCTACTCAATTCAAGCTGGATCCTTGAGGGCAGATTGTCACTCAATGTCATTGAAAAGCTTAAGAAGGGCGATGTCCCCCCCAGCTGTCAGATGTCACTATTTATTTTGAGAGAGTCAAGCCATGCTGGAAACAGTGGGTCTAAGAGGTACACACACCTGATGCTTCAGTGACATAACAGCAACTTAAATTATGTTTCTAAAACTGCAGACGAACTCAAGTCTCTAAATTTGTTAGGTGGTTGTGTGCTCCACTGGGTGTGAACTGAACAATTTACCACATTTTTCTGTTAGTTTTGCTGAAGCCTTGTGCCTGATCTTTTTTTTTTCAGCTCTGTGTGTACCTTTAGAGTTGTAACAGATGCAGAGCAATGTATTACCCTAGTACAGATTGGGCCGACTCACACAGTACAACATATTTGTCATCAGCCCTTTGGCAGAATAAGGACAGAACAAAGCAGCCATTGGAAAAATATATATATATTTTTTCCATTTCTATGCATTTAGCTCCAGCAAAACTAGTTTTATTCCTTTTTAGGTAAATTGAAGGTGAAAGTCAGTTCTTTCTGGGTTTTTAATCACTGCTAATTCCAGCTGCTTTAATCTTAAAACTGATAATTGATTAAAGACGTCAACATTTGCAGTTTGGAGTTAAGGAGAAATTATATCTTACTAAAATGGCATTTAGAATATCTAGAAGGACTGTTTTTAAAATGAAAACCTTAAGGAAGTTCACATTGAATCCATTGTTGTAGATTTGGAGAAACAAACTTTGGACAAGCAGTGGTGAAATGAAAATATCTAATTTACCGCTTTGGTGCTCCACAGAAGCAAACTCGGTCAGCTCAAATTTAAGTGCATTTTATCCAAAGAATTGACCACTTTATTTTGCTGAATTTGTGTACCAAACACTTGTTGAGTTAAAAATGTGAAATTTTTGCCCCAATCACATGTTACCTGTTGAGTTAGAAATGTGAGATCTATCCATCCTTCCATCCATTCAACCATCCATCTGCTTCTGCTTATCTGGAGCTGGGCTGGAGGCAGCAGCTTAAGATGCCTAGACCAGCTCTGCCGCAGCAACCCCAAGACGCTACTAGACCAGCTCTGCCGCAGCAACCCCAAGACGCTACTAGACCAGCCAGGAGATGTGGTCTTTGCTGCCAGTCATACCTGTGGCCTCCTCCCAGTCGAGTTTGCCCAGAATATTTCTGGGGAGGTGTCAAGGACGCATGTGAAAGAGATGCCTGAGCCACCTCAACTAAAAATGCAGGGGCCATTCTTTGAGTTCATTGTGGGTGACCGAGCTACAAGACTTGACCACACTGTGGAGGAAACTTATTGTAGCCGTTTGAAACTTGCAGAGGTTTGACCAAGTCATTCAAGTCGATCGAGTTGCTATGCAAGCCACAAGTAAGTCTCAACTTGTTATGCGTGGTCCAAACAAGTGACAAAAGGAATCAGGCAAACTAAAGGAAACAGCCAACAATTTACTCCTGTTGCTGGGGGGGTATATTTGGCAACACAGGAATGAGGCAAGGCCTCCTGAGCCCATTTTCAGAACTTCCTCATATAATCAGGAACACTTCCTACAAATGTTCCTGCAGCCAATCAAAACAAAACATTTAGACATAAACACCTGGAAATGATGAGAAATAATTTACTCTAAAACAAGTCAGGAAAATGACACGTGAAGAAATAGAATAACATTCCAACAACGTAATTCCTTTAAAATGTAAACATTGAAACTCAAACAGTAATGAAGAAAAAAAACAAAACAAAATGCAAAACATTTGGCCCCCTCCTCACACAAGTCTTTGTCCCCAAGTCGGAGTCAAGTCACAAGTCACGTCTCAAGTCGAGTCACAAGACCTACCATTGAATGTTCTAGTCCTTTCAAGTCATTTCAATGTCAATGTTGTTATTTACAGAGCATGTGTGCTTTTAGGAACTGTTTTTTGTTTTTTTAATCAAAGTTTTATAAGCACAAAACGACTGGACCCCTGATTTAATCGGAACAGCCAGCGCATCTGAAAATGATGACTTATGGTCACACCAAAGCATTTAAAAGTGATGCAGAGAGTTCCTTACCCATGATGTGTCAATATATGACGACTTGGGAGTGAGATTGTGTTGTGGCAGGAGTCAGGCCTCTGCCTACCCCTCTAACCACCAGAGGGAGCCATCCCATGAATATTAACCTTCACCTGGTCTCTGCTCCTCAAACTTCCCCTCCCATCAATCACTTCTCACTGTGTCCGGACTTTCTACCAGCTGTTGCTCATTTCATAATCATTACATTTGTGTCTAATCTGGCTCGGTGCAAAGCCTTGTTTGTCGTCTTGACAACAGTCTGAGCATTGTACTTGCCTGTCTAGCGTTTTGACTCTTCTTGCCTTGCCCTTATCTGCCATTGCCTGCTAATAAAAACGTTGCATACGGATCTAAACCCCTGTGTCTCTTCATCATACATACATCTCCACTTAAAGAATCCAAAAGGGTTTCTCTTTAACAAAAAACCACTTTACCACGTTTGTAATCGTGGTAACCGAAGATGGAAAGCAATCAAGGTAAAGTCTTATTAAATCCCCTCACTACAGACCAGTGATGTACAGTTACATTTGTGGCTGAGGAGATATAGTTACCAACTACTGACTGTGTTTCATATCTCACATCAGCATCTTTCTTTAAATATAGCAGATACATATTTGACTGAGGAAGAATGTACAATGTATAGTGGTTCAGCATGACTCCAAAAAACAAAACAAAAATATAGATACAACATTTAGTTTAATGTTTAACATTTCTCTTGTTTGTATACATATATATGTATATATATATATATATATATATATATCAGATTCATCACACTTTTTGATGGCGATTAATAACAATGTTTTACTAGGTAAATTGTATACAACTATATTCGACTTTTAAACAAAAAGAAAAAAAAAAGGCCAGAGAAAACATTTGTCCTTCATCTTTTTATCTGAAATGTTTTCATTTGTAAAATGTTAACTCAGATATCCCAGAAGTGTAATTTATGTGCGCAAAACATATCAACAGTAAGTTAAGCAGAACTGTAAGGACTTTAATGTCTGCTGTACTGCTCCAAGAAAACAAAGATGCTGATATACAGCCATAAGAAAAAAAACATTGTGTTTCTGCATTTTAAATGGTCTGGGCAACAACTAAAATCCAATTGGCTGCTGGGTGTTGATGCCCACTGAAAAAAAAGTTCCGGTCACATAGCCCAAGTGTTCTTTATCACTGCGCAGGCTTCTTTAAAACAAACTTCTGCTTCATTTTCTGGACAAAAACAAGTGGTAAGAGGTGAACAAGTCGCTTGGTAAGGACGTTGGTAGATCACAGGCCATCAAAAATAAATAAACAAAAAAATAAATATATATTTGAAAAATGTGTCAGAGAATAATTAATGCACGCTTTGTAACCCTGAGCTGTCTGACGCAAAGCGGGTAAAAATCAGCGTGGAAATATGACTTGATTGATACGCTGAACAGCCAATCAAACATCCTCTGGTAAACACGTCACCACACATGCATGCTTCACTCACTACACTGAGCGCATTCTGCACACACTCTGCTAGTTAGCAGAGACCTTCTGCCGGCTCAGCTGTGCGCTGGGTTCCAGAGAAACCCCTGGCTCCAGTCTGAACACTGCAGTCTGTACACTGCTGCCAGGGGTAGTTGGGGTTCTTGGCAGAGAAGGGCCACTCTGGCCCGCGTGCCTCCTCGATCAGAAGTGAGTTCAAAACGCCCCGTCTAACCAAGCGGTTCTGCCACGGCACCTGCTGCCGGATCCATTGTTCCCGCCGAGGTATTCAAGCCCGCTCAGGCAGCAGACCCCCGCCCAGACCACAGCAGGAGCAGGACCCACTACCAGAACTTGTAAAAAAAACAAAATTTTCTACTTTTCATTGTTATTGTTGCAAATTGCTTATTTTAAACATAATTTGATGAAAATCGTTGGTTTAGTTTGATTCTTTTAATAAGCTACATGACTTGTTAAGATCTGAGTTTTCAGACCGTTGAACTATAGATGTGACTACAGAGTGAACCCCCAGTGTTTCTCATCGTGGTCGAAGGAGTGCTCAGTGAGTTTCTGTGTTTGTTTAAACACAAAAAAATTGAGGGAACATTGCTTTTAACGAGGATAAAGTAAACATTTGTTGAGTATTTTAGCATAAAATTGTTTGATTGTGTTGTTTTGAAAACCCAAAACTCTAGCTGGTCAACCAGACCCATGAAAACTGGCTGAGTAACAAAAATACCAACACCAAAAAAGGGTGAAATTTATAGGAGCGTGTCAAAATATTTCTGCTGCGTGCACCATAGTGGTGCTTTTATTTTCAAAAGATGTGATTGGGATAAAAAGCGAAGCTTCCCATGAATTCAGATGATGTTGCATGAAGCACTTTTTTGTTTTTAGAAATTTTGCAAGGTGAGTATTTTCTCCTGTGTGTGCTGCACAATGGGAATATAAAATGAACCCATTTGAGTGTACTGAAGCGTAATCACTGAGGGATCTGTTCTCCTTCACTTCACTGTCCAGGTTGTATTTAATGCAACACACCTGCTCAAATCCATCAAGTTGGTGGGAAATCTCAGTAGTCCGCTATCTAAGCAGCTTGTGGCTCAAGTGAGACCTGAGCAACTGTGACAAAAATACACCACGAAAGGCATTTTAGACTGTCAGTGAAGGAACTGTCAGAATAGCCTTTGGTAGAGAAGGGCCGTGCATTTTTCCTGGGAAATCACACTCCTAAAAGTGCCAAAAATGGAGCGTGTCCTTATACAATGAGAGTGACACCAGATAACGGAAATTCCCGGTACACCGTTTAGAAGAGATTTGAAATTAGAATCCTTATCAGGAGTTGCCAATGTCAGTTGAGTTCCCCATTTACCAAGCAGTGGCACCAACCCACCCAGAGGAGCAGCATCAAGGGATACGGCTCAGTGGAATCAGCTGGGGGGGACATCGCCCTTCTTAAGCTTTTCAATGACATGATCCCCTGCTATCAATATTACCATGTGGGATCTGCAGGCAGGTAGGGGCCAAGGCACCCTGGGTTGAGACAGATAATTGATTCAAGTTTTTTAGGCATGAGAAGTAGGCTGGTTGTGGCAGAAGGGAGCAAGTAACTCCTTCAAAAGAGCAGCTTTTAGGCTGTAAGACTACATTATACCTGACTCAAGGAGAATCTGATCTGTTATTCTTGTACAGCTCTCTTAGGTGTTAGAGTGCATGAATAAGCTATGGGCTACAAGAATCCTCTGGTTGCCATCAGAGCTAGAGAGGCATTCGACTGAAAAAGGATTGCGCATTGAAGGTGTGCATCTTTATCTTTTTTTTCTCCCCCACGCTCTCCATGGACATATCAATTAAAAGGATGAAGTTTTGTTAAAACGAGGGAGAAAATAAGGAGCCATTCAGGGATACTGTGCAAATTATAAATGTTAAAACAGCACAACACAAAAAGCAATCACCAGAGCAAAAATAATGATGAATGCTTTATCCGAAACACAAAACATATCCTCTGCACACCAGGCTTTCAGACGGTGAACTATCAGTAGACTGGGTCTCCAGCCAAATGGAGTTCATTCCCCCCCGAGTGAATGAAAGAGAAATGCCACCAAGGATAGATGAATGGCCAATGAGTCATTTCCATTTATGAGGCTGAAAATGCTCACACTGATCTGCTGTCATGTCTGTCCATGATTAAAATGTGTTTGTGCTTAGACAAAAGAGTGGACCAAAGTAAATAAAGGCTGAGAGAGTGAAAAGAAGATTTAAGTTGGTTATCTTTTGTTTTCCTTTAACCACCGACTGCATTATCTTTTCATCTTTTTTTTTTAAGTGTCCACCTCTAGCTCAGTTTCTCCAACCTGTGTCACGATTCTTTCTTTCTGTATTTTTGCATCCTTTATAAACTACCTTTTTTAAAACTAATTTTGCTGATGTTCAATGGCTTTATTCTTCATAAATGTTAAAAAAAAGAGGCCAGAAAGTGCTCCTGTGAACATGAAAGTAGACCAAAACAGCAAAAATACCATACATTTGCCGGCACAAACAGCCATTAGGGCCACCCTATTTTAAATCCACACCCACGCAATGATAAACATACTTTTTTTTACTCCTGGGTCTGTTCAGATGACAGGAACATTTGTTTGGAAAAAGAGAAAGGGAAAGGTATTTTTATTTCCCCACAACTGTGTGTATAAAGTCATTTCTGAAAGTAATCTCTGAGTGGTTCTCATTAAAAGTTGTAGGTCATAGTCTTTTTTTTATTCTTTTTACAAAGCTTGACTTATGTCCGTTTTGAATCTTTGGTGAGCAGCTTGTGTAAATAGCCAGCTGACTCTTCCCTCACGTGTTACAGTGGCAAGGGCAGCACCTTTACAGTACTTACATCAGGTTAATTACGCAGTAACTCTAAAACTCTAAAGCCTTTCAGAGCTGACAGTGTTGTGTTTAGGTTCCACCAAGAAATCTGTGAACATAAGATATGGTTGATTTTTTTTTTGACTGAATTTGACAAAGTTCTTGCAGTTTCCTGTTATCAGAAGCAGCTTTTGGTAAACAGCAGCATGTTTTCCAAACTTTTTGTAAAGAGGGCCGGATTTTGTGAGGTGTAAATGTGTGAGGGCCAACCATTCAGGTTGCACTTATACAATAGAATAAAATAGAATAGAATAGCTTTATTTTCACAAGTACAGTGACAATTAGCAGCAACTCCCTTGTGCAAAGGATGCAAAAAACAATATATGTACAAAAGGTAACATTTGTAACATTTAATGCAAAGCTGGGATGCTTTCCATTTCTTCACATAAAGTGTGTGAATTTCATATTTGAACACTAGAAATCATAGAAAGGAAAAGTCTGTCTGAGAGAAAACCTTTTGTCAGCATTAAATCTGGGTTCATATGAAATGTTACATATAATTGCTCACTGTAAACATCTAAATACAAAATATGTGAACAGGAAAATAACATAAATAGTTATCTTTTTCAGAAGTACAAACCACTCTAGTTTTGATCACAGAAACAACTTAATCTGTTCTTATCGTTTGACCCTTAAGGCTCTAAGGGCCATGTAGCCACAGGTTGTTACCACATGTTTACAATGATTAATCACGTAATTTCACCAATGATAATCAAATAGGCTGCACGGTGGCGCAGTGGTTAACGCTCCTGCCTCACAGCAAGAAGGTTCCCGGTTCAAGTCCTGGCTGGGGGACCTTTCTGTGTGGAGTTTGCATGTTCTCCCCGTGCATGCGTGGGTTTTCTCCGGGTACTCCGGCTTCCTCCCACCGTCCAAAAACATGCTTCACAGGTTAATTGGTTATTCTAAATTGTCCGTAGGTGTGAATGTGAGTGTGCATGGGTGTGTGATTGTGGCCCCTGCGACAGACTGGCGACCAGTCCAGGGGTGTGCCCTGCCTTCGCCCATGAGTTGCCGGGTTAGGCTCCGGCAACCCCGTTACCCCGAAAGGCATAAAGCGGTTTGGAAAATGAATGAATGAATGAATGATAATCAAATAATCCCACAAAGTGTTTTTAGAAAGTCCTGCAGGCCTCACATTGATTTGACTACAAAAGCCTGCGGGCCAGTAGACATTTGAAAGCTTGCTGCATTTGGCCCACACGCCGCACTTTGGACATGCCATAAGGGCTGGCAGCCTGCTGTTTTTTCCTAAATCCCTGGATCAGGTGCCAGTAAAAAGAGACAATTGTAAGTTTGGTGGAAAGCATGTAGCACACGGGCCTTTAAGGCCTGGAGCTTGACACCTGTGTTTTACATCTTCCAACAAGATCACGATGGTCAAATCGAGAAAGTTTTTAAAACCATTTAGTTCTCTCCACGTTCACAGTCGGTGGCTGCCTGTCTGCCATCCGTCTCTCAGATATGGCTGCTAAATGTGTTTTGGTGTCCTTCCTCACAGTTAAAGAGACACATAACATGTCTGTCCCAAATGGAGTGAGAAGCCTTAGTAAAAAAAATATTGTTTTACTGAGAGAAAAATATCTGAGCTGTTTGATGATTGCTGAGTACTTTAGCAAACTCCTTTACAAACGTATGACAATTGGACCTGTTCATTTGCCAATCTCCATGGCTGGTGCTACAACATGGAGCTGACAGTGCTGTCTGAGAGTTTGGCTGCTGACTTGACAGGAGATAAATACTTCAAAGTTGCCTTGTCAAAATCCTGCATCACAGCTCTCAGAATGTTGAAGCAACAAATCAGTGCAATGTGTTTTTGCTTGAGAAAAAAAATCTTATCACAAACTCACAGCTGTAAGACAAACAACCCAAAAAATATGGGTTTTTTTTCCTGCTCGTTTCTACTCCAAGAAAATTTGTGAAAAAAGGCCCTGAGTAAAGGTATGCAATTGTTTCATGTTAATATTGGGAGCATCTGTTAATCCCAGCATACCAATGCCAAGGTACAAACACATCAGATTAGCAGAAAAAACACAAACACACTACACAACAGAGTACAGAAATGATTCACATATAGGTACAAAACTCCTTAAAAACTCCTTATTTAAACAAAAATTATACTAGTGCCAATATCAATGCACTTAAATTAATGTTCTGATGCAAAAAAACAGAAATAGTTATTTTAATATAATAGTTATTTTTTTTAATAATACAAACAGAAATATTGATAATAATAAAACTTAGTCGTTGTTGTGGAGAGTGACATTTCACATTTGTTCAGGGTCAAATCTGAGAAATCTTCACACAATCAACAGCTATAATTCATCCCGATCGTGACACATGGTGTTCATCATCTAAAAAGCGGCATACTCTAAGCTATGTGCAGATCTTACCAAATTCCAGCATGTTATATGTATTTTCTACCCCGAGAGGCCTGTTTCTACCCCCTTCCCTCCAGTGCACAGACACAGGCTTTGCCATGCATGTTTATTCGCTATGGCTTGTTTGTTTTGCTGCTGCTCAGTCTTGACACAGAAGGAGTGAACAGCAGATAGAAGATTTGGAGAACTTAAACTGCCAGAGGTAGGAAAAAGCTTTGATCACATACATCACCAGAATAATTAGATTGCTTT
Organism: Adrianichthys oophorus; assembly: GCA_036245035.1. Taxonomy (NCBI): domain Eukaryota; kingdom Metazoa; phylum Chordata; class Actinopteri; order Beloniformes; family Adrianichthyidae; genus Adrianichthys; species Adrianichthys oophorus. Next base: position 18,339,504 of record BSAI01000073.1, on the reverse strand, counting down.
TTATTGGCCCCTTTTCTTCTCCTCTCAAGAATCTTCTAAATTAGATGTGTTATTAATTTTACTTTAGAATGAGCCTTTTGCACTTGAATATATGAAAATGTATGTTAACTGTCAAAAGTGTTTTAATGGAAAATATTATGTTTTTACTTTCATTATTAATTCAATACATCAATAGTTGAACACTAATTGTCTTTGTTTAATTTGTTTCATAATTCCTTTCTTCCACGAACAACTTTTTAAGGATGGGAATAAACCATTTCCTCAAGCAAAATTCAATGCCCCAAGACTCCAAGGTTAGGGTAACACTGCCATTTAGTGGTCATAGAATATAGCAATGCTCTCTCTTTTTTTTTTTTTTTTTTAAGGAAATTATTACCCAGGTCTCTGCCTTCATTTCTTACTATTTGTATTTTTTATTTTATTAAGTCCACAGCATATTTTGTTTAATTACTTTTTTTTAAAATCAAGAAGTTGTATTTTGAACAAAAAAAAAAACAACTTCGAAGTTTGAGATGTATAAAAAAGTTTAGAATGTGTCAAACATGTGACCTGAAAATACTTCTTTTAATTAGTCACCTTTTTTTTCTGTTTTCTGACCTTTAATATACTTAATAGCTTTAGTTCAGCATCATGTCTGTCAACAATGTGTTATGGGCAAGTCTTTTACAGTAGCACACTTTAACCACTAGATGTCCCTACTCACCAACTATTAAAAAACAAGGACCATGGCAAAAATCATGTGCTGTAATCTTAAATGTCAATTCATTAGCTTTCCACATGCTGAACTTAAGTAAATATAATAAACGTTAGGAAAAAATGATAATGTTATATTTCTTAAATGCCTTTTAAAACTGCATACAAGTGAAACAGCCTGGTTAAAGTGGCAATTTTTTTTTTTCTTTCAAATGATGTAAGTCTTTTGTTTTTAAAGAGTTGGAGGGAAAAAAAATCTAGGCTATTCTAAATCTGAAAAAATAGAAAGAAATGTTGCTAAAGAAATACCTCAATTGTCTAAAATGTTATGAATTTTATTCATGAAAACCTGAAAACCTTGTAAAAAGAAAATGTAGACATGTAAATAAATCCTAAAGAATTTTACTTTTTCAAATATCTTATATTACTTGCTTGGGATACACTGTATTGTGCATCTTAAAGATTGTTTATTATTAATGAAAATTGATATGTGGTATTTACATTATTATTATTTTTTTTCCATCATAAGATTTGTGATTGATTTTTACACTCATGTAAGCCCTTCTCAAAAGAAGAAAGAAACGTGAAAGCTCACTAAGCATTAGTGTGTCATGACTGAAAACTCTTGGTAGCAATAACCAAAAGCACATGTTTCTTTGGGAAACCTCTTTCATTGAATGATGGTGAAGCTAACAACATTTTGACGTGGTTCCATTAAGTCCTTGTTAAATTAAAACGAGACAATAAAAGGACTGAGCTGTGCAAATTGTTATGTTTAGTGCATAGATAACTTCTACTTGCATTGATTTATTTCTCCTGCTGAACTCCTGGTGACTGCATTCAGAACCTCGAAAATGCACTAATTTAAGGTTTAACAGGTTTAATTTATTACTTTTTACAATTCCTGAAAGAAAAAACAAAATTTGCTGCTCCATGATGCTTAAATCAGTCATATCTGAGTTTTTTTTTTCCATCTTCTAGTGAGTAAATAATTTTCTTTTTGTGTTTTTCTGTGGTCTGAAGTGGCCAGTCAGAGCATGTCATTTAAGATTCCAGGGGTTTCGTGTTTTCTAAACTCTGGAGCCGTTTAGGTGTGAGTGCAAAGATAGTCCTCGATGTATTTTTTTTTTTTTTTTTTTCCTCCTGGGCAAAATGTAAAAGTTAAAGTGGCATATTAAAAGCTTTTTGAGTATGATGTCAGAAAGGGTTCAACTTTAACTTAAAACTAAATTAATAGTGATTTAAAACTTAACATAATTATTTTAAAAATGTAGGTGTGTAGCTGTTTCTATATATTCATTCTGATTGAAAAACCTTTTATTTTTAGATGGAAGCTTGAAATGTTTTCTTCCAGAAACATTTTCAAATATGTAACCACAGGCATGAAAAAAGGCAAAAGAAAGGAGTAAATAAATAAAGGAAGTTTCTGCAGCATCCACTTCATCTGTCACAGATTTTCTTCTGTGATGTTCAGGCTAATGTGGCCCATTCCCCCTGCAGGAAAATATTCCAGTGTGGCCTAAACAGCACAAGATCAGGCAAATTAAAACAGTTATAGCCAGCTTTCATTGGTTAGACAAAAGCACAACCACAATGTGCGTGATTGAGGAGGCTTTGATGCCAGGCCTGTTTACATGACATAACAATGTCCATGCTGTTAGTTTTAAGCATTGCAGTTGGATCCATTGTTCATGGAAAGCTGATCAGATATTCACAGATGAATGCTCATTGATATGTTTTCTTTGAAAACAAATGAAAAACACTGAACAGTGATTGAATAGCAAGCACAGGCACTTTTGTATGATCTTGTGTGATGTGTAAAAGTTTTGTATGTGCATGTGTTTGCAGAGCCAATAATAAAAAAAATAGTCAAAAGTTTGGGTCAGCTTTTGTTGTGTCTGTACACTGCATGAGTGCACAGGTTTGCACGTTTTGGTTATAATTTCTTCTTACCATCAAGTGTGGTACATGGACTGTTAATGGATAATAGCATAGCCACCATTATGGTTTCATTCAGTGTGTTTTTATCAGATTTTCTCCAGTTGCAGTTCAAGGACCAGCCCTGTGATAGTTCTTTGCGTCATTTTATCACCTCAAGCAAAATTTCAAGTACAAATTCAGTTAGGAATGTCTGTTAAGCAACTCGAAATGACTGGAAATATGAAATACACAAAAAATGGGAGACAAAATTTCACAAAACTTCCACATTCACAATGGAAAGCAAAAAAGTACAAATATTATACAGTATCCTAGAGAAATAATTATTAAAAAAAAACATTTAAAAAAAGTTTTGCTCATTTAAAGGGAAGTAAAATGAAGAACAAACCTTATAACACTTAATAGACAAGGTGATAAGTCTTTGGTACAGTTTAGATGTTTTTTTTAAGTGCTTTACATGTGAAACATTTAAACCATGCATATAATAAAAATGATTCAAAAAGGGTTATGTGGACTGTTTTTGCTGAAAGGGCCTGTACCACGCTTTTGTTAAGCCTTTCTCAATAAACTATATCCATATAAATGATCATATCTTACCTTTTCTCAGATAAAAGAACAAATTATTTATTAGTGTAAAATTAAATATGAGTTGTTTTTGTGAACTTTTTTCTGACGACTCGATCTCTGAGGATCCACCTTTCGCTCCTTGTGGGTGCCGCCCATTTCTTGACGTCATCCTAGAATCAGCCTCTGCAGCGTGTCTACATTTTACCCACGAAAACAAACATCCACATTTTTTTCAAACATGGATCTACATATGGTGTATCTGCTTTTAGTAGCCCGGACGTTTATTCCAAAAATGTAAATGTGGCAGCCGGCCCGGCGTTTATCAGAGATTGGCGTTTATTCCATCACAGACAGAATGGTGATGGTTAATTTGTTTGTTTTTGCGGTGAAATTCAGTCACAAAATGTAGACAACACCAGATAAGCATTTCAGCATGTATTAAAATGATGAGAACATTGTTTTCTGTTCTGATTAGTGCTGGCTGTGAACGTTTCTTTCCTCTGAGAATCATCATCAATCTCCGGATCAAAAATCCTCTTTGCTTTCATGCCAATCGTTTTCCTGGAGACACGCGTCCCTTTCCGTCTTCACTCAACAATCCATGTTCAAACCAGTTCTAATAATTTGCTGCTCTCTCACTCTCTGTGCACCTCCACCAGGAAATCGTTTCCTTTTTATCTGCAGCTGTCTTTCCAATATCACCCACCTGCTTGCACCATTCGTGCAGATTCCTCGCCATTATGTTTTTTGACGTATGTCACCGCACCAAGTTTGAACGCTAAATCAAATTAACCTGTCTCGGCCATATTTATACAACACAAACACCAGAGACAGCCGGCGTCTGCATGACCGTGGAGAGGGGTGATGTCTTAAAGGAGCCCGACCACTATTAGAGACTGGTGTCTAAAGTAACACACACCTGTTAGATCAGACGTTGGAGATGGGACACAAGTGGAAGATATACGGAATTGAGCAATTGAAATAAAAGCATTTTGACAATCACCACCAGCTAAGTGGAGAAAGTGGGTGATTCTGTTGGCCTGGGGGTGGTGCTGGCAGCGCAGACTCCTAGACGGGGCTGTTCTCACTTTGTGATGTCAGCTCGTGAGAACCTGCTTGTTTTCGTGGGTTAGGAGGGGCTGATGCGCTGAGTGCAGGTTTTTAGAGGAATCAGAATTGTGTGAACGAATCACAATAAGGGGCTGCACGGTGGCGCAAGTGGTTAGCGCTCCTGCCTCACAGCAAGAAGGTTCCCGGTTCAAGTCCTGGCTAGGGGACCTTTCTGTGTGGAGTTTGCATGTTCTCCCCGTGCATGCGTGGGTTTTCTCCGGGTACTCCGGCTTCCTCCCACCGTCCAAAAACATGCTTAATTGGTTACCCTAAATTGTCCCTAGGTGTGAATGTGAGTGTGCATGGGTGTGTGATTGTGGCCCCTGCGACAGACTGGCGACCAGTCCAGGGGTGTACCCTGCCTTCGCCCATGAGTAGCCGGGTTGGGCTCCGGCAACCCCGTGACCCCGAAAGGGATAAAGCGGATTGGAAAATGAATGATTGGAAAAAATGAATCACAATAATAATTTTGGGTAGTTTCTAATAGTGAGCAATGAACACTGTAGTACACTTAAAAGCTCAAAAAATAGATTTTTCATGTTATAGGCAGTTTAACCACTCTGGGACCCATTGAGGTGGCCTCGGTTGGTTTCCAATTGGACTTAGCTCCGATTCGGTCCGAGTTTCCTCAGTCTGAATAGGCTCCATAATCGGAGCGAAACAACTGAACCAAAACGGCCACAGCAGCTGGGATTTACAGTATATAAACAGAGCAGCAATGCAACGAAATCTCACGGAAATTCAGTCGGATGAATGCAGCCTCACTAACACAACCTTTAACGTGAAATGAAATATAAAGTTTGAATAAGTCAACTATCCCGATAAGGATTGCAAAGCGCAGGACTTCCATCATTCTTTCTCTTGTTGCTTTGCCCCTCCCTCATAATTCCTGACCAATGAGTGAAGAGATCTTTAGTAGTTTTGTTTACAATCGTTGGTCCCGAACAGGAAAGTCCCCTTTACAGCAGTCTGAACACAGACCAAACGCAAGGTTAAGGACTCAATCCGGACCAAATTAATCGGACTCAGTCTGAACCAACGGACTTTTGCAGTCTGAATACACCCTAAGATGACTACATTTTGCTTTTTGTCAAGAGACTTGCTCCTTTTAGCCATGCTTTGGACAAACTTAGCAACAAACTTAGGAGTGAATAATTCATTTTTGGATTTGTTTAAAGAAAAAAAAAAGTAGTGTTAAACTAAATCAGTATCTCGTTGTTGTCTGCTGTTCCTGCCGCAGCAGAAGTCCAGACTTGTGTTGTGTTGAAAACAATTCATGTGTTTTTTGGTGAGACAACAAAACCCTGTATTTTGATTTTTTTTTTTTTTTTTAATTTCTTTTTGCTGGTGTCACCAGTTCTTGGCCTCAGATGAGAGTTGACTGATTCTGACTCCACAGTCTAATTTTCATAGTAAACTGAAGTGACCAAAATAAAGAAAATGAAGAGATTGCATTTCTTCTGGGCATGCAATGACAATATTCTGAAAAGATGGTACATTAGCAAAAAGTAAAGCAATTAAAGCTTAAGTAAAAAAAAAGTAGAAAATTTGATTTTTTTTCCACAATAAAACTAATTAGTGTTAAATAGAGTTAGATATAAACACCTAAATATCACTTGTAGTATCTATTAAATATGCATTTTTTTAAACTCGCTAAAAAACTTTTGTTTTTGCTTTTTTCTGTTTTTGTATGTCCAAAACAGCACATAAAAGCTTCATGTAACAAAGCAATGATGGAAAATGATGAGCCATTTGAAAGTTTATGATGTGTAAAACCACTGTGGTAAATGGGAAATACTCTGACTCAATAGCACCACACCCTCCTGTATGAAGATTTTCTTTTTTTTGTCACTTGTCAAAACTAGTAAACTCTCTTTTCATGACTTTTTCATTAAATGTGGTTTTGCTAAGCATAACATGCTTGCAAGAAACTTGCTGAGTCCAACCACTTGTATCTAAATCTCAGAAGTTATTATCAATGATAGACTGTAATTCATTCCCAAAATCCCCTAACAATTGTCTGTCTTTGCCCAATTACAACTAAATAAAAAATGAGTTTGATAAACAATACAGACACGGTAAACTGTGCCTTTATTTAACAAAATCCAGAAGGAAACACAGAGCAAATATGTTAAGAACTAAATCCAGCTTCCACAGTAGGACAGAAATAAGATCAATCATCAAGATCATTCACAGAATGAAAGCGTTGACAGTCTTAATAGGACGAATCTCTCTGCTGATTCAGTCCAAATTCAAACAATGGAAGTTTTAGAGAAATTTAACAATTAAAAAAATGAACACAAAGACAGAATAACAGCACATTACACTAAAATCCTTCCTAATCCAAGACCACACAAGGTGGTGTCAATGCACCTGCATCAAAGAATCAGCTGAGTGACAGCAGAATCATCCTTAATATTTGTGTTGAATCCATTCCAGCCAATGTGTTCATGCAGCACTTATTTGGCCTTTTTTTAACCAGATCTTACTGCGGCACAGAGGTGATGATGAAATGTTTCGTGAAATTGCAGCACAAAATTAAAGAAAGAACTGGTGGGACACAGGAGGTGAGGAACAGGTTGTGTGAACTGTCCTTCAAGAAAGTTGGAAACAAGTAGAGCTTGTTTGGAGGGCTGTTGTTCTGTCTTGAAAGAACATGCAGTACACACAATTCTCTTAGTTTTGGGAAACTACAGTTTGCAAAGTTTGGTTTATAGATTTCATTATGTTGTATAAAGACAACTACAATGTGAGATTGTCTATCCACCAGCAAAACCTTCAGCCAAACATGCAACAATTTGATGACCCATGTGGTAAAGTCAAACCTGCATAAAAACAAATTGCTTTGTAGAAATGCAGTAGAAGCACATTAAAAGAGTCTTAAGCTACCATCACACCTAGCATGTGACACATGTTCAAGAACACGCCAAATGCGGGTTCTTGAATGTCCTTTTAGTCCATGGTTTTCACACTGGACAAGCAGGGAGGGGCTTCTTCTACTGTTTACTAGTCCATGATTGCCACCTACTGATGAAAGAAGCTTGGTGTGAAATGTCAAAAAGGTACAAATCTTGTGACTCTTTTTACAGGCTTTTTTCTTTCACAGCGCTATTCCGATGGATGAATTATTTATAGTGTTATATGTTTTCATCCGGGCACAAACTGCAATTATTAATCTCTCCTCCTTTATCAATTTTCAAACAGTTTACACTTCCGTGAATTAAATTAATAGCATTCAATGGCCACGCGTTTTGTACGTAGACAGCAGGTAAACAGTCATAGAAACTTGCATAGCACCACATGACTAAGGTTTGACCTCAGAAGCCTGAAACACACGTTTGTGCATTTACATAAACTTTTCCTTGAAGGAAATTGCAGAAAGCGATGTGAATGTAACTTTACTCTTCTTCAACTTCTTTCTTGAATAGTCCCTCACGAAATCCATGAGTCTGAATAAAAGTCAGACATTTGTGTGATCACAATGGTTTCTCTAAAACTCCCTTTCATTTCTCCTTCTTCTTAAATATTGTATCTACGTTAAGAGTGATGTAAACAGAGGAGGATTTAGCAGCAGCAGCACGTTTACCACAGTGACCCTTGTTGGCTCATACGCTTTTTAAGAAGGGCAGCTAAGGTCTTAGTCACATGAGCTCATACGAGGGGCTGACCAGTACGGGTGCTGCTGGTTTTCCAGGTCCGTAGAGGGTGATAGACAGGAGTGCAGGTGTGTCCTGCAGTTCCCTCGAGGCTCTTGAATGAAAATGGAACATACGATTGTCATGCATGTGGTAAATAAATGCATCATGGAGTATTTGTAAGCAACATATGATGAACAGTAGACGCTGTCGTACGGAGCCCACACCACATCATACAAACATCATAGCGCCACAATGAAACTGCATCAGAAAAAGGTTTTGTACTTTCGCTGACGTGAACTGCAGCCAACCAACGATTGTTTTCAGAGAGGAAAAAAATCAATTCTGGAAAATATTTTTATTTCTAAAGGGACAAGTGTTTTAAATTGCTTATTCCGACTTTTTTTGTATTAATTATCTGGCATATCTGTTTAAGAAAATGGGAAAATGTCAAGTTTCACCAGATATAATTCACAATCTACGTTTAAAGCGGCTGAAAGGAAAACTCTGATGACCCAGCATTCTAGCAGCATTTAAACGCATCACTACTCACTAATCTGGGAGATGTGAAGCGTCTCACGGAGATTTGTGTGGAGATGCGGCTTTGTGTGTGCGTAACAAGCAATTTGTGGGTAATTTTTAAAGATTTGTGCATGTAGTTATTTTCAAGCTGTTGTAATTTTAAGTTGTGCATGTGTAAATTGTATTTTGTTTTGTTTTTTATTTGTGATTTTTGTACTTATGCACAAAATGTATTGTATGAGTTACAAATCAAGAATTACGAGCACACAAACCCAAAGTTATGCGTGAATCAAGAATTATGCACGCACAAACCTAAAGTTACGCACAAATCAAGGATTACACACGCATAAATCAGAGTGATACTTATTTCTCTCCATATTCAAGCCTGCTCAGCTTTGTCCAAGTCTGCTCCAAAGCCTTCCAAGTCTGCTCGACCCTGTTCAAGTCCGCACTAGCCCTTTCAAGTCTGCTCTACTCCATTCAAGCCTGTTCAAGTCTGTTCCTTTTTCACGGCCGTCCTGCTGGTTTTTGACCATCTCTACTTCTGGATGTCTGTTAGGTCTGCCTCTTTGGTGTGTTGATCTTCAAGATTGAATTTCACGTGTATGACCCTGGCCTGGATTAACAAGAGAATCTCCACTGCCCACTATCTCCACCTTGACATCTCATGTGTCCCGAGACCCATTGGAGATCTCCGCCAGTGCATTCTTTCCCTCATTTAACTTACTTTAACTCTCTTGTCTTTCCTTCACAGACTCCCCTGTGCATCTGGCAGCAATGTTTCCTTACCTCCTAAACCTCAATAAACTTTTAGATTTAGACCTCAGCATGCTCCTTCTTTGGTGTTCAATCTCGTATTTTTCTAACATTTTTATGTTTTTTTTATTTTGAGCTGGAACCTCAATTGATGTGAATCTTTGTTTCAGAATCTTAGTCCAAATGGAAAACAAAGTAAGCAGTCTTTATTTTTCATGAAGTGCTCAAAGGCTTTGAGGTATTGAGTCATTCGAGTGCTAGAATCATGCATGACATTCCTCAGAAAAGTTGAGTAGGCTCTTGCATTTTTTTCTCTTCTGAGAACAAGAAATGATGTAACAACATGGCGATCGTGAGCATTGGGCCAAGAAATATTTGCTAGATGATGCTGAGGTGTCATGCACAACTAAAAAATTGCCATGATGGGAATCCAAACAATCACAAACCACCTCTGTGCTTTATTGTTGGCTTTAGGCAGTTAGTAGGAAAAGCCGTGGATGTCCCACTTTAATTTGATTCGAACAACATACAGCTGCATTAGGAAACAAGGCTGACTATGCACGTTGTAACTGATACTGAAAGTTATTGTGCAATTTAACAATGCACTGCATTTTAATGCTATGAAATCTGTCAAAAAGCCTCTGTCCGGAATTAGACTTTTCACATCTTTCATGTTTATGTTCTCTTGAAATTAGAAACATTCAATGTCACACGTAAGCCAAGTTCAAAATTTAAAACAGAAGTAAGGGGGGGTGGGCTATGAGTGCTTCATTGGCGGTCCCCCCCTGCAGCATGAGGGTAAAACCAGAGCACATGAAGCTGCATTCATGCTGGCTGCGTCGTCTTGTGTTCAATGAAAAGTTTACGTGAATGCACGTCAACCTGAATTTTGGCCTTCCGCGTTCAGAGCATCCTGAAGTTCAACCACTTAAACTTCAGGAACTCGGATTTTGTGGGGATTTATGGTTAGCGTCCTTTTCAAAACTCGGAAGTACCAACTGTTGTAAACACGATCATGAAGGAGAAATTAAGAATTGCCTTTTTCTGCCTTGTTGGAATTGTATGACGCCAAGATGTACATTTATAGGAATAGAGCTGTGAAAAAAAAGGCCTGGAGCAAGATTTGCCGGATTTGTATTTCTATGACTTTGCACACCGATTGTATACCAATTGTTGGTGGTGGACAAGCACTATAAGGGTCATTCAGGTGCACTTTCCCCAGCCCCAGTGACAAACCTAATTGAATTTACAACACTAATAGGCCCTTCACGTGACTTTCTTGGAAGTTGAGAATAATAAAATGAAGCAAGTTGACAAACCCTTTAATTTATATCTCAAAAATGATGCACTTTTACAGCAAATAAATATACTGCAAAACCCACCACCTCTTCACTGTTAAAAAAGTAACTGATGTACAGAAAAGCTTGGTGTGCTTTTAATGATATTATTTTGGTATTCACAGCAGTATTTAGAGGTTAATTGCTGCACAGCTCCGATTGCAACACTTTACATTAAATCAATTAAAAACTTAATTTAAGTTGAATGTGGAAATTTGGATATGGTAAAAACTATGCATTGGACCACGTTTGGAACTACCTTGTATTTATTTTCATTTACAGCTTGCTAAAGCAAATCCCCACACTGAAATGTGCACTCTTTTTTTGCCTGGAGGCGGAAGGCGGCTCACAGCCGACTTATGCCGTTCCAGAGATTCACACCGGCAATTTGAGATGTCAGCATGCTCATGAATCAACTGGGTAAGGCATCATTACTCTAGAAGATTTATTGGAAACACATAGGCTAAATTTTCATACTAAAGCTAGTGGAAGAGTGCCTGAGGGCTTGAGGTCGTAGGTGGAGAACATGTGGGAAAAAGAAGCAAGTTAGAAAATGCACTGCAAAGATTACGAAACTACAGTGTGCAGCTGGTCGAAAGGTATTTTTAAGCTGAGATGCAAATAGTCTGTAAGTACCTGATTCACTGCTGATGACTGTTGAGACTCTCACCCAGAATTTTTAACAAGTTTTTGTTTCTATCAACTTCTAAAAGTCTAAATTGTAATTACACTTTTAGCTGACTGTCATAAATTTAGATTTGTTTTGACTGAGAAAATAAAGCATGTAAGAACAACTTCTTTTTTTTTTTTTTTAGTGTTTGGTAGCACAACATGTTACTCAGACAATGCACAAAAGTTATTTTCATGCCATCTTGGAAATACAAAACAGTCCTGATACAAAATAATGCTAACATTGATAATACATTTTAGTTGAAAGCGCCTTTTAAAAAAAAACTCATGGACACTATACATGAAAGCAAAATCCCATAAAACCGCCAAAAATACATTAAAAAATGACACTGAGAGATTTTTAAACAGTGTTCTAGAAAAGCAGAATTTTTCAAAGCCTGAGGGAAAATGACTTTGATAAAATATTCTTTAAACATTTATAGAAAATGTACAAATCCAGTACTTCTTGTGTTTTGATTTCTATTGTGCTTCTTTATCCTTTCTTTAGTTCTTCCATGCTTTGTTTTCCTTACTGCTAAGCAGCTAAAAGAACCATAAAAGAGTAAAAAAAAAATTGAAACCACTTAACAGAACTAATAACTAATCAAATACAGAACAAAACTAGTTCAGACTTACTTTTACACAATAAAAGCAAGAAATAAAATTTAGCACAGAAAAAAAAAAGAAAAAATAGGTGCTCATTAACCAGCTCTAATAAACTTCCCAAAAAGTTGGACTGATAGCTTTTAAAATTCCCAATGAACAATTAATGACTAAACACATGGAATCCTTGTTTGGGCAGATTGGGAATATTGAGTTAAAACAACTATATTTTCCATTTATGCTCCTATACTCATTACAGTTGGCATTGATCAAAACATTTACGCTTAACCATGAACCTGCTCTAGGTTCACTAGTCTTTTGTTGTTATTATATTTTATACATTTTATTCAATTTAAGGCTTAATGCATGCTTTGTAATGCAAACTTTTGCTTTTATATCTTAACATTATAACAAGTTGGAAAATGTCTTGTACTAAACTTACTAGTAATAAAATTATAGGTGACTTTCACAGAAAAGTCTAAATATGACAATAAAAGACTTCATGGCAGACCTAGTTAACTTGCTTGTCTTCACCTTTAAACAATAAGGATAAACTCACAGACAAAACAGACAAGAGTTAATTTACCACTTTGGATAAAAATGGACACAGAAACACAACTAAAGGATCCTGTTTTTTATTGCTTTTATATTTCATTTATTGTTTTAAAAATGACTACAGTTAAAGTTACAGATGGCATTACTTCCACTGTATGTGACGGCACATCTGGCAGTTTTGTGAACATGGATACAAATTTACATAAACAACAAACAACACCGCTCTAAGTCTATGAACTTCATCAGTTATTAAGTTATGAAAAATAGGATGCAAATTCTCAAACCTTTCATGGCTGATAAACCGTCAGCCTGACACAACTAAAAATAAAGAAAAATAATAGAAAGGATAATATCTCTCAATAATAGGAAACAATACAAACAATTAGACATAACACTAAAATTGGACTTAAGGGAAAACAATTTTTTTGAGCTCTAGTGAAACAGTCATAGTTATCCTGGCATGCTGGCCTCAGGCATCTGCTTTGTCTGTACGTTCATCCTACTAACTTCTCTGTCTTTTCAAAGTAAAAGTTAATATGTTCCTTTGGTGCAACACATTCATATTTGGAGATTAATAAAACTTTTTGCTACTAAATGCCAAATGTTAATTTAATCCCAATTTTACACAACTTGCTAAATCTCTTTTTACCTGAATCCAACATGGCAGCATTTTAAATTTTCTTAACATTCAATCAAAACCCTTAGAAGGGCATTACTTTGTGAGACTCCCTTTTGATGTTTCAGCATTTTTCTCATCAAACATCAGAGAAACAAGTGAGATGTGCAGCTTGTCTGAGACTCAACTCACAGTGACATTTCTAAAATGCCGGCAGCTGTTTGCCAGTCGATTCATCAGCGTCAACTCCAGAAAGGTCTCTTCAAAGCAGCTGGGAAAAATGGAAGCTCACCAATCATGTCAATATGCTTTGATGTCCTCATCAGCATTAAAAATACAGTTTTGGATAAGATGACTCTTCTGAAAAAGTTATAGGTTAGAGATACTAATGTATGAAAACAAAAATAATGATGGTAATAATGATGAAAACTTGTTATTCAACTATAGTTTTCAGATTAGATATATAAATATATATTTTATTTTGAAATAACATTATGTCAATATTATATCCATAACACTAATTATGTATAACACTAAAAATGTGTATCCTAAAATATTACTGATGACATTAAAGTAAAATCTTAAATAATAGGTATATAAAAATAAATTGAACACACTTAGGGACACTTGAGAGTAACCCATTAGCCAATGAAGCATGTTTTTGGCCTGTGGGAGATAACCAGAGTGCCTGAAGAAAAACCACACATGCACGGGGAGAACCTGCACACAGAAAAAAACCCAGCTGGGATTCGAACCAGGGGCGTCTTGCTGTTAGATAAAAGTGCTGACCACTGCTCCACCATGCAGCCTGTAACATGTATAATCTAATCATTTGGATCATTGTTCAAAAGCATGTTATAGAATAGATTGAGAAACATATTAGTGAATAATACGCACACAAGCTTTCTGTTTTATCATTAAGTTTGGGATAAGTAAGCTTTTTCTTTTTCTTGTACATGGGGTCATTTGTTAAAGACGTTGTTTAGTGATAATAAATTCAAGTGAATTTGATCAATACGTTATGGAGAAAACTGTGCAATTCAAATAATGCTCTTTTCTCAGCAGCCAAGATGTTGATTCCATTTCCCAAAACCACTTAGGACGCTTGCAGATTGCAGATTTACCGGTAAACAGTGACTGGTCATTTGCATTCTTACCGGCTCTTTGACTTATTTCAGTGTGAGAGAAGCTCAACTGGAAAACGGCATGTTTGCCTTCAGGGCTAATTGTTGACACTGAGAAAAAAAAGGTCAAACAAACATATATGTGCTTGGTTTGGATTTAGATAAAATATGTGAGGGATTCTATAGTGTCAGCTCACTCTACATTGGCAGAGATTTCAAGGGTTATTTAATATCAAAACTTTGCTCTGGATTTGCTGCATGTCAATCATTTGCTCAGAAAAAATACTTTGGTAAGCATTCAAGCGTTGATTCTTGTGAAGTTTCAAAATTAAAAAAAAAATCTCAACCGTTGAGCAAGAACTCGTGGTCACTTGGAATTACAAAATAACCGTATTTGTAACCCCTGTGGAGGAAATTTGTAGCGATCCAAATCTCAGCCAAAAGATTTTTGTCTTTGTTAGATGCGGGTACAAATGTATTTCAAAATGGTACTGCTATATAGACCTTTAAGGTCAAACAAAATAACCAGGATATCAATGTTTGTGCTGGCTGCTTTTATCACCACTTGTGTGATCGAGGATTTATGTTTTTGTAATCCAAACAGGAAGTCAAACAACATTCAAAAGTTTTCTTAATTTACTGTAATAAGCTATTTAATTCACAGAATTGTATCCAAAAGGTGAGACCAGGATGAAATGAGAACTGCTTTTTTGCATAATGGCGTGGTTCCATGAGTCATTCAAAAAAAATATTTTACATAACCTTTATCTTTTTTTGATCAGACAACAAATCTGCTAAATGCTTTGAGAGTTTGAAAATTTCCTTTAAAATTTATTAGTTGTTTTTCTGACAAACATTAAATTTGTTTTTCTTTTTCATTTAAACTTTCAGAAATACTATTCCCACCGTCACCATTCAAATATTCCCTTTTTTTTTAAACCTTGAAAGTTGGGGCAGAAATTATGTTTCCCTTTTGATGTCACAGGTTCATTTTAGTTCATTGTTTTATATTGCTCCATAATTGATAAAATATGTGCGGAATGACACTTGTGCCTCTGGTTGGGTGGCTCAGCAGCCGGCTGAGTTGAAGAACATCCTGTGCCACTGTCTCTCAGGCTGAGACAATTTGGCTTTTCAAGTTTAGAGCACGATGAGTTACTAAGCTGGAAGAGGTACTCAGCCCTTTCATGACAAGAATTTAAACAAACTCTCACTTAGTCATCTCTGTCAATCTTTGCTTATTGAACTAGAGGTAGACAATGTTACAGCTGAAAACAAAGTCATTAGACGGGGTGCTTTAGTCTACTGTGCCTTTACTGATGTTCAGTTCCATGACCGTCTCCAAGCATGCATCAACTTTGACATCATCGGTCGTTAGTACTATAAAAACATAATTGCAAACTGTAATACGAAAAGGAACAATTCTTCACAAACTGGTAACTGAATGCATGATCACAGAAGAAGTTTGAAAAACTATTGATTGGCAGTATTATTCTGCTTGTTTGTACAATTGGTCTAGATGTGCAGCAACTATTGACTGTCTAGAACTGGACCAAGTGGCCCCTCCCCCTTCACTTTCTAACTAAGAAGTACCTGCTGCTCCCAAAAAGCCAAAATCCTCACAGACGTCTATTGAGAAATTAACATTCTTTTGCTGTGATGCAAGTTATTCAAGTTATTAATTGGCCGCTCAATAAAATATGTGACAGATTCTCCTGAACCAGATTTCAAATAAGGTGTGGCCTTCTTACAAGCCCACTCCTGATTGGAGAGAGTGGTTGCCATAGAAACACTGACTCAGACCATTTCGGAGTAATCACTGCTTACTGATTTGTCCCAACATGGCAACATTCTTATCGCGAAAAAAAAAAATGGCAGCTAAATTTACTTCATTTTGTTGTAACCGGAATCAAGTCATTGTCACGCTTGACACAGTGTGACATCACACTCATTCAATCCAGATTACTTATACAGTCAATGGCAGCCACCAAATAAAAAAAGGAGTTCATGGCTCTTTGTGTAGCCACACACATTAGATAAACTCAAGATAATGGCAGACCATTGTGAAAATAAAATTTGGGCAACAAAAGTACAAGATTCAACATTTAAGGGTTCATGTTATTGCCATAAAATTTATTTCAAGCAAGGATTTTTCATTGGTTCAACCTGTAGGGCTGTTGATTGCATTGTGGCATTGTGTCGTTTTTTTTGTAAGTTCTAAAAAATTAAAACGTTTTTGTCCAACTGAGAAAAAAAAAAAGAAAATTAAATATTGATTTTAAAAAAGGGAAGCTCCACTGAAATTACTCTTTTTGCCATGCTCCAATCCCTAGTCCCTCTGTTTTTCTCCCCCTCTGTATTTAGGTGAGTAGTTCCCACTGCTCAATCCCTGACTCAGTTAATGACCATGTGCGAATAAGTCGAAAGCAGGCGCAGGTCCCTCAGGCCAGAGATCATTTTCGTTGTCCCATTGTCCTTCTCAGGATTTGGCTTTTCATCTGAGAAGCTCATTTTCACAGGGAGACAATTGGTTCGGCGTGCCTCTGTGCCCTGTCAACAGCTGTCACAAGGACTTGTCAGCTTTGTAATTAAAACGAATATTGTCAAGTTATCACTGCTTTTCCCCCTGCATGCATGGACAGATTCAGTCATGAGCGAACACACTGTGCTTGTTAAAAGATAGCACAAACAGGCACTCCGGTGGCTTATAAAAAATGATACATCTGAGGCCAAAACAGAAAGGATTTAACTTTACAACTCATAGTAAACCTGCAAATTTAGTTTTTAATGTTCTTCACAATTTACCAACTCGAGTTGTTATCTAAGTACAGAAGTAGGATTCATTTTTTTCATTCCTTTTGTTCTTGCCAAATACAAAATACAACTGACCATTAAATTAGAAGTGTTCCTTTTACTCAGCCTCACGTGTTCTTCCTGGTTTGCCTCAGGCCACCCACTCCAAAGGTGGAGAGGCTCCAACTAATAGGATTCTCACAGAGATCGAATATAAAATATATCTCCTGACTGTACTAAACATAGGAAGACTGTCAATCTCTGTCTAGCTACATACCAGAGACGGCAACAGCCTGAAGCCAAGTTCAGCTTCTGGTTAATCTAAGCTTTGATTTCATTTTTTAACCTGTTTTTTTTTCTTTAAAATTAGTTGTAGATTCCCACAAAAATTCAAAAATCTGCTAATATAGCACATAACTGAAAGAAAACCTTAAACGGTGTTCACACAAGTATTCCACCATGGGTAGTTTAATTGTTTTTTTTGTTTGTTTTTTTGTGAAAAACTTGCACTGGTTTAGTCTGTGTTAACTCCATACACTGTTTACCCCCAAGGATTACCATGTTTATGATAAACAAAGTTAAAAAGGGGGAACTGTAAAAAGCTGCAAACATTTTGTTTGTCAGTGGTGATTTGATGTCATTTTAAAAAGGAAACCAAAAAGAGCTCCAACAAAATGTTTCATTTTCTTTTTCTGAATTCCTATTATGCCCTTTCTCCTCTGTCTCTGATTAAAAACAAACTGGTTAAACCCTTCTCTTTCCTGTTCCACTACCAGCTCGAAGACACATATACTGAAAGTGCTTGAGGAAAAGGACTTAAACAGTAACAGTCCAGCCCTTCACAAAACACTATTGTTTTCTTGCACAGTACAGTCTTTCTTGCGTTTAGCTTTCTTTAATTTTCAAATTATGCATCTAAATTTCAAAGCAATCCTTACCAGATGAGGACTTAGCCTTGAAAGGCTTGCAAAGAAAGTGGCAGATTCCAACTGTGTTCTGTCATTTCTAGTGGAGGTCGAGCAAAAAGAAATAAAAATTAAAAAACACAAAATAAATAGCATAAAAGTCAGCTCATTGTTTTCTTTGCTGTTGTGAAACCCCCCAAATACAAAAAGGCCCAAAATACAATAACGTCCTGATCAAAAAGGCATGCTGGAGGTGATGTATAGACATTGAAACAACAGAGCAAAATGAAATGCAGCAATATGCCCAGGGCTAAGAACTTTCACAGCCATCCAGAAAAACCTTGTTTTGTTAAATGACGTATAATTAAATTACTTATCTAAGTTATTAATAATTTCCTTTTATTTGCTTTATCCTTGTAAGTCCTGTTTTTTTTTACATTTTAAAAACCAACTCCAATGAAAATCGTGTTTTTGGATTTTTAACATGATCTTGTAGCATTTTTCTCATTCATTCATTCATTCATTTTCCAAGCCGCTTTATCCCTTTCGGGGTCACGGGGCTGCCGGAGCCTAACCCGGCTACTCATGGGCGAAGGCAGGGTACACCCCTGGACTGGTCGCCAGTCTGTCGCAGGGGTCAACATCACACACCCATGCACACTCACACTCACATCCACACCTACGGACAATTTAGATTAACCAATTAACCTGTGAAGCATGTTTTTGGACGGTGGGAGGAAGCCGGAGTACCCGGAGAAAACCCACGCATGCACGGGGAGAACATGCAAACTCCACACAGAAAGGTCCCCCAGCCAGGACTTGAACCGGGAACCTTCTTGCTGTGAGGCAGGAGCGCTAACCACTGCGCCACCGTGCAGCCCGCATTTTTCTCATGAAATAGAAAATACTTTACGATTAAAACTGTGTTTCTGAGTATTGGGTATACTGGGAATGTTTTTACTAAAGGAGAAAGAATGAGAAAAAAAAATATTTGGAGTGGGACACTAATGCTTTTTTTTCTGTTCTCATTTATTAGCTGTATTGTCTAAGCTAAATGTGCATTTTCTTCTGTTTCAATGTTTTAATTATTCAATTTTTGTGTTATTGCTATACTAGTTGTATTGTATGACAGTTTTTGAAAGTTTTTTCTCCATTTTTTTCGAACTCCAATGTTTTCTGCAGTCCAATAGACCTTCTTTGCTTCTTTCCGTCATTCTTTTGAACCCTATTTTTACTGCTTTGACCTGTGTGAGTATCCTTTTTTTATTTTGTTATTAAATTAAGCACTTTGAGATGCTATGTTGCATGAAAAGTTCCTTTTAAATAAGATTGATTGGATTTGATTTGAAAAGTTTTTCTAAAGTTTGCAGTGTGTTACAGGTGAAATGTTTTGGAAAAGATTTTTCCTTGAAATTAAAGCTCAACTTTCACCTTTTAATTTAAGTTATCTTTATGATGTGCAGTGAACACAAGTACTGACTGTATTAAGCACAACAGAGGTTGACAGCTGCCTTCTGAAGGTTTGTTTTTCTCTTTTAACAGCATTTACAAGAAACGGTTAAGACAAGAGGAGGCATCACAACTTCACTTATGACAAAATGTGTAACAAAAACTTGCATTCTTTAAATTACTGAGACGTCCTGCTTGTTTACGGGAGATTGGGATTAAGTATACCTGATGCAGGAATGCACCAGTGAATGTGGTCTCCCCTTGGCCTATTGTACTGCAGACTTCTCTCCCAACCCCCATGACGCATGCACTCACATAGGTAAGTCAAAATATTGGTGGCTCGACGGATAATTAAAGGAGATGGTGATCTTTGTGACCTCACCACACCCAACACTTAGCCTGGCATGTTTTCTGCGTATTGTAGCCCAGCCCAGCAGTGTATACATGACAAAAGAGGGGGTCACAAGAGCGGCAGGAAAGGTTTGTCAGAAAGAAAGAGCGAAACAAAGCAAGACATAAACAAAGACCTACAAATTTTTAGGGTATAAAATTGTTGTTTCATGCTGTGCAGATCTCAGGAAGCGTTGTGAAGTTTTCAACCACCAGGGGGCACTAGGTTCCCCTAAGGAGGCCTGTATTGCAGAAGTGTGGAATTGAAAAGCACTTCCCTACAGTTATAGAAAAGTGAGTTTTTACAGCTTAAAAAAGTTTCTGCTTATTTATTCTATTCTTCTAGTGAAAAGGTTTTATTGCAGTTTTTCAAAATTGTGTTTTTCAATTTTGTTTTCCTTTGATTGCATATAACCAAGAAAAAATGTGTTAGTCCTCTTAGACCCCCAAATAATGGGGTCATATGTCTGTCTATGCAAACTAAAACTGGTCAGTTTCTATTTATATTTACACCTTGAGTTTTATTCCTGTCTTTTCATGCCCCTTTTTGTTGGGTGTGAGGGGTTGGGAGGGTTGAAGGCATTCTGTTTTATTTTTTATTGTCTTAAACTTTGTGCTGCTGCTGCATGAAAAGTGCTTTACAAATAAAATTTGAATTTCAATTTATGATTTAACCAATGACTCTCATTGCTTTCTGAAACACTGTTAAATGAACTAATTAAACACCCATAGACTAAAGGACAAAGCCGTGTTCATGTTTCTGTTTCAGAAACGTTTTCTTTAAATGAATTAGAAAAACTCTTTTTTTTTCCATCTGGGTCAAAGCTGTGCCGAGTACCATTAGGAGTTTGGTATTTTAAATATGATTTTCTCTGTGGTAGTAAACTGCACAGAGTCCTTTATTGCGGTCTGCAGCAAAAAGGCTCATTCATAAAAAGAAAGCCTTTTTGTGTTAACGACACATTGCAATGATGATTTTCCACTGCATGATACAGTGTGGATTTCATCACTGAGATAAACGTCATTCATAGCCACAGTGAACTAGCCATCATCTGATAAGTGGCTGCATAAGTGATTTTAGGATTTGAATTGTGAGTGGCATTAATAAAGAAACTGCGTGAACTATCATGTATAATTGTGAATATTTATCTCTAAAAGCTTCAAACTTTCAATAATTACAATTTAAGTTATTTAAAATTATGCATAGCTTTATGTTTTATTTGCAAAGACAAACATATTAAAAAACACATATATTGGTTTAAAAGCTTCAGAGTGAGTGAGAAGCTGTAAAACATGAATTAATCTCTGCACCATTTCATGTCCACAAAGCTTATTTAATAACCTTGCAAGCATTTACCAAAGCAGAAATTCCAGCATGAAGCCAGCCAGCTGACATGGGATCTCTGGGCCCTTAGGCTCTCAGCTACAGTGTTAGGGCATGTTACACCCTCTGCCTGTTTTGTAATTCCCAGTGACAGGGCTGATGCTCAGGGCCAGACCTGTAACCCTGAACAAACCGCTCACAAAAAGGCCCTGCAAACACAGAAAACCCACAATCTGGAGTTTAGCTCGTGTATCTCTCCTTTTTTTTTCTTGACATTGTTTACCCATCTATACATCATTCAGTAAACTGCACTCCCGCTTAATGAATTTGAGCTTCAACTTTGTGAGTTGAGGAGTTTTCAGATCAGAAAAAAATTTTCTGGAGCACAAAAAAGTGCTACTACTTACAAGTGTATCGTTACAGATTCTAGTTTAGTTAAATCCTATTCCTTAATTTAAGGCACATTAATTTCAGAAGTAACATCTCACTGATGCAAAATGACATCTTTTTAAAAAAGACATTGGACATTTTAGTTTAAAATGGGCAAAAAATATGCCATTAGAACAACATAAAATAACTTCAAATTAGCAAACAAACTAGCCAACATATGTCTCTTAACTTGGTAAGATTAAAGTTTTTATATAATAATATATTAATTTATTACAAATTAAAGTATTTCTTAAAAGTGAAAATAATTTGATCAGTTTCTGAGAAAAAAACAGACATTTTTAGCATTTATTTTGAAAAGGTTTAGCTAAAGACAATTCTAATGAAATTATTACAATTTCCTGTTGAAGATTTGCCAGTTACAACAGTTAGCGTTTTACATAATTAAGTAGTTTGTCATGATAAAGCTTGTGTCCGAATTATTCACTACACAGTGCAGTATGTAATACGTTTGCCATTTTGTAGAGCTGTCCGAATCTACAACATCAAACTCGAGTGGCCTAGAAATTTCCCAGAAGTCTCTGCAAAGAGCCAGTGGGTATCAGTGCTCACTACATCTGCGAAAATAGACCACAATGCATTGCGTTTGAGTGATTTTTCATGAGAAAAAAAAATCTTATTTTTCTTATAAATCATCCAAGTATTCATCATCAGAACAGTGGGTTTATAAATAGTTTTAGTAAAATGATCATATTTATTAGGTTTTTAGGAAAGCGGTGATGTTATTTTTGCTGTTTAAAAAAAAAGTATTGAGCATGGCGTATGAATTGCTTTTAAAATCCAGGGCACTAGATAGTTCGACACTTTATCGTTTTTTAGTAGTTAGAGAGTAGGGAAGGATTTCTGACATAGCCTAAATGTATAAAAAAATATATAGAAAGATTGAAATGTGTGGCCTTTGTCAGGATAGATGGATTTTTTTCTTCCTCTCTGTTTCTTTCTGTGTTTGACCCCCTGCAGACCTCAGGCCGACTGTTTGACTCAGCATCGCATGAAGACGCTGCTGCAGCTTTTCCACCCTGATTAAAGCCACTGCCAGAGTGAGTCAGAGCCAGGAGTTCTCTGAATGCCTACACTCTGACTCTTTGCCCTGAAAACTATTTCTCCTTCTTTCAAGAAACATTGAAAAAGGAGAAAGATATAGTATCAACTGGGCTGCTCAGTCAGGTTCACTTGGCAGAAACCCAAGGAACTCTTTTCACAACACTCCACGTGGATTTTGGGGACACCTGGGGCAATAAAGAGGAATTCTTAATGTCACAAATGAATATGCAAATATTACTGCATGTCATAACATGAGTTTTAGTCATACTGTGATCCAGGAGGAACCAGGATGCCAAGCAGC
Source organism: Adrianichthys oophorus (assembly GCA_036245035.1). NCBI lineage: Eukaryota > Metazoa > Chordata > Actinopteri > Beloniformes > Adrianichthyidae > Adrianichthys > Adrianichthys oophorus. Next base: position 18,316,726 of record BSAI01000073.1, on the reverse strand, counting down.
AATCGCTGCTGCAGTGATGTCTGAAGATTACAAGCTCTGCTGTAAACGAGTGAGATGTAGTAACTTTTAGCCAGCGGTGGATTTATACAATTTTTGGAGGTTAGTAGCTGAAAACAACAAAGAAGGCATCACTTCATATTAAAAGGGGGGTAAGACCAATCATAAACAAAAAGCTGGTAAAACAAATGTTGATTAAAAAAAAGGCAGAAAAACCAACCAGGTCAGAGTATTTAGATAGTATTTTGGTTTTAAAAAATTGCTCAAAAGTTCACCAGCAGCAGCAGAAAAACTGTAACCGGATCACTATGAATGCTTGCTGGAACTCTGACTGGGGTCATACAGCAATGAAGAAAGCTCAATGTTTTGTTTTACACAATATTTATCCATTCATTCAATGAATAATGAAAAAAAAAATAATAATAATAAAAAAAAATATATATATATATATATATATATCTATGTTATTTAATGCTGAAATCAATTTTATTCAGCCATGAAAAGTTTAAAATTTGAGAACATGTTTTAAAAATTATTTTTAACTGAACTAGATTTTTATTATGTTAGCAAACAACAAATATAATTTCCGTAAAAAAATTGTTTTGTGATTCATAAAGAAATTAACCTAATTATAAAAATACAAGGTTAACCATTTCAACCACTAAAATTGAAATCTTAAAACCAGAAGCTGTTAAAAAAACAAAAAAAAAACAGCTTTTTAAATTTTATTTTGTTTTTTTTTTTAGGTCTTTGGAACATTTGTCTAAAAACGCAGAATTCCTTTGAAAAAAACATTTGTGGAAGTGCATTTAAAACCAGCTTTGGCAGTAATCCTCAAGGGAGTTCTAAACAGCAAAGGGTTAATCTGTAACAAAGGCAGTGGGCTGTTTTTTCTGTTGCAATAAGCCCAGCTACAACGACATGAATCCATACAAGACCAAACACAGAGGGCCTACACAACGACTTGAACACCCACTCCGAAGCGCACACACACCCTCACATGTGGATGGAAGTAATTAGAAAAGAACAAAGCGGAAAAATTAGAGCAGCGAAGACATGTTGAAAACACAAGTTTGGCAAATGACCTCATAAACACCCAGACCCATCCATCTACATCCCCTCACTGTCTCTGCCTCTGTCACTGCTTTACAACCATTCCAGTTTGTTTTTCCTGATTTTTTTTTTTTTTTTTAAGATGTAAATGAAGAACATCAAAAGGTTAACCCCCCCGGTCCATATCTCCCTTCTCCTTTTCTTTCACTCTCAGTCCTGCTTGGCCGCTGACTCTCTTCATCTGGACCTCATATGGGCTTCATTCCCCCCTACTGCAATCCAGCCCAAAACTATTTCCTCTTTCAATTTCCAGGGGAAGTTGTTAAATGGTTTTTGAACAAAACAACCCCCCCACCACCACTACTACTTTTTTTTTTTCTTTTCAGCGTTCCCGGCTACTTTTTATATAGTGAGAGAACAAATTGAAAGACACGAATGATTTCCAGAGATACCTGTAAAAAGATTTGTATTTATTTGGTCAAGAACTCAATTTGTAAGGAGACAGACACTCCGATCAGCTTTTGATCTATTTTGAAATCGTTTCCAGTGGTCTTTATGGTCATTATGATTATAGTGTTGAAAAGTATATTTTAAAAATCTGTGTTGTTTTTTAGGGCATAGTGATGGTTCACCAGAAACTCACCTCTAAGTTGTGGGCGGGACTGTTGGCGTGGAGGAAGCCCAGTCCCTTCCCGTCATCCATCTGTTTACGTGCTTTCCCACTAGCTTACAGCCCCTCATACTCCCAAGCTAACATTACTGGTGCAACAAAAATGGCGAGCAATATTGGAGCTATCTAGCCGAACAGTTTTGAGCCAGATGGCAGCTCAGCGGCGTAGTGGTTTTTACATCACACCTACAAGCTTTTTCCAACTTCCTTTTTCGTCTGCTTCTGATTTCTAACAATTAGAAATACTCAGAAATGCAATTTCAAGCATAACTTTCTTCATATATGTCCTCCATCAGGAGAAAAATGCCACAAGAATATTTTAAAAACACAGTTTTTATTGGGATGGGTCTTCAAAGAGATCCAAGTGTGAAAAATTCAAATGAAAACTGAACAGTTATCCTATCCTGGGTTACTCTTCAAATCCCACACATACAAACACTCGTGCACACATCCATAGCCTCTTTGTCCTGAGAATTCAGTCAGGCGGGAAGGAGAGCCATAGCTAGAGGGATCAGAGAAACAGGCTCATCTAAAGGACAGACTAAGCAGACTATCCTCATCCCTCTGTTCCTCTTCCTCCTGCCTTGATCTCTGCCTTCTCTGTGCCCTCCAACCTCGCTAGCAGTTCAGGGAGCAGAGAAAGAGGGGATCTATAAATCTACCCACTACTGCCGCCACCCACTTCTCTCCACTCCTCGCTATTTGTCGGTGGCATCGGTGAGGCGAGGCTGGAGGTGGTGTGTAGCAGGTTTTTAGAGTAAGCTGTGATGACAGGTGTCACTGAGTCTCATGGGCGGACCTGTGACGAGTGTCCTGCTCACTTACAATCCACACTTTGGCGCTTTTCACAAGTCGAGAACTGATGAGTGCCAAAAGAGGGTACCAGGATTCATTCGCCCGATTTGTGCTCCTTAAAGCTGGTGCACGCACCGACATGAGCACGTGCAAGATGGAAGAAAGTGATGATGGAAGTGCTCCATTCCCAGCATTGGAAAATTTGGATAGTGGTGTGCACAAAAGCACACACAAACATGCACAGCCTCCCTCAAGCCTGGCACTACACACACGCCGGCTGCCAAGCCAGTTTAGTGTTGTCCAAGAGAGCTGCTGTGTCTCAGGGCAGGGACAATGCAAACAAAGCCTGTAGCTCCTTCACGCAGTGGGTAAATTAGACGTGCCGCAGCAACAGGGGCAAGAAACTCACAGGCATGTCTGTCTTGCTTAACATGATTTATAAAAAAGGTTTTGTCGGGTTCAGAGAGGTTCTTTGCACTCCATAAAATATTGTTCAATGATAAATGATGACCAAACAACTTTAATTAGGGTTTCCAAATGTACAAGGTCCAGTGCAAACTTCTCAAAATCGCTTCTGTGAACCATATGAATGGTAAAAAGCAGCATTGACTTGTTGCTGCTGCAGCTCTAAGTGCCAAACATTGGTTGTTGTGTCAGTTTGTATTGTTGTCATGTGGGATCACAGAATTTTCATGTTTTTTTTTCACACTTAGCATGTGATCTGGAGGGCGTGGACAAACACACACAATAAGAAGCCAAAATCAGCTCATTTCAAAGTGTTAATGGAGATGATAATGTATGATGGAATAGAGATGCAGTAGTGATGGAAATCAATCAAGGCACCTGATGAATCAATGTTAACATGACTCTGCCCTCACACTCCCTCTGTGCTGCATCTCCCTGCAGCTGCACTCAAAGAACAGCTCCACCTTTTCACACTGTGCCATGCTCAAAGGCAGGCCGGCAGGGGGGTGTTGAAAAAAAAAAACTGTTTATTTAAACATGCTTTTTAAAAGCAAGAGTGGAACTAGTTAAACGGGAAGCAGCAATGGCCCCGCCTCACACACCGGGACACCAGACAATCAAGCTGAAGGGCTGAAGCTGCTGAGCCTCTTATGTCACTAGGTGCTTTCCAGAGCCTCTCAAAACAACAGCAGAGCTCATTAAAACCCATCTATGAGTTTTATGTCATTAGGTAAAATAAAAGCAACTTCTTGGCATTTGTAAATATTGTAAACATTGTGCAAAAATCTGGTTCTGTGACATTGTTTCAATGTGTGGTTTTGTTTGGCTTTTTTGCCTGGATTATTTATGTGGAAACAGACTCACATCAACAAAAAGTCTAATTATGTCTTATTGTCAATCATTAAAAAAATAGTCAGATAAATCACACTTTTGGATTTTGATTAGTCATGATTAACCACAATGTTTTCCTAGCTAAATTTTAATGCGATAATATGCGGCTTTTGAACAAAAAAAAAAAACTTTTTTCCTTCATTTTTAGTGTCTGAAATGTTTTCATTTGTAAAATGCTATAAAACCCACAACCAATCAAAGAGCCCACTTTTTGTGGAAAAGTGAATCTAAAACAAGAAAACTAACAAGAACAAAGTTCTAAAAATCAATTGAATATTTATCTATTTTGTAAGTGATCATGGTATAAATGGAGAAGTGCCCGGTGAAGTTGTATTTTTAGAAATTGATGCACGCCATGGAAGCCTGAAGCCTCCTATTCAAATAAGACAGTCGCTCCTGACGTGTAACTAATCTGCAATAATACATTTTAAGAGGTTAATTTTTTTTAATTAATTGTGTTCATTGACACCCCTAATATATATATATATATATATATATATATATATAT
>BSAI01000073.1:18262578-18312337 GCA_036245035.1 Adrianichthys oophorus | reverse complement strand
ATATATATATATATATATATATATATATATATATTTGTTTGTTTGTTTTTTTTACTTGTACTTTTGCTAGTACTTGCTCATGTAATAAGTAAAGAAAGTCACTCACTCTGAGATCTTCCTACAAAAACTACAGGAAATTCCAGTCTTTCATGTTTGCACTTTGCTCTGAATGCATTTTAGTCATGTTTTAGGGGCCAAGAAAGTATTAATGCTGTACTTTTGCATATCATTTTTTCTGTATTGCATAATTTAATTATTAAAAATTGTTATTCATGTATTTGTGTAAAGCATTGTCCTTCTGCTGCCTTAAGACATCAAAAACACCTGTCTTTGGCAGACTCACTTAGTTTTGATGACATTTGTCCCACCTTTTTGATCCATTCTATGAGAGTAAACATGTGTTGAGTTGTTATGCATATCCAACAGAAGCTTTTCATGATTGATTTTGTGCCGGAAGAGGCGGGACTGTCCCATTTGGATGCTTTCATCTGGCTGCTAAAGCTTCTTACAGCATCCCCCGGAATTAGGTTAATTTGCACAAATATTCAGCGTTTGTAGTGCCCTAATGAGGTCGTTTCATGAAAAGTTCCTGATTCTATTGTCTCAAGATAATTAATGAGGGTCCTGGGTGATGTCATGAAAATTAGTCAAATGAAATGCCAGTATGTTAGATCGTGGACTGCTTTAATAAAACATGCTTCAATAAGATTATGTGTTTCGGTGATTTCATAAGAGCTTTTTTTTTTTCCTAAACATGTTTTTAAATGAGTTTGCATTGAAAATATGTATTTATCAATTTGTGTCAATTAAATGGAATTTGATTTCTTATTCACTCTTCTGCTCCTATATAATTTCTTTCAGTGTCAATAAATAGTTCTGTTTCTCTTCACCAACCTTTTCTCTCTGCGAGCCGATTGACGCTCTGAAAGGGCATTTGCATGTATGCAGATTAAATTACTGCGCTGATCTCTGTGTATGTTTAATGATGAAGACACCATGGTGAGTGGATGTGAATGTCTGCGCGCATGAAGAGGATGGCTTAATTAGGGGAACTGTGCCTGGGCTTTCCTTAAAAGGTCACACTTTGCCAAAGGCTTGAATACATTTCCCACTCCTGACATGCCACAAAGTGACAAGTGCAATGACAATTGTTTTTTTTTTACTTATTTTTCAGCTTTCTTTTTTTTACCTCTTTGACTGCAAAAACATGGAATAAACAAGATTTTAGCTTCATTGTTTTATTATTTTACTTGGCTCTATCCATAGAGACAAGTATCCAGACCACCTTTTCTCATTTGGAAACAAAATCTGCCAAATGTTTAATGTTTTTCATTATTTACATGGGACCTTCACTACCCACTAAGACTTTAAGTCCTACCTGTGTTGTTAGCAACGTACTCATTTATTTAAATCCACACAATTCATCAAAAGACCAAAACGAGTCAATGGAAACATTTATCTTCATTTTTAACCTCATCTGTTCATGTAAGGTTTGAGATTTACTTTAAATATGTCTACATTAATGCAACAGCATCAAACCAAGGTCAAAATCTAAAAAAATCTCAGTTTCTGTCTGTGTGACAGCACAAGCTTTCAGTTTCACCTCTCATGCTGTTTGCTGAAACAAATACAGTAATGTGAGACATTTTTAATGCTTTTCTTTTATTATGACCGCATGACTGTAGCAAGGACCTGTGACATTCTAAAAATCTTAAATCATATATTGATTTTTTTTGACAGACATGGAGGTTTTTTTTGATATGTATGGATTAATCAAGCCAAACAATCCCATGTATTAGCAAAAATGCTTATTTACTCCTTTATTTTTTCCAAACTTTCTCCAAATTTATCTCAGGTTTTTGAAGGTTTTAGACAAAAAGGCTTTTTTTTATGTTTTTACACAAACAAATTTGATTTACTGTACATGTAGTTGGTAATCATGCTACCAATTTACTTAGCTTCATAAATTTAAATGACCTTTACAAGTATTTTGTAATATTTTTTATTTGTTTATGACTATTGTAAATCTTGAACCTTATTCACCCTCAAGATCACCTCAAAGCCATACAGACAAAATACTCTAAAACAAAGGAAGCTGTTACAATTCAAAACTTCAAACATGTAATTTTATGAATAAAAAAATAAATAAGGCTAACAGACGGCACTGAAACATTTCAGGACGATTCTCAATACTGAGCATACATTCTAAAGGATTGTTTTTAAATCTGCGATCTAGCATTCATATGACATAGTGTTGAGTGATGTTGCTTCAGCGAGACCTCATGATTTTCTTTCTTCATGATTGCTTTCTTTTTGTGAAGCATTTGTCTCCATCCACTAATGAACAAGGCAGCCAAATCTTGTTGTAGCACCACTTCACAAAGGGTATTGAATATGTTCTGCAAGATTTTAAGATGTTTACTCTGGTATGAGTGGTGGGTTATAATTTTGCTGAGTTGCTCTCAAGCTCATGTTTGAACTTACTTTGTTTTATGTAAATTAAGGTTTTTTGTCGTTGCTGTTTCTTAATCAAAGTCCCACCAAACTATATATCTACCTCTGAAAAGGACCTGAAGGTGTCTGAGAAATGTGTCGGTTAGATTTTATGACAGGTAGTTGATCAAGCACACTCACCAAAAACAACTCCCCCTTGTAAAAAATATTCAGTAAACAGAAGCAGACAGAGAAAATAGCGACATGGGAAAGCCTTTAGACTTTCAGAAAGCCCAGAGAAATATTTCTCAAGACTGTTTAAAACTGTTTTCTTGGAAGTTTGGGCAAACACTTAACAGTAAACTAAGGGTTACCAAATGTCATAAACAAGTGAAAACTTGACAGCACTTACAAAAGCAAGTCACACTTAATTTGCTAACTGAATGCACTGAAGACTGCCTGTGAAGTGGACAATGCATAATATATAAACCACTTAGCATATTTGCCTTTTCTAAAAATGCAATATGGAAGTCTTTGCCAAAATCTACAGAAAACTGGGAGTAGATTCAAGTGGATCAACTTTACAAACACAATGATCAAACACACTCTGAGGCCACTGACAATAACAGCATTCACCCCCATTTTTACCCTGTTTTCAAATCCTTTCACAAAATTAAATCAAACTTCTTTTACATAAAGCATTTTATCACAGAAGTAGCACAATAAATAACTTTTAAAAAAGCAAGGAATAAATGGTAGCTTGTCAATCTAATGAACTAAGTTTTTCCAGAATTTGAGTTAACGTGCTAAAAAGCTGCAATTTAAAGTTGCAATTAAAATGCTGCATAAAATTTAGCAAAAAGTCACAAAAACAACTTGTTTTTATGTTGTACGGGATTTGTGCTGGTTGCATTCATGCTAAATTGACTCAGTTTTTTTTTTAAGTAAGCAACCAAACAAATAAAATAAATCGACTTTAATGGCCTGCGAATGTGCTGAACGGGATATTGTAGAGTGGGACTGCAATTTGGGTCCACTGTTTTTTGAAGGTTTATAACAGTCCTGCCAGAGATTAAAGTTTAGCTCACCAAATATATTTGATCCATCCATTTTCTAAACCCGTTTTATCCCTTTTGGGGTCACGGGGCTGGCGAATTCGAACCCGGCTACTTGTGGGCGAAGGTGGGTTGACCCTGGCCACAATCACACACCCATACACACCTAGGGACATTGTAGAGTAACCAATTCACCTATGAAGCATGTTTTTGTGGACTGTGGAGGAAGTCGGAGTGCCAACACAAATGTAAGCCATTGTCACATGCACCTGTCCAAGGAGTCCAATTTTCATGACTTAAGCGAAGTCATGAAAATAGAACATACAAGTTCTGTGGTGCATGTAGTAAGTGTTTCATGAAGTATTTGAAAGGCATGCATCATAAGTTGTACGCACTAATGATCTATGTTTAAGGCTATCATACGTTGCCTTCACACCACTCTGGTTGATAGCAAGGTGCGAGGACTGAACCCTTACAGACGACAAATGCCGTGCTAAAAGCATGTGCACGGAATATGTAAGTGCCTATTGGACGCCCATAGTTTGCCCAGACAAACTACGCTCAGATTGTTTGATTTCTTCATTTCAGGCTGCATGCAAGAAGCACACAAAGAGCGAACGCATGATGAGCACAGCAGGATTTGCGGAGTGGTAAAAAAAAAAAAAAATCCGTCCAGCACGCCTGCATCTCACCTGTTTCACCCTTACTTTACCCTTGCACACTGTATAAGTGTTCCTTATGTCGTAGAAGAAAATGTGGGGGAACAATTTTCTTCATGGGCTCACCAAACAGTCTACGAGCATGCAGGCCACCAGTGTGTTCAATACAGGTTTGGCCAATTTTTGCCTGCAAATAGCCCATGTCCACCCAGTTGTGGGCAATTGTGACTAAGAGGTTTCAGGTGGAAGTGACTGGACAGGTTTTAAAAGTTGTAATTGTGCTCCACTCAAAATCAGCCAAATCTCATTCATAATCTACCTAACCAAACCACAGAGTCTTACTTTGTCCACTTTTACAAAAAAAATTAAAAAATGTTGACACTGAAAAAGACGCAAAGCAAACAAGCAGAGTGCAACTGGCACAACGGCACCAAAAGATAAACATGTATCACTGAATAAATGGATTACATGTTCCACTTGACAAAATAGCTTTCTGCACCTCTGGGATTTCAAGGTTTGCCAGGTGATGATGACGGCCACGCCTGCTCAAGTGAATAGATTTGAAATGAGGAGAGGTAAAACATTGGCTGATCCTTCTACAAATAGAAACATAATTTTCCAGAAAATCCATGCATTTCAGTAGGCTTGCTGAAAAAAAAAACCTTTTGACTAGTGCCAAATTTGCCAATGTACAAAGGGAACTAACTTCTAAACAAGCTTTGACATTTTCACCAGCTGTTTGTTTTACTTTAATTTTTTGCTTGAAAAAAAAAAGTAGAGCAGATTCTTTTGAGTTTAGATTACCGTTTGAAAAGTGGTTACAAAATTCTAAACTATCCTCACGTATCTATAATTTTTTGATATGCATTTGCACTGTTAGGCTGGAAGAGTAAAGTTATCAGTTATACGTTTGCACTTTGTATGATAAAAGCGAGACATGCTGCAGCATGCCTCTGTTACACATGCACTTTGTAAAGGAACTGTGGGAATTTCACAGAACTGGCAACTGCTCCACACACTTTGTAAGGAGGCAAGGAGAAACTTCAACGTAGAGGGTAGAATTAAAAAAAGAACTCAAAACAACCAGATTTACAAAGGTACAGAGTTTATTAAGCTTTTATCTGAAACAAAAGCACAAGTTAATCTTAGAGTTGATAAAAACCAACTTGCCCAGCTAAAACTGTGCTTCTCTATATGTGTTTAATACACTCAGACTCTGCTCTATGATCCTCAACTCTCCAGCTTCTCTTTGAAGTGCGGACCTGGCAGTAAATTCTTGTCCTTTTTTATGCTCATTCCTATTTTGGTTAGTAGGGTTAACAAACCACTGCAGCTGAGGCTAATGAGACTGTACCACTGAGCGGGAACATAAGAGTTAGGACTGGTTTGAGGTTGGGTAAGCAGGGACATAAATAGAAAAGTCAGTCTTCCTCTATCCAATTCAAATAGATGTATAGAACTTAATCATGAGGGTGTTAGTTAAAGTTATAATAAAAAAAAGACTGAATTTGGCATATTTTCACATCTTTAGACCTTAGTTTGAAATGATCAAATCATAGAACAGTTTTAATGTCCTAAAACAGCTAGATATTACAATTGCAAATCTGTTTTATTCAACCTCTTCCTGGAAAATGTCTAACATGCTTATTGTAGCATTCTTTTGCTTTTGTAACGGGAATGTAACAAATGTCTGTTGCAACATTTCTGTTTTTGCAAGAATCAATACCTTTAGTCTCTGTTTCCTAATATCATCTTTATTTATTTGAACAAGAGTGATCTTTTTATTCTTTGTGGACAGATCTCTAGACGTATCCTTATTTTTAACGTTCAAAACAAAGCAGAAGTTGAAAGCAACAACAAGGACAGAGAAGTTAAATATTCATCAGTATATGTTTTTTTATCAAAAACATTAAGTGAAAGTATTGCTCTCGTGGAACATTCTGCCTTGGGGGTTTAATCATATTTTAAAACTGCAGTGTGACACTGCAGGAGTGAAATTTTCTGCTGACTTTGATTAAAACATATCTTAGCTGTGTTGGGGTGGGCACGTTTTTTTTTTCCTTTGGCTGTTTATTAGAAACAGCTGGAAGTTTTTCTAATAAAGCTAATGTGCAGTGGGGGTTACATCAGTTTCATTGCAACAGCATGTCATGGGAAATGAATAAACAGTTTAAAATGTGAAAGACCGACTGACTGCAATAGTAATTCTGAACTAAAACTTTTTGCATTGAGCTAGAAAGTACTATTCTCAGCTGATGACATCACTGTTACAAATCCCACCCGTGTAAGCCCAGCATACCTTTTAAAAGTGGGGGGCTTGTGCAATCCTGCTGGGGACAGATGGGCAGACAGAGGGGGATGTGGGAGCACTGGGGGGCTGGCTACTGCTCATTAAGGCAGGATGTACCAGGATGCTGTAAAACTTCTACTTGGCTTTCCTCTTATTCCCTGCTTTCTCTTCACTGCTCTCAGTTTGCTTGACGATCACAACCAGATGGAAAGAAGACAACGTCCTGTAACTTTGTGACATAGCTTGTAGGAGTGGTAAATCACAGAATCTCCTTTTCCTGTCAGTCGATTTCTAAATACTCCACATAATCTAAAATGTGACGCATATCCTGATGGAGCCAAACACAAAAGCTGGCTTGCTTCATGCATGAGTCATCCAGCCGCCTGCTGATTATCAGACACAACCAGTTGAGGAAAAAAAAACTCCATTAGTTGAAATCAGACTGAAAACTGTTTAGAGGAGAGTCTTCAGGAAATGCAGCTGTAATGCTATGATGTTTGTAGAATATATTTTAGTTATGAATATAAAACTGCACTGATTTCATTCTGCTCAGATCATCAGTTTTGCTTTGTTTATAAATACATCTACCAATAGATGAGACAAGCCGCCTTTCTATGGAAATGCTAAATGCTGGTTTTTGACTTTAGATAGCCAAAACAATTTGTTTTGGGTGAGAATGCACTTGAGAAAGTCCTTGTTTAAAATGTCAAAAATACAAATCTGGTTAGGAATTTTGACTTGGTTTTAGGTGCCATTTGGAGTGTATTATCACTTTGAACTTAGTGCTCCTACCATTGCAAGCTCAAAGTACAAAAGATGTCATGGTAACAGAGCGAGGCATAGAAGACCCAGATGCTATTTACCCAGAAGAATCACAGAACAAAGGATCGATAACTTTTTATTATCCAGTGGGTATCTGGTGAATTGCAGTGGGAGGGGAGTTTCTGTGGCAGTTGGATGTAGCGGACTGGTACTTGAACTCATCTTTGGATGATGAGGGCGAGCGAAACCCAGGAGTGGAGGAAGGAGGCGCAGGATGAAGAACCAAGAGGTGAGTAATGTAGCGTGGAAACATCACGTGGTGGAAATTATATTAGGTCATTTATGAGAGCTATAAGACAATGGTGAGGTGTGCTGTAGGAGTGATGAAGAAGTTCAAGGCGGAGACAGGACTGCACCAAGGATCAGCTTTGAGCCCCTTCTTGTTTGCTGTGGTGATGAACAGACTGACATATGAGGTTAGACAGGAATCTCACTGGATCACTATGTTTGCAGGTGACAAAGTGATCTTTAGTAAAAGGAGGAAGCAGGTGGAGGAACATCTAGAGAGGTGGAGGTTTGCTGTGAAAAAGAGAGGAAATAAGGTCAAGCCACAGCAAGAGAGTATCTGTCTGTAAATGACAATGAAACAGGAGGCAGAGGTGAGAATAACATAGCTGAAGATGTTGTCTTTGGGACTGACAAGAATAAATAGGATCAGAAATGACTACATCAGAGGAACATCTCATGTAAGATGATTCATAGCTTAAGTCAACAAGGCCAGACTGAGATGATTTGGACACATTCAGAAGACAGACAGTGATTACACTAGTAAAGAATGCTCAGGTCAGAGCTGCTATGAAAGAGGCCAAGAAAAATATCAAAAAGGAGGTTTATGAATGCAGTGAAGGAGGGCATGAGGGATGGTTGGTGTGAGTGAGGAAGATACAGCTGATACAGTTATATGGAGGTGGATAATTTGCTATGGCAACCTCTAAAAGATTTCAATTCAAACATGTTTGATGTTAAATATTTTACTTCAGTTGGGACGACAGATAAAATAAAACTGGAGATATATTAGCATGTGATGGACACTCTTATCTATGACCATTCACAGTTTGTACGCCCAGGCTGTTTAAGATCATAGGCCTTTGTTGCAACTGTAGTTTCTCAGGGTTTTCTTATTGGTCCCTCCTTTTTATCCTGCATCTCCTCTCCATTGGTTCAACTTTTCCCAAAATAAAAATCTCCATTTAAATTTCAAATATTGAATAATTTAAAAATGCATTTTCCCTGTTTTGCAGATGACATCCAGCTTTATCTTTCCATTGAACCAAACCACTCTCCTCCATTTATAGCAGTATGGTTGAAATCTAATCTTGGTTTTCCGCTATTTACCTTAAAATTAGCTATAATAATACATAAATTGTTTTGGTTGGAAAGAAATTGTCACTCTCGAAAGTTTTATCATTGTCCAAATCTATCACAATGGTTTCTCTGTTTCTCTCTTTGCCCAGGCCAAAAGCTTGGCTGTTATCCTTGGTAGCAACTACACATTTAAGTCATGTATTACTAACAGCACACAATCAGCCTTCTTTCACTTCTGCACAAAAAATAATTTTCCTCCTTTCCTCACTTTCACTTAATTCCAGTTCAAAGCTTTGCTATCTGCAGCTGGATGATTGTAACTCTTTCGTCTTTGGCCTTCGACTGGTTTATAATCTGACACTTGCGCAAAACTAAGATGCTTGTTTTAAAACAAAAACTTCAATTTTCATAAAGGGCTATCCTGAAAGATTACACTGGTTTCCTGTTCTGGAGAGACTTCAATTCAAACTCTCACCTCCTTACCTGCCCAATCGTAGCCAGGCTTCCTCCTCCTTGAGTTCTCTCAGATCCTGTTCTGCCACCTATCTCAATGTGCTCTGGGACATGTCAGCTTCACTGGAGCCTGAATATTCAGATACTCTGCTCACAAACATTGGAATTCTCAACCCTCTACTATTCTCAACTATTAATTAAAAGATTCATTGTATTTCTGCATTTCTTTGGAGTTATTATTTTTCTTTTTTGTTGAGTTTCTCTCTAGTTTTTACATCCTCTAACACTTATTTTTTTCTGCTCTTCAACTATCTTTGGAAACTTTTTGATTTTGTGGAATCTGTCTTCTTTTTCAGATTTTGCCATGATATACAGCCTTTTCTGGCCTCCTGAAGACAACACAATCGTCAGTAAATCAGTTCATAAAGGTTTTCGTTAGGATTGTACATGAAGAAAACAAGGGTGATCCCTGTTATAATGTCTCCACTGAGGTTAAATGTCTTGACATTCGGTCATCATGTGGCAAACACATCCCGTCCTATGCAGGTCACATATTAACATGGAGATCAGCTGTGATGGCTGGCCAAGTGAGCAGACAAATGAGGAAATTATGAGAAGTAGGGGGCTTGTCTTGTCTTGTCTCTAGCAGCATCTTTCCTCCCCTGCTGTGTCTGTGGTTGCATGCGGTGTTGTCCTAATCAGGCCAGTCAGCGTTGACACACAGCATACTGTACTGGAGTTCTGCACGGCCTTCAGTCTCAAAGTATCCCAACTCCTGTCAGTCTTGTGCGAGAGGGAAAGAAACTAGTCCCTTTTGAAATATCAAAGACAGCAGTGTTAAAAAAAAATGATGTGGGTTTTTTTCTGCTTTTTAATTCGTTTCTTTATGTTTGCCTGCTCTTCCGTCGGTTCCCACTCAGTAAAAAAATATTCCTTATTTAGGGACACAAAACGCTTTTGGGACTGTTGCTTGTAGTGAAAACTGATCCCTGCAAAGAGACAGATGATGTAGCTCAGAAGAGGATTCATCTCAATTTGTAACGAGGGAGTTTGATTTAACCGAGCACCACCTAAAGGCAACTCAGAGAGCAGTGGGAGAGCAAAGCAAAATGGTGAACATCAAGATAATAATGATAATTCAATTAAAAGGCTACTCACCTTCTCAGTTCAGTCACTCAAGGGTGAGGGAGACATGAATACCGCTGCTAAAGATGCATCTTCCAGTCAACAAGAACTATCAGAGCACTGCCTAATTGTGGCCTTTGTCTTTGTGTGAGTGTGTATGTGAGTGTAATGACAACAAAGGGTCTGGACCCTCAAACGCCTCCCAGGGCTTCGATCCTAATTGGTTAATTAATCCTTACAGAGCCCGTCTGCAGAGCCAGGGGCACCAGAGGGAGGGAGAGGGTGAGAGGTAAGGACAGAAGGCTGGAGGGATGTGGGGGGAGTGTGAGTGTGACAGCAATGAGAGCAAGTTTGACAATGACATCAGCCTTGTCAGAGCGGATATCGTCCCTTTAAGTGCCACATGTTTTTCACTAAAGAGATCTGAAACAGTCTGTTCCTTTAGAAGGAAAAAAACACTTTGTCATGCTACAGTTTGGCAAAGAAGCTGTAGATTTAGATCTTGTTTTTATCTAAATTTTATTTATAAAATCTCCTCCTTCCGTGTCGGATTAACCCTTTCTCAGTCAAATGTCTCCCTCCTCCAGTTTCATGTTTCACTGAGATGGGTTACAGAGGGCCAGAGGGTAGGGCAGCTGTGTAGAATTCTTGTCTGGATGACATTCACCAAAAGAGACAAATATGTAATTTGCCGTTAGATGCAGAGCAAAACATGTTCTATTCTTGCATAATATGCTGGTAAAATAGGGCAAAAAAAAGATAGTAAAAAATGACTTTTTTACCATTAATGTTCACTTTTTTTAGACTTCCAATCACTCTAACAGGTCTTTATTCAGACTGCCTTTCAACCGGACATTTCTGTTTTGAGCCAAAGCTTGTAAATAAAAGGACGTGACTTAAAATTTCTCGAATTATAAGAGTGAGGCAAATCAAAGAGAGAAAGAATCATTGAAGCCCTAAGTTTAGCAATTCTTGTTGGGATAGTTCACTTATTGAAACTTTATATTTTTTTGAGTTAAAGATCTGTATCAACGTCAAGTACAACATTTTTTATTTGCTACTTTGGTGCGGTGGGGGCATGCTGCAAGGCGGTTACTGAGGAGACGACGGCTATGAAGTTATGCTGATAAGTCTTTATGACTTATAGATCGTCAGGAAAACAGCGTGAGAAGCAATGTGTTTCATGTTAAAAATTGTTTTAATTAACCATGAATTCATCCGACCACGTTTCAATGAGTTACTGAGTGTCATTGTTGCTCCGCGGCTCTCTGTCTACGTCACGTGAAGTCCAGCTACGGTGCCGTTTGATCCAGTTTTTCTGCTCCATTCAAAGAGCCGATTTAGACTGAGGAAACTTAGAGCAAATTAAGCTCAGTCCAATTGGAAACCAATTGAGACCACCTCGAAAGATGAGTCAGAGAGCGGTTCCTGGTCCCGGACCAGGGCCTGCTTGGGTGTTTTCAGACTGAAAATATGTTCCGGGTTATTTGGGAAAACAAAATTTGGTTCACTCAAAGCAAAACCAAATGTGTCCAGTCTGAAAAACCCTGAATACAAAAGAGTTGAACTCACAGAATGCCTGCATAGTTTTTCTTAGCTTTTTAATGTTTGACTTTCACTGAGAACTTTTCTATTCAACTACCCAACATGAAACTGTTGCTTATTGTAAATTTTGTTCCTGATCTCCTTGGCACATGGTATATTCATTATTTGTCATTTCTGTTTGGACCAGTAGTTGCTTAGACTGCAGCGAGTCTGATCTAACAAAAAAGACACTTCTGTTTAGCAAAGCAATAACTTATGAGCAGCTGTTCTGTTGCCAATCTAATGTATCAGGTTTGCATGACTTTGTAAGACTGATTACTCATGCTATGTGAGTCATTGTGCTTTTGCTAATTCTGCCTCTTCTTCAAAAAAGCATGCCGCTGATTCTTGTGTTTACTATTCTAACTGTATCAAATGACCTCATATCCACATTCATAATGGAGTCAATACACATGGCGCTGCCCCATATATATACACAGGGATGGAAACCAGTGCTGGTTTGGATGTACTAGAAACATGTTACCCATAAGCAATCTGTCTTTTACAGATAAACATACATGCACGCACTAACACTTGTGTACATGCATTTTAACTGGGGGAATGGCTGTTCACAACCCTGTTCAGCAAATAAAAGTTAAAAGATTTTGGTGACTTAAGGTGCATGTTCTTTTAACCTCATTTACACTGCTGTTAAAACAAACAACACATAATGGGTTGGCTGCTGTACACTGAGCTGTGGTTATTGTTGTACAAACTTTGAGTTATTCTTTTGTTTTTCTCAAAAGTCTGGACACATGGAGTTACCACAACAAGATTTCAATCTTGCAAAAGAGGCTCACAAACATTTTTTGTGTGAAGGAAGACGGAAAACTTTAAATTAAGTTCAGTGGAAAAACAACAGCATGCATATAAATATGTTCGCTTACATTTTTGGCATCTGTCAGACTTTTTTTGCTGTCCGGGTTGTCAAGTATGACACAATAATCAAACTTCCAGTTTTGTTCAGTTCATTTTGAGACTATGCATTACTTCAAAATGCACACGTGAAGTTATTTTCCTTCAATTTTTAAACATTTGAAGTTTTTTGTTCATGTGATCAGCAAACTGAAGACTCGTTGATCCTTGTTGCACTTCTTTCTTCTTTTGTGTCATAGTGAGAAAAAACGTAGCAAAAAATAAATGATTAAACACGCATTTCTTTAATTCCCTTAATAAGCTTCCTGCTGGATCTGCATCCACGGAGAAGTTATTCCGAATGCTACAGTAGAGTTGCAATGTGCAGTCGTACGGAAAGGTGCTGACAAGAACAAAAGCTGCACAGAAGCCACACTCCTGATATGCATGCTGCTACTCCCTTGATCAAAGCAAACAAAAGATTAAATACCTGGCTTTTTGATGACTTTGCTTTGTCAAAAAAAAAGAGAAACAGGAAACTGAATTATTTTGTCAACATAATTTTTCATCATAAATGCTGGTTACTCACAAAAATTACTTAAGAAAGTGTTTGGTGCTGGAGGTTTCTGCATCCCATCAAGCCGACTGCAGAAAAAAACAAGTTAAATGTTACAAAAAATAATTTGAAAGAAAATTACACAAGGAGAGTCAATATAATGTCCGAATAAAAACATTACTTTGGATGATTACTTTTGTTTTTCTGCTAAAAGACAATTGGTACATGCATCCACCTTGTTCACCAAATGCAATTTAATAACAAAGTATATAAAAACATGAATGAATGGGTCTTTGCATTTTACCAGAGAAAAAATATTCAACAAGGCAAGAATCTGATCCCAACAGCCTGTTTTGTTGTAGACACATTCCAGCTCTGGCCTGAGGGCTTTAAAGAGACCTTTGTTGACAGAATCTGTTCTGTTTGAGTTCATAATTCTTTTTTAGCTTTTTAGAAAACACACTTCATCCAGATTGTACTCGAGTCTTTCTGCTTGATCTTCAATAATCTTGGAGCAAACTTTGACAGTATTGCTGGGGTTTTCTCTTGTTCTTCACAGAAAAAACAAAAAAAAACACTCAAGCAGCTGATCAATGTAAACTTTAACGGCTTTTTTTTTGGATGAAAAGTTGCATTAAATATGAAAAATAAGTGTCAATAATACTAAATAAATAATAATAAATACAAAGCTATTTTTTACAATGGTTTTAGTATCACACACCACAGTGTAATGTATAATACATTTTTCTACACAGTTGTCTGTCACTTTTTAAGTATTTAACAGAAAACGTTTCAAACTATATTGTCTAAATCTCTTGATTTTCTTCTTTTATCAATGGAGCTTAATTTTGGTTATTTTATTTGGTCAATGTATTGAAGGTTTTTGTCCAAACTAATTTCTGTGGTTTGTACTTAAAAACCCAAGATAAATCAAATATGCTTTCTAGAAGTGTCAACATTTAGGGAAAGACAAACTTAGCTTGGTCCCTAAGAAGCCGACAAATGTTGACCAATGCTGCACATATTTCCTGTTTGTGCATGCAGTCAATCTTATGCAGGATTCAGCCTTGCACGATAAAGCACATATGTTTTGTGTAGAGATGCATGACATTCATTTGTTGTTGTTTCTAGTTTTTTTGTTTGTACTCTATCTCTTAACAGTATCTTTCCCCTTAAGGCCTTTCTTGCTCAGATCTGGGACGCTAAAGTGAAACACATGTAGAGTAATAAGATGCTTGTGAAAGAAAGCAGCAGAGTGACCAAGTATCAACTCCCGGCTTTGGAGAAGCCAGTGCCTGATATTTACAATGGGTTTCCCCATCAGATGAAACCTAAGACAGTCTGACAAAATGTTAGAGTTTTATGCTATAGCTGGTAAGCAGGAATTTAACATTGGTGTTCCACTTCTGGCATCTTGTGTCTGTGTGTGTCGCCTTGTTTCTTCAGACATCAAAGAACAAGGCGAAGAGTGTCAGAAGTCATTTGGCCACAATGGAGCCATGCTGCACGCTGCCATTCACTTCAAATCAGCCGCACACTGGGAGATCCAGCTCAGCCTGCAGGGCACAGCCACTACCGCACACTCGCACAAACATCTACACTTCACTCTGCCTCACAGACACACCGAATACAAGGTCCCTCGTACGCCTCATCACCCAGCCTGTAGGCCACCCCTCCTGAGACACAAATTCTTAAACAAAATGCACACAGAGACACCTACATGCCCCCCCTTACCAAACAGAGACACGTGGATGACAGAGAAAACACTCATATTTCACAAACGTGCAAACGCACCAGACAAACGCTGTCGCTCCAATTTATTTTCCATCTGTCCTCCACCATCTCTGAGATTTCTCCTTTTTCACTCTGACTTTGCTATCTCAATCCCCCCCCACCACACATACACACACGCACATGCACACACACACACCCTCTTCCTTCCATTCAGAGATTTCGGAGAAAATAACTAAAGGCCAGATTAGAGGTTGGCTGCCTCTTTGCATTACCAGCAAAGATAAATGTTGCCATGATGACTTCCATTGCCTGTAGGATATTTGTGTGTGCACATGGTGGTTTTTTTTGTGTGTTTTTTTTTTTACCATTACACACACAAGTATGCACACGCAAATAGCGTGTACAAGAGCACACAAACTCGTTCTGTTATATTATTATAGTATATATTATCTGCTTCACTTAGAGCAACAGAGTAGATTGAGTTGAGGAAAATCATCAGTGTTTGCTTGTTTCCTGCAGTGTCTGCCTGTTACCTGTGTTGGTACTTAAGACAGGTGAGAGGTGCCGACAGCTGCTTTGTGTTAGAACTGTCACCGTGAGAGGAGAGGCGATGATACGAGTGTCTATTTCTCTATAAATATTTGTGCTTTCAGGCTTTGTCATGTTGGACTGAAAATAGTTCTAGAGCTGTCAGAACTGAGGATTAACTGATCAGTTTATAAGTATCAACACAGAGGCAGTGTCACTGAAAGCAGTTTTTGTTGTTGCTTTTTTCAAAATGGCAGAAGATTGATATTTCAGTGCAACCTTTGAAAAATATGATCAGTTGTTTTTAATGTAGAACTATAAAATTGGATACATTGAAGTCATTCTGACTAAAATCAAAGTCAACAAAATACCCCAAAGTTCCCAAATTTGTCAAAACAAAGTGCAAAATTTCAAATTGAAATAAAATAAATATAAACAAAAAATGAATTGCAAGCTTTTAGAAAAATAACACAAATCCAAACCATATCTTTATCTCTTTTGACATCATAATTTTGTGTGATGAAAGAGCGATAAATTCTTCTGCTTTGGCTTCCACTGTGTAATTTTGCTGGTGAACCCCATCACGTGCTGGAAAGGCATACTCCTGGCACTTTTTATATCTGCAGGGGATCCCCAAAGGCAGTTAATTACACCATCTAGCACGTCTTTCATGTTTCGCTCAGAACAACCCAATATATTTATCAAGGCCTCTTCCCATAATACTAATTACATGACTAAGAAGGAGTTAGAAGTTGATTGTGAGCCAGTATACACAATCAAAAACAATTTCAAATGATTGACAGGAACTGATACCAGGTAAGCAATGAGGTGTTGAGTTCTGGTCGCATACTGTGCTATATTGTCTTTGACAAAAGGTAATTTTGCAGAGGCTTTACCTTGTTTTCCACGTCTAAAAAATCTGTGTGTTATGGTTTAGCCATCAAAGCAAAGTAGTATTCGAAACAGGTAAAGCATTGCTACTTTATTACAACTCAAAATATGAGAAATGCTCAATATTTTGAAAAAGATTTTTTGTAAACCTTTTTTGCATCTTATTTTTAATTTACTTATTGAGTTAGATTGTTATATGTCTGAATTACAGTTATTTTGGATTATAACAAGCTTCAATCAGACTGAATCTCAAATACTAAATTTGAACTTAAGCTTTATTGTGATAAAAAGTCAATTTTAGAAAATCTACATATTTTTCTGTTGCTGTCCCAACTTTTCTGACATAAACAAGTTTCTAATTTGACATTACTTTACTGGAAAGCGTTTCTGATGTCAAGTGCCTCTAACATGGCCTCACTTAAACTCTAAGTGAGGCCATGTTATGAAAAACAAATAACCTTTGTTGTACGAGACAGCGTCTCTTTTGGGATATTTGAAAAACTACCAACTCAAAAACTCTGACAAAACACAGCTTTGATGGAGCATACAGAAGACTTTTTTGATTGCACTTTGGGAGTAAATTACTTTTACAGGAACATTTAAAGGAAACTGGAATCAGATGGAAAATAAACAGTAAAGAAGATGTACCCCTCAGAGGCTAAATAAGGATGAGCACAGAAGGGAAATAGTGGGAGCTCATGGCGCCAGCAAATTGTGTACAGATTGTTTTGTTCAAAGTTAAGCTACCTCTACTTAGCTGTTTACTTTTAAGCATTTACCATTACGTGAGAATTTTTCTTTCGGCATGAATGTCTAAAAACTTCCTTTAAACTCATCAAGTCCCATGGTTGTGAAATATATTTTACAGAGCACTGAACACTTCAATGTTTGCAATTAAAAAAACAATAGAAAATCGAAGCTAGATAACGTATTTTCCACTCTATAAAGCACACTTAAGAGCCTTCATTTTTTGGAAAAAACAACAGTGCTCCTTATATGTGAGTAAAGTAATTTTGAGGGGTTCATGGCGCTCTGTCAAAATGTCAATATCTGTTCTTTTGTAAACAAGGTTAAGTGTTATTGAAATTACTCAAAGGCAGCTAACATGGAGCGGTGTTGGACTGTGATTGTTTATGTTCTAAGGTTTGGAGTTAGTGTGGTCCCAGTAACAATTGTTTTAGTGGTACCAGTCTGTGTTTATGTTATAAAGAAGGCTGGGGGTTATTGTAATAATGTTAATACAGCTAACATGCAGGGATGTCGAACTGTGTTTTCTTTATGTGTTACTAACAAAATTGGGAGTTAGTGAGTAACTGTAACTTTTGTTTTAAAAGTATCCGTCTGCTTTTTATGTGTTGCAAAGTTGGAAATTACAGGTTTTGTGAATACACTAACGCAGCTAACATTTCTGACGTGACTAACGTGCAGCGTGTTACAAACAAGTTCAATGTTACTGTGAGCACATTTAAAAACGTCTGACTTTTTAAAGTCTTTTTTAACGTAATGTAGTTCGGTGTGCCTTCGAAAGGGGCACCCTCTAGTGCAGAAAACACAGTACTAATTAAAACAGAAAAAAAATAAAAAAAACATTACAGAAACAACTTTGGGAAACTGTTGCTGACTTTGGAAAAAATAAACCCAAACAGCAAAAAAAATCCGGGTATAGTTAGCAAACCGAAGAGCAATGTAATCCACTCTACAAGCAGAACGTTAACTAACTGAAACTACATTAGGCTATTCAGATAAAAAGTCAATTTGACAAACGGAACCCATAATGACAAAAAACTGAATGAAGGTTTCTTTAAAACGCTGTGAGTTCTTTGATTTCTACTACAGTGCTTGATGTGTGTTTTTCTTTCATTTTGCTGTTTTTCTTTTGACTTATCATACCATGCATCACATTTGTCAGTAGTTTTTTGGCCATTTCTTGCATACTTGTCCTAAATTGTAATATTTAATTAAGTAAATTGGATATGTTAAGTTGCTTAGTCTGATAGTGGTGTGTGCACTGTGACTATCAGACTCTCAGTGTTCAGTTGGTGAGAAGCAGAAAATAATGGGACATGTCAGAACAAGACGGATTTCTTCAAACTGCATATTTTACTCCTACTGGAGATTCTGGGCTGTCTGTTTGGACAACGAACTAAACAACTAAACACTTACAACATATATATTTCCCAAATGTAAATGCTCACAGATGTTTTACTTGGGCAATTATGCTTAGAGTTCTACACATGCATTTACGTAAAACACAAAACACTACAAAAAATGCTAATGAGAGCTACAATAACATAAGCTTCACACAACATTTGTCTACTTTTGTGTTACAATTCATGTTTTTGTTTTGCCCTCAATCTGATATCTATTCATTGGAGAGATGTTACTTTGATATGTCTCGTGTAGTTAACAGGTGCTCTCAGGTTAGAATTGAGTCTAAAATCTCCGCATCTATTTTCTTAACAGTCTGGCACATGCAAATGATGCAATGTGTTCAAAACATCCTGTGTTGGAAGTTCCAAAATCAACATGTTATCATATGTTAAAAGTAGGAAATCCATGAAGGTTGGATAGTTTTTTAGTTTTTGGAAAGAAAAGCAAGAATGAACAAATGTGTTTTGCAGATAGTTTTTTTTTTTTTTTTTTGCCGGTGCAATACAGTCATCAGTTAAGTCAACACTTAGATAAGATTATTCACACAACAATCAGATAACATACAGCAGCAGTTTTCTGAGTATAAACATGCTTAGTTATAAGTTTTATCACATTCACGGACATCTGGGATCTCCCACTTTCTGTCTCCATTGTGTTCCTCTTGTTTTTCTTCTTTTTTAAATGTTTCAATGGGCGTTTCATCTGGTGAAGGTAACATCAGCAAAACTTTGGTTTATGACACTTATTTATAAAAATAATCCAGAGGCTGGTGCATGAGGTTTTCTATACATTTTTATATAAGACCCACTCTAATGAAAACTGTGTTTTTGGTGTTTTTAACATGTCCTTTTTGCATTTTTTTATGATAGAGCACATAGATATATAGAAAATTAAGATTAAAATTGCATTGCTGAGCATTTCTTTATTTTGATCAACATGAGTCAGGAGCAGACAAAAAATGCAGTTGGAAAAAGCTTGTAACAATGATGCATCCACTGTAGTTGACTAGATCCATATTTGTCATCAGTAATGTTAGGTTAGAGGTGTGAGGGGCTGTAAGCTAGTGGGAGAGAGTGTAAACAAAGGGATGACAGGAAGTCAAGGTAGGCTTACCTTGAGTCAACAGTCCTGCCTACAACTCATAAGTGAATTTCTAATGAACTACTGTAGAGACTGTGTCCTAGAAAGCAGCGAAAAGGTTTTTGGGTTTTGTCTCAAAACAGCATAATCATAATAAAAATAGACCACTGGGATCAAAATAGATCAAAAGATGATTGGAGTGGGACTTTAATGAGTTGATCTACTTTGACTTTAAGTGTGAAAACTATTGTGCATCATTGTGTAAATTCACTTCTAAAAGGGATTAATCATGTTTGGGATTTTCCAGAATTATATTTCAGCAATCAGTAGTATCTGATTAATCTGGACTACATTAAACATTTGACTTTGTACGCATACATGTCTTCACCACATTTTACTACTTCACAATTCCCATGAAGACAATACAGATATTACTTGCATATGTGGGAAGTCCGTAGCCATTTTTTTTATCACAAACCCTCAACATGAGTCTTCAAATCAGCTGAAGTTGTCACTACATTTGGATAAAACCACTGAACTTCTGAGTAAACTCTGGAAGAGCCCATATAACTCTGCTATGCCACTTTCTATCTCTGTGTTTCGCTCTTCCTCTTGTTGATAGAAGATATACACTAATCTGACAACAGACACTGACACCTTTCACCACTACCCAGACGCGTAATGCAACAACAGCACAGTGGCCAGATTCCATGGGTACTGCAAACATACACCTTTTTTCTTCTTCCTTGTTCCAATGCAACAGCATCCAGCACAATTGCAAGCTTGTGGTTGCCACATGCCAAAAAATAACTGAATAAATTGCTGAAAAGAAGTAATATTGAAACAGAAAACAGTTCTTCTTTAGTTAAAATACTAATCAGAAATGCTTTAGATCTTTTGCAAAACACATATTTTTTTAAGGTTTTGCTTTCTAGCCCAGATAAAGATTTAAGCAGCTAATGATAAAATGTGACATTAGTTTATTTCTAACCCAACTGTTTGTCAAACTTCTTTTCATGTGCCACAAGTTGCCTTGGTGTGCTTTTTCCCTGAGTGAGGTGAGTGCATCTCCCTCCCTGTACACAACCCAGCACACTGCAAACAAGTCTGGACAGCTTTGTATCTCATCCCTCTTTGGATAAACACCGGCAGGAAATGAATGTGGTTTTACAATGATTCACCCCATACTGGAAGCATTTGCTGTCAAAGAAATCCATTCAAAGCAGCTTTTGCTGCACATGTTTACTATTTTCTCTTGCTTTCAAAGATATGTATCTTTTCATTCGACTGTTTCATAACTTCAATCTGCACCTTATTGGGTACATTTTGATTTTGTTTAACTTTATTTTATTTAACTGTGGTGGTGAAACGTATTTTAAACATTTGTTTTAGTAAAAGTGATGCAATTCTTGTTTTTTCATGTTCTTTTCTCATTCTTGAATTTCATTATCCTTCTCCTGCTTCATTCCTTCTTTCCCGGTTCTTCCCAGCGTAACATATTTTTGCTCTTCTATCTTCATTAGTGTAAAGTCAAAGTGCCTGAGGTCAGAGTTTAAACCAGGAGGTACAGCTGGTTAGAGACTGTTGGCCAGAGTAATGAGCTTTACCTTTAGATGAACCATAAAAGCTGGTTCCTGCCCATGGGCATTCCTGCTCTGAAGTGAGGACAACACTCAAGCACATGTACACGTATGTCTCATTTCTCAGGATGTAACAACTACCACTTTCGAGCTGTTTCCCCTCTACAGGTAGCATGTCAGATATTAAGACGGGATTGTTTTATGTGGGAGGATGAACACAGACATATCAGTAATCACCTTCCAGGTTTACAAATTATATAAAATTCCGAGATTTGACTCAGGCAGCGTTTTACAGAAAATAGATCACCAATGTCAAGTGAATTTCTTTTAAACATTTCTACAAACCTGAAACGAATGTTTTCATGCCAGTTGATTCCTCCAGATTAGAACAATGGACTTGTACTTTAAGACCTTATCAAAAAGCAGCTTTAAATTGAAATTTTCACTTCAGATTTAAAACACTGCTATCATTCTGAATGTGGAACTGTGTCAAATGTGGAACTAATTACCTACAAATCCAAGATGAGAAACTTTTGCTGTTGATGGAAGAAATCTTCGTATAGCATGGTACTTTTCTGTTGTAGTTACGTGTTTATTATTGACCATTTTTTATAGTTATCTCTACAGTGAGTCTTTCTGTTTGCTTTATAGGTTTGCCTTTAGTGTAGAATGAGCCAGTTATTATTTTTATTAAGCCTTGATGTCATGATAACATTTCTCTCACCTCATTTAAGAAATTAATTTTTGGTGACATTTTTTAAAAACCCACTCCAGTGACAATCGTGTTTTTGATCTTTTTAACATGTTCTTGTGGCATTTTTCTGATGATAGAGGACCTATATAAAATAATTAAAAATTAAAACTGCATTTCTGAGTATTACTTTATTCAAATCATTTTGAATCAGGAGCAGATGAAAAACAGGCATTTAAAGAAGCTCCCAGTTGTTACACATCAACTGAAAAAGACTGGCCAAAGTCTCCCTGCTCCACTCCATTCTGATGCATCATCTCACAGACAAACAGATCCATTCACGTCTTCATTTTCCTCATCTAAGTTGGTATCTGGCTCAAAACTGTACAACGGATACTCCATATTGCTCTTCAAGAAAGCTTTTGATGCTCTGCTATTGTTAGGTTGGGGTTGTTAGCAGCCGGGAGTTAGCGGGAGAGGATATAAACGAAGGAATAATTGGACATCAGCTGAGGCTTACTTCCGCACCAACAGTCCCGCCCAAAACTCAGAGGCAAATTTCTAATGAACTACCACAAAAGTTTTGTCCAACAAAATGACTCAGTTTTTTTTTTTTTTTCTATTTTGGCTAAAAATGGCATAAACATAATTTAAGGACAACTGAGAACACTTTCACAATAGATCAAATTATGATTGGAGTGGGAGTTTAGTCACTTTAGCTCCCGTTTTCTCACTTATTTCCTGCTCTGTTGTTTTTACAGACAAAATTCAGGGAAAACTAGATTTTAACCAACAATTACGTTGCTTTGGACAGACAGAGGCTTATCTCACATTAATTTCTTTTATACTATGGTCTGGGTAGAGACTCAATTCTGATTGGATGCAAGGTGTCCATTAAAAAGTGAAAATGGACAGCTTTAAAAAAGTTCCGGTCACATAGTCTAAATATTCTATGTTATTGCGCTAGCCTAAATGCCAGTTGGTAATCAGAACTACAGAAACCTGGAACATGGGTGGACATACGTTATTCTACAATTTATCACAACAGCAAGACAGCTGAAAAGATCTTAGTTCTTCAAATGGCTCTGTGATGAACATGTAAGTATCTCTACCAAATGTTACCATCAACAGCAATGTTGTATTTAATTGTAAATAGTTTGTTATCTGTCTTTCTGTCTTGCTTACCTAATTGCTTGATTTAGAGTGAATAAAGGCTTTTATTATTAATCAGTGAGGAAATTGCTTGTTGATATACATTAAATGATCAGAATTGTTAGTGGATAATTATTGCAATTAACGTGACCTAGAAAACTACTTGCGGATGTTTGCTTCACCATCGGGACAAAAACAAGTGGTAAAAGGTGAACGTTCCCTCTGAATTGATTCTTCGTTTCACTTTCCTGAACTGCAGCAGGGCAAGGTTGGTCCAGGTTTGGTAGCTGTTACCATGACAACACATCATACCGCATATTACTTTTTGTGAAAAATAATTTAAACCTAAGAAATAACAATATTGAAGTGCTGGTATTTGATTTAAGATTTCTTAATTTTTAAGTGGCAGTGATGTAAGTGGGATAATGCCAGATGAGCTGTCTACTATCAAAAATCAGTGGGTACTCGTAGGTGTAAACCATCCACATTTTGTCAGACGATTCAACCCTCTGCTTTGTCTATTAACTTTTGATGATAGACACCTTTTTTTTCTTAATTACCATTGATTTTAACATAAACTAAGTACAAAACTACACAGGGTCTTATTTAAACACGTATAAATAGAGGCTCCACATCTTTACTTTATTTGCTGATCATTGTGGGATTTCATTTGTGTAGAAAATGTATTGATCAATTCACCCAGACAACAGTTCATTACAGAAAATAGTGCCAATCTGCAGGAAGCAAAGATTGATTCAATTGAATTCAGTTCATTTATAAGGCTCCCATTCACAAATGACACTGAGAAATCTAATTATTACATTTATAATCCAGTGCAAAATCTTCCAGATTTTTTAACTTTTATTCAATGTGGATCATTCCAGTAGTTGAGTCATTATATATATGTTTACATGAAAGAGATTTCATAGTAAACCCACAACTGTTGGACAACATTAAACTGCAGATGTATTGTTATTAAACACACATATTATAAAGAACTAGTTGAACAATGAATGCTAAAACCAACAAACAATGTCACATGGACAGGGTTCTTACAGCTCATCTTCTGTGACCAGCAGCACAATAGAAATATTTTTCTCTGTAAATGCACAATTACGCAATTTCAAGGTGTCAGTAAATCCGTGTGAAGCGCACACACCAGCCGCTTGTTGTAGTATAGAAAAACATGACACAGACAAAGCAGTGTGTGAGGCAAGCTGCTAACAAAGACGGACGTGCAACAAGTAAAGTGAAAACTCCTTAACAAAAGCTGGGTTCCTATTGAGTCTTGTGATTGTTCGTGTGCTTTCTAAGAAGTGTCATGCAATCTGGAGAAACACCCTCACAAGAAAAATAGGAAAAATTAGTCAAATAAAATAAGAACTGGTTCTACGATTCAATTTTACATTTATCTTCTTCTTTTCCTTACGACTTTTCCTTTTAGGGGTCGCCACAGCAAATCAGCTTCTTTTGTCTAACCCTGTCTTCTGCATCCAGCTACCTTCATGTCTTCGTTCACTGCATCCATGAACCTCCTCTTTGGTTCAATTCAATAAAAAAAAAAAGTTTTTTCTTTTTTTTTTTAAGTTAAACAAGAAGTTCCCACTTCAAGTAATAGTCTAAAAATGATTTTTAAAAATACTCCTTCCAGGAAACGTATTTGCAAAGCAGTTTCTGAATCAACCTTCTTTCACGAGCATCTAAATGATGCGGTGGTTTCAGCATACAACTCCTGTTCTAATCCACAGTCAGAGCATCATAGTTATTACCATGGTACAATAGAGCCACTTTAAAGTTGCAGTTTATGCACCTCGGTTTTCATGCTTTACCAATCAGATCTGAGGACAACTTCAACCTCATTTTTAACCAAATAACTGAAAGCTCGGTTCACTGAGCTTGGGAATCAGCCATCTGCAAGCCAGAGATGATGAAAAACTCAGTAACAGTAACATACAGACCGATCAATAATCCCTGCTAATTCATAATCCCTTTAGTGACAACAATGAGAAGCAAATGTTACAGTTCAAGATCTGCAAAAGCTTCAGAAGCAACAACTGAATGTTTTCTTGTTTTTTTTTTTTCAACAAAGAGCATTGTGGGTAAAGCACAGCATATTTTTTTTTGGATGCCTAATGCCATTTTTTTGTTCATTTCTTCACTGCTTTTTGACTGAGCAAAGCTTTCATTCAAATTGGTTTCGGAGGGGAGACACCGTGTGAGACACCAAGTGTTTTTCATTACACAAGATGAGCAACAGCAACCACCCTGCATGATTTAGATCTTTTTTTGTCCGGATAAACGAGGAGGATTTAGACTCTGTTTACAACTGAACTTAACTGTGTATGTTAAGGACTATCAAAACCTCATCAATGCTTAATCCTTTTTTTTTATTATTATTATCATTTTGTTAGGGGTTTTTTTGCAGTCAAAAGTGCAAGAGGCTATCAAAGACACATGTTCCCTGAGAAACCTAGACATCTGTTGTCTGTGAGAAGAGAGCACCAGGCTGAGAACAGAAACACGGGGTCTATCCAAATGCATACTCATTGTGGCTTTGTAAATTAATACAATTCTGTACATAAGGAAGCGAAGAAAAAGGTGTTTGGGTGGCAAGATGGGCCACTTAGGAAAAACTTGTTGGAAAAAAAGGAAGAGTAACGAAAATCCAAGAAAAAAACAAAGAATAATGCATCCCTTCCTCCCCCTTCCCCCACTCCCCCATAACCCATCCAGTCCCAGACTCCAGACTAGCTTCATCCTTGTAATTTAGATTAATTTCTTCCACATTTTCCTCAGGGATTAGGCTTTAACCCACCCACCCCCACCCCAACCTCTTCCCTCCCACTCCAAAGACACAAATACAAACATGTGCTCACATACACTCAGCTCCTCCTCCCTGTAAGCATGGAAATACTTTCTTTATTTTAACTTTGTTGACTCCCAACAAAAATGTAAAGTACAAAATGAAGATTTATTTTCATTTCAATGTATTCATTTATTTGACCGTCTTCTGGAACTTTTAAAACTCTAATTTTTGGCTTCAAGTATGTGAAATGTGTTTTAAATTAAACATTTTTCAAACGTACACATGTAATATTCTTCTAAATGTTCTGTTTAGACTTTTGAAAACCACTGCGTATTTTTGGATTGTCGCTTCATTTTGTTCTAGTAAAGTGTTCTTATTTTACACTTCTATCAGCGTGTCCCTGTTCTGTGGCTGAGTCCTATTGATCCAAACAGGAGCTACTTTCCCGCTCTAACCAGGAATGATTTCAAAAAATGCCATGAAAAGAATCCACACAGCAGGAAGGGAACAATCAAATTTTATGCATAAAGAAAACCAAAATATATATATATGTATCTTATATAATTTATAATGTATATTTGTCATGTATATTTATTATGTAAGTGGGGTAAAATAAACTCTAAGTTTTGTTTTTGTCTATTAAAAGTTATTTTCTTAATCAAAATTATTATTATAATTATAACTTAAAAGATTGTACATTGCAAGAAAGTATTAATTGTGCTATAGAAACACTGCCCAAGACTAACAAAGTTACTTGTTAACAAAGCTATTGAACAAAAAAGGAAGAATTAAAAGAAAGTAAAATAAAATGTGCATGAAATGTTAATGTGTAAAGGTGGAACTTTCATATCCTCGTTTGTCAAAGCTGCTGTCATTTCACGTTTCTTGCTCATTTCTTTGTTCATCTTTTCAGCGTTTGATCTATGACATGAGATGTAAAGACTGAGGTAAACCCATAAAGCGGTTTCAGTGGTTTAGGATTTGGGAAACCATTAGTCTGAGAGCAAATGAGTCTTAATGTGCAACAGATTCCAACCATATTTGCTCAAGGAAAGAACCAAACGAATAAAGCAGAGAGAGAAAGTGAGATGTTAAGTAGCTGTAACACAGTTGAGGTAAGAATATTGAAATAACCTGTGAAAATTGTTCCCAAATGTTTAATTGATTAAAAAAGAGAAGAAAATTAAGTTTGTTTTTTTTGGGGGGGTGGGTATAATCAAGAAGATAGAAAAGAGATAAAAATGTTTTTTGATGACTTTTTTTAGCTCTTTCCTCTCAGCTTTGGCATGTGATTTAGCATGCCCTACATAGAAAGGTCAAGCAGTCAGAGCCAGCTTGAACTACATCTGCAGTTCAGTGAACGAGAAGTTGACACGTACCCCTGGGCAACCTAATAAAATAGAAAACATACATTAGAATTTCATATATACTTTAGATGTAATCTTTTTAAAGCAGAATTCAAGTGTTCTTTCTTCAAAAAGAAGATGTGTAGGTACGGAGTAAGCCAAACAAGTCTACGCTTGCATATGTTTCACAGCCACGTTAGGTGTGTCATGGGCAAATTACTCACAGTCTTAGAGTTATAAGTAAAGTGTTTGACCAATTACCTCATTGCCAAGGCTTTTTGCACAACTTGCAGAGGTAGAACACAGCTGTTCAGTCATTTTTTGGTGGCTTAAAAACACGACACAGCTGAAGGTTCTGAGCCTCAGCTGCTCCTCCAACCTGCTTCAACTGCACAGACCTGCTCACAAAGGAACACCTCCGCCCACACTGGACACTGACAGTGAATGGGACTTGAGTGTTTGCCAACATACAAAACAACCTGTGATGTGAATGAGTGACAGCATGAACAGAAGGAGAAGAAGGAACTGAGCGAATA
This sequence comes from Adrianichthys oophorus, assembly GCA_036245035.1. NCBI lineage: Eukaryota > Metazoa > Chordata > Actinopteri > Beloniformes > Adrianichthyidae > Adrianichthys > Adrianichthys oophorus. Next base: position 18,284,705 of record BSAI01000073.1, on the reverse strand, counting down.
ACTGCCAATCTGATCCTCTGACATGGGAAGCATCACCTCAACCGTATTTCGCCTGGCCATCAAAGGGAAACTGTTTCTCCTTTTTTCCTTCTCCGGCAGCCTTTGCCTCCACCTCCTCCCCTGCTACCCCCTCCTCCCCCTCCAATTATCTGCTCTTTCAGGGCCAAACATGCAAGCCAACATGAGTAACTGAAGGCAGTTAAAGTCAACCGCTGTAAGGGCCTTGAGGCACCGGGTTCAGGTTGACAGGTCTGGTTAGACAGGTTCTGAGGGGAGAGGCTGATTCTTGCTTAACTGCAAGGTATCTGCTGCTTCTGCAGCAACCTCTCCATTGTGTAACCTGTTCTTTTTTATACTCTCACTTCACCTACTAACCTTAACAGTGTGAGTTGTTTACTTTTACAAAGTTAGCTTAAACATTTAAGTCAAAATTGTTTTTACTTTAAACACTGTGTTGGGTTTGGGGACATTTGGATTCTTTTATTGCCCAACTCTAAGCAGGTTTACCGGCACTAATGCTTAACCAACATTAATCTAAACCACATAAACAAATGGACCACATGAATCAGTGAAGACTGGTTTGGCAAGTGATGATTGAACAACCTTGCACCATACACAGCAAGCCTTCTCACAGAGACGCCCTCATTTTGAAACTCGTAAAATCTCACTGAAAACACACTGGAACCGAAACAAAATGCACCCTTTTGTAAATAAATCTATGAGGATTCTCAGTCATCCAGTCATGTAATCACAGGATTTTGTTATTTAGACCAACTTGACTTTAAAGTTGATTGAAAAGAGGTTGTGCTGCTCGACTGATGGGCTTTTCAATTCTCACTGCTGATGGGAAATTCACGTTATTTATGAGCTGACTGCTTCAGAGGTGTGACAAAACGTTAAGTAACTAGATGTCATGTGAGCAGATGCAAATGTCAACAAACCAGTGGTAAACAAAATGGCCATTCAATGTGGCACAGTGGTAGGGGCAATTGTTGCTTTATTGTTCATGTGGGGCAAGGGGTAAAGGGTCCCTTGTCTCCTGGGCAAAGATGTCACAACAGGATTGTACATAAAAGACAGAAAATGCCTCAGATCCCCACCTCTGTTGAGAAAAATACTCTCATTTTTTGTCTTTTTCAGACCATCAGCCTCTTGGTTTCGAATGTGCACTTTCTTGGCTTCAAAGCAGTGTCCGCTGTCATTCAGGTGAGCCTTGGTCTGATGTGGTTCTACTGACAGCTACTTTTGTGGAGGGGTTGTTTTGTTTCACCAAATGGAAAGATTAGGGGGGTGTCAGTATGGTGTTAGTCAGGCATGTCTAAAGTCCAACTGATAAGCAATAAAGCCTTTATTAAAAAGTTCATTTGCAATTGATGTTATTATGGGGGTTCAAAGAATCCTGGCGCTCACACATTTTAACCTCACCGAATCTGGCCCTCTTTGCAAAAACTTTGCAGTCTTAATGCATTGCTGGGTCTAAAATGAACAGAGACTTTGTGTTAGCTCCTGCTGTGTTCCTCGGACACCAAGACTCAAACGAAAAGGCAAAATCAGATGCATAAGGGACAACAACGCTGTTTATCTGTTGCTCCCTGTTTCTTCTGGGCTCAGTTCTGCAATAAAGTCCCTTTAGCTGCCACACATCCATAGGTGTGTGAAATTTGTTCTCTGCATTTGACCCATCCCCTGGGGGAGCAGTGAGCAACTCAGAAACCATTTGGCAGTTTAACTCCCCCCCAATCCAACCCCTGAATGCTGATTGTCAAACAGGGAGACATTGGGTCTCATTTTTGTCGTTGGCATGACTTGGCTTCCACAAGGACACTGAGGTGGTCCATGCATGTTCCCCTTGTCTTGATTCTTGCAGTTCCTGCTGATAGCACTTCTGTCAGTTGCTGTAGTGTTCTGATGACTCCAACGTTATGAGTGGGTGGTGGAGTCAAACATAAAACACTGGTTAGTTTGAGGAGGTCCTGTATGTTTCAATGTACGTACAGGAAACATAGAAAAGGTGTATTTTTCTCACAGCTGATAACATTTTATCATGATAAAAGTTGTCAGAATTATCATCAGCAACCTGAGTAAAAAAATCGTTCTTTGTACACCGTTATATATGGAAGATAATATAGGTGAACACCTGCCTTTGGAAAAGGAAGCAGAAAGAAAAAAAGATGGTGGTGTTGAGTGCTTTTCAGCATTTGTTTCATGTATATTTTCAAGTTCCAGCACAAACAAGCCAATTGTCTTCTCTTTGCTGCATATTCCTTCTCATCACATGATGTGCTATTGAGGTCTTTGCCTTTACTGAACCACACAGCCTATTTGTGAAGCAAAATGAGAGCAGAGAACGATTGCTACTGTTCCCTTCAGTTTACTTAGGGGATTTTCTTTGCCGTCTATTCATAGGAGCATTTTCCAACACATGACTTAACTGTTCTGTAGGATTTTGCTGAAAGTATAGCAGAAAAATAACAAAAGGGATTGCACGTCCGAGGCAACATCACTCACATGCTGAATGAGACCTGAAACTCTCGTTTTTATTTTTATTTTTTTCTGGAACTTTAAAACACCTTTTATTTTCAGAAAAGTTAATCATGCCCTGTTTCTAACCTCTACTCAAAAAAAAAAAAAAATTGGCCCATTTATAAAAGTTTGACACGTGATTGAAAGTTAAACCATACACCATTATGATACCATTATTTACACAAGCCCATTAAATAACAATATAAATTAGAAAATATTTACATCCAGGTCAAAACGCTGGATAAAATTCTGTTTGGAATTGAGTTTCAGATTTTGTAAAGTGAAAAAGAGAAATATTTACATCCAGGTCAAAACGCTGGATAAAATTCTGTTTGGAATTGAGTTTCAGATTTTGTAAAGTGAAAAAGAGAAATATTTACAATTACACATGTTCTTACAACGCACATACATACACCCTGGCAAGGTATGCTGGTCAGTTATTGTCGGGCTTATTTTTTTAATACTTAACACGCTGAATAATCTTGTCACAAAAATATTGTTTCCTATTACCATGTCTAAGAGATGCCTGTATTTCACAGGAACACTGAGGAAGTTTTTCTGCCATCATGTAAAAGAACGCACTGGAAAACAGATCATTGTCCAGCACAAGACTCCCATCATCTCCCATGAACAAAGCACAATAACACTGGAGGCATTCTGAAGTGAGTCTACAAACATACACACACAACCGCTCTCTTTCCATGCACCCAAACATACTAAATGTCTTTTGTAGGTCCATAGAGACACAGGAAATCAGTGGATTTGCCTCCAGACAGCAGACGAGAGGGAAAGCTGAGAGGAATTCACAGCAACAGAAACTTATTTTTGAAATGATGTCCTGATAGGAAAAAAAACCAAACATTTTTTGTCCTCTTGTTCATAAAGTTCAAGTTCGTTGGTTTTAGCACTTTGAAGAACAACATGGTGGTTAGTTTGATGGGGTTTGTAGAACAGGCTTCCATTAAGTCAAGTCCACAGCATTCTGCTTGTTGTTGCCAACACTGCGGCTTTGGGACCAAGTGTCACAAGTTGTTAAAAAACGAAGCTGAATGTTTCAGAAAAAAACAAACATATACACCCATGCACAATTCAACTCTCAGAAGACTAAATATCTATTTTAAAAAAGTCCAAAAAAATGTCAGACATGGGGCAGAGAGGAAGAGGACTCTGAGATTCTGAAGTCCAAGGGGATTCTCTGGGATTTTGAGCTTTCATTTCCTGTGCTTCTCCATTTTGTCGGTAGACTTGCTGCCACTGTCTAAGGATCCTTGAGTGTCGCTACCTGAGCTCAAATACATCTTGTCCACTTGTTTGATTGCCTCATTCAGGTAGTTTTGAAGTGAGGTCATTGCAGCACAGATGGCTGGAGAGCCAAAGCCGTGAGTGATGAGGCTGAAATGTGTCAAGCAGCCCTGGATTCCAGGCTCCAACATGGGTGCAGGTCTCGAGTTTCCTAAAGGTGACCGATCCTGAGTGAGCAGGTCTGTAAATTCCTTACATATTTGCCTGTAATTGAAAAGAAAGAATGAGCAAAACAAATAACACAAAAACTAACATTAAAATAGTTACATGTAGCCAAATTAGGCGCTTGAAAAATCAAGAATAAATATCTAAAAGAGTTAGAAAACAAGGATCGATATTGTTCTGTTTTCCAACTTGTAACAAGAATAAAAAAAGCAGCAAAACAGAAACTTACTTGGCAGCAAGTAGCATGTTTTTACGAGAGTTAACTTCGTTGCGCTCCACGTGTGGTCTTCCCAGGTATTCAGCAATAGCCTTTGCAGGAAACTCAGTTTCACAAACATAGCCAAAGTCTCGAGCTAAATGAACAGCTTCACCTAAGGGAAAACAAATAAATTGGATCTAGTGAAACAAAAGTCTTAAATCAAAGCTTTATTTAGTTACATTTAGTTACAGAGCAAACTGTAAAATCGAGTGAAAAAGATCGATTCTTAATAACCTACTGAAGCCTCATTATGATCTGGAGTTCTGCTATTATCTGAATTACATTATTACAAAGCACACAACTAACATTTGTTTAAAAACTATTAATTTTATCTGTTTCGGAGATTTCAGGTAAGGAGAACTGGTATTCAGCTCTTCACTGATAATTCTGATTATCTACCTCTATAATCAACAATTTCCTTAAGTGAAAGCAGCTAAACCAGAGAATATTTTTTCTCTTCAATGCTCTAGCTCAAGGCCCGAACAGCTATGGAGATGAATATTTTTCAATCTTACATTTGATCTAATTTGCTTGATCATAATGGGTTTGTGTGGACAAATGCTAGCGATGGAGGCCTGAGGCACCCACAGCTCCAGTTATTGATAGACAAGCATATCACTTCAGGATGCGGGCGACTATTCATAAGCAGAAGATTTAAGGTCAGCTGGGCCTCTTGGCGAGTCAAACACTAGATAACAAGGCCTGATTCAGCTTTGAAGGTCTCTAAATAACACCAGCCTCCAGCCATTCCCCCGTACAGAATCATTAACCCATTTATAAAGATTGAGCGCGGAGAGAAAGATGAGGAAAATATGTTTGTAATGCAGCTAGCAACAGGTAGGTGGTATTACAAGGATGATATGATCATAAGGACTGAGTCAGTTATGACTGAGTGAGTGTAAGCCTGGAGTGTTGTTACAATGGCTACATTCAAAATGGAGAGAACCTGTGTTACTACAATAGCATTTGTGAAACTCTGGAAGACTTTGCTGAGGTGGACCCAAATTGTGACTGCATGGAGGATCCAAAGATTCTTCAAGAGGGAATACTGCTTAAATACTCTGATCACCTATCTGGTTATATATTTATTTATTCTGGTTTATTGAACTTATTAAAGACCCAATCCGATGAAAATTGTGTTTTTGGTGGTTTTAACTTATAGTGCTGTCATGCGATTCATTTTTTTGTGTGATTAATTAACCGTGGCCTGTAATTAATTATCTAAATAATCAATTTTAATCGCAAATCTTTTTAACCAAATAGTTGCTGTGATAAGCCTCTTTTTGAGATATTTTCATTTTTATTTGTGAGATTGTGGCACAGTAAAAGATCCAAAAAAAACTAAAAAGTGGCTTTATTAAGTTTTTTTTTTTTTATTATAACAGACTTCTAACTTTACTTTTACACACCAAGGGGGATTTTTTTTCAATCTCGAACAATTTAAAAAATATATTTATATCAGGTTCAGAGTGTCCTAATGAAAAATATATTTTTTTAAAAATAGTAACACTTCTGAGCAATCCCAAAAAATATTGACCACAAACTTCTTATTACTATCATAATTCATCTGTTGACAAAAATTATTCCACAGTTTATCACAACAAGACAGGAGAGAAGGCATGAGTGATTTGATGGTTTCCTTTCACCTGTTTGGCAAATTTAATCATTTTAAATACTGAGATGAAGCAGAAAAGAAAGAGAGAAGAAAGGAGGAAATGAGACACGAGGACGTGAAACACTGGGAGAATTGAACTAATTAGACTTTGTTTCTGTGAAACAAATTTTTTGCTTTATCATCTGGACAAAAACATGCGGGAAGAGGCAAACTTTCGCTCTGAAATTATGCTTTGTTTATTTTCTCGTGACAATCGCTTTCCTCGGGGAGGAAACAGCCAGAGAGCAGAACACACTCACTACGAGCGCTGCTCTGGAACTGTTACCATGACAACGCAACACACTGCTTTTAAATAGTCCGCTTCTTGTAAAAAGAAAGACTTAAAATTAAAAATACAACAGGAATAAAGTTCTAACAATTTATTCAATATTTATTTTTTGTAAATGACCATGGTATGAGCAAGGTAACGTTCTCCTAGGTGTGCATGTCATACATAAACGGGGATCACAGAAGCAAGAGATTAACGTAAAAAAAGTAAAGCGTTAAAATTTCTGGAAATAATTCATCACAAATAACGCAATCATTTGACAGCCCTAGTTTTTACATGTTCTTGTGACATTTTCCGATGATGGGGGACATATACAAAGAAAATTAAGATTAAAATTGTGTTTCTGAGTATTTGTTTATTCAAATGATTGGGAATCAGGAGTAGATGAAAAATGACGTTGGAAAAAGCTTATAAAACGTTGACATAGAAGCTACAATTGGCAGGCCACAAGCTCCCTGATCCGCTCCATTCTGATACATCCACTAGAAGACAAATAGATGAATGTACGTCTTCACTTTCCTCGTCTGAACTGGTATCTGGCTCAAAACTGTACAGCTGGATAGCTCCAATATTGCTCGCCATTTTTGTTGCACCGGTTAATGTTAAGTTGGGGGTGTGAGGGGCTGTAAACTAGCGGGAGAAAGTGTAAACAGATGGATGGCGGGAAGTGCGGACCAACTTACTCTGCGTCAACAGTAAAGTCCACAACTCAGAGGGGAATTTCTGATAAACTACTGCTGCTTGAAGAAACTATGTCCTACAAAAGGAAAGGTTTATTTTTTATTTTTTTGCTAAAAACAACATAATCACAATTAAAAGACCACTAGAAACGCTTTTACAATGATCAAAAATGATCAGAGGGAGTTCTTGAAGTTAATATACTTCTTGTTGGTGCTTTATGCATTCATAGAACGCCAAATCAAAGTCAATTAAAATAAAGTACACGTTATAATTCAAATATGAAACAAGTTAATAACTGAGAAAAACTGGCTTTTTTAAGTGACAGTGCAATTAGACAGCATACAAGTAATTTACCAGAGTTAAAAGTTAAAAACAAAGTTTGCTAAATGGATGTCCAATGGCATTTGACAAAGTTTGCCAAAACACAAAAAAGTTACATGAAGTGGGGAAATGTTTAAAGAAAAATGACTATCAGTGTACACACTACATTGATTAGACTGGTGCTTTTGCATTGTAGGGCTGTTCTGCGTTCCAGCCTGTGCTACCACACAATTATACCAGAGCAGGGGTTCAGTGTTACTGAGAGGCAGTTCGTACCTTCCACCAGTGAAGTGAGTAGAGTAACGTTGGCTGCCTTTCTTCTTCCCGCAGGCAAGTTGAGTCCGATTTTATCCAACTTTTCTCTTAGAGAGCGACCTCCATTTTTTGACTTTGCTCTGGAGAACATCACAGGAACACAGTGAGTGCACAATCTGGAAAATATTCACTTTTCTTGCCCACTCAGAAAACTGACAGAGGAAATTATACATTTTTATGTGGCTTCCTAAACAATACTCTCGTTAAGAATTTTCATCTACAAGCCAGATCTATGTTGTGTTTATTCACCGTGTGTGTGGCTGTTTTATTTTGCATGATATAAACACGCAGAAACAGCGAAGATATCCTGTCAGAAAGGGCCTTCTTTCACAAACTCTCAGATCTCCCTTCTGATTGCAAACTAATCCCCAAAACTGCCTTTCATGGCCTTTAAATGCCCTGAAAATATTTTAGAATTCTTTAAAAAATAATTAAAAAGTAAAGAATCAAGAGGCATCTGCAGAGGCCCCCAACTCAAATCGGCTGGCTCACTTTTCTGCACGACTGACTATTAAGTCTTCTCCCATGCCGGGTGAGACACAGAGCATCTTTAGGGAGGCTGAGTCCCCTCCCCATCCCGTTACTAACAAACCCCTCCCAATAGCTGTATGACCTACTTAAAAAATGACCGCTTTTGTGCATGCGGGTGCTTGTGTGCATGTCAGCATTAACAAAGGCACATGGGAAGTGGCAAACATGCACTCCAACAACAAAAGGGGTTGATCCACTCAGGGGTGTTAAGTAAAAACTGCAACCTCCCGTGCGCTCGAAGGAACGCCATACTAACTAACATATGTGCCATAAGGTCAACTGCTATGACACACATAGAACTACACACTCTGCAAAATCTTAAGAACCACAAACACACAAATCACACTCATTGAGTCTTCAAACTACTAAAAGCGTTGATGTTGCAAATCCTCAAAGGAAGCCCTGAACCAAAATTGCAGACCACATAAAGAATGTCATGAACCTTGCAAAGAAAATGTATAAATGAAAACACGGATGAGTCCCAGCAAGTCAAAGCATGTTTTTCAGAAAGGCTCCAGAGCTTCAGCTGCTGATTACTGCAGCTACACCTCCACAGTTGAATTACAAAATACTTTTTAAAGAACTGAATAATTCAAAATGCTATTCAAAACTCAGATTTGTGTGAGGTAAACACTGTATTTTTTGTTTTTTCCCTGATAAGTTTCACAAACTGGAGAGAAGAAGAAAAAAAAAACAAAGTGAAATCCAGCCAAGTTGTGGTGTTCACTGAGTCGGTGCCCTGACCTGCGTAAAACACCTCCCAGTAGCGATGCATTGAGGCACTCTGGAGGTGACAAACGCCGCTGGACTTCAGCCACCGTAACCTTGTACTTAGACGTGGAGCTCAGCAAGGAGAGGCGGCCCGGTACAGAGCAAAATACCTCTGTGGGGTTCGATACCATGCCCAGGAGTGACTCTTTTTGGAAGGGAAGGCCCAGTGAGTTGCCTTTGGGTAGAGTGACAGGACCTAGAGAGAAAGAGGGGGAGTTACGATAGATTTCGCACAAAATACTGCAAAAAAATGGTTACAGCTGAGTATTAGTAAATGTTTATACTGGCACTTTTGGAGTGTATGCACATAAACTCTAATAATCTCTAGGATACCTTTGTGGAAAAGGGAGTGTGTTTTTTGCGTGTAATCACAAGTAAGAGTATGTGTGTGCACCGTTCTGAACGACAGAGGAATCCAATGTCTACTTAAGAGGATTTTTTCTTGCAAAACTCTCCTACATTTTGAAGTTTCTAAGATATAATGTTGTTTTAAAGCATTTTTAGCCTAAACGCCATCTGAACAGATAACAGATCTTCACCTGGGCCACACACACACCTCAACTATTGATTGTTTCGTCTCACTAAGCTTAATTTCCAATGCACCAAAGTTGGGATTATTTATTTGACAGGTTTATGGCTAATAATCAACCACGAAAGCAATGACAGTTATCAGACGAACAAAACAGCACAGCACACTACAACACACAACACAACTATCTTCATCCTCACCAGCAAGAATTCCCCCCTGATAATAAGTCGTCTGTAAGCGATCAAGGTTCCTGCCACCTCGTAGTCCTAATACTGAGACAAAAATCACAGAGTCACATGAGTGCTTTAATTCTCCTCTTGTGCTGGGAATGACATGCTTTTGTTTACAAATGGAAAACCCAAATTGCCTATTGCATACCCTAGAGCATGGGAACGCTATATTGAGCCGTCACTGATTTCCGTAAGAAATGCATAAGAGTTGCTTTATTGTGCAAACAGATTTCTGCTGACATGCATGATAATCATGTCAGTGAGTTTATAACAATGATAGAAAATCTACTGTATACGTATGTTGTGTTGGTCTGACCAACAGTGAATTTGAAAATCGGTATGTTATTTTTCAACTAGTTTAGGTTGTGCTGGGTACTCTGTGTCTGTCTGTGTTGAACCTCTTTACACCTGATGACAAAGCAATGAATTTTCCTAAAACAGCCTATATACCCTACAAATCTCTAAGCACTCCTTTACATGCAAACCCAATGCCACACCCAATCAAAAAGCTGGTTATGCAGAGCCAAACTTGTTGCTTCCTTTTAAACACGTACAGAAAGGAGCTGCAACAGCGCACTGAAACCCCACTAAAGACAATTATTAGTTCTCCCTTCTAAAAGTCAACGCCGAAGTTACAAAGTTGTTCATATTGATGGCCATTAAAACTACAGCCTGTCCAATTTGAAACTGGACATTTTTTTAACCAACTCAAGAGCTAAGGAGAGGATCACAACAGGACTAGATAAAGTCATCTCATGACTGAGGGTTTTATCGTTGAGTACAATGTGAGTGCAAACAGAAGACTGCTGTTTTGCTCTGCTCTCATTCAGTGTTCTGACTCTCCACTGGAAACACTTTTCCAAGTTTGCAGGGAGTGGAAGCAAAAAATGCAGTAACTATTGAGTTACTGTTTTTATTGACTGATTTGTCTTACAAGCACTCATGCACCCCTGACACCATTTCGCAAGAGAACGGATTATTTATTAAAAAATAAAATAAAATAAAAAAAAGAAACCAGCTTACCTTTTTTGATGACAGTCTGATCTGCCATGATAATACCAGGGTCATCTACACTCTGATAAAAAATAAAAACAAGAAATTGTAATAATCGGAAAACAACGTTAAATATTTTTGTATAAAAATTAAGAGAGTTGATTTTTACCCTTCTGATAAATTGCATTTCTACACTTTTACAAGAAGGCTCTTGAGTTGGGTGTTTGTCTCACGTCAAGTGGTTATTTTCGCTAATATGCAATATATTTAAAATAAACTACTTTTAATTTCTCAGAAAGGATATTCTCTGTAAATAAGGAATGAATCCGATTCACTTACTTGGACGTCTTCCAGTCCTGGGCCCATGTCAGTAATGCCTATACTGTCCCCGATGACCGACGACTCCAGGCTGTGCGGGGGCAGCAGCTCCGGCCGCCGAAAGCCGTCCCTCCTCACCCCGGACGAACCTCCCTCCAGGCCGAGGATCTGACTCGCCAGACCGCTCCTCCCATGAGCGCCGAGCCCTTCCTGGCCCTGCCTGCCGGGCCACGGCTGCTGCTGGTTCGACGCCGGCGACTGCAGGGAGTTGATGTTGAAGGGGTCGCTCAGGTGGGAGTAGGGATCCGTGGACTGCGGGTAGGAGATAGGCTGATAGGGGGGCGGGAAATACGGGGGTTGGAAGTCCGAGCTGGCCGAGTGTGAGAGGGAAGGAGCCGGGCTGTAGAGATGCTGACTGACCGCTGGCAGGTGGGGCAGCCGCGGGTTCCCGTTGCTGTTGCCATCGTGCCTTTCCTGAGGGTCGAAAGAGACAAGGCGGCTGAGGAAGATGGCGGGAGGATGACAGGTGTGAAGCGACATTTGTCGCTCGAGGGACTGAAGTGTCAGGTAATGGTAGAATGTGGACTTTAAAACACTTATAGACAGGATGAAAGGTTTTTGTTTTAAGTCAAGCTAACACTAAAAACCATTCAAAAATATGTATTTCTTTTTTTAAACTTTTATTTATTTGTATTAATTGATTTGCATTAGCTTCGCGTTTTAAAACTAATGCATTCTTTAGGGATTTCCCCCCCAGTAGAATTAATTCATTTGTATTCCCGGTTTAAAAAAATGTTGTTTTCTTTTCTGTTCCATTTTATTTTGTGGAAACTTACCTCACAGTCATCCTCATATTTCACGTTGTCTGCTAATTTCCACAGCATTGTGCCTGCTGTAAACAGTTGCGAGGCCGAGCAGTAGAAAAAAAATGAAGGAATGTTTGCCTTGAGCTAATCCAGGTGTAAAAAAGGCTGCAGTTTAGTGTCGATCATGAACCCGACTGTTCTTCAGCTGCAACGCGTGGTAAAAGTTGTGAGGTGAAAGCTGACTGACTGCCTGCTCCACACGAGAGTTTCCACGGTCGGTATGAAGGAAAATCGTGTTTGTCAGGGAATATTGTCCCCTTATTCCTTCCTGCGCGCCGGGCTGTGCTGTGAACGTGGGCGAAGTTGCTGCATAAGAAACTTGACTCCCTCTTTTGGACAAAACAGCCACGTTCAGTCTCATTGGTCCAAAACTGAACACTGTATTTTATCAACACTGCCACTTCGGGTGGGCGTGACTCGGCGCGATGATGTCAGTCACCGCCGAAACAAACCCCGCACTGATTGGTGGGACTGTCGTCCAATCAGAGCTCTGTCCGTCGGAAGGACAGTCAATGGTGCGGCGTCAGAAACCTGACCAATCAAGTATCTGCATCATCATTTCCCTGAAAAATGAACGATTTGATTATTTTAGTTAATATAGGATGCCAAACTGACCGGCTTTTATTTTGTAAGACGTTCTTGTTCAGTATATTTCTTGACTAGAAACACAATCTATGTCATTTTTTCCATAATACAACTTATTATTTAACAAGCATTTTAATTTGTTAACAAAGAAAAAAATGTTTATGCAAAATATTTTTTTTCTGACTTATACTTTCATGGTTGACCTACTTTTGCAATAACGAGCTGCTAAAAATCACAAAAAAAGACAAAATTGTCACAACACCAATTGTTTTACTGTCCTTAAAAATAGATAGTTTATATTCTACTCTGTTAGAATTTTACACGATGAAATATCTGACCTTTTTCATAACTTTTTTTCTTTAGAAAACTGTTATTTACAATAACATAAATATATTTTAGGGCTGCACGGTGGCGCAGTGGTTAGCGCTCCTGCCTCACAGCAAGAAGGTTCCCGGTTCAAGTCCTGGCTGGGGGACCTTTCTTTGTGGAGTTTGCATGTTCTCCCCGTGCATGCGTGGGTTTTCTCCGGGTACTCCGGCTTCCTCCCACCGTCCAAAAACATGCTTCATAGGTTAATTGGTTACTCTAAATTGTCCCTAGGTGTGAATGTGAGTGTGCATGGGTGTGTGATTGTGGCCCTTGCGACAGACTGGCGACCAGTCCAGGGGTGTCCCCTGCCTTCGCCCATGAGTAGCCTGGTTAGGCTCCGGTGACCCCGAAAGGGATAAAGCGGATTGGAAAATGAATGTATTTTGGTTTTACTGCCCCTAAAACCAAAAGTGCGTATGTCTTCTTGGTTATAATGTGGTGCTGTTGCTGTATTTATTATTTTCAAAATAAAAAAAAACTTAATTTTAAACATTGCTTAATCAGGACTCGAATGTGTTTCATGTATATTTAGAAAGACCTGTAGACATTTCAATGTTGTTAAATGCTCGTTTCAAAGCGGATTGAGCCCGAGGGCTGAGCATCACTCTCTCCAAACCCCGTAAATTTCCAAGAATCCCAACAATCAACTTTATCCTATAGTCATTGCTTCTTGGTGCAGTGTTGCCCCGTTTAAAGGGCCACTGATGTCCAGATTGTTATCATACTCCAGGACAAGACTATACCACGTGTTCCTTTTTTGCTTTGTATTTTTTATATTCCTTAAAATTTCCCTTTTCCAGTTTTCTGCATTATTTAGTTAAAAGCGAGTCTAATTTAGACCAAATAGTGATTAAAATGCTTTAACCGTGTATGTCCAAGCTCAACGGTCTCATTTTGGCCTTTTTGTTATCCATCCAGCCGCGCCTTAATGTGCATGAGACCCGCGGACATGAGGATTATCTCTGTTGTCCCTCTCGATCCCGGGTTTGTTGTGATGCCAAGCAGAAACCAAATGATTAAAAAATCATCTGAGCAGGAGCAGGGACGACCTGAAGCACGGTGCGCTTGGCCTCATTGAAATGCTTTAAACAGTCCTGATGCTTGTTCCATTTTCATTGACAGTCGGCTGCAGTGAGCAGGCCCCGATTGTGTTTCCGTAAATAAAATAAGAAATAAAGTAAAATACAAGTTTATAAGCGATGATGCCGAGGGATTTGACATGTATCCTTCCACAAATGAAACAAAATTATAATTTTGAACATTTAAAAAAAACAATGCACAGAAAATATAATTATTTTGTTTTAATTTGGAAAATAAAACTATCCAGACGCAGAGTCACTACTTTTTTTTTTCTTTTTTTTATAGAGACAACATCTCACAAAAATTCAAATGATTGCTTCGGGGAGAAATAAAAAGCTTGAAACAAAAATTTATTGAGTTTTCTCAAGAGCGCAGCTCGATTACAAACGGGTGATGATAGCGGAAAGAAAGCCATAAAAACTCAACATCCTCAGCTGCAAATGTGATAAACATGAAGCAGGTTTGTTGAAGTGAAATCAGCCGTGAAGAGGGGATAAAAGCCAACTCACCCTCCAGTCTATTCTCTCCAGCAGAGACATCTACAGTGCTCCGGTCGCAGTAATCCCAACGAGACGCAGCGAATGAGTGAAACCATGGGAGGTTCACGTCTCACCCCGCACCTGACGGCTGCGCCGCGCGCATGCGCCATTCCATATCAACACCTGAGTGGAAGAATCAAAACAAACCCCAATTTTTTCCATTAAAAAAAGAAGAAAATGTGTATTAAAGTAACTTTATTCAGAGTGAACAAGCAGCTCACCTAAAAACTTTTTGGGGAATAAAGGAAAGTAAACAAACAAAAATGATGAATCGAACACAAGGAAAAGTTGGCCTTAAATTGACAATAAGCACTAACGAAACGAAATAAACAAAGAAATTCGTATAGGTTTAGGTCTAAAGGCGTGTAGACATTTTAAGATAAGGTTAATTCCTCCCCTAAGTTCGCCGCAGGCTGTGATGAAGAATTTGCTTTCAAAAGCCTCTAAAGCTTCTTAAGGCCGAAAATGGCTCCTGTTATCTGATCTTTCTGAACTGTGGAAACATCAGAGGCTTCTCGCTTTGACCGAAAAAAAAAATCGTATTTAAAGACAAGTATATCTCGTATCTTCCTGAACCACAGCCGGACACCTGTCACGAGGGGACGGAATTATCCAGGAACAAAAATCCACAAATGACCAACTATTTTTTGGATTTTGTCAGTGATATTTTACGATTTAATTAGAAAAAAAAAATGAGGAAAACTAAGTCTGACACGTGTTTTATAAAGAACTCCAATACAAAAATAAATAAAAAAAAACAATAAATATGATTCTATTGGCGTAAACATGATTCCAATAAAAATTGTATTTTCGCATATGTTTTAAGCGTTAGACAAAAGCCCTTCAGTTGATTTGGACCTTTTTTATCCGTTTTTATCATTTCTCAACTATCTTGTTCGAGCTTTAAGAGAAAAATAAAATATAAGATTTAAATGTTCATTCATGTATATAAAGTATATTTTTACCATGTGATCGTCTTTCCATCCCAGTGACAAAGACGCATGAGGACAAGGACACCTTTCTTAATAGGCATATTAGGCCTATTTAATCTATATATAGTCTAGAATCCAAATTAGTTGTCCAATATGGAGGAAATATTTTATTTACAATTTTAACTACTCTCAGCTTTATGTTTATGTAAAACTTGCAAAATTATTCTATCCAAAACGTGAATAAGTTCTCGTCTGCTTCCAAATTAACTGCAGTGTCCCAGCAGCTAATAGGCATGTAAATTCCACACAGGGATGATCCATCACTATTTAAAACCACAAATCTTAATGCAGACCAATAAATAAATACATGGTTACAGAAAAAGGTTCTTCCGCCACCTTGTGGTCAAACCTGTTCATTACACCCTTTCTGACGAACTGTTATACTGTGGCAAGAAGCAGTCAAGACCCAGTCAAGCAATCATGTGAACATCCCATTTGATTGATACATTTTACGTTTTCCTAAATTCTGAGCTTTTTCACTGCTAGTCACATCAGTGAAATTCATACTAAAACAGACAAACAAAAAATATGAACAAATCCTGGTCTTCATGTCCTTTTCAATGAAAACTTATAGGGGCAGAGCATCCATCCATCCATCCATCCATCCATCCATCCATTTTCAGAATCAGATTCCTTTGGGCAAAGACAGGGTGAGAGCAAAAGAAAAAATAAAGTAAAAGAAACAGATGAAGGGTCACTGTAGAGCATTTATGACTGAAGGTACTCCTATCCCACCACATACATCACAATGTGTCTTTAATGTTTTTCACAATTGTCTTTTTTTCAGTGTTTCTCCTTCTGCCGCCACTAAGTGTCCCCCTTGACCCCTACCAATCTCTCCAAATGGTCTTAGTGTTCTCCTGGAGGTTTCTTCCTATGGGTTACCTGGTGGAGAGACCGAGGGATGGATTTGACTGAGATATGATTGAGAAGTGCTTCTATAGCCATAGGGAAATGCCGTCAATGACATTGATGGGAAAGTGGATGTTGTTACAGATTATGTAAGCATCTGCATAGATGTCATAATCCTGTAAAAACTTTACATGATTTTTTTTCTGGATAACTGCTGATATCAAGTACATTCTGAATAGAAGCTGGCATTCAGGGATGGAGACAGTGGGAGGCTTACAGCGGGTACAGAAAGTATTCATCAAACCCCTTTAAATATTTAGACTTAGTTTAATTGCAGCCATTTGTCAAAATCAGCAAAGTTCATTTATTTCTCAATAATGTATAATGAGTGCTCCAGCTTGACATAAAAAACAAAGGTGTAGACATTACATTTTTTTTCTGACAAGGTGGGGCTCTCTCTATGGAAGCGTATTGCATTCAATAAAAAATGTGTATAAACATAATTTTAAACAGGTAATCTTGGTTTAAACGTTGTCCGTGATTTTCGTTCTATTTTAAAGAACTACAAACAGGAATGAAGACCCCTCCCCCCTTTTTTAATACACAAAAAAAAAATATTTGAATGCAATTCGCTTCCATACTACTCAGCGTACATTACTGAGAAATAAAATGAAATGTCCTTATTTTTGGCAAATGGCTTCAATTATACAAAGAGGGACATATTTAAAGGGGTCTGAATACTTCTGTAGCCACTGATGTGCTCAGGCAGACCTGAGGGGCCAGGGCAGAGTGTAAGAAGAATCTGGAAAAGAGGCTGCAATACAAAAACACAAGAGAAGTGTAGAGAGGGATGACGAGAAGCATATCTGGCAACGACAGGATTGTCCTTCATGTCATAAGGATGACTTTTCAACAGCTTTGATTGCCAAGTCCAGGCATGGGGTTTTTCAGGTACCCTCTCTCTACTCATGGCTGAATACCTGGAACAGGTGTGTCCAGCCAATCAGGAAAACAAGTAAGAGTACAGCTTTTAGTGCCCACTTCTGGTCCATCCCCAACCGTCTGCAATCTAACTTCAGGAGATCGCCGATTGGATGATGGCGTTTGCGTTTGGTTTTGTGTGACTGTCAATCATTTTATCTAAGAGGGAAAAGCAGAATGATGTTTTGCTGTAAAGTGCTGTAAAGAATGGTGAATTCACCAGACTTTTGCTGCAGCTGTGGCCATAAACTTAAAGAGGAATCTTCTGTGGAAGACACCCTTCAACCTTTGAGTAAGTAAATGATCTTAATCAAAGGTTTCTAGTAGCCTGTTACTATTCTATTGCCTGCAACAACCCTAACAGACAAAATGATTGACAGTCAGACAAAACCAAATGCAAACGCCATCATCCAATCGGCGATCTCCTGAAGTACCTACCCTTTCCGGTTTGCTTTTGGTTTTCATTTTCCCAAATGTCATTTTGTTACCCGACTTTTTTTTTTTTTTTTTTAAGTAATTGTGGTTGTGAGTTCCCAAATGTAATCTTGTTTTCTCAGTATTTGTTTTACTTTTACTTACTGTTTTACTTTTGTTACTTTTCGAACTTGTTGTTGGGATCTTTGAAATATTTAATTGGTTTTGCAAAAAAAATATTTTGCTTTCTGGAATTTTGTTTTGATTTTTTAAAATGTAATGTTATTATTATATATATATATATATATATATTTTTACATTTTCGTTGTGATCTTTAAAATGTTTCATTTCATTATATTTTTTGAAAAATGTCTAAACCTGCTTAATTCCCTCTGGGGTCAGGTGGTGGCTGGAGCCAGTCCCAGCCACTGTCGAGTGAAGGCAGGGTACACCCTAAACAGATCGCCATTGCAGTAGGATGATAAAATATAATATAAACAATAAAACATTTCACACACACACAAAAAAAAAGTTACAAATAGAAATTTTGATGAAAATCTCAGATTTGACCATCTTTGTAGAGACATTATTCATGTTCCTTTATTTCACCAAAGTAGAGTTATTTGTTTTAATGTTACTTACCTCCTAAAATTAAGATCCCCCTCTGTGATGTCATGTGACACATGAAAGATAACACTGTGTCACATTTCCTTATGAAGACGTTGTAAGTTGTCAGTTGTAATCTGGTCTGCACTGTAGACTGAAGCCAGTGTGTGACTTTCACACAACACACCTGAGGCCACTCCTACTTCTGCTTGGTGATGAGGCATGATTCAAGTCATTTTTTTAGATGTGAGTCTGAGAGTTTGGAAATGATTACCTCATGACTCCTTGTGCCTTTTAAAACTGACTTCATAAACTGTAAAACCAGGCACGTGCATTTGTGTCTTATCACAAACTTCTAATCTAATAGTTTGAATC
The DNA here is from genome assembly GCA_036245035.1 of Adrianichthys oophorus. Taxonomy (NCBI): domain Eukaryota; kingdom Metazoa; phylum Chordata; class Actinopteri; order Beloniformes; family Adrianichthyidae; genus Adrianichthys; species Adrianichthys oophorus. Next base: position 18,266,165 of record BSAI01000073.1, on the reverse strand, counting down.
ATAAAATAAAAACAAGTGGGGACTTTGGTCAGCTATGTGAAGCAATCATGAAACAAAGGAAAATCTATACCACACCTCTGAAAAATGTAATAAGGAGTTTCCTCTGAGAACATACCATAGCAGGGTGTTGGATTGCTGCTGCCATCTCCAGTAATCAGCGCACGTCACAGATTTGTATTACAGAAATGTTTGCAACACATAGGACACTTAAGTCATTTTGGGGGATTTTACTGGTATTGAAATCTGCATGTAGTTGATAAAAATGTACAAAGTCCCAACCATGATTCAAAAATAAAAGGTCAGGAACAATATTTTATAACAACAGAAGTGTAGAAGCAGCAAGTTTTCTTACTGTAATTCTGTTTAATTACAAGAATTATTTTAGAAAGCGTGAGTTCAGAGTTAGAGAACATATTCAAGTTACTTTTTACATCATTTTCCTGCTTCCTGTCTGCATTCAAAATGAGTCCTTTCACACATCCAACCAGCCTGCTGCTACCATGTTTTGCATAATCTTTGTATTTGTTAGTGTCTAATGATCAGGTCTTTCAAACGTCATATCTCATTCAGATTTTGAGTTTCCCCAAAGAGATTAAGTGCACCATTTTGACATTTGTCCATGCTCTGTGTGGTTGTTTTTATTGTTTTATTAAATTAGTTGAGGCCTGCCAGGTGGAACAGTGGTTAGCGCTTAAGCTTCACAGCGAGAGGGCCTTTAAATTCTGGCTGGGACCAGTTTCATGTTCTCTGTCCGTATGTGGGTTTTCTCCAGACTTCTGGCTTCATCTCAGTCTAAAAACATGCCTCATATGTAGGTTAATGCTGACTCTAAATTGCGCCTAGGTGTGATTGTGTGGCCCTGCAACAGTCTGGCGACCTGTTCGGGAGTATCCCACCTTTGCCAATCACTTGCAGCTCTGTGACCCTGAATGGGATACAGCAGGTGAATTAAAATAGTTGAACTGCAGAAGATAAAAGAAGAAAAGCAAATGTATCTGTGCGCTCCTGTGAATGCCAGAGTGCAGATCAAACTCTCATCTTCACAACAACCCAATGTGGGAACAAAGATGAGCAAATTAAAAAACAAACTATTTTTTCATAGTACATTTACTTAATCCCATTTGAAGATTATTTGTGAGGAGAAGGCCCCACTTTCAATTTAAGAGATTTATTTAAAATAGTGTTTTTTTTCTTCTGCAACAAAATTGAGTTACTTTTTACATAAAACGCCTTCCACAAAGGTCCAAAGAAAACCAAATAAACAAAGGAAAGTTCATTGTCGAACAGAGAAAGTTTGTGATGCCACCCACCTCCAGCAGACCAGTAAAAAGATCTTGATGCAAAAGCTACCAGATCTAAACCTTCATTGTCTTGTTCTTATAAACAGCGTCTGTGTTGCATTTCTGCTTCAGTTGAGTCTGAGGAGTCAGTGGTAATAGAGCACATCAAACAAACAAGGAAGCATATGCCTCAGAGTTAAAGTGCTGCTTCTTTGCTCTCTGGCAGCTGAAAAAGCAAAGACAGAGAAATGATTTCGTTTACCTATTATGTTTTATTATATACAAGGTTTCCTGTTTCCTTTTCAAATTGTTATCACATTTGCAGGAAAGAGAGAATTTAGGAACATCTGCGTGAATATATTTCAGGAAATATTTTACTTTTATTCAGACATTCAATTAAGCACTCACTTGTTTCAGAGGCAAAGGAGCAGGAAAAGGCTCTAAAATTCTACTTCAACAATCAATTCAGGCTGAAATTTGATGCAATATATGGTATTAGCCACGTTTCAGTTCCCTCACATTTGGCTGAGAGATTATCCGATAGAGGAGGGTCTGACTTAACCGAACTAAAAAGAACTAAAAGAGCATGAATGAGAACTTGTTCCACTTTGATCCTTCAGTCAGGAGAAACTCTCAGAACTTTTCTCAGGATGGAAACACAGAAGAACCATGTTGATGGAAATATCTCTGTTGTTTCTAACGAAACAAAGCAGCTAAACATCTCAACACAAATTCCTTTTATTTAGAGTAAAATAAAACTTAATTGCCAGAACACATTTAATCTGCCTTCATGCTGTCAAACTGATTTTTTAATTATAAATTTGGCTTACATTTTGAAAAATGTTCCTATCTTAACGTGTTCAAAATGCAAAAAAAAAGTTTTAAAAAAAGGTGAATTGTTGATTACAATGTTTCATTTGCATCTTTACACAAAGACACTTAATGTCAGCTCAAACCAATCCTTTTTACATCTTTTTTCTTGTTTACTAAAGAGTGAAATCACTCTTCTTTCTCCCATCACTGCTATTACACTTTTAGCTTTCTAACCATTTTGTCACCCTCTCATCAATTCCTAAGCTACCCGTGTGGCTGGGGACACATACTGAGCGTGAATACCCAGAGGGGGGGAAAGAAAACGACCTGATCCTCTTAGGAAGATGTTTGCAGCATGTAAACACCAAGAAACTGGGGACTGAAGAGGAAAGCTGGAAACCAGTCAACGGGGATAGTAATAAAGCTCAACTGGGTAAAAGGATGAAAAAGAAGTTAAAAACCATTTAACTAAAGGTGTCTTTAACAATTCAAACAGGTATATTTCTGCATTGAGTGCTTGCTGTTAGAAGTGATAAGGAGTGTGGGTGACCCAGTTGGACATTTGGTCTTTAGAGCGCTTGGCAGAGCTGTGGGTGGTGAACAGAGATTTAAAAGCTTCAGACTTCTCCTCCAAGTCTTGGATGGATCTTTTGGTGGCAGAGGTTGTGGAGGACTTGGAACTTTTAGAGGAGCTGGAGGATCCAGAAGGTCCGGCCACAACTGGGTGGTTAAAAAAAAAGATTTAAAACATATTTAAAAGAAAGGAGGACAGCAAGTAAAAAAAAAAGTACAATCTTCATAGATATTTTAATTACGTTTTAAAAAAATGAGTATTTATGTTGGTCTTAGTTAAAAAAAGATGCATTTGTTTGAAAAAAAATAATGTAGCTCTCTCTAAACATCAACTAGGTGCAGACTAATAATCAGTAATCTCTACTAAATGTTGAAAATCTGACCAGACATTCATAAAACCTTAAGAATTTTTTAAAGCTATGGCTTTGAGTCATTATAATCTCACTAAGCATCAACTTTTTTTTTACTATGCATCAACCTTCCTGTCTGTCCTGTTCCACAACTAACGACAGCGACTGATGACAAACGAGCTCTTTCTGCCTCTCACTCAAGACTGTTCAGAGACTGCTGTAAGTGATTTTAATTTTAATGAAATCTACTTCTGTCACTTTCATGAATTCAAGTAAAACAATTGCATTATATTTTGAAATATATTTTCTACCTTTGCTCGTTACCTTCTCTTCTGTTTCATAAAGGAAAATGTGAACTTTTTGTTACTGAGAACCTTTAATGTGAAAACAGGAGACTGGGAACGTTCGCAACATTTTTCTCAGAGAGAATCTAAAGTAAAGAATAAAAACGGGAAATCTTTCAGCAGTGAGCTCTCCACTCTCTCTCTCTATATATATATATATTCATAAATTGTACAAGTTTTGCATTAGAAGTTTTATCATTTCCTCATTGTTATATATATATATATAT
>BSAI01000073.1:18227586-18262568 GCA_036245035.1 Adrianichthys oophorus | reverse complement strand
GCATTAGAAGTTTTATCATTTCCTCATTGTTATATATATATATATATATATATATATATATATATTCACACACACATATAAACATTTTTATAAATTGTACAAGTCTTGCATTAGAAGTTTTATCATTTCCTCATTGTTGGAAAAAGCAGTAAATCCACAACAGGGTGTTGGATTGGTAATACAATCTCTGGTAAATATTTGTCTCACACGTTACAAGATTGTATTACGGAAATTTTTGCGAAAGGAAAACATAAATAAAAGGGTAGTCTTTCAACTAATCTTTCTCAGCAGTGACTTTTTCCATTGTTTTTGAAGTCCTACTCTAACCACATTTTTTTTCTTTTGTAAAATCATTCCCAGTAGTCTTTTAATAATGTCTGTAAAGTTTTTAGCCAAAATCAAACAGTCTTTGTAATTTTTTAAGGTATATTTTATGTCCCATTGTATCATTAGACATACAATTCTGGCTCGCAGGCAGAACTGTTGGCTTGGAGAAACCCCTCCCCCTCCCTTCCCTTAAATATGATTATGTTGTTTTTAGCTAAAATAAAAAAATGTGTGGTTTTCTAGGGCATAGTTTCTGCAGAGCAGCAGGAGTTAATTAGAAATACACCACTGAGCTGTTTGCAGGACCATTAGCGCGGCGAAACCTTCCCTCATTTCCCATCATCCATTTTTTACGCTCTCTCCCACTAGCTTACAGCCCCTCACAACTCCAACCTAAAATTAGCGGTGCAACAAAATTGACAAACAATATTGGAGTTATCCCGCTGTACAGTTTTGAGTCAGGTGCCAGCTCAGACAAGAAAAATGAAGACACTCATGGCTCAACAGTAGTTGTCTGTGGATACATCAGAATAGAGCAGAGCAGGGAGCTTGTGGCCTGTTGATTGTAGCGTCTACATCACTGCTATACGTTTTCTCAAACTGTATTTTATCATCTGCTCCTGAGGCACAACGATTTGAATAAAAAAAAAAAAATCTTTGAAATGCAATGGCTTCCATCATAAGAAAAAAATACCACAAGAACACATTAAAAACACCAAAAACATGATTTTCATCAGAGCGGGTCTCTAAACACAATCTGATCTCCAGTATTACAATCAAAATTAAACTGTATTTGTGATATTATATAACAGCCTTCAGATTCTTCACATTCTCTCTAGGTGGCATCACCTTTAAGCACCGACTATATTTTATTTTGAATGAAAATTTTAAATGGGTTAGCTACAGCACATCATATTCAAATCCTTATGCAAATGAAGAGGCATGTTTTGCAGCATTCTGTTAGCTTAATAGTTTTGTTTATGTAAACTCTAAAGCATTAATCACTTCCATGCTCTGCTAAAGACTTAAACAAACCTTTGGATTCTGCAGGTGTAGATACACTTTCAGCTTCTTTGGTCTTCTTTGATTTCTAAAAATGCAACAAAACATTAAACACCAATTTCAAGTTTCATAAAGTTCAGCCCACTGCAGGTTTATAAGTTTTTTTTTTAAAATTGCAATTTAGCTTTTCATTTGTTAAAATAGGACCTTGATCTTTGCTTTGGCTCGCCTCTCTTCCATCTTCTCCCTCAGCTTGTCCACCTCTTCCTTTGTGCCATTGAGCACAACAATGTTGTCATCTTCAAAAGGATCTCCACACTGAAATACAAACAGAAAATTCTTACAAAAGAAAAAAAAAAAACAATAAACCCATTATTTATCATCAAGTGTAACTGTATTTCATATTCAAAGTATTTTTTAAAAAAATAAAACACCACCTTGCAGTAACATTACAACTTAAGGTTCAGTGTATTGACCGATTGACATCTGTAAAATAAAAGTATCTATGGTGTTAGATATACTGAAAGAAAGATAAACACTGAACCATTTTTACAGTCATATTTCAGATTTTTCATAATTTTTAAGACTTGGTGAATAATCTAGAAACACAGTGTTTTCTACTAGCAGGATGATCATTTTTCTCCTCTTTGTGGAACTGGCAAGTGTCCACAATCATATCTTAAACAAACAGAGACCATGTGAGCTTCACTTTGTTAACCAGACGAACCTGTTTTTTTATTGCTTGCTTTTTTTTTAATTACCGTAATTCTCGTTAAGAACAAAGTTTCTTTTTAACCAAAAATCCTCGGTTCCCAGGGTTACACCGTCCATCAAGCCCTGTCTGTAACCGCCTGCATCGAATTTAGATCCAATTATAACATATTAACCTTACAAGTCTAAATCGTATCTGCCCTTTTCTTTTTGCAAAAGGAACAGACTGAAATTTTAAACACTACAAAAACAGGCACCTAGTGTCATATTTTATTTAAATAAGCACAAAAAAGATCTACCAGTGGGGTAAGAAAGATGATCTTACCAGGACTTCTTATTTTAAGAAAAAAAAGTCACTAAGACTGACAAAAAAAATAAGACAAATGTTCTTGAAACAAGGGTCTTTTTACTTTCTTGAGATTTAGTTTTTGCTTTGTAGTGTTTGCATTAAAGTATTTCCTGAAGGTAAAAGAGTAAAAGTACTTTTTTCCAACTTCTTTCAGTCTTTTTTTTTCTAGGGTTCGTTGCATTTGGGGTGGCAAGCACATCTAAAACTTTCACTTCAGATGTGAACTTTTAATGGGACACAGTGATTGCTATCTTGCGTTTTAGTTACTACTTCCTGGAAGTATGAAATGCATTCACCAGAATCAATTTTCATCTGTTCTTGAGAAGTTGTTAAAATTTTCAAGTATGTAACAGGACAGACAACAAAATGTAACAACTAAAAAATCCATGTCACCTGATAATCTGGATAAAAATTACAATGTTTTTTTTTTTTTGTTAGCTTTAAAGATGTTTTTTATTTAGGGGTCTACATTTAAGGGGAACAAACAGAGTAAAGATGGTGGTGTGTAAAGCATTTCTATAGACTGATGGATGGATTTTTGTACAATTGTAATTATTTGTGATCGACATTTAGTAGACTAAAAAGCAGGAGTGTAACATATTACAGGTGTATGTGATTGCCGATTTGATTCAGTACTGAAAAGTGCAGGTGCCGTTTTTCAGATTTCTTGTGTTTCTTGCAAGATATTTTAGTGTATATTACATATGTGTACAAACAAACAAGTATTTAACAGGAATTATTGTCAAATCCATTCACATTTTAGTTTAATAAAGTTCAGCACACTGTTGTTTCTCCACATCAAAATAATAAAGACAAAACATTATTAGAACATTATACCACACTGTATGGTCACATGTCTTTGCTAAATTGAAAGTGTTTCCACACATTGGACTGTAATGATGGTTTGATCATTTCTTTCTGACATCACATGAATATTGCTCACTGTGATGGCATTTGGTAGTTTTGATTTTATACTACAATAAAGCCTACCCCATCTGAATCAAAATAGTGCTTTCCAATATCAATATAATTGATTTGTTTCATTTTGAAACAATTTTCTAATGGTATAGGTCAATTCGATTAACATCTTGCCACAGACAGGTTGATGTGGTTGGATTGTAGGATTAATATAAATTGATTCCTAAATTAAGTCAATAAAATTGTTACACTCCTACTAAAAAGACTATTATAGAACTATTTAAAGCAATTTTTGTCATGAAGTGAGTAGGGCCAGTGTATTTTTAGTTAAACTTATAAATTAAAATTCACTTTTGCTTAAATGAGTGTGTCAAAAACTGAAGGCTAACAATTCCTTTCTTCCTTACAGAGATTTTGATTCAAGTATTGTCAAAACCCGAGAAGCGCCAGAGAGACTAGGGTGTAAGTATTCACAAATGTATCATTTTTATCTACAACCAGAAAACTGCAAGTGAGAAGATAGCCTAAAAGGAAAACACACCCATAACAGAAATATTGAACACAAGCAACAATTTTTATCTAAAACTAGAAAAAAGTAAGTGAGATGATAGCCTCCTAAAAGGAAAACACACCCATAACAGAAATATTAAACACAAGCGACCGGCAGGGGATCCATTGTTTGATTATAATGCGGGCTCAGTGGGTTTGAACTCCGGCCATGTGCTGTGTTCAACAGAAGGGGGATAATCTCAGAAGCTGACCAGGCAGCAAACAAACGGTGCATGCAGCTCTAAAGTCAGTAACTGCCATTACCAAATGACACACAGACATCTACTGAGCCAAACACCTAATCATCAAATTAGTAAATAAGTCAACCAGAATCTTGCAGCAGCTGGTGAGGGACAGAGATTGAGGGTGTTCAGTGAGGCGACATTACAGACGCTTGGGCTGCACTGATGAGCTGCTGTTCAGCAAAAGTTCAGAGACCAAAAAATAGTCACTTCTGGTGATAAAAAAAAAATATGTGAGGTAAATCAATGGAAATCAGGGGGATTAAAAAAAGATGCAAGCAACAGTAGGCAGGAAACTGCATGTGGGAGGAGAGTGGAAAAAAACGATAGGAAGTGTGCGCACGATGTGCGAGTATGTTCTTGCATCAGGTGTGGTGCGTGTGATTGGGTGTTACTGTTGGTAACCAGGCAGGGATGGACCTTGTCTCGTGGGGATGTGGGGGGAGCGGCTTAATCAGCTATGAGTACAGCCAGAAAATAACACAGACACTAACAGAATCTTGAGCTGAGGGAACTCAGCCTTGCTGCCCGGATGAAACAAAGCAAGCAAGGCAAACAAATTTAGTTTGAATACCGTCAGCACTGCTGCTCCATTTGCTCAAGCTGCCAGTGGGAATCCTTTTTGTTCCTCCCAGGAGTTCACATGGATTGTAGGAACTTAAAGAGGACTTCAGTAAATGAACCAAAGAAATGCTTAAATGACAAGTTTCACTTTTTTTGCAAAAATAACTACAGACTGACCTGCCTTGAAGGTAAATAACTCACATTGATATCTGTTTTAAGATTTTAATTTTGCATATTTTCTTTACATATGTAGATGTCTAACATGGATATAAGCCTTTGCTTTTGATTTCTTTGTTTCATGAGAGTCATAAATCAACTATTAGAGGATGTACCTCTGTTGTAAATGCAGACTCTAGAGAGTTTCTGTCAGGAAAGAGGTTTACTTGAAAAAAATATATCAGTAGAGACATTTTTGAAGCAGTTCACCGGTGAAATCAATATCTTTAGTGCTAGTCTCAACAGACAATTGTTAAATGAAGACATAAAAAAAATACTAATATTTGGCCTAGAAAAAAATAATAGATTATGTGTAAAAATACAGCAGTAAAATGAAGTGGCATAGCAAAAAATACGACATTACTGATCAATTGAGAGAGACAAATGGAGGATCTTTTTATGGATGTTATATAGCACCTTTGTGACATGAAAAACTAAAATCCAAACTAATTATGAAACACAAACGCAGCACACTAACAAAAAATTTAAAAGGGGGAATTTAGTGTATAAAAATAGGACAGAAGGTTAAAAAGACAATCCAAGATGAAACACTAACGAAATGATAATCTTAACAAAACAGCATCAAAGTCCATATATGTTGTGCAATGTCAATGATTAACATAAAAAAGCGGAAAGAAAATCTGTTTCCTAAAGATGATAAAATTAAAGTAGAAAGTAAACACATAAAAAAATGTAAAGGTACATAAAGGCCAAAAAACATCACCAAAATAACTAAACACAGAATTCCTAGAATAATCAGGACACAATTAAACAAGAAAACACAAAAGAACACAAAATTGGACCAAGACGACAAACGGAACAAGCAACATTATGATGTCTATGATGTAATACTTCAACACCAATACTCGAAACTCAATGGTTGCATGTCAACACTTGGAATAAACCTCTGTCAAGTTTGAGAACAGCTAAACAATTACATTCTCACAAATATTTGCTGTCAGTGAAGCTTTACTTAACAGCATATGCAAAATATGTTGTTACATTTTTTACAATTTAATTTATCTTAACAAACATTTAACCATGAAAGTTCTAAGTTCTAAGTTCCTCTTATTTAGAGAAGCAGTAGATACAAATCACTTATTGCTGATAAAGATGTGGCTAACACATGTGTACCAAAATGTAATACAATAAATCAATGTTCCAAAAATACAAATACATTTTGCGAAATAACAAATCCCTAGAAATTAGTATATGTATTTTAAAATATCCAAAATTAGAAAATGCACTAATCCTGGCTGATAACAGATTCTCATATAGTAGAATCTGCTTTGTGCAAAATATATTTGTGCAGATTCAAATATCTTTTAAAAGCTAAAAATGAAAGCATATGCAAATTAAATATCAACAATATTTTTTAAAATAAAGTATTATTTTAACATTTACTAAGAAGACTAGTTTGAAAATTCATTGCATTACCTTCTCCTTTAACTAAGTTTAAAAAAAAGGGAGTTAAATACTATCGAGCTGACAAACTGCAGGGAGAAAAAATGAGTAATAATTTTACAAACTGGGAAAAATAAATTATATGTTTTTAAATACAGTCCCTTATCAATGGATCAGCACTTACCTGCTTAATACCAACATCAAGCTTTAGTATATTTTTGATAATTTCTGTTGGGTATTGGCTCTGCAACATCAGTCAGAAAACACCTGGTGGATTTATGATCCACACAAATGCTATTTTTTGCCTAAAGAGGCTTGACTGAACAAACAATAAAGAAATCCTCACTTACTAGATAGCTGACAAAGCTTTTATAACTAAGACTGACACTGTTAACATTTTTAAAGTGCTACTTTTATAACCTTGGTTAATAAAAAGATACATTAACCTATTTAAAAATGATTAAGTGTTGCTCGAAGAAGATTGACACTCTCATATTATCCTGTTTCTTTAAAAATAGGAAGGAAAATGTTTTCTTCTCTAAAGAGGTTTTTCTATTATTAAAGATAATGCTTCTTTCCTAATTTGACAACAGTTTTGTTCCACTCCCTTATATTGCTTATTCCATGTGTAAAAAAAAAAAGCTACAATAAGAGCATATTCATTTTAAAGAAATCCATGTATTATACTACATACTGATGTAACATGTGAGATGAAACAATATCCATTGTTACAACAGCAATAAACTTAACTGACAGGAACTATCCAAGATGAGAGTTTATATGAACTAGATTATAAGATACTATAACTGGTTTCATCAATTAGACATAACCTACATATCTAACCCCCTTTTAGTATTCCAAAAGGGTCTGAAAGAACTTTGCAAATAACTGAACCAAATGTCTTTTTCCCAGGAGCTTCATCTGTGGCGGTGCTGGAGTACAACAGAGAAACAAGACTAATATGTTCCAGCTTGAAGGAAAAAAATGCAGCTTTTTGTTTTGTCTCGGAATAAGTATAATTATAGTTTCATTTATCTATTTCAAAACTAGAATTGGAACCGAACCAAAGGACCTGCAGTTTTTTGACTGCAGAAACTTTTCCAATGAATGTAGGGCCTTTCTGCCCAACTTAGTAACAGCTGCACAATGGTATCGGCGTGACTGCCAGGTACGTCTCTGTTTATGTGTGTGTGTTTAATTTGTTAAATTAAATGCAAAGAAACTTGTTGATGCAACCTCTGATGCAACTAGTAATATTTTGGAGATAAATGAATACATGCTTTAGCCATAAGATTTAAGGGTAACACACATTGCGTGCATTGGCAACAACAATGACAACAATCTAACCTTTTGGCCAAAATGTAAATGAAAACACTAGTTTGATTAAGTTTGTCATTACCTATTTAATGACTAAACTCTAGGGGTCATATAACTACAGCTAGTTGTCTGTCTTAGTATTGCTTTTTCTTCATCTACAAAAATAAACAAAACACATCTACAAATATGATGGAAGACAATCATCTTGTGGCTGGTATGTTTAAAATTCTAAAAGCTAATGTTTAAAATGCAAGCTGTCTAAAATGGGCAAACCTGCAGGTGGCCCGCACAAAATAGTAAGATCGCAGAACACTCTGAAAGGTGAAAGTAATGTAAGATTAATGTACAATTTTTCCCATGAACATGCTGTGAGCAACTAGTTGGATTTTTCTTTTTTCAACTCCCCCTGAACCCTGCACACTGTGCAAGTGACCTGTTAGTGCTGTTCCACACACTCCTTACATGCTTTTTGCATGCTTCTTGACTGTTAGAAATTAGGAAATTAGACAATCGGCGTGGAATTTGTGGGGGCCTTGTACAGCACTTACATATCATGTATACACCCCAGCATGCAGCGTTTGAATGCGGTCAGTAAGGAGCCAATATTTGCATCTTACCAAAGACTAGAGTGTGGCGAAAGCATACGACAGCATCCCCGGTACATCATAAGTGTGTTAAACTTAAAATTAGGTTTGTCAACTTTAACGTACGCGATTAATTTTAGAGAAAAAAATGTGTTAACATTTATTAACGCAGAATAATTAAACGTCAGAAGTGACCGTCCTCCACTTTGCATCAAACGGTTCAGGCTTCCACGGTGTACGTTAATTTCTGAAAATGTGTACTTTGTGGGACACCATCCCGCTTATAAGATGGTCACTTACAAAAGAAATACATTTTCAATGGATTTTTAGTACTTTATTCTTGTTATTCTTTTTGTTGGTTTAGATCGCTTTTTCGCAAAAAGTGGACTCTGATTGGTTGTGCGGTCCGTTGTCAGGGTAACACAAGAACACATAGCTGGGCCAGCAGATCTCGACTGCAGCTGCAAAGGAAAGAAATCTCTATGCTGATGGTCATGATAGGTTCCATAAAGCATCAGTTCAGAGAGAAAGTTCACCTCCTACCGCTTGTTTTTGTCCAAAAGATGAAGAAGTTGTTTTTTTTCCAAAGAAGCCTGCGCAGTGATATTGAACATTTGGGCCATGTGACTAAAACCTTTTTTAAGGTGTGCATCAACACCCAGCAGCCAATTAGATTTGAGTATTCACCTGGACCATTTAAAGTGCAGAGACGCAATGTTTGTTTCTTATGGCTGTATAACGGCATCTTTGTTTTCTTGGACTGCAGACATAAAAACCTTTGCAGTTCTTTACAGTTGTGTTTTTCTTACTGTTGATGTGTCTTGTCCACACAAATTACATTACTAGGGTATCTGAGTTAACATTTTACAAATTAAAACAATGCAGACAATAAAAATGAAGGTAAAATTTCTCTCTGGACTTTTTTTGTTCAAAAGCCGCATATTGTCGTAAAAAAATTACCTAGTAAAACATTGTGATTAATCACTATCCAAAAGTGAATCTGATTACATTTTTAATAGACTGACAGCACAACTTAAAATTTCTTTACTTATATTTCATGATACACTATACCCACATGCACAACAATCGTATATTCAATTTTCAGGACATTCCTTAAGATGGCTGCTGTGCGGCTCAACCTTCCGTACGACTGCATGTCACTAAGGCGTTAAAGCTTGTCCAGACAAAGTGTGTGTGGAGCTTCTATAGGGAATATTATTCTGTAAAGCTTTGATGTTTATCAAACACAACTTGTGTGTGTGTTGGTCTTTTGAGAGCAAATGATGTACTCCAGATTGATCAAGCATTGTAAAAAGTAAACAACAATAACAGTGCAAAATAATGCTTTAATGACATCAGGATTCACACATTATTTCTGTTTTTGTCAACAGGTGGAAAACTACATCATGAAAAACAATCTGGAGTGTTCAAATTTGATCAGAGACTTGCACTTTATTACCAGACCCCTGAGTCGAGAAGAGGAAGAGTATCCCTTAGCTTTCATTGTGACTATTCACAAAGATCTGGAGATGTTTGTGCGTATGCTACGAGCTATTTACATGCCCCAAAATGTGTACTGCATTCATATTGATGCTAAGGCTCCATTGGAGTACCAGGTAGCTGTAAGGAGCTTAATTAGATGCTTTAAAAATATACATCTTTCCAGTCAAAGTGAAACAGTGACCTACGGTGGATTTTCACGCTTGCAAGCAGACCTAAATTGCATGAAAGAGCTAGTTAGGTCAAAGGCAGACTGGAAGAAGGTTGTGAATTTGTGCGGACAGGATTTCCCAATCAAGACCAACCTGGAACTTGTGCAGTACTTGCAGAGCAGCGTGTGGAGGGACAAAAACCTCACACCTGGGATTAAACAGCCAGCGCACATCAAATATAGGACAGAATTCCAGCACAAGGAGCTTGTAGGATCCCATGTCATTCAAATAGGACAGAGATGGAAAAAGGATCCTCCTCCTGATAATCTGCAAATGTATTTTGGAACAGCGTACTATGCTCTTACGAGAGGGTTTGTGGACTTTGTTCTGAAAAGCCCGATAGCCCTCAACCTCTTGAAGTGGTCCAGAGACACCTACAGTCCAGACGAGCATTACTGGGTGACTCTTAACCATCTCAAAGGTAAGCTTTGGAACACACAACAGGCTACCACTGATTTTGAAATATTGTACCAAGCATGAATTGTAATCTCTTCTTTTTCATCTTCTTTATTTAACTTTAATTTGACATAACGGTATAATGATGAAATTTCAGGTAAAACTATCTAAATATACAAATGACCTATACACTTGTCAAAACTATTTGAAAATGCATAAAACAAAGTCTGAAGCCTGGAGGAGAATGTATGACTGATTGTATGAATCTGTGTCACCACCTGTCCACTGACACAACACCATGCTAGAGACAATAGCACTATTACTGGCATACTTGCATAAAAAAAAAGTATGATAGAAATCTGTGCACAATTGCATAGAATTTAGGGACTTCTTTAAACATAATGAACTTACAACTTGAAATGATTTCATGCCATGTGTTAGACAAGTGACAGTTATAAAGCAAGCAATTCAGATGCATGTACCATAACATTATATTAATATGAGTCAGCTAAAAAAAAAAGAAGCAAAAATTGGAAAAACAACCAAATGAAATTGTACATTAAGACCATGTTAAAGGTATTTCAATGGAATAGAGTTTAATTCAATGTTGTTCATTTTAATTTATGTTCTACATAGCTCTAAAACTGTTTCTATGCATATGCAGGCAGCAATATTTGACATTGGTACTTTAGAGTTTTGAAAAGTAGCCCTAATATATTAGCATATATTATAATATTTAGTCAAATAAATATTGCATATTGGTACTTTCTGTTTCCATTAAGAGGCTCCAGGAAGCCGTATTGATGGCGGTTGGGAAGGAGATATCCGAGCAATAAAGTGGAGGGATCAAGAAGGAACAGCTCACCAAGGCTGCAAAGGTACAGCATATATGATCTCCTGACCACTAGTTAATGAATAACAACTGAATTATAAATACTAGATTATTTTAGAATTGTTTCACATGGTAACAATTCTACAACTATGTTTTTCCATGCCTTTATCTGTTTGACAAGAAAAATGTAATGTGGTTACGTTTGGTTGAATTATATGCAGGACTGTATTTCATCATCTAAAAGTTTAATTATTTACCACACCTGCATTCAACACGTTTTTCTATGTATTCAAGAGCAAAAAGAAAAATAAAAGCAAACAAAAACCACTTTGGATTTAACTAACAAAACATAAAACTTAATATCCATGTTAAACTGCCATTACTATTTTCAAGGACATTACGTTAGGGACATCTGCATTTACGGAATGGGGGACATTGAGTGGATCATCAACAAGAGCAGCATGTTTGCCAATAAGTTTGAAAGTAATGCCTATCCTGAGGCCCTGGACTGTTTGGAGCAGTGGCACAGGAGCAAAGTGCTCAACCAGGCAAATATTCCAGTTCAACCATCGTGGTTCCTGGCGACAACAAGCAACTCAAGCACCAGCAATAACTTCAACTGCACTACAGCGACACGACATGTCTGCTAATATAACCTAGTCACTGCAGATTGTTGTCTTCTCTATGTTGTTGTGGACTACTTTTATTAAAAAAAAATGACTGTACTTATTTATATGTTTACAGCACTGAGTTGCTTACATTACATATACTATGAAATAAAGTATAGTTCAAATAGTTATTTTAAACATATGATGTCCAGTTAACCTTGGATGCATACGTGGGATGGGTTGTTGTTTTTTCTTTATAAATCTTTGAAAATAAAAGTATTTAAAATGTCAAATTCCAGTTATTCTTCATAAAACATGTTTGTTTCATGAAGCCATTGCATTAAAAAAAAAAAGTTAAAATATATACAATTATAAAAAATTAAAAATGTTTGTATACGTTAAAAAAAAAGAATTTAAAAAAAACCCAAGCATTTCCTATGGAGTCTCAAGGGTTGAGTCTAGTAACTTTTGATTCTATTCTACTGCGACTATCAGTATACATTTACTGTCCCACTTACACTTCTGATACCAGAAGTCTTATCCCCCTTTATGAACTTTACTTCCACATTATTACTTTTTTGTGATGGAGTTAAGTGGTTTTGTCAGAAAAAAGCTAAATTAGCAGGTCTCAACATCATAGTTGACACCATTTCACTAATGTGCCTCTTGTAGTATTTCCTGGAGAAAGATCTGACTATTGTGAGAACCTTGCAACAGAACTATACATTCCTTCAGAGATAGAGGCTTCCATGTTCACGGAGGTCCACAGCACTGATTCTGGGTTTAATAGCAGGACAACTATGATCAGATAAGTCAGAAAAACAAGAAAGGCTGTGGTTCTCTTCAGCACAATGCACCACAGCAAGACAGTGGATAAAAACAGCCAAAGGGGAAAAAAACACAAGTGACCTTCTTCTACAACCAGACCAAATAAGGTGTAGTTGCTGTAGATCAGATGGCAACTACACCTGCAAGCACAAGATGCAGAGGTGGTTCATGGAGCTGTGGTAAAACAAGATTGATATTGTCATTTTGAATGCCGACTCCTTTTTCTGGGTTCAAAACCCTGAATTGTACACAGGTATCACTAACGCACAGTGACTCCTCACAGAGCTTTGAGGATCTTGTCACTCCTATCATAAAAAGGTGACTGGAAAACAACTTAAACCAACCAACCTACATCACTAGAGCAAATGAAAGGTGTGGAGTGACAAAAGCTGCAATCCAGCCACAGTAGATTAGCACACAAAGCGAAAAGAAGACAAAGAGATGTCAGATGTGCCCAAGAAACAAAAATTGCAAAGCCACAAATTGTTGTCAGAAATTCAGCAGTGCTGTGTGCAAGGATCACAGGTAGCAACATCAGAAAAAATAATAATGATAATAAAGAGAAGCAAGTAGTTTGTAAGAGATGTAAACAGGGAGAAAAGAGAAGATGCTTGTTCATATACATGGACAATGTTATGGTCCTTGGTATGTTCATTCTCTGTTGGTCATACATATTCAAAGAGTAACACAATGGATTTTCACTTTTTGATGCCTGATTTGATTGTTTTGTAAAACAATGTGAATAGGAAGTGATGAAGTCACTCTTTTGTTAGTCAAAATATAAATAAATCCTAATATTTAACCAAATTTAAATACATTTCTTAAATTTATTTTTAAAAGTGCATTGATTCTAAGTGGGGTCATTTTTGACCTACCTACCATTTAAGAGCAGCAAAGCATTACATGTAGACAAACCAGGGTTGTTGTTTTCTGGGTTGATATACTAATCCCATCCATCCATTTTCAATACCCGTTTGGTCCCTTTCGCGGTCACAGGGATGCCGGAGCCTTACCCGGCCACTTGTGGGGCAAAGGCAGGACACACCCTGGACAGGTCACCAGTCTGTCACAGGATATACTAATGTGTAAAACAAATCCAGACAAGCTTGTGCCAACATGTGGCAAAGGCTGCTCTGGTTGACTTTATCAATGGTTTAGTCTTCCCTTTTAAAGTCAAATGAGTTCCAGGAACCTTTTCCACACCCATCAATTAGATGAGGGAACGTATATATGCATTTCAAATTGATCTGTTCACATATGAATGAACAATACAATACCAATGTGAGCATAAGCGCACCAGGTAGCTGTGGTCAAACATCAGGTTAACATACAACTTGCAGTCAACCATAAGCAGTTATTTTGTGTGGTAAAGGTAAAGAGAAGAGACAGAATCCATGTAACTGTCCATAACCATTAAAGTCTCAGCAAGACCAAAGCCAGCTGAGTACCGTATCTTTCTGAGTATAAGTCAGTTTTTTTGTTTTATTTTTTGCATAGAGTGGGATAACCAGGAGCGACTTATACGTGATTTTTTAAGACATAAATAGGCTCATATATTTGTTATTTTCCTACTAACAACCAGTTGCCCTTTAGCTGTAGTTTCCCATTAACAACCGCTAGAGGAAACTGTAGAGGTGTATATTCTGTACAGAAGAAGAGCTGTCCAAAACAAATATGGAGGAGAATCTGATCATTTGCCTGCTGAACTTGATGATATTTTTCTTATTTCCATCGAGACATTAAGACCAAATGATCTTTTGAATCCAGATATGCTTTTGTAGAGCTCTTTAAAATATTTTAAAAAACCTGAACTCTCAACATAATCTGGGTCTTCCGTTAAGGAGCTTTACAGACAAAGCTTCCATGAAGCTATGAGGCTAAAAGCTTTTGACGGTAGCTTCTCCCACGTGAAGTGAGAGCGTTAAGTTTATGAACACATTTGTAGACAAGCATCCACCAGCAAATTTGACAGATGTCAAAAGAGAGGCAGGGGAGGCAAATTTGATGCGTTAATTGCGTTAGTTTTGAATGTAACAACACGCCGGGTTAGGGAAATTATATATATCTTTTCTTCTTTATATTGCTTTTCTTTTTTTTTTCCACTGTGACTTTTGTTATGGAGCAACTTATTGCCTGAAAACTACAGTACATGATTTGGGGCTTGTCCTATAAATAACAATGAGAGGAAAATACATATATTTCCTTATAAATCAATCTTTACTTGCTTTTGGTTACAAACCTAAAGATCTCCAAAGTAAAATATTTGGCTCATCTATTCACAGAAGGGAAGACTGCCATGACATTTTCTGAGTTGGATTTGAAGTGAATTCTATAGTCCAGCCAACAACACTTCAGATTTTTATTTAAATATTCCAAACACTGAGGTTGACAGAAAGCTTGTGTAGCCAGCAATAGATATGGGAAGTTAAAGAAGTTCAAATATTATAGTCAATGCTAAAAAAAAAAGTCTCTCAGAACCTCGGGTTTTAAGTTCTATTTGTAACACAATAAAAAATACAAGATGCTTTACTTGCAAAATATTCTACAGAGGGGGCACTTAATCATCCACTGCCTAAAACCTTAAAATAGCTTGTGCATGGGAAATCACAACCGCAGCCTTAACGCTGTTTAAAACAGAAGAGAACCCAAAATAAGTTGCAGCTTATTCTAATTTAAGAAAAAACTAGAAGAAAACAAAGACATGCCAGACTAAAGACAGTAAATCTTAAGTCATACCACAGAATTGAGTATACAAGTCATTACAATTAAATATCTATAATGAAGAAATGGTTCCCACGGAAAAACACAATCATTTTAAAGAAATAATGGCCTCAGTAGCACAAGGGTTTTTTTTTCAGCCTCCTTGTGCCTTTTTGGACAAACAGTTCAACAGCTAGGAATAACAACTAAGCCATTTTTTCAGGCCTTTGCTGGTTTTCCTTTGATGTTCTATAATTTATTATACTCTGAAAATAAAGTTTATTAAGTCAAGATTTTCAATTTTACTAGATACCTTGAGGAAATTCAAAAACTGCAGTGTTTTGGTATTTTATTAATTGGAAAAATAAAATAAAAACAATTAGTGTTTTACTGGTTTAGATAATAAATGTGATTCATCTAGAATCAACTTGGGCATCAAGTATTGTGCCAAAGCAATCAAGTTTTTTTTCTAAAGAAAAACATAAATGAGGCCAAACACACTAAAATAGAAGCCTAATACTATTTTTATAAATTGGACATAATTACTTATCAGCACCCCTGAGGAAGGAGCTTAGTAAAAAGACTTACCTTGTGACAGATTTCTGTCTTGACCTCTTTCAGGGCCCTTTCTGAAAACACACAGCCACAGGTCTGCAGGTAACAGAACCTAAAATTTTAGGGCAGAACATTTTAGAAACCTCTGAATGCAAGAGAATGTTCCCAAAAAGTCATATGAAGCAAGTTAACTGGTTCATTAAAGCCACCAGTTACAGTTAAAGGTAAGTTAAAAAAAGACAAAACTACCCATCATTCTCTAACTAGAAGCGCTTCCTTGCATTTATTAACCTTTTCAAATGGTAGAAATTTAACCTCAACAATTTAGAACAGACTTTCAGAAACAGCTTAAACTGGCACAGGTAAACTCAAAAATGTGTCCTCTGAAGTTTGAGTGTAACTACCACTAATAATGACAACCCTCTTTGGAAGTGTCCACTGATATTATCTCAAGCAGGCATAAATAAAGATTTAACTCCTAACAACGTAGTGTTGAGACATTTACTAAGTCACCTTTTTTTCTAATAAAAAATAAAATGTTTTTAACAACATTAATAAAACAGAAGTATCACATTAAAAATGGGCATTTAAAGGAAGGTAGTACAAGTGCATGTGAAGGTGTTCAGAAATACATAAATAATATCAAGTTAATTTACATAAGAAAGAATAAACTTATCCAAAAAATATATACAATAAAAGTTTTTGCAAATGAAATTAAGATTAAATATCTGAGAGGGACAATTTCAAAACAGAAAAATAATAACAAACTTTCAAGAAGAAACTATAAACAATTGCTTTGGATATGCAGCAGTATAACGCTGTTTAGGTTCAGGTCGCTTTACGTAATTTTGCTTACCTGTGCTTTCCATTCATTTCCAAACCAACAACAGGACAAATAAACATGCCACGGTGGATGTCCTCATATCTGTCTCCTTTTGCATTCCTTCTCTCTCCTTCCCATTCAGGATTATCGGTCAGATTGAGCTCCTTTATATCCTGCAAATGAAGATTAGTTTATTAATCTGCATCCTGTTTAGAATAAGAAATATTAACAGAAACCAAGAACCTAGACAGTTTCAAGACCTCCAAACCACCCTGTGAATGTATAAATCTCTGACACTAATGGAGTGGAGTCATGTCTGTACAATCGTAACATTAATCTACCAGCATCAGCACTTCTAACACAAACTCGTCACTTAATAGCACAAACTCAGACTGCTGCAGTCAGATTAATGAGACATACAAAACGTTTGTGTAAGACAATGACTAATTGGAGGAAAATCTTATTGTGAAGTGCAGATAATGTATCACAAAACCAAAAAATAACACATTCAATTGCTCATTAAAGAACATACATCGGAAATAACTATTCTGTTTAACAAAAACCTCTTAGTTCAATTTGGTGTTTTTGCTTTTAGCAAAAGCAGTTTAATCAAATGACTTTACTAAACATCCAGGCAGCACTGCAACCTCCTGCTTTGCTACGGACTAACTCAGCAACTCCACTGAATATTACTTCCAAAGGCCGTACAAAGCAGAAATTTTAGAGTATGCTGAAGAAACTGTCTTATCCTGGTTGAACAGCAAACATAGCAAATAAAGCATGATTAACATAAAATGTTATTGTTAATGTTAATCATCAACCTCTTAAGACCAGAGATCTTGTTTGATATGCCTTATTTATTGCTCTTTGACAGAGCCCCAGTTAAGCAGAATTAAGTACTGTAGTAATATAATCCAAAATGTGATGTCAACACATGTGGATGTCAGGTCTTCAGAGGTTAAAAGAGGGGTGACCAATTTGTGTATATTGGTAAAGACATAGAAGAGAGTAATTTACCTTAATCCCACGGATATGCGTTACAGCTTCAGCATTGGGCCTCTCAGCAGATTTATCCAGAAGATATTCAATAACTGCATCCTTGTTATAAAGCCTAAAAGATAATAAGTATGGAAGACTCAGACTAGGATGTCTCTGAGTAAGTTAAGCTAAAATTGTTATTTTATCATTAATACTAATGTTTGTATATGAAAAAGAAGTTAACAAAAAATAAATAAAGCATTATTTACTTTCATTACTTGATTTGGGGTTTTACATATTGTGTCTTTTACACAAAGTTAACTATTTTTTTATATTATACTTAATTAAATATTAAACTTTATTTAGAACATAGACTTTAACAATCTCCAAGTGCCAACACCAGAAGTTATATTAAATGTATTTGTGAAACTAAAATTACCTCTAAAACAATATTTTAAATATTTTTATATTGCAAAGAGAACATTTTGAACTTACTGGCCAAGGCAAAATTCTCACTTATCAGGGAGCATGAGAAAAGGTTAATTTGATATTTATTTTTCAAAAAATTGATATTTCATATTCATGAAAATTAAAAATAAAGTATAAATTTGCCAGCTATTAACCACAGAATAATTTACATCTGCAGTTCCCTAGCAGGTTGATGTTTCTAAAGAAATAAAACACGTTTTAAGAAGAACAAAATACAAACAGAAATACAGAATAAAAATAAACTAAATATACCATTTTAATATCAGGGTCTGCTTAACAATAAAATGTTCTGAGTCTCACTCCTTGTCACGTGATGCCACATTTGAGATTTCTGAAGCCACAGTTTTGTTTTGTTTTGTTTTTTTTAAAGATGACGAAACTTCTACTTTTATTTCAATAGGTAGTGTGTTTCAGAAAGCTGAATCCTGGTAAGACAGAACATTTTGTGGGAACGACATTTGTCTGAATCGGAGCTCACAGTGAGTTACTCTTGAAGAGCCCCTAGAAGGTTTCTGTATAAGGAATTAATTTAATGGCGGAAGGGATAAACAAGGGCTGGCCAACCCTGATTCTCGAGAGCCCCAATCCTGCCAGATTTCCAGCTCTCCTTGGGCTGCTTGATGCTGACTACCTAAACCAGGTGTGTACAGTCAATAGGAATGTGGAATCACTTGAGTCAACCAATCAGCAAAAAGATTATCAAGACGAGCTGCTAACCAGGCAGAATTGTGGCTCTTCAGGACCAGAGTTGGCCACCCTGATAAACCACGAAGGACCTTAAAAACCGAGGGAGACCTGGTTGAAGACAAGATGGCACCCAAACACAAAATTAAACACATCATTAGCTCGAAGCGGAAATTTTGCAACTGTAGTCAGAAGCTGAATTTGCCAATTTACAATCGAGGATTTCTAACTCTACCCTTAACCTGGTTACGGTCTTTTTCGAGGGGAAGAGCATGAACTTCAATTATAAACTTTCGACTAATGGTGCTCTGGCGCCATGTTGTTGTCTGCGGCCAGGTCCTCTTGTATAAACCAGCCTGGCGAATTTAAAATGTTCAAAACTTAGGAGTTAGTATTAGTTAAGAATGTGACAGTGATGGTAACAACAGAGCTTCTTATCCCAGAATTTAGAAGCTATTTTATTGGAGGGTTCAACAGGTCTAAGAACAGATGAGCCAGAAAATGACTAAATGGCAAAATAGTTATAGTTTATTTGGGATATAATCATTGCATGTAGATATGTGTGTGCTGCTTTATCCATCAGGGATGTCTTAATGCATCTAAAGCTATGCAAATGATAAATTACTGTTTTTTACAATATTTCTAACATGCAAAAGATAGTTTACACCATGGAACTAAGATTGTTCAGCCTGCTGTAGTGTTTCTCTTCAAAAACAAACCTTAGCTGTTGTAAGTTGGCTTGGAGTAGAACATGTATACTGTTGTTGCTTTTTTTTGTTTGTTTGTTATTATTATTTTTCAAGCAAAAGACATAAGTGAAACAACCACCTCTGAAGGTCAGCTAAAGCAGATGAGAGTTGTTGAGCTGCTTCCTGCATTAAAAGCAACATCAAAAACAATCTGAATTACCACAGAAAAAAACTACCATATGAAGATTATTTTAAATAAGATATCATCTATTAAATAAGTCATGTTCGCCCCTAACAAAAAAATAAATAAATAAAAATGTTCCTTCTACCATGACTATTATATTGTTTTCCATGTCAACTGTTAAACCACGTGACAATATGTATCAATAAATTTACCTGCCAAGTTCGCAAGATACGATTGGGCGTCTGAGCCTCTCTTGACTCAAGGCACAGAATTTCCACTTAGCAAGTAGCTCTGCATTTTTATCCACCTAAACATCAGAGTGGGTAAAACATCCGCGTGGTTAGAACATACGTGATAATTACTACAAGTATTTTAAAAAATGATTTGGGGAAAATTTGGGACACAAAAATAACACAGGTAATATATAAACGTTAATATAAACGTCTAAAAACGAATTAACCAGCTGACTTTCTTGTAAACAACAGATTAGCATGCTAGCGTTAACAACTCGTTGACTGCTTTCGCCTCCAAAGCTGAATATTTGTACCAGAAAAAGGGAAAATGTCCCACCTTTTCAACCTTTTTGGGACCTTTCACTAACTCATGTCTTTTGGGAATCGTTCCACCGTCGCAACCCATTTTTGAAAGTTACTTCAAGATTAAGTCAATCGTTTAGCTCACAGGTTTACACGGACCGACACATACAGGAAGTAGTCGCACTGTAAATAAACAGAGCTGTGAAAACCATACTCGCTGGATTCGCGTTTTATTGTATACCGCCCCCTAGTGGCTTGGCTGATTTTTTTTTAGATTGCATAACTGCAACTTGCATCTTCTACCACAAGGTGGAGACATTACACCAGCAATCAGTCAAATATGAATGAATTAGTTCCCTTTTTTGTAATAATTAAACTGATTTTATGAGAGAAAAAAAGAGGAATAATCACAGTTTTCTGTTTCAGGTTTAGTAGTTCCTATTTTTTAAAATAGGTAAAGCAGTAAATTTTAACGTGTACCCTAATGCACACAAAAATGAGTGAATCATACCAGCTATCTATGCAAAACAAATCATATAAACATGTCTGATTCCTTTTTGTTCAGTAAATAATGTCACTGAAAACTGTTTTTCTCACATATTTAGATACCTGCATTTGTGTTCACCCTCAAAGTGGTTCTTAAAGCTTGAAAATACAACAACCCAAGGCACATTACTTCATTCTTCTACTGCTCATCCATCTATTAAACAATTTCAGTCAGCCATTAACTTTAGAACTAGTAAGTGACATTAGTCTGGCTCTTAGGGCTGTTGTCAAAGTGGTCTAAAGATGAAAGTTTTCTTGGAAGATAGTTCAATGAGTGCTAATGAGATCTGTTTCCTGTGCCTTGCAGGCATCAGATTAGTTTACTATCGATGATGCTGTCCAAGAGTGACCATTAGTTTGGGGAATACCTCAGTGGAGACATATCTGCTAGCATAACTGATAGTCTGTGTGGAAAAAAAGGCTGCATAAAACACAAAGTTTGACTTCATTTCAGCTGAGAAAACAAATGTCAGCCTTTCTACACCCACCACATACAGATAACTAACTCCCTAAAATGGAGCAAAAAGGAACAAAATAAAACAGACTCTTCATATTTCGTCCTTGGTTTCAATTGGTTCTTCCTGTAATTTATAAATTGTGTTATGTGTCTTATTGAATTTCCCCCCTTTCTCACACAGAGCTAAATGTTTAGTATGGATTTTCATTAAAGACAGTGGAGTGAAAGCTCTGTTAGCAAACTGTCTTTGAGAGAGTAGACCCCCACCACCACCACCACCACCACCTGATAGTGCAAACCAACACCACAGGACAATATGGAGCTGAATAATTAGCAAACAAAAGGAGACCACAACAATGAATGATCCTTTGAACCCACTGGTATTTGGCATTTTTCTTCAGTTTTCTCTCACATTTGGTTTTTGAGGCTGATGTGAATTGATGTCATCATCTATTGTATTCAAATATCTATCTAGTTTGGTGAATACCAGTATGTACCAACATGTTTTATACAAAAAAAAACTATACATTGTACATTAGATTAAAACTAGTTACCAAAATGACAATCTGTTAAATGTCCTGTTATTAAAATTATAAAATTAAACACGCTAAAGATAAATCATGGTCATTGTCCTGACCTATAACCTTCTGTCACCGTTACGAAACCACAAAAAAGAACAAAAGCAATGTCTTTCCTCCATACTGTTAAACATATTGGTGGTACCGTAAGCTTTGCGTGGCAAGTAGAATAGAAAATTCTTTCATATCTGACCCTATGAAAACCCCCAACCATCGAGCAAACATATAACTTCATTCTTTTATTTTCAAAATAAAGTTAAAAAACATTGAAACCATCCAAACCATTGCTGGAAATTCTCTTCATGCAGACACTACACTAATTTATTACATTATTAGTTCAAAATTCAGCAAAAAAAAGAAAGAAAATACTTATTCTCGAGTTTAATTTTTTTTTATAACATAATAGTCATTCATTGGGGTTTATTTTTAATTTTTTTTCCTCTGAAAAATGTGAACATTTTATAATGCTAGCCCGATTCATGATTAACCTTCAAAATGGTGGGAAAAAGTTTTATTTGACTTAGTGATTTCTCTTTTGAAATGAAACCAATAGAACAATAATTTAAACATATTTGTGTATATATATTTGAAATTAAGTTAAGATAACATGACATATGCTTTAAAAAAAAAAGGAGAAACCAAGTCGTATTATCATCGCAGCCCTCATTGAAAAACTGACTGACATTTATTGTGATGTTCAGTAAAAGTGGGAGTATTGCCAGGCGAATTAATTTCCATGTTACAAGTAATATTTATGACATTTGGTCTTTCTCTGTCTGTACTGGAGATACGGCTGCGTATCTCTCAATGCTTCTTATATGAACTGTATATGTGCAGAAAGAGGTTACCTGACATTCATGGAGAATTCCTGAGACTGAGCTTTTAATTTAGGTAGAAAGTTTGCTTTTACTTTTGCTCTTGATGCAATCATACAAACACTTAACTAAGGAATTATTGCTTTCGGCATAAATGTTTTAATTTAAAAAAAAGCAACAGAAAGTGAAAACATGCAGCCAAAGCAGCAGATGATTGCGGGGCATTTATTTCTCGGTACACTGGCCTGCTGTGTGTGATATTTTCAATTTGCTGGCAGCACCAAGTTCACAGCTCAACATTTTACTGACCACAAATTTTATGGAGTCATTGCACTCGCCAAGCCAAGACACATACCAGTGCACCAGCATCACATATGCATGGTCCACCTGGATGGATTATTACTATCAGAGAGCCAGTTTGGTGATTATCTTTTCCACAGTGGAAAGCCACCCTGAATGCAGGAAAGCAAGCAGACATGTAGATTTGTAAGCACAGAACCATGCTGCATGTGGTCCAGAGGCCCTCATTGATAGCTGTGAGTATGCAGACATGAGAACCGGGATCTGAATGGAACAATTGCTCCAGCAGCAAACAGTCACAACTCATTAGCTTGACATGGCAGCAGCAAAGTTTCTGACAGCATTCTGGCTGTGCTTGGTGTGGCCTGGGGTGATGGGGACATATCTGTGGCTGCCGAGTGTATTCTGTGGGCACGCAGCGTGCACATGAAGCTGCTGAGGCCTGGCAGAAATGGCCTAAATCTTCAGCTGCTGGCTTTCCATGCACATTTTTTTTGACAGGAGTAAAATGCATGTTTATTTTTTTTTAAACTTTCTTAGTTTCCCTTTTATTGTCAGTGTCTTACTTTCATTTCATGCCACATACACTTGGATGCAGCAGAACAGCCGGGCGTGGTGTTATGATGGGCATTTGTCAAAGCTAGGAAAAAAATCAGTTTAGACTGTTGCTCCTGTTCATTTTGTGAACAACATTTTCTAGTTTAATTCAGAGAAGTCATATTTTTGTTCAATGTTAAATGACACAATGACTGCCATGCTGCAAACAGTAGCTGATTACCATAGTTCTCCTTTGTGATGAAACAAAATACGAAAACACTACCAACCTTAATTTATGAACTCTCTGAATAAAGGCCACAGAGTCCCCACATTCACTAACGAAGGACAAAATGTTGCAGTTCAAAAAATGACCACTGGAGGCTGGTTCCAGAAAAGGGAAAATTCTCATTGATATCCATGCTAAAAAGTACAGAAAATATCAGCACACGTAGAGTCTGGTTTCAACAAATATTTCAGAGTGTATTATTTTATTTTCCATTCACGACAGCTTCTTTTTTAACCCTTTAACACCAGAGCTTCATCTCCAGTATCGACATTCTGCCAACAACCATAACTCTTCCACCGTTTATGCAATTAATGTAATTCCAATCAATTTGATCACATAAACGGTCAAAGAGTTATGGTAGGTCGAAGAACGAGTGCTATTTAGGTGTCACCTCTGGTGTTAAAGGGTTAATCATTAGTATTTCTCTCATTGCCGCTTGTATTTTTTTGTTAGTTAACAGTTGGGAGTATCCAGAAAACACACTTGATAATGTCCTTCAAAGTGACCCATTTTTAAATGATGTTTCTTTCATGATTTACTGAACTCATGAAGGAATATTTTCTGAGGATGATCAATAAAGCCCTCTATTTTGTTACTCTCCAAAAAAAAATCTGCACATGACCTTATCAGAACCGGAATATGACAACTATGCAAAAATAAAATAAAGTGAAATAACTTTAGGGGTGAGATTATGTAAATTTGTTTCTTCATACACATTTTTAAACAATAAACCAAACTCTACTTGACTTAAGTTAATGATCATTATTTTTAACGAATCTAATGTGAGCTAAGTGTGCATTGTATTGTATGCATTACTGCAAAAATCTCTATTTATGATCATGAGACACATTTTTTTTCTTCTTACATTTACATTAATTGTTCTTTTTTTTGTTTTATTTTTAGTTAGTGTATTTCATTTTTTCTATAATGAGTTTGACATATCTGTGGGATTTTGTTGTATTGTGTACAATCATTGCTTGAAATGAACCCATAAATGTTGAGTTATGTGTAATAAACTGCAGTAAATTTGTTCCTCCACTTCCGACTTTGTTTTATTTGCGTGACGTCCAAAATTATTGATCTAATCTGGGTTAATAAACATTAACTATCTAAATCTTTTTTTTTAAATATGATTATAGCTAATGTTTTAGCTGTGAATTTCATATCATCATGAACAATTCCTCACTGACAGCTCACATATTTAACAAATAAAATGTCTTCACCATTGTCTTTCAGTGTGTGCAAAATACTTTGCATTAAGTTGTTATGTTTTTTAGTTGTGATGTTAGGAATGTTTTGGTGCAGCTCATAAATAAATGCAATTATTCATTGCTAAATGTGTTTACTGATTCCTTGTTGCTAAATGCATTTATGCCACTAAATCAAATAAAAAACAAATGAAAATAACATTTACCATATTTTTTCAATTACATTTCTATTCTATCTCCTAAACTTTTACATTCTGACAGTCATTTATGTCTGTTTTTCTGTAGTGGAAAAAGAATATTTTCCTCAATGATGACTGAGTGCTGAAAATGAGACATCTGCTGTGTTTTTATTTCCTCTGAGGTGTCTTTAAGGGAACACGTGTTTTTAATAAAGGTCTCTGCGTCTGGCCTCGCATAAATGTTTTATCGCGTTCCTTCTGTGAACTGGGGCCTGTCTTTACAGAGGAGGCTAATCAGCTGTAAATTCTGTTTTTAAAAGGAAATGAAGGGCCTGGAACAAGTTAATCCACAAGGCCCACTGCGCGCCCTCTCTCTGTCTTTGTTCTGTCCACCTCTTTAAGCCTACTTTTTTGCGTATTTGCAGACACAGCAAACACACCAACAAAAAATGAAAGGAGCAGTTGATGACAAAAAAAATAAATAGAGAAGGTAGATGAGAAGCTACAGGCTCTGACAAATGATCTAATAAATAGGTTGGGCGATTATAGGTTTGGTGCCCATGGGGAGAGGAACTGAGGCAGTAAATAATTTTTAAAAGATGTCAATAAATTGGTAGAGAGAAGTATCTCCAGCCAGAGCAGAGGAAACTAGAATAATGTGTGGAGAAAGAGGCTATTTTTTTAACAATTATTTTTTTCAGTTGCTGTACATACTTTTTTTATTGAATTCATTACTTCCAACTCTCCTAATCTTATGGTTCAACTTAAAAGATGATTTATCTGCCAGAAATGGCCACTTAACTAAAGCAATATTTCCTACTTTTCAAATTAATAATTTATGGACCAATCACTATTACAAGCAGAGCGTCGAGGAGTTAGTCGGGAGGCAGTAAAGTTCACAGACTCACTTTCCCACACCCTTTAACCATGCTTCCAACTCAGCAGCACAATTAAAACTGATTTAAGGGTTCAGCTGCATACCTATTG
This sequence comes from Adrianichthys oophorus, assembly GCA_036245035.1. Lineage (NCBI taxonomy): Eukaryota > Metazoa > Chordata > Actinopteri > Beloniformes > Adrianichthyidae > Adrianichthys > Adrianichthys oophorus. Next base: position 18,236,478 of record BSAI01000073.1, on the reverse strand, counting down.
GCAACTTTTCCCCATAGGATGGTGGTTCCCTGTGATTGATGGATTGATGAGATTTGTGTCAAACTGCCAGCTCTTCCCCTGCAGCCCTGTTACTGCACTCTAACATGCATTGTCTACTTATCTGGGAAAGTCAGACCCTCTTAAAACGATAAGTAAGACTGCAAAAAAAGGAAAAAAGAAGACACTGTTGCACTTGCATTTTTACTTGTAGTAGTTTAAAAGATGAAAAAGCTTTTAAAATAAACTTTTTTTCAGAGCTTTAGCTCCATATTTGACCCTTTTGTTTCATAAACTTTCTGATTTATTTTCTTTCTCATAGAGAGCATTTTGAGAATTTCTAAGGCTGAAATATATTGTTGCTGGATATAAACTAGCAATGACGCTTATTTTGGAAATGTTGAGTTTACTTGCCTTGCAAACGGAGTAGTTGCCCCATAGCATAGGGGTGGAGTTATGTAAATCCACTTTCTCCCACTCCTTTCCAAGCAAATCATTAAATTATTTTTGACAAACTTCACATTTAAGGAATTCAATATGTCATGTATTGTATGTAGGTGCACAAATATGCCAATTTATGGCTAAGAGTTTTATAATGAAACCATTAACGTGTATGTGGATGTGTGGATCTGTATCTTCTTTTACGCTTAAATTTTTATCTTTCCAATCAACTCATGATAAATTATCCAAAGTCTGATACACGTATCCCTAATTATCAATGTGTGTTGTTTTGTGCGTCTTCTTTAGTATATTATTTTTGGTTTTGATTGTTTGAAATAAACAAATTCCACATTCAAATGACTGTCTATTCTTTAAAATCAACACAGCAATAAATCATGGATGCTGACTATATTCCATGATTTATCTTCAGTTTCTTTGAGCAACCACCACAACACAAAACTGCGTTTATGTTGATAAATAACAGTGTATTGTGGTCACAATGCATTTAATTTTTTTCATTTTAACAACGTTTTGTAACTAAAAACAATTTAAAAAAATAAAATGTCGGACCTCACAGTCATTAGACATACTATTGAAAGAGAAATGCAGTTCTGTTGTATTCCTACTCCCTTTGGTATTCTCACCTGGCAAAATATAATAATCACTACTTAAGCTGAAAAATGAAAACCTCCTTTGTTTTGTGCTGGACGTGATAGACTTTGAGGAATATTTTTGTTAGGCTTTAACTGCTACAGGAATATGTGAAGAGCCGTTTCGGCTACAAATAGTGTTTATACTGTATAGTGTTTATAGTGTCTATTGCAAAGGCTCTAAAATGGTTTAAGGAAAGTCCAAATACCAAAGCCATACACTACTATAACAAATATTTGCACACTCTACTCCACATAAAAATGCTCAAATACTACAACAAACTGTAGCATACACTGCCAGTTGCTCATACACCAGTCCAAATGCTCACAAAGTAATACAAATGTTCTCAAACACCACTACAAATGATTGCATATGCTTGTACAAAAACGTACACAATGGTAAAAACGTACACCTGCAAATACTACTACACATGCTCTCATGCTATGTCACACATTGTGCTAAGAAACTAGTGTTCAAGCAACCACTTCCAAAGAAAAATCTTGAGTTTGTAAACACGTCCATGTGCGTTTCAAGATACTGCATTTAAAACAAGGTGCTTACAGGCCGGCTGCACCAAGTCCCGTTCAAGAGGCCACTTTCAATGAAAAGTCAAATATGCATAGATCATAATTTTGGGCTTCTGTATAAGGAACACTTGTGATCGCTGCGCAAGTTTTTCAGTCCGGTTGCGGGCTCTACTTACAAATTGGGCATTCGTTGATCAAGCGCTGCAAGTTCAACCGGTTGAACATTTTCACGCTTAATTGCAGCAACTCAATTATGAAGGAGAAATTAATAATAACAGTTTGTGCCTCTATGGATTAATATGAAACCAAGTCTTTTGTTTATTGGAATAGAGCTAAGAAAGAAAAACCCCCTTCGACATTTTGCACCAAGTCTCTTCCAGTTCAGAGTACATGCACTTGTATCAGGTAGCAACAGTCCAGGGTGAACACCATATACTAAATGGACATTCAATAATGCCCGTTTAGCACACTTTAGAATGTGCATTACATGCCCAGTGTATGTAGAGTCACACATCAGTAGTAATATTTGCACAAACCACCAAAAACACACAACTTTTTTAGTGCTTTAAAACAATAGTACAAACACTTGCACACACTAGACTGCAAAAGCTCTCACAAACAAGTAACAACACTAATACTTGTGTGTTAGTGTACTAGTATAGTACACTGTCATATACTAGTGTATTAGTATATGACAGTGAACATAATAAAAACATTTTACTCTGAACATTGGTGCTAATGAGTGAGAGCAAGTGTTGCAGAGTGAGTGTTGTAGTTGTATACATGTGTATCTTTTACAGCATGTATTTAGACTTTTTAACAGTACGTGATGGTCTTTGTAGAAAGAAATGAGTGAAACATTAATCATCATTTGAATTGCTCTTCATCCAATTTTTGGCTTTTAGTTGCATCCCTGTTATCTTTGTGATCTTTGTGAACAGTACAAACTGTGTGGTTTCTCACACATAACAAACACACATGCCCAAGCACACATCTTTGCACATAACCACAGCACAAAACCCTGAGGATATTGAATAAGTGTCAGGGTATTGGTTCTTTTTCTTTTGCATCTTCCTCCTCATCCTATGAACAGACCTTCTTGTGTTTCTGTGTGGTTCATAAAGAGAACATCCTCTCTTTGCTGACGTTCTTCACTTCTGCTTTCCTGAACCAGGGCTAGTGTTACTTCAATCCTCTAACTCATTGTCATTGTGTGTTGTGCTGTCAAATATTAAAGACCTCTCAGTCACTTTGTAGACTGCTGATGTTTTGTGCTTAACATTGTAAAAAAAATGTTTGCCTTTAGAACTTTCAGTAAAATTTGTAAGCTAAAAGCATCCCTTTCTCTAGTACCCTATTTAAAGCAATTAGTAGACCAGGGCTTGATTATTAGGTCTTTACATGAGTTCAGGTGGCATATACTTATACTTATATAGTACTTTACTACCTTCTTAGAAGGCCCAAAGTGCTTTACAGTCACTGTCCCATTCACCCATACACATACACACTCATACAGTGTTGCCGGCTCCGCTGCTGAACACTGGCGCCAACCTACAACCACCAGAGGCAATGTGGGGTTCAGTGTCTTGCCCACATCGGCACGCAGGGACTGAACCTGCTATCTTCTGACCAGAAATCAACCTCTCTACGTTTGAACCAGGAAGCATCTTCAAGCTTTGACACCCGCCAAAGAAAGTGGTTATCCAAGGAAACAAATTGATGACCAGATCAATCAGACCATTGTCAAAATCCCCCTCACATTAGTCTGAAAGCCCTCACTCACTCACCTTTGATTTCTCCCTTTACCACAAATGCTTTCCTTGGCTTAATCATGCCATACACCAAGAACCAAACCTCTGGCATTTTCATAGGTGCTCTTAGAAAACAGCAACCAAACAGATGTCCCATCCAATTATGAACCAAACCTCAAACCACTCTAAAAACAAGAAGTTTAATTTGGGACTCCAGTTTCCCTTTAGAAGTGCTCAGCATTCATCTCCATTTTCTTGGGCTGTCTTCATTCTATTCACTAAGACCATCATTAATACAATAAAAATGCAAAGCCCAAGAGAAGCTACATTGTGGCCAAACTTAGGGGAATTTACCTTTTTTGTCATTTATCTTCTGCATTTGACTCTGGAAGCTGGGCTTTCTGGTGTAGTTTGGTGGTGTTTGCCAGGAAAGAGCTGCAGAACCGTTTGTTCTGTTCTGCTGTAATGTCCACTAGCAGAATTTCGCCTGGCCTAAAGCTACATAAACATCAGACATTTAAAATGCATTAAAAATGTGCTAAACATGGGTTCATTGCTAGCATCCTTGCAACGGCAGATACAAATTACCATCATGTCAGGACACTGGCCTTGGTTTATCTTTACTTCAAAAATAAACACAGATGTCATCAGGCGTGTTACCAAACTGGTGAGTTTCACCTCATCACTACCAAATCTAAGACAGTGATTGGTCAAAGTTTAACCCTATTTAGCTGACAATGCGCATTCAATGGCCAAGCATTTTGTATGTAGAGTCTCAAAACTATCGTAAAAACAGTACGTATGTAGCTTCAGTTTGTTTTTGATAGTTTAGTCATATTCAGCAGCGCACAACCCTTTTTATGAAGTTCCTCTTCCTCTCAGTATGTCAGCAAAAACGTTACTGGCAGTAAAAATAAAACCAACTGTATATTTTCACCTCAGACAATATTAAACTTCATGAAAATTCATTTTCAGGATCACAAAAAACATTCTTTCCATCTACAGTTTTTGTATTTTAATATTGCTTTATTTAAATGTCTTTCCAATTCGATTCCCATTTGCTTTACTTCCTCATTGCTGTTCTTTTTTTTTATTGTAGTTATTGATCAAATATTGATGCTTTTTTTACATATGTTACTGGCTAAGTTGCATTTTATCTTCTAAAAGTCTGTGTTTGAATCATCCACTTTACCAAACTTATATAGCATGTATTCACACTGCAGTGCATGCAAACTGGCAAAGATCAAAACAAAGAAAACTGTCTAATCCCAGTTTAGTCATGACTCTAACTCATCAATTAACAAGCCAATAGAAATTTAAAAACAAATAACATCAACTTCCTCGTAGGAGCTCAGTCAAAACAAGCAGCAAAGGCTGGCTTGTCCATGCTTCCCCTCAAAATCAAAGCCAGATGTCTCCTCAAAAACAATTTCTCCCTCTTCCCCCCTGCCAGCACCCCTCTTTTTTGAATCTCTCATTCCCCTTCTCCCTTCTGCCCCACTTTCTCCTTCCTGTCTGAGATTGTATAGACGGCTGGCCCTCAGCAGTTGTGATTTGGCACTCTTTCTTTCGACTTTTTTCCCTTTTTTATGTCTGTAGACTCAGCATCTTGTCAAACATGCATGGACCCACAGTGAACCTGCACATCACTCGTAATCATTCAGGGTGAAAAATTAAACCCACATGGCAGATGTCCTCAAAGGAATGCCTCTTGCCAAGCTGGGTCTCTGTTGATCCGCTGGCCCATTTGATGTCATAGTCATTTTAAAATACTGTACATGCCGCACCCTGTTTGGCCAAGAGTCCAAGACTTCTTTCTGTTTACTTAAGCGTGAGCCATGTCCCCTCGTTACAGCACTTTAAAGAGAGCAATCTTGTAGCTGTCAACACACCATCCTCAACTTTTCTTTTTCTTTTTTTTTACAGTCAGAGCCAGGCACAGAGTGAATGCTAATTTACTTTTCCACCTCACTGCTGAAGGAAAACACTCTCCAAGAGATGCTAAACAGTTTAGGCAGTTCTGTTCTGCTAACTGCTCTTGTGGGGAAAACGTCTGGAGCTTGACGGTCTACTACCACAGTTTTCAGGTGACTGTGTTATCTTTTCCTGCCCCTTTAATCTGAGAAGCAAATAGCCCCCAGTGTTGTCTTTAGAGCTCAGGCAATACTCTGGAAAGCTTAACAGGTCCTCAGAGGAAAGCAACAAAAGCACGAGTTGGTTGGTTTGAAGTTTGCTTAATGACTGACATTGATTTACTGTCTCTTTAACCCTTTTGTACCCAAGCATGGTGTTTCATGTTTTTTGGTTTCTCCTTAGTTTTTTTATAAAAAAGAGAAAATGAGAGGGGTCAATTGTGTTTAATACATTTAGACATTACATTTATCTAAACTCAGATGTGTGCCACATTTGTCAAAATTCTTTTGGAAAGCAAGAAATTAATTCAAATCTTTAAACCTATGCAAGAGCTTTACAAGATTTGTGGCATGTAACATTTTTGTTTATTAGAGCCAAATTGTTTTCATTTTCACCTCTTTGGCTATTTGCCCAGATGAGCGAATGCCTGCAGATTATGCAGCTTCTTTTGGATTGAGGGAAGTGGAGGAAGTAGCATCAGATTCTTTAAAGGGGACACTTGTGGGAGGGAAAATGGTCTCATTGCAAGAGATCAGCTTATGTAAACATTCAGGTTAATGAACCTCAGTGGACCTAATCCTCAGCCCTCTTTTTTTACCCTCCCTCACCCTATCTTTAAACCTGGTCGCTCCTCCTCACCCTTTACCCCCACCCTACCCCATTTTCCACCATAATCCTCTGCAAGCCCAAACGCTGTCAATCAAAGGGACTCCAGGAAAAAGAAGGAAGGAATGCATCGAAAGTTGTTTGTATGCTCTTGTGCATATATGTGCTTATGGTTGCAAACAATTCATATTTGCATGTGTTAACACTTGGGAGAGTGTGAGCTTACACACAATGGCAACACTTGCAGATGCGTGTGAGAGGTAGATGCTTTGAGGTTGAAACTGGCATGAAAGTTTTCAGCTAGAGAGCTTATCTGCTTCGAACTGTATGAATCAAATCGGTTAAAGATTGGATCCAGATCATGAGTATTCTGCAACCTGATTTGAAACTATACGTTTGTGGGGTGAGGACTAAAGAAAATGGGGGGAAATTACAGAAATTAAGATATTTAGATATCAGAAAACACTGACATCTGACATTAAAGTAAGAGGATATCAAGAAAGAATATTTATTTAAATTAGATCTTATAGGTAAATCACATCCCGTACTCTAAGTTTTAGAGGTAATAGACATAGTTCTTCTAAATTTACACATTTCTTGAACATCATCGATGTCAGACTTGTTTTGGCACGTTTCACAAGCCTCGGGAATTTTACAATACACAGTTTTATTTTGTCTCTCACTTCCAAGTTAATGCAGGAAAATGTTCATCTTAATGGGACAGCTTAATTGTCTAGCTATGATCAGTGTATTTAAATTTATGATTTTTTTTTTTTTGAGGATGAAGAAACATGACTCTGATGTAGAATGAGAGCTAAAAGGAAGAAATAAAGACTTGAGCATGATCAAAGTTAGAATCTCCTACGCTGCAAAAACTGAATCTTAATTGAATAAAAAGACTTTTGTTTCAAGGAAAAATGTTTTACTTTCTGTCTTGCAAAATAATCTTATTAATTAAGCTTTTTAATTAAAAGGCTTTAATGTATTTTAATTGATAAATCATCTTAGTTTGAGAAAACACATCTTATTAAGTAGAATTTTGTCTTAAAGTAGAAATTAATGATAATTAATGGGCAACGTATTTACTTATTTAAAGAATATGTTTTACATTCACAATTTTTGACTTATTTCTAAAGGTCTGTGTTTGCAGTGTAGGCAAAAACCACTCATATTTACCCTCTAAATCAGAATTAGTTGGATAATTACAAACTACATTTTACTGACATCAGCCAACACTGTTTTAGTGCAGCTAACTGAGAAAACAGTGTTGGAAACAAAGTCACATCTTTGGAGCTCAAATTCTTTTTTTTAGTATGCATTTTTTAAAAACATATTTTGTGCAATGCTAAGAACTTAAAGCAGCATTTGTATTTAAACTCTGTGCAAACAAAGCGCTTTTTTTAATAGGTTATTGAAAGGTAATGAAAACAACTGAAGCATGAACATGCCAACAGACCAACGGGATGTGTGGTCCTCACTAATTGCTCTACATGCGTGAGGGATCCTAAAAATGTCTGTAAATGTTTATAGGATGTTTAAATTTGTTGCATTTAATTGCAACTGTACATGCTTTTGTGTTGCTAGAGTTGTCTATTACTAAATAGACAAAAAATACATAAATAAACCTTTACGAGAACGAAACCCTCTAAAGGTGCCGTGTCATAATTTTAAAATGGCATGTGTGGTATTAATAATCTGGATTTTTTTTTTTCTTATGGGTCATGTTTTGTCATTTTTCCCACAGGGTTCATGTCTCTTCCTGAAGAAAAACACTGCTGTTCAAGGATATTTGGGATACATATAATGACTTTGATGATTTACGCTTCTGCTTCTTTTTTTACTCACTCATTTCTATATCCTTGATAAATCACCTGATATTGTGCAAATTTTGTCTGCTCATGGGACAAGCAAGGGCCAACAAACACACTAAGTCAATGGAAGTGTACCTGTCCTGAAGCAAAATTTGAAAGCCAAAGTGGATATGTTTGCTTGTAATTAATAAGACAACATTTTTTTTTCAGTTTTACAATTTATATATTTGAAAAGTCTGCACAAGTCAATTACCTTAAATCAGTCCCTCATTCTTAAAGTTAGGATTAAAGTTTTTGTGAAGACGTTTGGTGAAATAAAATGAGCCCCATTAACAACTTGCAGACTGTTAAGGCTGAGATGTCTGAGCACTTCTGTCAGAGGTTTGTTCACGCAAGCCATATGGCAGAGAGAGTGAAGAAGAAGAAAGAGGCAGATGACAGAAGAGGCAAAAAAAGAGTGAGGTATGAGACAAGATGACAAACTGGGTGGTTTGGGGTTTCCCTGGCATTTTGGTTGAAGCTGAGAGCGCACATGCACGCCCACACAAACATACCCACTCATAAATACTGAAGCATTCAGTCCAGCTGCTGGCTCTGTTCCAACATTAACACAGTGCAGTCCTTAGCCAGAGGAGCTCTGCTTGATCCTGCCAAATTTCTTCCTCTGTGGTAAAGCTGGTGTTTGGAACCATCTGACAGCGCCAGCAGCATCCCGCCACCCTGCCAAACCTTGCTTTCTTTCTTCTTCTGTGGTGGGTGTGGTGTCAAAGGATGCCTGGGGTAGAGGTTGGGGCCCCTCCTGTTTGCTACATTGTCTCATCAGCGACCGTTTAATAAGAACTTGGTAAGATTATTGTTGTTGTTATTACCTGCCTGAGTATTTTTTTGTCCAGAGGATGCCATGCTTAAACTTAACTTAACTTAACTTAACTTAACTTAACTTAACTTAACTTAACTTAACTTAACTTAACTTAA
>BSAI01000073.1:18137199-18227576 GCA_036245035.1 Adrianichthys oophorus | reverse complement strand
AACTTAACTTAACTTAACTTAACTTAACTTAACTTAACTTAACTTAAAAGGCGCTTTTACTGAAGTGTATTCAGATATTTTTCTTTATTATCCAGCCCCAGCATGTGCCTATCTTTTGGTCGGTCTGAGTTGCTCAGTTTTTTTTCCAAGCCGAACAGCGATATCTTTATCTGAGGGCCGGTGTGACGTTTGCAAAATTACATTCAGCAATTCAGACAGTCATAAAAGCACGAAATAATAAATTCAAGTAGGCCTGGTTTGTCTCAAGTAGAGTGCATCCGAGTAGCTGAATATTCAAACTGACTGTAAGAAAGCAGGGCCAACGTCTCTCCACTACATATTGAAAATGGTTTGCTTTACCTTCGTAGGGAGAATTTGTCATTATGTAATAATGACCAAGCATAAATCAGAGAGGATTGTTACAGAAATATGATTCACCAAGTTACTAGTGATGACTTTTGTGATGTAACTACTGTTTCTTTGTATACAGAGAAGATTTATTTTGCATTGTTTTAGCTATCATTCATTGCAACCCCCCCTATAATTTAAGACAGGGTCAGAAAGTGAATGTAGAGACATCAGGCTGATAGTTAAGAACCTGAAAGGCTGATCAATAGCAAAGCTCATGTTTCTGTGCTACATCACTGAGAGAAAGTGAAGCAGCAGCTGTTTAAAGCTTCTCTCCTGATATTAAGTGCAAAGCTTACGTGAGAAGCATTCCTTTATGAGGGTTGACATATGGACACTGGTCATCTAATGCTTCGGTCACAAATACAACTGCCACCGCGCGATGAAGAGGAATCGGCAGAATCTTGAAGGTTTCATTCCGCCGCCTTTTTTGAAAATCGTTGGCATGGTCATGAATGTAAGTGGTATCCCGCTTTTGACATACCTCCAGCCATTTTCTTGTATTCCCTTAGCTTACCTTAGCTCTATATATATTTTATGTTTTATCTTGAATTTTAAGTGACCTCTTGCTCAGTTCAAGTGGATTGCATGTGAGTGTGGTCTCTTAAAAGTAAATTATAGATCAAAGTACAAAATATATATATATAAATTTTTGGCATAACTTATACAATAGCTAAATGCTTAGATTGTTTATCATTGTTTATCGTTTATCATTTTAAAAAATACTATAATTTTCAAGGATTTTTTTTTTTTTTACAAATTACATGTAAACATCAGATGAGTACTTGTTGAAAAAATAACAGTTTTAATTGGGAGTTAAGGACCAGTCTCCAAAACAATGCACATCTTTAAATTTCATTATTATATTTATTTGTTCTTGTGGTTTTAGAAGCATAACAAAGTAACAAGTGTGAAAATAACAACTACAAATCAGCAGTAGAAATTAAAAACAAAGTTAATTTTTTAACATTCTAGCTAAAAATTCCACCTCTCACAATTCAGTCTACATTTGACATTGAAAAACAATGCTCAGAAACACCTCTACATCAGCCCAAGTCAACTCTGAATTGCAATCCTTTTGTTACAAGTTCAACTTTTCAGAGTAAAACATGAAAACATAATGTGTTGTTTGTTTACCTTTTTCTGTAACTATTTTTTTTTCATATTTTTTTTAAAACCAGGTGGTACTATATAAAACTACTGAGTCACATTTTTCTTCTCCATCATCACAGCTTGATGATAGTAAGCCTAGACTCAGTAAAGCCAAGGGGTAGGGGGGTCAGAATGGATGGTGTGTCACATTTTTAGAGAACAAAAAAAAAACGTTGCATCCATCTCTTGTGCTCCCAGAACAGCTGGCCTGCTCTCCTCCCTTGTGGTTTATCAGTAAGCTGTTAACTTAAATAGAAAGAATGGTGATTTTTTTTAAAGCTCTTTTGCTTGTGGGAAAATTTACTCAGCTGAAACTGAGCCTGCTACTGATCAGACATATGAATTATTAAGCGACCTGGGAAATCTTGAGAGGCCCCTGGATTGGTAATAATTGATGCACTACACCTGGATTTATATGCGATAATGCACATGCAATCATCAGATCTTTCAATTTGTAGATATGATGATAATTTAATTAGCCAATAAGCTTTCAAACATGCAAAAGACATTGTTTTCTTTTACTGTCAGTAGTCTAGCAGCATAAATGAATAGTGAGGAACAGCGACCGTGTCTAAAAAATGCTTGTTCGGCTTCGATTGCCTGAAAATTTGCTCAGTTGTGTGCAGAATTATTGAAGCCATCATGTGTCCTTCAGTTTGAGTAATAACAGGGTAATGTGGTGAGTCAAACAGTCTTGTTCTAATTAAGTGGGGTTGTGTGTGTGTGTGGTTCAAGTGCCTGTCGACTGCAAGCCGACATGGCCATAAACACATTGGCCCCACTGTTAAGTGGAATCACATCCCACTGGTGGATCCAAAAAAGACTTTTCTTCTGTGTTTTCTTTTGGGTTTAAAAAGAAGGGAAACTCAAAAACATGCCATATTTGTTGCACTCTTAAAAGCCTCACATTTTTTCAAACAACAGTGCACCTTATAATCCGGAGCACCTCATTTATAGATTAATTCTGGTTGTGTTTATTGATTTCAAATCAATTTTTAGAAGTACATAATGCTTTGTCAAAATGTGCTTATTTATTCATTTACAAGTGGCAAACAAGGTTAGGTGTTATTGTAAATATGCTAACGCAGCTAACGTGTAACGGTGTCAGAGTGTGTTTTTTTACACATTACTAGCAAGGTTGGGAGCGTTGACTGTATATAGAGGACTGGACTAAGTGGCCTCTCCCTCTTTGCGTTCCAAATAGGAAGTAGGCCTACCTGCTGACTCCAAGAAGCCAAAATCCAATAGACGTCTATTGAGAAATGAACAGCTATTACTCAGTCATTATATTTGTCTGAATAACCATTATTGCTTTTTTTTAACATGTTCTTGCTAATCCTATTTTTTATGATATTTTTTTCTCTTTTTCAAGTTCTCTGAGTTATTAACTGACCAATCAGATGTCTCAGTAAAAGCATGTGGTGCCTGCTGGCCCCCCACCTTGAACATTTGATTGAGGGATTCTCCCGAGCCGCTTTCAGTGGAGGAGGTGTGGACTTTGAACAAGCTTATTCATGATTGATGACAGTATTTGTATTGAAAAATTGACTCAGACGTACTCAGACTAATCACTGTTGCCTGGCTCCAACATGGTGATGTCCATATCACGAAAAACTGGCGACTGAATTGGCTTCATTTGGGTGACATCACATTAAGTCCAGCGCTCTATATACAGTCAATGTTTGGGAGTTAGCATAGTCAAAGTAGCCTTTGTTTTAGAGGTTTGACACTGTTCCCTCCTGTTTTAAAAACAACTAAGTTGTTCCACTTCTGTGGCCAAGTTTTCCAGAATCCATCACGTTTATCAAAGCATTTTACACTGTTTTTGGACTAAATGATCATTCACAAAACAGTCCTTAGATAAATGAATGACTTTGAGGTCCTATTTCAACATTGCTTTTTTCATTATTGTTTCCTTTTTATGCAGAAATGCAATAAGCAGGTATTATATATGTGACTGGCACATCATAACACCACAAAACTGACAAATGTTGGAGGTTAAAAAACAAACGACAGATACACTGCACTGCATCATTAAAAAGAACAACCTGTGAAGTCAGCCAAAAGTCTTGGAGGTATGAGGACATATTACAGTGTGAACCTGTCACTCTTTGCTCCATTCATGACCCTGATTAGATGAAATGCCTACTTCAAAACACAGACACAATACGCTGTATTTAAACATCTTTTACGCCTTCAGCCTAAAGAGGGAGGAGTTTTCACACACTTTGCAGTGAGAAGACAGTGTTTAAGAGGGTTAGAGTTGGTGAAAATCACTGCCTGAAGCACATTGGAGAGGAAATGAACACTTTAATTCTTTGCTTTTATCCAGCGTCTTGCTCCTCCCCACTTCTTCTCTCTTTTATTCAGACACTCTCTCCCACTCATCCACCTAAGGCAATGAACCGAAGAATTGAAAGTTCACCTGTCGTCTCTTCTCTAACTCCTTCCTTCTGACGTTTTTCTTAAGAAGAAAAAAAAGAAAACATGCCTGGGACAGTTTCTGTGCTCATCACCCAGGGCAGATTTTTGCGGGAGTCGAGCAGGTATCTCCTTGTCTCATACTCTCAATTTATCCTGAATCATTTCCGTGTTCCATGAGTTCATTTACTTCAAGAAGGTGAAAAGGTGATCAAGACAATTTGTCAAAAAGAAATGCAAGTTGCAAAGACATGTATTTAGTTTGTTGCTTATTGGCTGCATCTCTCAACAGTAATCTTGGATAATATCTAGTTAAAACACTTTCCTACTATCACTTAAACTTTTAATTCTTGCTTATAATTTATATTTTAGTGGTTCTGCTTAGTGAACCTTCTAAAGAAATGTATAGAAATAAAAAACAAATGTTCCAAGAATATTTAGAGATTATCATTGCTCTTTAAACTTATAATCAAATACATTTCCCCCAGCCCTATTCATGTCTTTTTTATGATTACAAAGACCTGTTTACATTTATGAACTATTAAATTAGGCCTATAGCTTTGAAAAACAGAATCACCCTGTGTCAGTGATTCCAACTCATTACCATACATACACAAAGGAAATATGTTAAGCTATAACGTTTCTTATTGACTTGCTGTAATCAATATTCATGCTTTTGTAAAAGAAAAGAGCCAACAGTGATTCAGCCTGCTACAAACAAATCAATGTGTTCAAAGTTGCCCAAAATGGGCAGCTCTCAAAAAGCCTCTATTTGAATTTCACAAAAAACTATCAATTAAATTAATGTAGTTGATTTTCAGTGTTTTTAAAAACAACCTATTTTCTATAAATTGCTTTGATATTACCATACATGAGCTAAGATTCAGAATTGTGGTAGTAATAGTTCAATTTTATTTCATATCACAACTGTTTTAATTAATCTAATGTTTAAAATCACATCCTTCCATCAATTTTCAGAACCTGCTGTAACATTTTTGGGGTCACAGGGCTGCTGGGGCCAACCCAGCTGAGATCAAATATCTGGATTAAAATTGTTTCTTGGTTCTTAAGTTATACACTCTGAATACATTTGGGTTATTTTGTCAACCCAATTCTTGGATTAATCATGTTGAGACATCAGTATTCATGGTTTCCTTTTTTTGAAGCAAATACTTTTTTGAAGGTTTTATTGGTCTCATTTTAAACCAATTTATGCTTTTTTTCTGAGTTTTTTTTTTTGTGAGATATAATAACCTGTGTTAACCTCAGAGTTGGGTTAAACAACCCAGTTTGTTTTTTCAACAACAGGGTTTTTACTGTGTGGTTTCCTACACTAAAACACTTCAGATCTTTGTATACTTTTATTTTCTGTAGCTTTCTATCTTTTTTTGTTTGAACTCAGTGACTTGAGATTAAAAATTACATTTAGCATACAGTTGTTTTGCAATCAATATTTTCAACAGTATGAGAAACTTCAGAATAAAACATCTGAATATTATACATTCAGATTTTTAAATTATTTTTTAAAATCATTTTATAAAATGGAATCCGTAATCTGTTTTTTTTTTTTTTTTTTAAATTATGTGCTTCTTTTTCAACATAGTTTAAAAAAAACATTTATCAGAAGGTTTCAAAAGTTAAAGTTTTGGGAAAACCATCTTTTACCTAAAGATGAACCAAAAATATTCAAATAACAAAAAACAGCAAAGTAAAATTATTTACTGCTATTTCAAAGAACAGATTGTTTTTTATTGGATAGAAGTAGGACATGACCTGAAAATGACTGCTGTCTACCATTACAATTGGAATGCAGCTGACATCAAATCAAATCAAATCAAACTTTATTTCTATAGCACTTTTCCTATGAAGCATAACACAAAGTGCTTTACATTAAAATAAAACAGATTAAAAACAAGCACAACCATAAAAATGTAGACGCCCCCCCCCCCCCCATCCCCACCCCCAACACACACATGCAATCCACCCAACCCCTTTCACAATTCCCACACCCCCTTAGCTGATGGAACCCATTGGGAAACAGGCTGAGCAAAGAGAAAGTTGGTTGGTGGACCCATTATAGTTGGGTCCTCTTCCTCCGTGGACAACCACATAGTCAGTCTAATGCAGCATCACAGGCGAGGACCCAGCCCCACCACAGCAAGGTAGCAAGGCAGCTCCCCATCTAGAGCTGCAACAGCTGAACCGTAGCTGACCCAGAGGGAGAGGACCCAGCCGAGGAGGCACTGGATTTAAAAATAATAAAATATAAATCTAAAATTAAAATGGAACATTTGATAAAAGCAACAAGCAATAAAACATGAGAATAAAAAATATTCAAATAAGCTATAAATAATCCAGCGTAAAATCATAAAACATGATAAAAATAATAAAAACAAGATAAATTAACATGATAAAAACTAACTAAAAGCTAATTTAAAAAGATAGGTCTTGAGCCTTTTCTTAAAAACCTCTATGTTCTCTGCGGCCCTCAGGTCCTCCGGCAGACTGTTCCATAAACGGGGGCCATAGTATTGAAAAGATGCCTCTCCATAGTTTTTGGTTTTCACAGTTGGAATGATTAGTAGACCAGTGCCAGAGGATCTCAGGGTCCGCGAGGGTTCATATTTAACTAAAAGATCAGATAAATAAGAAGGCGCAAGACCGTTCAGACATTTAAAAACCATTAAAAGTATCTTAAAATCAATCCTGAAGCAGATGGGGAGCCAATGCAGGGATTTTAAAATCGGGGTGATGTGAGCTCGCCTTGGTCTTGGTGAGAACTCTTACAGCAGAATTTTGGAGAAGCTGAAGGTTCTTAATGCTATTTTTTGGAAGACCTGCTAGAAGGGCGTTACAATAATCAACTCTACTAATTATAAAAGCATGTATCAGCGTCTGCATATTAGCAAGAGAGAGAATTGGGCGGACCCTAGCCAAATTTCTAAGATGATAAAAACCAGTTTTAATCACCTGCTTGATATGTGGGATAAATGTTAGCTTGGAGTCAAAAATAACGCCCAGGTTTCTGACTGTTTCAGAAAAATTGAATGAAAGTTCTTTAAGTTTCAGAAACTGTTTCTCTCTCTTGGCTTCAGGACCAATAACCAAAATTTCAGTTTTCTCCTGGTTGAGCTGCAGAAAATTATTTGCCATCCATAATTTTACATCTAAAATACAATTAAAAAGTGCTTCTATTGGTCTTGTGTCATCAGGAGACATAGCTATGTACAGCTGGGTATCATCAGCATAGCTATGAAAGCTGATGTTGTGCTTCCTGATGACATTCCCCAGAGGAAGCATGTAGATGTTAAAAAGCCAGGGGCCAAGGATGGAACCTTGAGGCACACCACATTCAATTTTGTGGACCCCAGAAAAGTAAGTGTCCATGCTTACCATAAAGTTTCTCTCCGTGAGATAGGAAGTGAACCACTGGATAACAGTCCCTGAAAGGCCAAGACTTTTAAGTCTGTTTAACAGAATCAGGTGATCAACAGTGTCAAAAGCAGCACTTAGATCCAGTAGAACTAATACTGTGATCTGACCTGAATCCGAGGCACATCTAACATCATTAACGATCTTTAACAGGGCTGTCTCAGTACTGTGGTTCGTTCTAAAACCAGACTGGTTCACCTCAAATATGTTATTGTGTAAGAGAAACTCATTCAGCTGAAAAAAATTTTTTTTTTCCAGAATCTTGCTTAAAAATGGCAAGTTGGACACTGGTCTGTAGTTATTAAAAACCGTAGGATCTGCATTGCTTTTCTTTAGTGACGGTTTCACCACTGAGGTTTTAAAAGCAATGGGAAAAATACCCGTTTGTAGAGAGGAATTTATGATGTTTAAAATCTCGCTCTCAAAAGATCAATAAAATGATTTAAAAAGTGATGTGGGGATGGGATCTAAAAAACAGGTCGTTGGTTTAACTTGGGAGAAAACTCGACCAAGTGTTGCAGCTTCAACCAGGTCAAAACTGTCCAGTGCTTCCTCGGGTAAGGTCAAGTCATCATTTTTATTACAATTGCTTCTTTGTTCCATCAAGATACTAGATCGTACAGAAGCAATTTTGCTCCTGAAGTGGCTAGCAAAGTCCCCACACAATGCCGCAGACGCTGGCATTGTGGTCTTATTCATGTCTGAGCTCAATAAGGATTCTATTGTGCTGAAGAGGACTCTGGAATTATTTTTATTTTCAGAGATTATGTTCGCAAAGTATGAGTTCCTGGTCTGTTTTACAGTCTGGTTGTATAGTTTTAGTTGATTTTGGTATAGTTGATGGTTTATTTCAAGTGTATGCTTTCTCCAACGTCTTTCCGCTGCCCTAGCTCATCTCTTCAGTTGTTTGATGTCTTCGGTTCTCCAAGGGGGTGAAGGTTTGATTCTCATCCTTTTAGATTTTAGTGGAGCAACTGAGTCGAGACTGGATCTAAGTTTACTGTTAAAACTTTCCACAAGTAAGTTGCAGGGGGCTGGTAAGTCAATTGGAGAGTTTGAACGAACAGTTGAAATAAATTTTTCAACCACTTCAGGAGTCAAGTAGCGTTTCTTCACAGTTCTCACAGAGGTCTGTTGTTTTATAAAACCAGTGATGTTAAAAAGCACACAGTAATGATCAGAGACAGCCAGATCCACAACAGTGGACACACTTGTAGGTAAACCATGACTGATGACCAGGTCAAGAGTGTGCCCCCTGTTGTGAGTCGGCTGCATGACACTCCTTCCCTGTTCCTTACAAAACCATTACCCAAAATAAATACATGTGCATTCAGATGTGAATAATCCCCTTTCTTGTCACCTGTTTCCCATACCCCAGCACAGCACATTCAAAAATAAAATAATATAAAATAATTCTTGCCAGTCAAACAGCTGGCTTTTCACATCTTTCTAAAGGTCACATAGGGAGAGCAGAAATACAATACTCTCAACACATCTCTTTTTTTCTCACAAGGAGAAAAACAATGAGACAAAGGGACAAAGAAAGGAGGAGTTTACAAAATTCCTTTAGGTTTTAAATATGGTCCTTAAGCTTGACGCTTTCTTTGGAGTCGTGGGAACTCGTGACTTCATGTGTGAACAAAAATACTTCACCTTTGAGACGACACACAGGAAATGGACAGCTTAGAAGTGTGTTTGTGTGAGTGTCTAAGGTGTAGGTTGAGGGTTTCAAAAAGCAAAACGAAGTGGAATTCTCTCAGAAGATCATTCATCATATAAGAGACTGGCTGAGGTTTTGCTTTGTTTGTGCTCATAGGGGAATTATAAGTCAGCAGATGTAAAAACCAGTATCAGCTGCTGGACCTTTCATTTTGCCACAAGCTGTTTTTCAGATGCTCTTTTTAGTATTGCTGCAGATTAATAAGGCGTTGTTAGTCTGTTTGCACATTTTGCACCAAAGGGTTTTCTTCTATCCCTAGTTGATGTTACTGAGACAGTTGATATCTTAATAGTCCAATGTTGGCTCACAGTTTGTAAAGAGATATAATAAATCTCTAATCTGCTTTCACACAAGCTGAAACAGAAGCAACTTTGGTTGTGAACCTGGGAAAACATACAAATGAGTTCAATGAATACCTGCCCTGAGGATGTTTAATATGACATATCCACTAAAGAATTCTTAAATGTTTAAAACAAGGTAATTCTTTCCTATGTTTGATGAGAAAGACTGCTTTCGCCCACACACTTTCCCACGCTTTAAGTGCAAATCAAGGGCAGGAATGGAGTATAAGATTTGCACCTACTGGCAAATTTCTTTTGGAGTTGCTAAACACACCTGCAGCTATTTTAGATGGAAAATACCTGAGGTAATCAAAAAAGTGGGTAATAGTTTAAAATTTAGATTAAACACAGTAAGTGTTGATGTTGTATTATTTAATGTCCTTTTAATTGCTTAAGAAACTGCTACAGAAGGTGCTATGTACCATACAACATAAAAAATGCAGGGGGACTGACAAAATCACAAAGACAGAAAACTATAAATAGAAAAAATACAAAACTTTTGCACATAAAATTGATACAGATTTCCAAAACTTGGATTTTTGTGCCATTGTGGCTTTTGCCTCTGTCACAACTGCCTTTACTGGTAGACACAGGCTGTCTGCAGGTGAAAAATGCACAAATCTGTACGGAACAAGCAGGTGGCCCATACAAACTTTTAGACCATAGACAATCCAGTGAGCCCGTAAGATGAAAATGTTCATGCACATTTTTTCTAAGGGTTGGCTGCAGGTTACAGGTTGTAGTGAACACTCAAACAACACGTAGGGTGAAAATAGGTGAAACACAGGTGTGTCATTTTCATTTTTTGCAGGCAGGAAAAGTACTGTTCAAGTGATAAGTGTGGCATGTAATAGTGTTATGCTATTTGTTTCTGTTTGTCATCCATGACTTAATTTACTTAATATCTAATAAAATAACATAGGTGATAAATTCAGACATTGTGATGACCAAGTGTAACATGATATAAAGTAATTTTATCCCTTTATTAAGTTTTTCTTTTAAACGAATATACATACTTTTGTTTTGAAATATGCTGTGTTTTTTGAGTAAGTTTGTTATTCCCCTTATAACTCCTTGTTGTCTGATTTGAGTTTTGCTATGTGAACATTGATAGATTCAAGTTAAGTTTGCTTTGAATTTTACTCATTAAGTGGGTCTGTTTAGTCAACAAACCACATTTTCAGGATAAACTGAGGTTGGTGAGATAAGAGTGTCGGGGGGCACGTTCAAAGAAAGACACTTGGTCTTTAAACATAAATGTACAGTCTACAATTTAGTGGCTGTGTTGCAGTTTCTGATCATTCATCCAAAACAATGTTGGCTTAGTTTGAAAACAGTGATCTTAGAAATGCTCATGTCTAGAGGGTAAAGGTAAAAACTAAGGATTCTCTGTCTGATGATAAAGAACAGTGAAATGCCCATATAATATGTAAAACACACTCTTTACAAAGAATGGGATGAGAATAAAATGTGTAGTCTTTTGTATATATAACAATATTTAATTGCTCAAAAAATAAAGGGAACACCTAAACAACTCAATGTTACTCCAACTCAGTCATACTTCTGTGTAATCAAACTGTCTGGCTGACTAACAATCAATTTCAAGTTTTGTTGCAAGTGGACTAGACAACAGGTGGAAATAATAGGTGATCAGCAAGACACCTCCAATAAAGGAGTGGTTCTGCACGTGGTGACCACAGACAACTTTTTCGCCTTTAATGTTTTCTGGCGGATGTTTTGGTGACTTTTGAATGCCGACAGTGTTGTCACTCCAGTAGTATTTCAGGGCAGCATCTACAACCCACTCAAGTGGGCCAGGTAGTGCAGCTCATCCAGACTGGTACATCAATGCGAGCTGAGAAGGTTTGCTGTGTTTGTCAGCATAGAGTCCAGAGCATGGAGACGCTACCAGGAGAAAGGCCGGTACATCAGGAGATGTGGAGGAGGCCATAGGAGGGCAACAACCCTGCATCAGGACCACTATCTCCTCCTTTGTGCTAGGAGAAACAGAAGGAGCACTGCCAGAACCCTGCCAACTGACCGCAGGATTGACAGCCCAGCACTGTGCAAGACATTTGGGATTTGCTAGAGAACACCAAAATTGGCAAATTCACCACTGGCGCTCTGTGCTCTTCACAGATGACCACATGTGATTGATGTGACAGAGTCTGAAGACACCATGGAGAACCTTCTGCTGCCTGAAACATCATCCAACATGATCAGTGGGTCAGTAATGGTTTGGGTGGCATTTCTTTTCAGGGTCACACAGCTCTCCATGTTCTCACCAGAGGTAGCCTGACTGCCATTAGGTACCAAAATGAGATTCTCAGACCCCTTGTGAGACCGTATGCTGGTGCAATTGGCCCTGGGTTCTTCCTAATGCAAGACAATGCTAGACCTCTTGTAGCTGGAGTGTGTCAGCAGTTTCTGCTAGACGAAGATACTGATGTGATGGACAGACCCGCCCATTTTCTAGACCTCAGTCCAATTGAGCACATCTGGGACATCACGTCTCGAACCATCCACCAAAGCCAAGTTGCACCACAGACTGTCCAGGAATTTTTAATGCTTTGGTCCAAAAATTTGGTGTGGGAAGAGATCCCCCAGGAGACCATCCGCCACCTCATCAGAAGCATACCCAGGTGTTGCAGGGAAGTCATACGGGCACATAGAGACCACACACTACTAAGACTAAGTTTGACTTGTTTATAAGGCATTAAATCAAAGTTGGATTAGCCTGTAGTGTGTTTTTTCACTTTAACTTTGAGTGTGATTCCACATTCAGACCTCCATAGGCTGATAAATGTAATTTCCATTAATAATTGTTGTGCGTTTGTTTTCTCAGAACATGCAACTATGTAAAGAATAAAACATTTAAAAATACTATAGGACATGTTTTTTGTAGTGTTCCCTTTATTCTTTTGCCCAGTGTATAAACACAAATGTACTTCCACAATAATAAAGATAGATAAACATAAGTTAAAAAAATTTTATATTTTCATAAACTAATCCACATTTTAAATATTTTTTCAAAAGTAATTATTAACCATAACGTAGGCTTTTTTCTCACATAGGTCAACCCTGCACAAACCAGAGAATCAAATTATGAGATACAAATGTAATATTTACTGAAGGTTAAAATATTTTTGTTTGACATTATTTTGTCACTAGATTCACTTATAGCCATAAGTTTTATTTAAAATGCAAAGACACATTTCATTGATAGAGTAGCATTAATAAATTACTGGCCTTGTATGTCTTTTCCTAAATATAGTAGAGTTTCTAACTTGATTAGGAACTGTACACCAACAGAAGAAATAAACTGCAAAAATAAACCTCTGTGCTGTGTAGTACAATGTCCATTACTATTGCTGTTTCTAATGGCATTCTAACATCACTCAGTTTATAAATTATATAGGACCAAGAAGCAGCTTCTGCAGACTGAGATTTCATCCTGCTGTGGAACCAATTCTGTCTGAGGCTTACCGCCAAAAACATCTGTTCTAATTTCTGTCAAATTTAACTTTTATTACCTGGTCATTAAAGGCTGAGGAATGGCAAAACCAGATGGGTCCTTGCTGACCTTACAACTGGTTCTATTTTATGGTGTTGGTGAAAAGTGAACCAAAGGAAGCCGTGCACTTTATAAAATTAAGGTAATCATTCTCACATTCCTTAGACATGGGGGGGCTCTGAGGATGAGGGATAAACTCGAGATGAAGGCCTTTTTGGTGTACAGTTATGGATAGTTATGTGTGCACATTCATTTAGTTTACTGGTAGGTTTTTACAGGACAAATGAAGTCTCTCTTTTTGTGTTAAGATAGACCAATAAATAAGTGTTTTCATTTCATCATGCAGATTTGAAACATATTTCACTTTTGGAAAACAACCTTCCTTGGCCTTGGACATGCCTGGGTTCTTGAGGGCCTCCAATGTGAGTCCAGGGTCAGTTCAACAACACACAGCCGTTAGGGTTGGTGAAAGCTGTCCTTTTGGGAGGCTGAGCTGCTCCATCACTAGTCCCTGTGGTATAAGGATGGAAGAAAGGAGGGATGCTAGATGAGTTTTTTCTTTTTTTTTTTTTTTTTTTTTTTATTGAATGATGGTTTCATGTTTAGAAATACATTTGGCACACGTATTTTAATAGACACAATTAAAATCGTATTCATGTAAGTGTCCTTGACATTGGAGGAAATGTGCAGTTAAAATGTTAGTAAAAAGTTAAATCATGTACCTAGTTTATGAAAAACTTAAATGTACTTACCTGCATTTAAAAATGTACAAGAAGATGAATGAATATGAATTAATATTTTGGTCACGTTTAGAGGACCAAACAAAAAAAAAAACTACTTTTTTTAAGTTTTAGTTAGATTTTAAAGAGCTTACTTCATTGTGTTTTTGTGACCTCCAAAGAAATTGGAGCTAAAACAGTGTTTATAAGGAATTAACAAGAAGAAAAAACATGTTTGAAAATGTTTGACCATAGTAGTGTCACTCAGTTTGATGATTCATTCTCAAAGTTCTTCAGAAAGCCACTCTTGACACTTCAGGTGAACTGATGAATCAAAAGTCTACTCTGTTTCCACGATGGCCTCCGCCACCTCGCTTTCAACACAGGAAAATCACAAGATTGACTTTCACATAAGAATAAGACTTTCACATAAAATTATTCAAAAGGACTTTTATAGAATATTAAAAAATATGTATTAAAAATCCTGAAAGCAGAAAACAAAATAATTGGGACATGGTTTTAAATATTTTGTGTATGCCATTAAAAGTAAAAGGTATGTAGCAATAGTGACAACAAATGCAATCTTAAAAAGAATATCAATACAAAGTCAAAAACAAATCTAAAAGTTGGTTTCATGTCACTATACAAGTTGATACCATCCAATAAATATACTTTTAATCGTATCTGATGTTCTTAATATTCCCCTCTACTTTTAGAGTTTTCTTCATTGTTTATGCAGGAAAAATTTGGATCATATAGAATTATAACATTGAAAAAAGTCTTATGTCAGAACTCTACGTTAATGAGGAATTAAACACAACTGAAATGTATCTTGAGCCACTTAGAGTTTCAATGAAATTCATTATATTGTCTTTTAACAAGATATGGGGAACGCCAACAGCACACACAACAGTGAATGGGTGTCTGCAGATAAAATGACACCCAACCGAAGCAGCCAGAGGAAGATACAAAACAAAGGAAGCCTTTATTTGGCGATCACAGCTTCCCGTCAAAGAAATGAAATGATCCTACTCCTACTGGAACAAGACAGACTGGTTCATCATGTCTGGGTTACTTTCCAGTCACAATGTCATTTGGGGGCTGCACGGTGGTGCAGTGGTTAGCGCTCCTGCCTCACAGCAAGAAGGTTCGCGGTTCAAGTCCTGGCTGGGGGACCTTTCTGTGTGGAGTTTGCATGTTCTCCCCGTGCATGCATGGGTTTTCTCCGGGTACTCCGGCTTCCTCCCACCGTCCAAAAACATGCTTCATAGGTTAATTGGTTACTCTAAATTGTCCCTAGGTGTGGATGTGAGTGTGCATGTGTATGGGTGTGTGATTGTGACCCCTGCGACAGACTGGCGACCTGTTCAGGGGTGTACCCTGCCTTCGCCCATGAGTAGCCGGGTTAGGCTCCGGCAACCCCGTGACCCCGAAAGGGATAAAGCGGATTGGAAAATGAATGAATGAATGAATGTCATTTGGTGACTTGGTTAGTGTAGCATTGTCCTGTCTTTCTCTCCTTTAGTCCTTTCTGGTACACAACTTCTACAAATAAGTCACCATTCCACATAAAAGGAGCTCATGTATGCAAAAAAAACCAAAATAAAATGTTAAAACGTTTTGACAATGGGTTTAAAAAGCTTTAATAATAAGAATTATTATTATTTTTATTATTATTATTATTATCTTTAATTAAAAGTAAACTCAGCAGACAGAAGACGCAATAAATGCAATGGGGAAAAAAAATATCACAGCTAATAATATAAAATAAAAAACACTCTACCAAAATGTTAAACAACTAATGTGAGAACTTGGACTAAAGTGGTTGCTGAGTATTAAAAAATAAAATGTTTCTGTATAGTCTGCATGAAACATATATGTAAGCCACATAAAAATCATTATTAGATGCTTCTCCATTAAAAAAATTAGATGCTTCTCCATTAAAAAAAAATATAGAAAATAATAAATGAGACAAGAGGAGACAAGAGATGTACAGCTTCTTACGGATACTCAGCATAAACATAGCAGATTGAGAGAGTTATGACTATTTCATAAGCCCTTTAATGTCCCAAACTTAGTTTCAGCACAGTTTTCGACACATACAGTACGTACACACATCAAAATGAGCACACTTCTAGTTATCAAAGAATTTTAATAAATAAGACATTTTATTTTCACAATTTTAAACAACCACTAATTGTAATTTATCGTGGTTTAACAATGAAGCAAAATTGATTTACCACTGCTTAACAGTCTACAGAATATTTTTTAAATACTTTTAGACAAACCAGTCAAATTGCATTTCAAGAACAGCTCTTTGCATTTAATCCTTCTGATTTGATCCAGTTAAGTATCATTTGTGTTTTATACCTAGAAAGTACAGGTTTAAAAAAAATACTTGATTTGTGCACACTATGACCTTTTTTTATTTATGGTTTGTTTTTAGTAGTGTGTGGATGCATTTCGTGGCCGTTCTTTTATTTAATTTTCAAAAATAAAACTCAGACACTAACAGCTCAGATTAATTATATACACACCTTGTTGAATTTAGGTCCAGAGATGTTTCAAAATATAATGATTTTGCTGCTTCTTCAGACACATGCTCAAACAAAAATTAAAGTTAACCTAAAAAATAAAAAAAACATTAGCTGATAAATAAAGAGGCTGTCAAACCTGCCTACTGTTTAACAAAGAACAGAGTGGGTGAGCGGCACAGGGAAACATTCAATTTGAATATTTACTTTACTCCCAGCAAAAAAAGTAGACACCTGTGAAATTAAATAAGCACTTGTGAACCAAAAGTTTATGGAAGGATTATTGTGTTACTCAACAAGTGAGTTGAGTGCTTTGGTTTCAATAAGAATGAAAATCTTTCCCACAAAAAAAGAAAAAAAAAAACAATCATGATTTGCAGCCTTCTTGGGAAAACATGTGTGAGTCCCACGCAGCAGCAATAGTTTCAATTCTATCAAAAAAAAAATAATAATAATAATATTTGATTTTTAATATTTAATGAATCTGACAATTCAGATCTTCGTAGAACTGGAGACTAGGTTTCAAGCAGAGGAATTTATATCCTAAAGTTCTACAGCCTCACAAAAACAGGATGCACCGCTTTTGCGACAGGCTCTAATTTATGCTGAAAAGTGGCTGTGTCTCTTTCTCTTTCCCTCTTTCTGAATGTTGCTCTGCAGAGTTTTGCAGGTTCGCACTTTAGCTCTGGCAGAACTCATTCTTCATTTACTTTGGAAAACCTTTTGCTGGAATTCCAACTAAACACAAAAAAGAGTTAGGAAAATATTTCTGAACTGAAAACTAAGTATTTTTTTCTGTAGCAATTAACCATTGCTATTGAGATTTATTAGACAAAGTAGTCAGCTAGGATAGCTCCCATATTTTCCTAAATTATGTCTTTGTTTTTGCTATTAAAGTCAGTGATGCCAACACTGATCCAGACAGAAAGTAGTACAGATCAAGCCCCAGGTTACCTCCCACGCTGAATCTGTGGAGATGATGTCAGTGACTGTATCCTGTTGTCCCTGCGCAGGAGAACCTGTTTCCTCCTGAATGGTGTCTCTTAGCTCAGTTATAGCCTTCCTCATGTTACAGAAAACACACAGAAACAATGGAACACATGCTGATCATGCTTAAGGCTGGCACATTCTTACTCCATGAAACTTGGAGACGAACAGAGGATGGAACACCTGCGCTCTACTTCCTCACTTTCAGTTGAACTTACTGGGAATGCGTTTGGCTTCGACAGATAAGGCTGCCAAAACCTGCTTTCCTGTACAACAGGTACATGATCTGTTTTGGCTCCTTGAAAGATCTCTCATATTTTCCACTCAGTCTGAAGCAGCACATTGCAGGACTTAAACGAATGACTCGAAAGTAGCTGAATTGTATTACATTCATTCACCCAATGGATCAATCTAAAAATAACTTACAAAAGTGTATAAAGTCCATGATCTTACATTTCAACCAGCACACCCAAGATGACAAAGAACCAACATCAATAAATAGTAGGGTTGTAATGATTCATTTGAACCAAGATTCGATTTATATCATGATTTGTGGTTGATTATACAATTCCTAGTCGATGTTGGTTGATTTTGAAAGATCAGATTTGATCCAATTCACTGATCTAAAATAATCTAGGACATCTTTAGCCAAAAATTCAACCAGTGTGTCTCAGAGATAAATACATGGGTACTGAACAGCGCAGGTGAAGTTTTCTAGATTCCTTGTATTTTCTTGCAAGATAATCAGGTGTAAATTAAATATTTTACAAAGAAACAAGTAAACAATAATTAATGGTAAATCCATTCACATTTTAGTTTCATAAAGTTCAGCCCACTGTTGTTTTTCCACATCAAAATAATACAAACATTATTAGAACATTATTAGAACATTCTACCACGGTGTATGGTGAAATGTCTTTGCAAAATTCAAAGTGTTTCCACACATTGGACTGTAATGGTGGATTGATCATTTTTTGCTGCCATCACATGTGTGTTGTCCACTGTGATTATCACTTTTACATTATAGTAAAATAAGTCTACTGTACCTCAATCCAAATGGTATTTTCCCAAATTGATATAATACATTTATTTCATTTTGAAACGATTTTAAAAGGGTATAGATTGATATGATTAACAACTTGCCTCAGACAGATCATTCTGGTTGGATTGTATATAGTTCGATTAATACATTAGGTTGTTTTTTGTTATATCTCTAACAAAAAAAGATGCAACTGTAATTTTCTTATTTTTTACAATATATCATTGAAAACATTGTCTTTTCCTACAAATCCACAAGCTTCAGATTTCAAAAACTTTTCTGAGAAATTTTGAGAATGATCAGATGGTTTTGTTTCCAAACGTAACTTTAAAAATCTGTAATCTCTTATTGCTTCTAGTCTGTGATGTCAAAACTTTTTTGCAAAAAGGGCCAGATATGGTGAACTGAACATGCCAACCAATTAGTCTGACAATCTTTGACCTATTTTAATAGCATTAAATGCAAGTAAACTATTTAATGAAACTGTTATTGCATTGAGATACTTTCCATTTCATCACATAGAACAAAATAATAACTAAATACATTATTACCAAAATTGTGAATTTCGGATTGGACCACTAGACAATAAAACAAAATAAGAGAAAGAAAATGTGTCAGAAGAAAACAACTTTTGTCAACATTAGATTTGGGTTGATACAAAATTTTTATACGCACTATTAAATGCTTGAAAATAACACAAATGTGTATCTTATTTAAATCACAGAAGCAAATGAATCTGTTCTTCTCGTTTGGCCCTTAAGGCTCTAAAGGTCAAATAGTCACAGGTTGTCGCCACAGGTTCACAACGGCATAATTTAGCCAATCACAATCCAGAAGTTGTAGTTCTTAGTAATCAGCTGGGTAAATTACTTTTAAAGAGTAACTGATTACTTTACTTTAGCTTTCGGATGAAATTGTAATTAAATTACTTTATTAATTTCCCCAGTTTAAAAAGTCATTCACAACTCTTTACTTTTTGAACTAATAAAAATTCTCAAGGGAATAAAAGCTAGATCAAACAAGATCCCCTTGTAAAAGCCACAAAATAAAAACCTAGATGTTACACAAGGGCAGCCAGGCTTTTTAGCACTACCTCACACGTGAACATGAGCATATGTACATTGTATAGAACCCTAGTGTATAGACAGGTTGCTCATTGACACAGGCAGTGGAAGGCAGGACAAAAGTTGCACTTAACTGAAATGTTTTTGCCTTTGTTTTCAACAAATTGAAAATAATTTGAATCTCTACAGTTGCCGAATGCCCCTACGAATTCATCCATGTCCATATTTCCACTCTCTTCATCTTACTTTGACCAATCTCTATTCTGCATTAGCAAGCATGCGTCAGCAGCTGTTTTTTTGTAGTATTTACTAGTATCAATTTTTGTTTTTCATTTAACCAAGGGACAATGTCAGAGCCAACTGTTTACTCAAGTTATTTTGTTTTATTAATCACCAATGGTTTCACTGTTGGTTTCTGTAGTCTAGTAATCCTAACTTAATTTCTAAAATTTGAACTGTAATTTGCTAAATTACTCTGCTACTGACAAAAGTAATTAAATTACAGTAATTAGTTACTTTGTAATGTATTACCTCCAACACTATTATTACCTTTGCCAATCACAATAAAAAATGTGTACTTCCTGGAAAGTGCGGAGAGGGACATATTGATTTTATGACAGAAGCCAGTGGAAATTTAGTGGGCTGCATTTGGGACAAGGGCCGGACTTTGGACGTGCCCACTTTAACTGATTCACACGCACATACATTTTAAAAAATAGCTGAAAAAGTTTTACATTCTTTTCTAACCACTGTACAAATACTTGCAGAGAATGAAACGTTGCTTGTGTTAAGACTCATACAGCGAAACAAAACACATTTCTGAAAAACGTGGTTGACTGTGTTGTATATTGATTCAAACCTGGTTTGGCATTCTACATGAGTTTTCCACAGTAGTACCAAGGCAGTGAGGAGTGAATGGAAATCATGAATCTCCCCCTCAAAGATAACAAACCGTTGACCGCTGCTGCCCACAGTGCAGTCAATAGTCTGGAATTATTGACAAATCTGGAAAATCTTCATATCTGAAGTGCTTTCAGTGAGCAGTTCAAACGTAAACAAACGTGGATAATAGCCCTTGCCCAAGAAAACATGTGGAATGTAGATAGAACAGGAGAGAAAAGGGGACTCTGCTGAGAGGGGGAGGGGCATGCGCACAGACAAGCACGCGCACAGGCCAAGGAGGAGGAGGAGGAGGAGGCACGGAGGGAGGAGGCACGGAGGGAGGGAGGGAGCAACCAGATATCCTCCTCCCATCACCTCCCCACGGCCGCAAAAGCAAACACTCCTCATCGAGGCTGCAGAGGACGAGAGGTGAGATCCACGCGCGTCTGCACAAAGTTTGTCACCTGGAATCCGTTTTTGACCGTCCTCCTCATCCGCTCCGCTGCGTTCAGGGCCCGTGGAGGCGGCATGGAAAGTCCACGCTGCTGAATTATATTCGGACTCTTCCCGTTTTGCTTCATTCTAAATAATGGTAAGGACATAAATAAATAAAAATCTTAATTTCATACTGACCTTGTTTATTAGTTCTTTTGTTAGGTCTCACACATGTTTGAATTTCCCAAAGCCACTTTAATTGTTTTACATTCAACTATGTATCTAAACTCAACATATTCATTCTTGGAGTTGTAAAATGTGTCAAATTTTAAAGATTTTATTTTTGAATAATTGTAAGATATCTCCTAGATTACCCTTACGAGGTTATTATTTTTCTGAGTATTGCAATATTTTCATTTTTTGTCAGTTTCCTAATCAAAATGTCTATTTTAGTTTTAAATATTACCAGTAAATGCATTTTTCAATGTTTTTTTTTTGGTTTAATTTATTAATATTATAGTTTTAATAATTGTGTTTAAAGAAAGTAAAAATATATTGTGTTAATTTGTTCCCATACATGATGTTTTGGAGCTTCTCTTCTTTGTAGGCCTGGTACAGTTTAAATTTACCTTCAGGACTCTTTTTATTTTTTAGGAACATTTGAATTTTGTATTTAAGAAAAAAATATAATCCCAAATATATATTCTTTTGCTGGCACAGTTTAATATAGGCCTATGGAAATTAAAAATCACATTTTAAGATTTCAAATAATGTTTTATGAGCAGGGAAAAAGAGAACCATTCAAATTAGGATGTGTGTTTCACAGACATTTAAATATCTTTTGAAGTGTTGTCTAATTTATACTGGCTGCTTTGTTTTTGTTGCACTTTCCGCTCAGTCGGAGCTACAGAAGATTGCACCCTAATTACTGATACCCCTCCAGAAAAGTCCTGCAAGGTCTCTTTATTAAAGTAAATTAGGGGAGCCTCCCTCAACATTTTTTTTCAAAGGCTTGTATTCATATTTTTAAAGGATCCCTTCATGACTTTGGCCCAAAAAGTTGCTGTCTGTGTTTTGCCAGCTGTTTAAGTCCAATTTGTGCAGAAGAGTAACTCTTGGGCCCCAATTAATAACTGGCAAGCTATATAAAAAGGTAAAATAAATAAAACTTACATTTAATTATTTTATGCTATGTGAATATTTTACATTTTAAGGTTTGAACTTTTTTATTTTGATTTTAGGAGGATGAGCATGTTTTTCCCTTTGTTTATGTTGCAAGACAAGTTAAAACGTGTTACGAGTGAGAAATTCTCAGAAATATTACATTTCAAATTTTTATTAAAACAAGCTAAACATATGTCCCGTCATGCCAGGGGTAATAATCTGGAAGAAACCCACAGGGTTAAAGAACAGCCAAAGAACGATCATTTTAAATGGCATTATATCGTATTCTGAATGACAGGCTTTAAGTCCCTCTAAATCTGCTGTATAATTAGCTTCCTAAATAACATCCCCGGTTTTGGAGGAGGCTAGCAGGGGGTGTTCTCGGACCACATAATATAGTGTGCTCAAGCCTATTTGATTTAACACCGTGGTTCTTTTCCTAATAACATTAGGCCTCAATTCTGGACTCCCTCTGTACGGCTGACCCGAGACCCTCACAGTTGTTCCCTTTTCCCTCAAACTTCATGGTTCTTATTACTCGCTCCAATAAATTCTGGATAAGCAGGATTTTCAAAAAGTCCAGGGCTGTGGAGAATTCCCCATCCTGTAGCACGAGGCACCCCCTCTTTAAGAAAACACAAATTTATTCCAAACCTTTCTGTGGCCACATTTTTGTAGGATTGATAAATATTATTAAAGGAAGTTCTGCTTTTCTTGACTTTATCTGCTCCAATGTTATTATATTTCCTCACATCCTTTCAGTTCTTGATGCGTAGGAGCCTCTGAACCTCTTACTCTTTTCTTCACATTACATCTTTCTCCTCTGTAAAAGGATTCACATTTACTTTAGATAGGTTTTAAGCCAAGTTCAGCCTGAAAATGTTCCGTGTGCTGTACCACTTTACTCTTTTTGGTTCCCCAAGAATAGTCCGGGACTTGTGAAAATCCATTTCCACAGTCTGAGTATTTTTGCTCAACCTCCTGCATTACGTTGCAGTTGCAGCCATCAGTTTGTTCCACAGAACAAATATTTAAAAGTATGTTTTTGAACGTGTTTGACAGGCTTATTAGAGGTAAAATAAAAAGATGCTAACTACTTTTTCCAGTTTTTGACATCATTGGTTGTTCATTAGTCCATCACAAAAACAAGGTTAAAAACAGATCAACTATTTTGACAACTGTTTTTAATGCAATCATGTTTAAATGTGTTAGTTTGGTCTTTTGTGCAATCGTTTTAAAAAAAATTTCCAGCGTCAATAGATTTTATTTGAGCATTTTCCTACTAACTCACAAGCATTTTAATTGTGCATCATTCCCTCTGTTTGAATCTGTCTTTTAAGAATAGTCATTAAGTGTCAAAGTGTCATTAAGAATAAATAAATACATGACTTCTCAAAAGAAAAAAAAAGATACTCATTGGAATGAAGGAATAATTATTAAAACTTTGTTTTAATTTTTTAGATTTTTAAGCTCCAGAAAAAGGCAGGTTAAAGTTCTCAGTTCAATAATGTAAAGGGAATGGCTTTCAGTATAAAACCAAACTGAAATGTTAAGTTGTTCATGCAGGAAAATCATTATAGATATTTTTTTTTTTAATACACATTAGTGACCATTTTCATCTGATTTCTCAAATAGTTTGAAGCCTAAATGTGATCAAACTTTCTTCTAGAAATGTCTGTCTTCTCTCCCCTTCATTTCTTTTATTCCCTGCAGTCCCCAGACAAATCTTGGGTAGGCTTTGTAGTGTTTGTGTGCGTGCTTGCATGCATGTGTGTGTGTGCAATAAACCTGTTGTGTCGGCAGACAGCAGCTGTCTCTCCGGCTGCCTCTGCTGTCCTTATCTCATTTGGAGCACAATGAAGCCACATGCATCGCAACAAGCCTTCAGTGGGTAATCTTGACAGTGAATTGAAAAATTCTTCAGACTTTGTGAAATATTTTTGTGGCTTCAACAGAAATTTCCTTTGGCATTAGCTTTTATTAGCTTTCCTTCTTTTAGTTAATATTTTAGGGAATACATCTTTTCTCCTGTTTTCC
This sequence comes from Adrianichthys oophorus, assembly GCA_036245035.1. Classification (NCBI taxonomy): domain Eukaryota; kingdom Metazoa; phylum Chordata; class Actinopteri; order Beloniformes; family Adrianichthyidae; genus Adrianichthys; species Adrianichthys oophorus. The sequence continues at coordinate 18,203,727 of BSAI01000073.1, read as the reverse complement.
TACTTTTGGTAAAACTAATCCTTGCAGCTTTCTAGTAAATTGGAACTGATCTTGTCAATAGTAACTGTGTCTGTCTAGCCAGCTGTTAGCAAATAGGGCGGTCACTTGCCATCATGTGCAGTGGAGACTAATCGAGGGCAAACCTTTTCATCCTAATGACTAATAAAGCAGCAGGTCTGCAAGTGTGTGTTTCCCTGTGTGTGGTGTGTGAGTGTTAGTGCAGTCAGGCGTGTGTCACTCCTGAATCTGTGAGCCCCTGTACAGCCATGCTCTCACCACTGGGACAGATGTTTTCTACCTGGGAGCCAGACCACCATCTGACTGGGGTCAGCCCAGTCCTCCAACCTCATGCTCCCTCTTTCAGGCTGCCGGGAGGTCTGCCAGCTGTCCCTCTTGCTGACCTTCGTCCCGGGGCACAGATTTTTGGGGGAGACTGAGTCTTGAGTCGTGGGGTTGGTGGTCCCTCCTGCCTGTATTACAGGGGAAAATTGTTAGGATATAATTAGTGTAAGTCCTCTGACACAGACATTGAACCTGAGTACGTAAGAAATAAAGAATTAGGAAGCAGGGAAAAGAAAAGCTTCTTGTTTCGGGAAGGTAATTTAGAAGGAAGGAAAGAGTGCATGTTGGAGAAAAAGGGAGATACAGATGCAGAAGCAGTTGAAAAAAGGGGTTTTGATTACTGAGAGGCACAAGGGGCTCCTTGCATTATAGTGGTCTTAGTGCAAGAGTCACTCAAGCAGAGAGGAAAAGCCATCAGGTTTGGAGGTAAAGTTACAGGCTGCAGACAGAGCCGATAACAGCTTCACTGCCGCTAGAGATTAATTGAACTCAATTGCAGAATGACTTCTAATGTTATGTTGGGTTTTTGAGGGGCTGTAAGCTAGTGGGAGAGAATATAAACAAAGGGATGATGGGAAATGAGGGAAGGCTTACCCCCACCCAAAGCTCAGAAACTCTGCCCTGCAGAAACTATGTCCAAGAAAGCGACACAAGTTTTTTGATTTTGGCTACAAACAGCATGATCATTATTAAAAGACCACTGGGAACGCTGTTACCAGCCCCCTGCTGGTCCTCTGGAAATGCCGTCTCTTCTGCCACTGTTTACCTGGATCAGGTGCGTTTAGCCAGAAAAGAGCTTCAATGGCAGGTTGTTTGGAAAACATGTAGGACATCGGCCCTCGAGGCCTGGATTCTGACACCTTTGATCTAGAGCCCTAGATTTGAAAAACAATTCAAACACCATGCTCACTACTTTTTTTTAAACTGCTCATAGGACATCACAGATTTCCCAAAGTAAAAGCCTAATTAATATAAACATTAACCAAGAATATGAATCCACTGTGTTCTGATGATAAAAAATTGGATGGTTAATTAAAAAAAATTTTCAGATAAAAAATCATTCCACCGTAATGCATTTTGGGCTACATTTGCTGATCCCGTGAGCATCAATGCATTAATTTTCACAGAGACTTCTGGGAAATTTATAGGCAATTTGGATTTTAAAATTGTAGATTTGGACAACTCTCCAAAATGGTGAAGACACTATTTAGTGCACAAGTAGTGAAAAGTGAAGAAATTTAGAGACAACAAATGTCTGTACTCCCATTTAGAGAGATCAAACATTTGTTTATTGTGAAACTTCTATATATTAGTACATTAAGTCGTAAATGCATGATGAATTATTGTCCAAATGCACATCCTACTTTATTATAAAAACAAACGCCAACCCTGCAGTCTCAGTAAATCTGATATCAGGATAATACAAATGAGCTTTTTTTTAATAGTGATTTTAACTTGCCTCTAATGTTCCCTTTTAGTTCTGATATGCTACAAGTAACCTTTTTTAAGGCTATGCTAAGGCATAAACAATTTTAATCAAAATGAGGAAAGTTTTCTGCTTTTTTTTTTTTTTTTTTTTTAGCCTGATAATAAACCTTGAGTCTATCAGAAGTCCTGAAAACACAATAGGAGGTTCATTTCCACACATTAGCAAATTAGTAGTTATTAGGAATTTACTCTTCATGCCGTCACTAAGCTATCTTTTTTTGGCTTTGTTTTCTTTGTTCCATGATGCTTTGTTGATGTTTTTTCTCCACAAGATCCCAGATAATTGTTTTCCAGTGTAAAGATCTAACTGAGTCATGTAGAAGAGGTCAATGACTAGCTGGTCTCACCCACTTTACATGAAATGGGAGGTTTCATTTCTGGAAGGCTTATTAATAGTTAAATTTAAAAAAATGCAGATGGAAAAAAACAAAACATGAATTGTGCTTTTGTATGTTAAGGCTTTATTTGAATAACATTGAGTGGAATTCAACCATTAAAGGGTTTAAATTTATTGCTTTTTGCTTGTTTTCCTGATGTTTTATGATGTTTTCCATCATGTCAAGGAAGTAATCTAAGCTTGTTAGCAAAGCAACATAAGCTCTAAGGCACTCCCCAATTAATAATAAAGATAAAAAAATAATTTCTATTATATCGGATTATTTCAGTGAATTGAAATGTTATAAAGACGTTTTCTGAAACAAAATTTACCCTAAATATTCATCATTAACTCTACCCTGTCCTGTAACTTTAAAATCTCTGTGCTAAAGTGCTTACATAGCACAAAAGTGGACAGATGGTATTTCTATCCCCACATTAAGAAAGCAAGCGTGTCACAGTCTCACATAGTGGCCCTTTTGTAATTTGTCTTATCAGCAGTTGAGAAGAGTTTCGTGTTCGACCATGATTTAAGCCCACCCAAAGTCCCCCAGGCGCTGTTGTAGATAGTCCAAATCAAGGCCCCCAGGTGGGGTTCCATATGCCATGGCTACAGACCTGCACGTCACCTTTTCAGGCTGCTGACTTTCAGAAAGTCTGCAATGTGTAATCAGACCTCAAGGCAGACTCAAACACACACAGTTCACATTCTGATGCTGTACATGAATTTCCAGTCAACACCAGACACAAGTACATATTGGTCTATTTGTCAAAATAAAACAAAGTCATCTCCAACATCAAGTAAATACGTTAATATAGATCCTATTAGAAGGATTTCTTCTCTATCTAATTGTTTATGGTTTGTTTATTGTTGTATGTATATTTATTGACGGTTAAGTAAAGTATCTGCTTTTGTATTCAGCTTCTTCAGAAACCAAGATAAATGACTGTCGGGGACCAAATGTGAATGTCTGCACAGACAACAGCTCCCTTTTTGTCTGCTTGCTTATTTTGCCTTCCATTTGCATGTTTTTGCAATTACAGTTCAGCTTCATTTAGCTTTAGAATAATAATATAATTCCGATTATCCATAAACGGTGAATGGCATCAGCTGCTCCCTACATGCTGTAGACAGATCAGCACAAATCTTTTTTTGTAAATCATAAATTACTGAACTTTTAACACACCTACCAAGACAAAGTCTGTAGTCGCTTTCTAATTATCACTTAGAGAACAGATGTTTTTTTTGCTCACAGAATCAGTTGTCACATTTAAAATGTTGTCTTTCCTGATCTGATGAAAATTTGTGAACTATCTGTGACCCTGGAGCTGTTGAAACACTGCCATTGGAGAAGTCTGTAAGTAGGTTTGTTACAGTTGATTCAGGATTTCACAAATCATGTCGGACGCACATTTTTCTTGTTGAGTGGGCACAGTGACCCATGAAAATCAGTTTTTCATGGCAAAATGGGATTTCAACCGTGTGTTTCAACAGAGACTGTAGTCAGTGAAGCTGTCAGTTTCCTTGTATTTCAATAGATTTGCTTCCTCTTTCCATTGCTATCTATTTACATGCAGGCATAAAAAATACTTTGTCAAGTTTTGGAAATTGTTACACAAGAGGCTTGGTGTTAACTGAAAAAGAAAAACAGGATACTTTAGTGTCTGTTCTCTCAGTAGTTTAAGTGTTTAAAGTGTTTTCATAGAACGATGTGGCACATTACCTATTGAGCTTATACGCAGACAAAGACAGATGTTTTCATATAAAATAATATCAAGAATCAGTACTTTATTTTGTTTTTCACATCACTTTGAGTTAATTTTGTATAAATGGAGAAAATGTTTTTTTTTTTTTTTTCAGATAAATGAAAGTGCTAACTGACTGTTGGACAATAATCTAATTTATTGACTTTAATTTTTCTTATTTGCTTTCAGAGGTTATGTTGTGGCCCCATAAGGGATTCTGTTTTTTTTACAAGTGTTTCCTTCCTTACTCAGCAGTTAGTCATGCAGGTACATCTGCATAAACACTGTGAGCTCTTTTTAAGTGTATCAAATTATATTTAAACTTACTCCACAATAGGCAGCACAAAGGTTCGAATTTGATATCCGTGAAAGAAGGCGGGGTTTAGCAGAACCCTGGGGCCCAGGTGAAACTTGTGTGACTGGCCTTGTGGCCCTTTGGCCCCCTGTGGACCTGCAGAGTTTGTTTTAGCTTGGGTTTCAGACCTTGGCTCTTGGCGTCTCTGCTGAGCTCTGCGCATCTTCTTCCCAATGTCCTGAAGTTCCCATGGCCTTGGCTGCCCTCCTCCCAGGCCTCACCCTTAACCAGGAAGTGTCTTGGCTGTCACACAGCTTTTGCGTCTTTGTGGATGTGTATTAGTGCAAATTGATGTGTTTTTGACAAAGTCAAGAGGACGTCAAACAGCTGTCATTTTTGCTTCTGATTACTGGAAAGTACCAGGACAGCCAAAGCACAGCAACACTTTGTTTTTTTATTGTATGCACATAATCACTACTGTTTTGTGTTACTCTACAGACTGTCTGAGGTAGAGGTTAGATTAAGCTTTATGATATACAGTGGTTCCACAAATAACTTGTGTTAAGTGAAATCCACAAAGTAGGATTACAGATGTGAGAAGAATGTAGAAGTCCTAACTGCACACTCTATACACTTTTCTCAGACATACATGAACTTTTTCACACTTTTCTCTCTTACTTAAACTCTCAAAGTTCAAACCTACACTGAAAAATGAGTCCAGTATTATAGAATGCAAACAAAGATTGGATTGCGATCAAAGATTTATGTAGATCTGGAAAGCTAAATTCATTCTGCACAGGAGATGAATTGACAAGGTCAGCAGCCAATCAGGATACAGAACGCAGCAAAAAAAAAAAAAAAAAAAAAAAAAAGCATCCAAAGTTGCGCTGGAAAAGAAACAGGGAAATAGCGAGTGTGCGAAAGGTGCACCCTGAAATAACAAGAGAAACCTCTTAAAGCTGACAGTTTCCTTAAAATACAAAATGAATGTGAAGTTTGTGCTCAAAGGACACTGACACTTTAAAACTTTACTTTACTTTGCCTATTTGTACTTTTGTGTATTTCTCAGAAAAAAATGAGGACATGATTCCAATACACAAATCTGTGACCATTTTGTTTCTAATTTTTTTTTTTTGGCTTTATTTATGTGAATTTGTAGGTGAACTTTGACTTTAGTTGATGTCAAAACCTAATTAGATTTTCAAATTTCCCAATAGTTGATTTTGTCTTTCCTAATGGAATAATATTTATTAGTTGCAGTTACAGTGGATTGTTTTTTTATATTAGCTATGCAGTATAAAAATGTTTGCTATTTCTAACAGAGCTATATTCTGCGGTGCTATTTTACAATAATTTGCTAGATTTTTTTTTTTTTGTCGTTTATTGTAAGAAAGTTGATTTTGAAATAAAAGACTAATACACTTATGATACCAATATGATTCACAGCAAACATGCAGTCATGCCCAAGGAATACACAACTGTTCTTGCTAGTCGCATTATCTTTTGCAATTGCAAGACCGTTGTCTTTTTTTATTTTTACCTTTAGCAAGTTTGAAATTAAAACAGTTTAACTTGTCCTGTTTTCTCCTTACAGGCTTGCTATTTAAAATAAGTCTGTTTCACACTACTGGCATAATTCATTGTTCCAATGTAATTTATTCATGCTGTGTTTCTCACTGTCTTTATTAAATGCTTTTGCTTTTCTTAATTTTGTTTTCCTAATTTTATTGAACCAATCAATTGGCAAAACATTTTTCTGAGAACTTCTGATCTTTTTCTTGTCTTATTCATAATGCTTCTAACAAAGACTCCACGTACATTCAGTCATCTTTTTATTTATATAAAAAATAATCCGATTTTCATTTGTGTCTTTTCACAATATGCTAACACAAAATGCTTTTAAAAGCCCCTATACTTATCTTCACATTGAATTAAAATTACAAAACAGAAGTTAAGCGAAAATAAACATTAAAAAACAAAAATGTGTCAAAAAATTTTTTAAAATCCTTTACCTTTTTTTCACCAAGAAAAATGTTAATCTTTTTGGCATTTTATATCTTGTGGTTAAACATTAAGCACAGCACGTAGGAGTCATCAACAGTTTCACTCTGAGCAGGTTTTTTAAACTGTAATTATAAAAACAACTGCAAAAAATTTTTCGTTTTATTTCTTCCTCTTCAACATAAATTCTTTTAACAGATCTTACCTTTTTTTGACTGTGTTGATGGGGAAATATTTTTATGTCTATTGCTGCCAAAAGTCTCAGGGCAATATTTGTTGTTTCCACAGAAAAGTTGACAGCTTCAAAGAAAACCTAATCAAGGACAAAGTGTCTGGATAAAGAAGATAAGACTCTTTCCTTTGGAAGCAGGTGGGAGAATAACTGTACATTTATATATGTACATATACATATATTTATACACAAACGGAACAGAACAAATGACAAACCAATTTTTTTTTAAAGTGCTGTTTTTTTATGGACATAGTTTTTGCAGAGTGGCAGTAGTTCTTTGGAAATTTACTTCTGGGTTGTTGGAGTGTCTGTTTACACAGATCAACCCCAGCCCTACTTCCCTTACCCGTTGCTGAGAGTTCATGGCCCGTAGCGTATTTTCTGCATCACAATTAGGTTCTTTTTCAAGCGGCACTTTTTCGTCTGCTCCTAATTCACAATAAATTGAATAAAGAAATACTTAAAAATGCAATTCTGAGCTTAATTGTCTTTATAGATGTCCTTCATAATCAGAGAAATGCCACAAGAACATGTTAAAAACACACAAAAAACAAAATTTTTATTGGAGTGGGTCTTACTAAATTAAACTAAACTAAACAATTGCTTTACTGCAAGACTGTAATCCGTCAACTGGATCAGCGAACCAACATACTTTTGCGCTTTCCAAGACGCTTGTTTCTTTTTGAATGAGTTTCTGATAAGTTTGCCTTCATCAAATAACTTTTCTATGGTTGCCAAATTTTTTCTTCAGGTATTTTGTAGTTGCTTTTTGTTCTTCTCATCAGAACGGCTATATTCTCTGTAGACATTCAGCTGAGCTTCTCAACAACCAGTTTCAGCATTTTAAAACTTGAGTTGCAACAATCAAAATCAAGCAACCATCTCTTGAAGGTTTTTTCCGTTGTGTGTGCTTCCTCGTTTCAGATCAGCATCATGGCTGCTTATGGACAGACTCAGTACAGCCCCGCATTGCAGCCTGCAGGACCATACGCACCTTACAGCCACCACACACCCGGCTACAATGTGCCATCCTACAGTTAGTACAAACAATCATGTTTGCAAAAAAAGTAACCCTTGGTATTTGAACAGTTACTTCAATTTAGATGTTGTTTGTGAAGTGATGACAATGTGCACACATGCAGTTGGATTTCCTAGTCATTTAATTTGTTGACTTTGTTGCTTGTTCTGTCAAATACAGTGGTCTCCTCCTTCATGCATTCAAGACAAATTAAAACAAATACCTCAAACTGAAAACTTAATATTAGCTTTGAGTTTGGTTAAGGACTGCCAAGCACTAAAGTCAGTTGCATTGACATCCATTCATTCAACTTTAATCATTTTATTTTTCTCTTTCATTTTGATATATTAGATTTGGCACCATTTCAATCAAAACAACATGACTGTTTTCATCTTTGTCACAGTCAACTTAATCAGAGCTTTAGTTTTGAAACTTGCCTCATTAATCATGTGAACTGACAACAACTCGCAAAAATTGTATTTCTTTTTTACTTTTAGAAAATAAATCAACTGGTAGAAACTCTACATCACAGCATCCTGTAAACATGCTGCTGCTTCATTTTCTTCTAGACATTAAAACAGAGGACAGTTTGAGCCACTCTCCTGGACAAACAGGACTACTGGGCTACACAAACTTCAGCGGCACACCTCCCAGTCAAAGCCTCTACAGCTATTCCCACACACATGGTGAGTTTGAAAACGTTGCATTTACTGGACTCATCCATGAGTCTTTTGTTCGTCTCCTTTGTTTTGGTGTCACAAGATAAGGCGTTTGTCACTTCCTAAGCCTCTTCTGGAGTCTCCTCTGTCTTCTCCACCACACCTGTTCTCCATTAGCTATGGTCTGGGCTCTTGGCGTCAAAAGTCTCCCTACCCCTCCTCTTTTCTCAGGGTCAGGCCCCCTTTCTCTGTTCAAAACAACAACGCAGCATGCATACGCTTGTTTCTTTTCTTCTCACAAAAAAAAAAACTGAAGACATTGAGAAGAGGCATAGGGCAGGTAAGGGGGAACAATTGTGGCTGTGATAATAGTTGGCAGGATAACTTGGTGTTAAAAAGTTGCTTTGATAAAGATGTGTTATGCTTAGGAGTGTGCAGTTTTCAACATGTCGGTATATTTGTGATTTAGTGTGAGTGTCTGTGCTGTTCACATTCCTCAGCCGTCCGGCGCCCAAAGCATGGCTTACTCAGTGTGGCTATATGGCTTTGAAACCAGCATGAAATTGACCTTGTGTGTGTGACAGGGGAGAGGTTAAGGGGCGTTTTGCGGAGGAGGGAGCACATTTGGTTTTGTAGACAAGGCAAGAATTGCTGCCAATGTATGGACGAGACAAATATTTTAAACTGTGAATTCCAGCTATGAAAGTATATTTATTCTTCCTAGTTTGAATCCTGTACTTAATTCTGTGGTAAAATCTCAAGATGCCTGCAACCCAAAGTATGCTTAATCAAGGCTGCTTTAAGACAGCCACTACCTATTTTATAACAGCTTTACTTTACAAGTGTTTTTACTACTTTTTTAATTTGCATATTTCAATTTTAAACCTTCCAAAACTACGGGAAGCACAAATTCTGTCTTTTGGAGATCGTATACGTTTTTAAAGTCCTACTTTGATCATCTTTTGAGCTATTGTAAAAGAGTTTCCAGTGGTCTTTTAATTATGATTATGCAGTCTGTGTTGTTTTCGAGGACATAGTTTCTGCAGGTCGGCCGTGGCTCTTAGAAATTTGCCTCTAAGTTGTGGGCAGGGCCACTGGCGGGAGCAACCATTGGCTGTATATAGAGATGGACAAAGCACCTGTGATGTCATCCATAGAAAATGCCTTACCTCCAGTTCCAACAAAATGAAGTCAGTTCAGTTGCCATTTTCCCACGATATGGGTGTCACCGTGTTGGAACCAGACGATGTTAGTAAGCGGTGATTGGTATAGGTCGGTCAGGGACCACATTCTTTCACTGAGGGATCTCATTGATCACTTTATGACTTTAATAAAGAAAATATATCATGAAAAGAAAAATAGGATTAGCAAGAACATGTTAAAAAGAGGTACTAGAGCAAGAATCAGACAAATAGAATGACTGAGCAAGAGCTGTTTATTTCTCTATAGAAGTCAATGGGATTTCAGCTTTATGGGACCAGCGGGTACTTCCTATTTGGAACGCAAAGGGGGAGGCGATACTGTGTCCAGTTCTCATAGACAGTCAATGGGAGCAACCCCGTCCCCCCTTTCCCTCCCTGTTACTGAGAGCTCAGAGCAGGGAGCTTGTGGCCCGTCCGACGTATTTTCTGCATCACAAATAAGCTTTTTTTCAAACTGTATTTTTGCTTCTGCTCCTGATTCACAATAATTCGAATTTTTAATTTTTTTAGAAATGCATTTTTAAGCTTAATTTTAAATGCCTCCCATCATGAGAAAGATGCAACAAGAACATATTAGAAAAAGCCCAAAACATAATTTAATGTATGTAGATGGCTTTCTGAAAATGTGTTTACATTTGAAATATCATCTTTATAAAAACTAAAGTAGAAGTAAAAGAGGAAAACCTTTTCCAATAGTTTACTATACGTGAGTGTCACTGTTAAAGAGGCTTTTCATTCAGTTTTCAACTTTGCTTATATAAAAAACCGTGTAACATGTAATGACAAAATGCTGTGAAAATAAACAATGCCATTGTTTTTACAAAACAATGCATCGATTATTGTACTACTGAAAACTTTTTCAGTACTTAGGTATAACTATTTACTGAAACTTAAAATAAACATAAACAGTTTCCTCTTGGTTGAGTTTTCTGTCTGTCATTTAAAAAAAAAAAGTATTTTTAAAACCAGAAGAGAGTTCATTCTATTCCTGTTTTGATTTTTTTCTTCGGTCAGAAAGCGAACATATGTTGGGCTTTTTTGTGTGTGTAGCTATACTGACAAGTTTCCTTATAGATTATGTCTTCTGACCTTTACCTTGACTTGTCCAGAGTTGTGTGCAGCAAAATCCCTGTGAATGTCACTCCGAATCCTCTTTCAGCCACTTGCCCAATTTTGACAAACGTTTATCCCTTTGAAGACAGTTTTTCTTTCCCCTTTTACTTTCCCTCCCAGGAAAAAAAAGAAAAAAGATTCCTATTGGAGACATTACACAGGAATGTAAATATTCACGTAAAAAGCCTTTGATAGAACCTTTTGACAAACTGTCCAGCCATCAGAGGTTCAATTTTTTTCAACTAACAGCTTTTAATAGCATAGTTAGAGTTTGAGGGACAGTGTTCCCAAACAAAGCACTTTTGTTTGAATATTCCAATCCATAAATCATTAACTGTGGACTTCAAAAGGCAATAAACTACCTCAGTATTTAGATGTTTGAATGTTTGGTAAAAAGCTTCCATGTCTTCTGTGCACAATTCAAAATGTGCACATACAGATGGGAGCAAATACACTACAAGACTTAGATAAAACATGCAGTAAAACTGCAACCAAATGGAAGTTTTTTGAGTTTACTTGAGGAGACCTGCATTTTTTCCTGTAGTGAAGACTGTAGTATTGTCTGGAGTTTTTTTTTTTTTTTTCCACTGAGTCAGTATCCCAGAGTAATGAGGGGAAGCTGCAGTAAACTGGTCAGATGATTCAAGCAGGAATGATATTCCTAAAAACACAAGAGGACAATGGAAGTCTTTTAAAAAAAAACTTTAAAGTACTTTTTGGAAAACTATCAGCTAAAAAAAGCAAGTCCCAAAAAGAATATCTGATAGTTGTCTGTATTTTTACTTTTTCTTGTATGGAAACTTACTGTTATTCAGGTTTGTTTTTAGATCTCTTCTTTTAGTTGATGAAGGCATTTTAATATTATAGTTTTTGAACCTTCAAATATTTTTCTAATCAAGTGGAGGAAATAATTATAATATTTCATTTCAGACATATATTTTAAAAGAAAAGATAGCACAAGCTAAAAAATACAAGAAATATCTGAAAGGGAGTGAGACGAAATAAAAGCCTTACATATAAAAGCCTTACAATACTCATACTCACAGTTGGAAGAGGCTTGGTGTGAAATGTCAAAGCGGTGCAAACCCGAATCTTACTCTAAGATTTTTTCATTTCACAGTTCTATTACGATAAATGAAAGACTTGGTGTCATATAATTCCAGCCGGGCACAAACCGTAATTATTATTTTTTTCTTATCTATTTTCAACTGGTTGGCACTTTCCTGTTTTGAAAAAGACGCTTCCCAAACGTCACTACCACATGAGAGTCCCTGCTTGGTTAAAGTTCAAATGGTTCTAGTTTAATTGCAGAGTTTTGTACATGGAGCTTGAAAACTGACTTAAAAACGTGTTTAGCAAAGCATGAACGTGAGAGGTTTGAACACTCCAAGTACAAATTTTTGTGCGTTTACATTGACTTTTCATTGGAAGCAGTTGCTCAAATGTGCGTTTCCTAGCCTGGTTTGAATGTAGCATAAGGCTGGAATCCCAGCTTTGTAGTAAAGACTTTAACTCCACATACCCATAGATTTAATCAGACTTTTGTACCAATAGTTGTAGTCCCCTCACCAAACATTGACATTTCAAATTGCTTACGTCAAGGAATTAAAGTCATGTCATGTAGACATGCAATGTTATCAGAACAATTTGCTCATAAAAGTGCAATAGTGTTGCTTTATAACTGATCAATAGCATTGGTTTTATGTTGTCTGACTTTGGCCGACAGCCAAGTGTTCTTGCTTGTTCACATTGTAGAAACTGAGCCAAAACTGAAAATGTTTTTTCAGTGGCGCAGACAGAGATGATAAGATGACAGGATAATTAATCAAACAATGCTTCAACAAGAGGATTCAGGTGGAGAATGAGTGCTTAGAGGAGGACATTCCTGCTTTGGCTTACTGAAAAGATTCCGAAAGCTGCAGGAGCAGCAGATTTTCCCACCTGTATCGTTATGTCAGTTATAAATCTAACTGTAAGCTGCTACCTCTCTGAGCTGTCATAATCAGAATTTTCCCTATTCCTCCTCAAGTCAGAAATGAGGTCAGATGTTGAGAGTTTATTTGTCAGTTTGAGGGTGACTTTTGTTAAATATTTAAGCAATTCATGATTTATTTTTTGCCTTTTTATTTCAAGTGTTTACTTATTTAGAAGTTTTGAAAATTTTCCTCCCATTTCTTAGGTGGTGGGATTTCATCTGGAATTTTTCAAGGCACCCATGCAATATCAAGTTCAACCCCATTCAACCCTACACAGCAAGTGAGTAACGTCTCATAGTCTTTACCTACAGTGGAATTTCTCAGTTTTTCTTATTTACATGATTTTTTTTTAAAATAACAAATGTATTTTAAACGGTAAAACTTTTAATTGTCGGATTTTGTTTCTTTATGTTTTTAACTATCATTATTGTCATTTTTGGGTCAGGAGTTTTCGTCGTATTCAAGCTACGCTCAGAGTCAGTACTCTCCATATTATAATTCCCATCACTACAACAGCCCGTATCTGGCCGGCAGCAACATCAGCTCTCCAACAATCACTGCTCCATTAGCCTATCAGCACCCAGAACATCCTTCCATGATGTCCAATCACAGCCCAGAGTCACACACAGGTAAACTCCTTTCTTAAATATACTTTGATCTGTCATCGTTTATGCTTGCTTAAGTCCCTAATCTCCATCCAGTTTTTTTTTTTTTTTGCACAGAAAAATAACCCACTAATTACTTAAGAGGACACTGTTACTGTAGTTGCTTTTTTTCCCCCCACATGGCACCAATTCAGCTGCAGTTTTTATGACAGCCTTCAATAAAAATGTGTGATAAACTCTAGAAGACTTTCACAGAAAATTGTTATTTTTACAAGATTCCAGAAAAGCAGGTCATTTTGAAATAATTTTCATCAAACTTAAAACATTTTAATTATTTTAACATGGCGGCCTCTGTGCCATCATCTTAAAATATCTATTAGTGGGATTTACCATAAACTGTTCATGGGCTGCCGCAAGTGATAATATCTTTCCTTGATTAGAAAAAGACTTTGATGTGGTTGGTAGAACAATTTCTGATGGAAAAATTTCAAAAATCGATCAATAGTTTGTGTATTGTGTGTATTTTGTTTTAGGAGAGTACCACCCGCCACCCAGCCCCCCAACACCAGGTAAAGAGGATGGGGTACCAACTCGAAGAGGGCCAGATGGCAAGTTGAGAGGAAGAAAAAGAGTCAGCGACCCCGCTCCTCCTTTGGACTCTGATATCGAGGTTAACACACTATTACATACTGCTGGAAATTACCATTATTTCTCAACAACATGTATTTTTTATTCCTACACACACTGATGCACAAATGGGTTGTTAACTTTACATATGTGTTATTTTGCTGCAGAGAGTGTTTATCTGGGATCTGGATGAAACCATCATCATTTTTCACTCACTCCTCACAGGAACTTTCTCCTCGCGATTTGGCAAGGTATGATTCCTATTCTCGTTTGTTCTAGTGGACTCATAACAGGCAGCAGATTATTTAGGACACACAGCAGCAAACATGTAATCTTGGTGTATCAAAATCGATCTTCGTTTCTGTGGTCTTCTGGTTATTCGACTAACAGTTCACACGCTGGCCCTGTTTTGCCTTTCTGCCCTCTTGTTTCTTTTCATAATGCAGTGGGGTTGTTTAGTTACTCCGACAACCTGCGGTGTGATTGACAGTCTACGGGACCTTGACGCAGCAGAAGGGCAGATGACTCGCTGCACATTTAGTCTATTTCTTGTTTTTGGCCGGGGCTTTTTGTTTTGAATTCTCACGGTCTCCCTGCGGGTTGACACCACGCTGATGGGAGTCTGATAGCAGGGCTACTAATCACTTCATTCCCCAAGCAGGCGTTGCACGCCGGTGTTTCTTTTTCTTTCTTTCTTGTCCTGGAGAGAGGTCCAAGAGAAAAATGAAAGACGAGCCAAAATGATAAGTAGACCGTTTGAATGTGTGTTTGAACAGTGACTCATATGCCAAATATTCATCCCACTGCCTGAACAACTTCTTTCCTGGATCCTGGAGAGCCTTAGAATCTGACCTCAAAATTCACATATGCAGCAAGAAAATAAAATGTCCAAGTAATGGAGGAAAAAGAAGATTGTGTCTTAGCAAAGTGTCGTTAATTTATTCTGCAGTTTCAGTTATCTATTCGAATTGACTCTCTCTGCTTGATATTTTATGTTTTTTGGGACTCTAAAGGTTTTTAAAGGCATAGGAGAAGGAGATTGCAAAACCTTTAGGGTTCTTTGAAAGTATTTTTAAAGAAAAAGAAACTTTAATTTATAAATGACCTGATTTTTTTAACACTTTGCCAATAATTAGCTCTTTTTGAAAACCTTGATCATGGTAGAGAAGGTGTTTTATAATTGTTGTCAAGAACATTACATCTAGTGCCAGGAGACAGTTCACCTTTGGCTAACATCTCCATTTGAGTACACCTTTCAATGAATGCTACGTTTCTTGAATAACAATGGTGTCATTCTTTTTGTCAGCTCAGATATGATTTTGGTGATGTTTGTGGTGAGAATTTGAATTATCTGATTTAATTAGTTAACCGAAGCTTAAGTAATGCAATGCCTCATTCAAACATTCTTTTACTTTTCTTTCCATGTGAGATCAAAAGAAGATGGCAGTTATGGTTTAGTGGTTTAACAGAATGGTGGGTAGAATTTGACTTTGCAGAAGTAAAAAGAGGGCCTACAAAACTAAATATTATAAGACCACATAACTGTATTTGTTGGGCAAGATGCTTCTTTGAAACTTGTCTTTTTTGGCAAAAGGAATACACCATGATCATATTTAGATAAAAAAAACTAATTAAAATAAACTAAAAGTCAAAGTCAAATGTTTTCAAGACATACTCCAATGAAAATAGTGCTTTAACATGTTCTTGTGACATTTTTCTCATGATAGAAGACACATAAAAAAATAAGATTAAAACTCAATTTCTGACTATTTCTTTATTCAAATCACCATTTGCACCTTTTTTTTTTTTTTTTTTTGCTCGGTTGGGGTTGTGAGGGGCTGTAAGCTAGCGAAAGAGTTCAAACAAAGGCTTGATGAGATATCAGCGCAGGCTTACTCCGTCCTCACAGTCTAGCCCACAACTCAGAGGCAAACTTTTGATGAACTACTGTCGCTCTGCAGAAACTTTGTCCTAGAAACGACACAGGTAATTTGGTTTTGCCTAAAAACCGCATCATCATAATTAAAAGACCACTGGGAACGCTTTTACAACAGATCAAAAGATGATTGACGTGGGACTTTAAATCTGTTACAAATTTGAGATCCATAATTATTGTAAGAATTGTGTTTATTATTTAAGTAGTAAGTCATCACAAAAAGTGTGTGTGTAGATTTTTGAGAGGATTTTCAGGATTTTGCAGATAACTAATGGAAAAAAAATTGGAAAAGAGTCGACAGGCAGTCTGTCGCTCTATTATTTTCAAGACTGTCAATTTTTTTCAATTAGTTAAATTGCCTGCTTCTTTTCCAAAAACTTAATATCATTGGCAGCTAAACTTAAAATTATTATTTTGTATTTATGTTCATTCAATTTTTGAACATTGCCAACCTTCAGATGCTGTACAGTTTCAATAAGTAGGTCACAAAGTAGTTTACAAAGTGTTTCACTAAGGGAAAAAAGGTGCATTCTCTGCCTGGGGTAAAGTACTCACTGTTATGACAAAAACTAATTGAGTCTTCACCCTTTGAATAAAAAACTAAATCAAGGTCAACTAATTCACGTACACACAACTTGTTAAACCCCCATCTATAAGATTTTCTTTGAGCATTTTTCTGTTCAACAGGACTCGTCAAAAGCTGTATCTCTGGGTTTGTGGATGGAAGAAATGATCTTTAATCTGGCTGATTTGCAACTCTTCTTCAATGACTTAGAGGTGAGTTATTTTTTTTTGTGTAACTAGAATACTCATTTTAACTGGAAATAAAAACAGGCACATGCTTAGAAGCCTAAAGAAATGGATATTTACCAGAGTGAAAACTTGCAAAGACTGCAGTACTTCATCACGTTTTTTTCATGCTTCAGAAAAGAGGCATGTCAGTAGTTGTAAGACTTTTCCAGTAAGTCGAGGATCTATCGCTGAGTAAGCATATGTAGAAAACCTTCCCTGCCACAGTGCAGCAAGAGCTTTAACGTTTGGGGGCTTTTTCTTACTTGGCTTAAAGCACAGTGGCACTCATTGTAGGAATCCCCTCGTGTAACACCTATCCTGTATTCATTCTCTCTTGAGCGTTTTCTAAAATGTGCTCAGTAAGGAAGAAGTTTTCCCTACCAGAGTGACAGTAATTAGAGAAATAAGTGCTCCGCGTTCCGATGCATGCTGTGTGTACGTGCAGCTTTTTTTTAACAGAATCTCAATAGAAAAAGTGCACCCGTTTCTTTTTTTTCACATTTTTCTGCCATGTTCTGACAACGAACAAAGAATTTAAGAGTCGCAAGGAGAAGGAACAAGTTCACTTTGTCCTGTAAACATAGGTGTGTCAAAGCATCTGAGAGGAAAATTTGTCCAGTGGGAGGAGGAGGAAGTAAAGAAGAGGGAAATGAGCCAACAAAGTCATTTAGAAACTTGCTTTTCATCGCCATTGTTTGTTGTCAAGGCTGAATAACCTCAAAAAAATATTCCACATTTGGCTGACATTTCCTGCTAAGTCTGGGGGTACAATTATCTTGTCTTTGCTACTTGTCAGTTGCGACACCAGAGGCTAGAAAAGTTTTACGCGATGCAGCAAAACTCCTAAAAGTGCACACTTGTAAAAAGGTCAGTGTGCCTGCTGACTGAACAATTTACAGTTGACATTTTCTTTAAAAAAATAGATCATATTTAGGACTTCATTTGGATCTTTTTATGTTGGCTTGTGCAAATTATGAACTGGTAGTTTTGCCCTGTATACATTCTAACTTTTTCACATAAAAAAAAAAGCTTGAATCTTTTTTGGCCAAAGAATGTTTCTGTTGCATAGTTACTACAGGCGCACATGTTCTGCATGTGCTATTTATTTATTTTTTACTTTTATTAAGTCAGCAAATCAGGGCCATTTCTAGCTTTGTGGGGGCCTTAGAGCAAGAAGCTGTTCAGGGGCCTCCAGTTCATAAAAATGTAAAGAAGAGATTCCAAACCCTTTAGATGATCTATTAAGATGGCACAACGTATCCCACTTCATGAGCAAAATGCTTATTTTAAATTAAGCCATTCAGAAGGTGCCCCTGCGACAGACTGGCGACCAGTCCAGGGGTGTACCCTGCCTTCGCCCATGAGTGGCCGGGTTAGGATCCGGCAACCCCGTGACCCCGAAAGGGATGAAGCGGGTTGGAAAATGAATGAATGAATTCAGAAGGTTAATCAATTAAAAAAAACACTAGAACACTAAAACCTCTAATACAAAGAAAACAATCCACAGTTTGTGATCATTTTTTATAGTCTAAGGAGTGTACATTTTCAGCATTTACATTAAATGATCAGCAGTTGCAGCTTTGGAGGGTGGAAGGACACCTAAGTGGGAGGTGGGATTCAACCAGTGGGAACTGAGTTATGTAGCAGTGTAAGGAAGATGAGGTAGCGTCTCAGTCTGGGTTGCTGAAATGGGATAGGAGTGTCTGTCAGCCATGGGTTATTGCCTAACAATTAGAAGTTGTACCAGGACTCTGTTTTTGGACACAAAATGAGAAAGTAATTTTGTTTATATTTTATTTGTGCACATAATTTAGAGGTAAAGGGACAAAGACCTGGAGAATTTTGTATTGTAGATGTTTTCTTTCTTTGATGTGTTTCATATAATTTTTTGTGTTTTGAAAAGGCTTCTTTTCTTTTATAATTTTAATCAACACATCCAATATCAGAATGGCGAGTAAAATAAAAAAAAAATCAGTCTAGTGTGTGATTATGCTAGAATAACACTTGTCTACTTTTGGCGCCTCACCATCCCACGTCCTGACACTTTACTACCTCCTTCCCTGTTTTTCATCTTCCTTATTTTTATCACAATATCTCTCCCCAAGGCTCCCCTACAGAAAGGGGGCAAGTTTATGCAAGGCTTCAGTCTGAAACAGAACTCTTAGTAAATCCACTTTTCTTTTTCTTTTCTCAGGAATGTGACCAGGTTCATATTGATGACGTGGCATCAGACGACAATGGACAGGACCTTAGGTAAAAACTCGTCTGTGTTACAATCTTTCAAGCGCTGCAAAGTGACTCGTTTCTCTGTGGCTGGTGAACCAGACTTGCCCTCTTGGGTTTAGGTGTATTGCAGGAAAACTGCCTTCAAGAAACACAAGGTTTTAGCATTTGGATGCATCCATATCTGTTCAAGCATGCATGCTTGGGAAAGTTTTTTTTCCTGAAGCCACAAAGTATGTCAGACCATAATCCAGTGCTGTCAAAAAATATCTTTTTCCTTCCCTGTTCCTCCTTCAGTCCAGATATTTTATTATATACATTTGTTTAAGCACTTTTGGATACTTATTTATTTTATTCAGCTTAGCCTTTTCCATGTAAAGGGTTTTTTTGTGTTTATCATTTTCCTACTGTGTTTCAGGTAACAAAAGCCTGTTTAGTACGTTTTAATTATTTTTGCCTGGTATTTTTGCAGAAAGTGCACTGCAAAAAATTGAGAAACATTTTTTTTACACCTAAATCAATTAGTTTTTTTAAGTCAGAATATGTTTTCAGTGGAGTATCTTTTGAGATTCTTTGTCACTCCAAGTCATAGGTGTTCAAACACAGTGCTGCAGAAAAGAAAAATGTCCTAAAGATTAGTGTTTTGACCTCATTGTGATCTTTGCAGCACTTACAACTTTGGATCGGATGGTTTCCAGAGTCCAGCAGGAGCAGGCTCCTTGTGCTTGGGGTCAGGGGTGCATGGGGGCATGGACTGGATGAGGAAACTGGCTTTCCGATACCGTAGAGTCAAGGAGATCTACAACACATACAAGAATAATGTTGGAGGTGAGTTCTACTCCAAAGGTTAACTGTTTTGCATATCCTCCTGACTACCAGAGAGCAAATATTTTGTCCAGTCTATTTTTTTAATCCACCAAAAACTACAATTCCCAGAGTCTCACCTCTTCATTTTTGTCATCATTGAAAATCCCCAAATGTCTTCTGTAGATACCAAAAGGAGGTAATTCAGCAGTATGCAGTGGTTGGGACTATCCTCAACAGAGGACACATTTTAATTGCAGGTAGTCAGGAGGAAACGATAGTACAACAATTGCAGTTAGTCAAGAAAATGAATTCATGACATTTCATGAATCTTCAGGAAATTGCACGTACCAGTAATCAAACTAATAAAATATGTACAGTACTGTGCAATCATTTTAGGCAGGTATAAAAAATGCTTTAAATAAAGTTTTCTTTCAAAAATGGAAGAGTTACTTAATCATTTTCATCAATCAACAAAATCTAGTGAATAAACTAAATAGAATTTAGGCCAGTATTTGCTGTGGCCACTTTTTGTCTTTAAGCAACAATAATTCTCCCAGGTCCACTTGCTCATAGTTTTTGAGGGAACTCAGCTGATTGGATGTTCCAAAATACCTTGGAGAACAAACCACAGATCTGGTTTGGATGTCAACTTTCTCATTTGTCTTCATGTAATCCCAGAAACACTGAATGATATTGAGATCAGGGGTCTGTGGAGGCCATACCATCACTTTCAGTACTTCTTGTTCTTCTTTACACTGAAGACAGTTCTTAGTGTCTCTGTTGTGTTTTTTAGGATTGTCATCCTGCTGCAGAATCAGTTTGGGGAAATCATACAGTTCCTTAAATGGTGTTGCATGATGGCTAAGTTTCTACCTATTGTATATTTCTCTGCATTGAGAACACTATTAATACTGAACAAATCTCCAATTCCATGTGAAGAAATGCAGCCCCAAACATTCAAAGACCCCTGAGAATTATTTAGTGTTGCCTGCAGATACTAATTATTGTTTTCATTTGCTGCGACTCTTTCATGAAGTCCGATTCTGGCCAGAATTCTTCAGATAGTAGATGGTTTTATCTGGGTTCCACTGGTTTCTGTTAGTTCTTAGTTTGCACTTAGTTCTTCACAGTTCTAAAGAGCACATGAATTGAAAATGAAATAAAAGATCAACAGGTGATTCAAAAAGGAACCTCTTTGAAAAGATAGTTAACGGACAATGATAACTTTTAAATACAATTTCATTGATAAAGCTATTGGTTTATTTTTTGTTATATTTTTATTATTTTATATTTTTATTTAGGTTTACTAGGAAGCCCCAAGAGAGAGGAGTGGTTACAGCTGAGGAGGGAGATGGAAGTCCTAACTGACCTGTGGCTGACTCATGCGCTCAAAGCCTTGGCTCTCATCACTTCTAGGTCAGTGTATGCATCAATAACAGGGGTGTGCAACCTGAGGCTCCAGTGCTAAAAATTTAAATGAAAAAGGGGTTTGTAGATTTGGTTAATTCATGTTAAAATTTTTAGCTTGTCAGAAAACTGAGTAAAATGATGGGAAGAGATTTATTTCAGAATTTCAGAATATTTTTTTTATTTATTATTTATTTCAGAATACGTTTAAAGCATAGGTTCTTGTTTTCTGCTGCACTGTAGTGTCTAGTTGCTATTCAGGGGCAAAGTTCTTAGATTATATAATTGCATTTACATTTTGATATTTTTTTTATTTTTTTATTTTTTGGCTGCACGGTGGCGCAGTGGTTAGCGCTCCTGCCTCACAGCAAGAAGGTTCCCGGTTCAAGTCCTGGCTGGGGGACCTTTCTGTGTGGAGTTTGCATGTTCTCCCTGTGCATGCGTGGGTTTTCTCCGGGTACTCCGGCTTCCTCCCACCGTCCAAAAACATGCTTCATAGGTTAATTGGTTACTCTAAATTGTCCCTAGGTGTGGATGTGAGTGTGCATGGGTGTGTGATTGTGGCCCCTGCGACAGACTGGCGACCAGTCCAGGGGTGTCCCCTGCCTTCGCCCATGAGTAGCCGGGTTAGGCTCCGGCAACCCCGTGACCCCGAAGGAGATAAAGCGGATTGGAAAATGAATGAATGAATGAATGTATAGTTTTTCTTTATTTGGATTCTACATCAATGTTGTCATGTTTATATTTGATATCAAAAGAAGAAAACAGATGACGGCAAATCAAAGTCGTACTGATAGAAAATGCCATTTTTGTTTTGACTTTCTTTTTAATTCAAGTAAATCTGCTGCAGAAGAGGATACGCAATACAGGATGTATTTTATTTTGAAAGGAACTTGTATGTACTGCTGTCAAAAGGAAAGCAAGTTAAATTTGTTTTATATAAAAAAATGTAACACGGTTACAATTTTTTAATGATTATTATTATCATTATTATTATTATTATTATTATTATTATTATTATTATTATTATTTATATTAAAATCTACATTTTATACAGGAATGGCTTCATGGCCACAAAAATATAAATAAACTGTATTTTTTCTAAACAGTGCCTTTCTCTCAGTAATGCAGTAAACTGGAACAAATGGCTCTTTTAGTGTTAAACTTTGTAAGCCCTGATGTCTACTTTCAAGAAAATGTCTTGTTACATTTAAACAAAAAGTACAAGCTGTCATCTCCTTTTCCAGGCCTAACTGTGTTAACGTGTTGGTGACCACCACCCAGCTCATCCCTGCTCTTTCCAAAGTTTTACTGTACGGTCTTGGTTCAGCTTTTCCTATTGAGAACATCTACAGTGCCACCAAGACAGGTGAGGAATAGGTGTTTTTTGTGCATTAAAATCTAAATGTATTTACATTTTAGGTCCTTAAAGAACTTAAATGGGTTTATTTTATCCTTTTCTTTCCTTCAAAGGGAAGGAGAGCTGTTTTGAGCGCATAACTCAGAGGTTTGGAAGGAGAGCGGTCTATGTGGTGATAGGAGATGGAGCAGAAGAGGAGACCGTGGCCAAGAAGGTATAACTCAGCTGCTTTTTATTACTGACCACTGCTAAACTAATCAGTTAACCTTGTGACAATCTCCATTACTGCAGCTTCTGTTTCTGATTCCGCTTTTTATGTCCTCACATTGAATTGACAGGTTTGTTTTCCTGGCTGGTAGCTTTAAATATTTTTTATGTTTTATTACTTGTACTGGGAAAAAAATTATATATATATGTATATATATATATACATATATATATATTTTTTTTTTTTTTTTTTACAGTATAAGCCAATGTGTTGTCCAGATGTTCTTTTTCACATTTTAGATTCTGTTGAAACCACAGCATATTTCACTTATAAAGTGAATCTGCAGAAGCCCTTTCAGCTGACTTTTTTTCTTCCGTTTTTGTGTGACACGCTAACTTTACATTTAAAAGTATATTGTGTTTGGTCTTTTTAGAAAAACATGCCATTCTGGAGGGTGTCATGTCGTGCTGATTTGGAAGCATTGAGCCATGCACTGGAGCTTGACTACCTCTAGAGGGTGCCAGCTATCAAGATCTTAAACGTCTTGGTTCTGCGAAGGGATGAAGGTGCAAATCCTAATGCGGGCAGACTGTATTACACCAAAGCCAAAAGAAGTTTTTGCTTTATAAATCTTGTTTTCATTCAGACGACATAAAGCTAGGAGTGCAGGACCAAAACAAGAGACCAAAAACAAGTGATTCTTCATATTTGATTAACTCCAGGGAACCGGTGTTAGTACTGCGAGTATTACCTGCTCACAAAAACCTAGTTTGTTCAGATATTTCTAGATTTGTGATAGTATCCCATGTAGGTAAACACAAAAGTGTTGCATTGAATTCAAATATTTTCTTTACTTGCCTCAGATGGATGAGGTCTTGGGCTTACACTTAATGCTCCTCAGTGACTTTGATTTGTTTGAAGACGCAGAAACTTTTTATCTGACCAACGTTATTTTCTGATAAAATTAGAAAAAAAAAATTTTAAACTTGCTATCAAGAACCTAACTAACACTGGTATTTCAGGCCACAGTCACATATCCCAAAATGCCACCACGCGGCAACCTGAGCAGAAGTTTTTCTGCAAATTTGGCAGGTGGCTGCGAGGCGGCATTTGTAACTGGGAGGCAGCAGTCACATTTTTACACGCCGTGCAGTGGCCACGGAAGTTTTAAGAAAAAGTTAACATTTTATGGTGACTTCGATCAGTGGCTCCCCGAGCACATTTGGAGGTCTCGCAGTGACAGTCCAGTGACAGGCGGAGATTATTCATTACGAAATCGGGCGACAGCTGGGCAACCACAGGGCAGCTGCAGCTCTGACTGGACGATGTGGAAATGTCTCCAGACAGCCACCAACCTCTCAGTAGCCGGTTGTATATAAAAAAATACGGGCCATTCTGCACGCCTGACTGCCGTCATCTACATTCATGACCACACCAACAATTGTCAAAAAAATGGGCGGCGGCATGAAATCTCGAAGATTCTGCCGATGCTTCCCCATCGCCCAGTGGCAGTTGTGTATGCGACTTTAGCATTAGTCAGA
The DNA here is from genome assembly GCA_036245035.1 of Adrianichthys oophorus. Lineage (NCBI taxonomy): Eukaryota > Metazoa > Chordata > Actinopteri > Beloniformes > Adrianichthyidae > Adrianichthys > Adrianichthys oophorus. The sequence continues at coordinate 18,179,774 of BSAI01000073.1, read as the reverse complement.
TAAGCACCAGGTAAGATCCTCTACCACAGATGTCAAACACCAGGCCTCGAGAGCAGGTGTCCTTCATGTTTTCCAACCAACCTGCCATTGAAGCTCCTTATTGGCTAAACACACCTGATCCAGGGAATCAGCTGCAGATAGGGCAAGGTTTCTGGAAAACCAGCAGGAGGCCGGCCCTTTAGGCCAGGAGTTTGACACCCCGTCCATACAGGGAGAGGCTATTTAAAATAGTCTGTATTTTGTCATTATTAGTGGGGACTATTTATTATTGTTTCAGTTGTACAACTTTCTGGAATATGGAACAGCTTTGTGGAAAAATGTCTTCTTTAAAAACCAAATGTGCTCTTGTAAAACATTTTCATAAGAAGTTGCCTTACAAATCCTGTATTATAGTTCAGTGCTTGAATCTTCTTCTCTGATTTTGGGTTGTGCATTGTTTTCTTTGATTTCTCTTTAGTCTCCCATTAACCTGTTTGTAAAATAGTTCAAGTGGAATGGTTGTGCATGTGGCGATCACTCTGCCTGTCAGCTTTGCTTTGATTTGTATATAAGCTTTATTGTTTATTTGTTTTGACAGACAGTTACGGTAGATTAATAAAAAATAAATTAATTTGCATTTTGGGAATGTGTGTGTCATTGCAGAGTTTTCCACTTGAAAGCAAAACATGTTAAAAGGAAGAGCATTGGCCGAAAATGACAGATAATTGAACTTTTGTGAATTGATTCAATTTAGAAGTCCCATTCCGATCATCTTTTGACTCATTGTAAAAGTGTTCCCAGTGGTCTTTTAATTATGATCCTGCCGTTTTAGCCAACGTTTTCTAGGACATAGTTTTTGCAGAGTGGCAGGAGTTCATTAGAAATTTACCTCTGAGTTGTGGGCTGGACTGTTGGTGCTGAGTAACCCTGCACCTAATTCCCATCATTCATCTGTTTACACTCTCTCCCGCTAATTTACAGCTCCTCAGAACTCCTACCTAATCTTACTGGTGCAACAAAATTGAGCTGTCCAGCTATACAGTTTTGAGCCAAGTCAGATGAGGGAAACAAGGACGTGGACTTATTTGTATTCAAGCATGTGCATCAGAATGGAGCGGAGCAGGTCAGCCAATTGTAGCTTCTACATCTACATGCTTTTTCCCCAATAGCATTTTTTCATCTGCTCCTAATTCACAACAATTTGAATAAAGATATACTCAGAAATGCACATTTTTGCTCAATTTTCTGTATAAATATGTCCCCCATCATCAGAAAAATTGTACAAGAACATTCTAAAAACAACAAAAACACTTTTCATCAGTGAGTTTTTAAGTAAAGGTCTCCCTCTTTAGGAAAAATAACAAACTGCAATAAAGCGAACAATTCATTGTGTGATTGTTTTGTTTTTATTAATTTTTATATCAGTTACAGAGTTGGAGTACATCAGAACATTTGCTCTATTTCAAATGGTAATACAAATATTTGCGTCGCACCATCATTTTCTGACCTAAGTTCATGTAAAAACAATAAATCGATCAGTTAAATAAATCAACAAAACGCCCCTGCGACAGACTGGCGACCAGTCCAGGGGTGTACCCTGCCTTCACCCATGAGTAGCCGGGTTAGGCTCCGGCAACCCCATGACCCCGAAAGGGATAAAGCGGATTGGAAAATGAATGAATGAATGAATCAACAAAACGAATAGCTTTTTCTTTTGCAGCAGAGAAGTCTGAATTAAATACTGTTGACAGAGACCATCTTGAAGCCTCTAATTGTGATGTTAGCCTTTGAAAGTGACAGACTGGCGAGCATCATCTTCCTCCCTACCATTTTGGGAGTGAACTTGACGCGCTGCTCCACTCCTTTACCTGGATGCAGTTCACGTATCCTTCATAAAACAAACAGAAAAAATGTCAGCAGGAATGTCAAAATGTCGTTTCACTTTTGTTCCGAAAAACTATGTATGTTCACATGACACATGACACACCCCACATTCTCCATCTGCACATTGTTCCCAAATGTCGCATCGAGTGACACACCTTTGTTTGAACAACTTTTCATGCTAAGGTATTTGTGATGTTTTTAAGTTACTGTGATTAAGCTTTGTTTAAAATCTCTAGCCTTCACACATTCTTTAAATTGTTTCAAAGACACCAGACATCTCAGTTCTGAGAAGAACTTTTCACTTTTTTGGTGGGAGCTTGGATAGCTAGGAAAACTTAACATTTTTACTCTGCACTATAATAGATCAACAGTCCTTTTTACCTGAATTGGATCTTTTCTTGGAGCAATCCGGCCCCTGTCACTGTCAGTAACCCGTTCACAGGGTGAGTGTATGGGTTGGTGAAAGTCACTATGGCTGTGTGTTCTTTATTTGGCACAACATTATTCTCGACAACCTGAAAAACAAGAGTATCAAATCCTTAATACAAATGACCGTACATCTCAACCACATATACATAAGTTACACTCTATAAAGCATTGACGTATACTACACTCTTAGTCTTTATGAAGTACCTGAATACTGAGCTGTGGGCTGGCAACATTGAACTCCTGAGAGGCCAGGACCCGCTCCTGACTGGACGTGTCCTCCAGAACAACCGCCAGGTTGATCAAGTTATCTCCCACCGCGCTTTCATACTGTTCTGGAAGGATTTGCTGACGCAACACCTTGCCTGGAAATAGAGGTGAATGAATAATGTGTTAATGTTATTGTCTGGCTGTGGAAATAGCAGAACTCATGAAAGAGATCGATCTCCCTCTGAACGCAGTAACCTTTTATTGTGAAAGCAAAGTGGTTCTGGTATAAATATACAACCAGTCCAAATGTTTCTACATGTGTGTCCACAATACCCCTGCGGACCATGCGTCCAGGTCTGTTCAAGCCTCGCTCCTCACTAAAACTAACTGGTTCACGGGTCCAGTACTCTTTTACAAATCACCCACAGTAAGTGATCAGCAACAAACATTTGAGCTTGTGGACCCAGACTCAGACATTGATGTCAGAACACTAGTTGCATATCTAGCTACAATGATGAGTCGCTCAGTCCTGAAAGATTTGAAAGATTCTCCTCCTGGAAGTCCCTGCAAAGAGCAGTCGCAATCCTCATTCACGTGGCACAGTCTTTCAAGTCAACAAAAAAAGACACCACTGGTTGTTCTGGGTGGCACCAGTGTAAAAGACCTCACACTGTCGATGAGCGTAATAAGGCAACCACAATGATCCAATGCATTGTACAGAAGGCACGCTTTCCTGAAGAACTTAAAGTCCTGGCAAAGGGAACTGAGGTAAATAAGAAAAGCCCATTGGCAAGTTTGAATCCTGCTATCTCTCCAGAGGGACTGTTGAGAATAGGGGGCAGGTCGAAGCAAGCAGATTTCAGTAAACAGGAAAAACATCCCGTTATTTTGCCAGGCAAACACCATGTGTCTACACTTACACTAACAGTCAAGGATGTTCATGGCAATTCAGCTCGCCACACTCTTCACACAAGGGTGGGGTGTAGGAATGCATGATTGGAGTTGCCAGGAGGATCTTGGATTCAATGTAATGTACACTCCCTCTTCTAGTGTGACTCATGCAGTCCTGTACACTCTCATGGCAGAAGTGACATCAATCATCAACTCCAGACCTCTGGTCTCAATTTCCTCTGACCCAGATCCATGCTTCTAACCCATAAACAGAGGGCTCCGCCTCCACCTGGGGAGTTTATTGAGAAGGACATCTACAAACAACAGTGGCGTCAAGTGCAACGATTGGCAGAACAGTTCTGGTGTCGCTGGAAACGTGAATACCTCCACACATTGCAAGTTCGATACAAACACCAAGAGTCCAGTTAGAACATTGAACAAGATGACATCATCCTGTTAAAAGACAGTCAAACTTGTCACAATGACTGGCCCATGGGTCTTGTCACACAAACTTTTCCTGGAAGGGATCCAAAGTTTGGAAAATCGGGATCAAGACAACTAAGATTGGGTACATGAAGAAGTTTCTTCAGCCCATCACCGAGGTCATTTTTTTTCCGACAGCAAAGGACTAAATGTTTTATCCATTATGGTTGTAGTTGTCATGGCATCCTCACAAATACCAGGCGGGGAGTGCCCTTTATTATGTTCAGAGTAATAATTTCAATTAGTTGTATTCCACACTTTTTTGGTCTTTTATTTTGAAGGCGCGGTTAAGGATGTCGTGACAAGAAGTCGTCCGTCTAATATTTTCTCTCAGCAAGCACATACATAAAAGTTCGTCCTCTTCCATCTGCCTTTTCTGTTGATGCTTTTGACATCCTCGTCTGTAAGTTGCTTTATTTTTAGAATTACAATATTGAATCTTTCTTTGTGCAAAAACTATAGCAGAAAATGTATATTTGTTGACTATTAGAAGTTTGAACAAAAGTGGATTTAGTGTCATACAGTGACTACTATATGTGCATTCTTGTGCATGTGAGCTAATGTCACTAATGTTTTGACTGTGGAGTTAAGCTTACTGCTGAACTGTGTTAGAGACACACAAAGAGAACAGGACAGCAGGCATCAGAATAAAATCATAAGCAGAGAAGCAAATGTACCTTCCATGGGCCCCAGCTGAATAACATCATGATTTTCCCAAAAGGTGTCAGAGGGGTTGTGGTTGTACTCTTTTGCCTGAGCGTTGATATGCACTTTCACCATCTTGGCCACACTCTGCCTGTTTGTAACTTTCACCGTCAAGAAGATTGGTTCCCCGGCAACAGGGGATTTGTCCAGGGACAGTGAGACGAAAACCCCATTGGATGAGGCAGCTGGATAAGCAGTAGAGGAAACTTGTGTCAATGCTGTGTTGTTTTAAAAACAAAATATCTCTTGAATTTGGTGAAATTACCAAAAATGTACCTCTACTTATTGTGGAGACATCCGGCATTGTGGAACTTCTTGAAGAAACGGTTAAAGCTGCTGGGACTGCGGAGACATCCGTCAAAGATGAGCTTCTTGGAGAAATTGCCGAATTTGGGTCTGGTTGTTGGAAAAAAATAAAGTATGTGAGCCTTTTACACAAAAAGCAGCAATTCTGCAAATTACTTCACGTTTTCTGCTTATTTTCTGCCGTACTTTTGAAGTATTTGTAGCTTCCTGTGATGTCCTCCAGGCTTGGATTTCCCACGGCTTTAGTGCAGATGAGAGATCCAACTTTCCCCGTGTCTTTGCTGACACTGAGCACCTGACCCTGCCTCACTATAATTGTGTGCACTTCTGCATTCACTTCAGCATAGACAAATGGGACATCATAAGGCACATCAGTGCACTGGCTCCTTATGGCTTTGACTGGAGCTGGACCACAGCAATACACCCCTATGTGACAGAAAGAGAGAAAGTTAGAAAACAAACAGGAATGAAGGAATATTTAGCTAAACAAAAAATCTAACAATAATCCCATACCTTTACTCCTTTCCTGTGGTGTTGGGTCAAGGACCTGCCAGCCATCCATATTCGATCCCAGATCCCTGCGAGTCATCCAGCACTCCACCCACACATGAAAATTCCTGTTAGAAGAAGTCCAAAATGAATTATCTTCATAATGGTTTCTCAATCATGCATCTTGACTGATCTTTACTGACCAAATGCTGTCTCTGCTGAGGTTCAGCTTCTGCCCTGTTTCACTGTAGACCTCCTCAATCACCAGGTTCCCATTGGTATCATGGGCTGAGTTAAAGTTTGTGACGATACGGCAAGGAATGCCCAGAACTCTCATGACTAAAAGGAAGAATCCAAAATGGAAATGAACAAAAGATCAAAACAATTACACTGTGAAAAACGTTGTGTGTGATTTCAAAAGAAATCAAGAAGGTACATTTAATACCTGTACACATGACGCCTGCAAACACCCAGCACTGTCCATACTTGACGGGACTGTAGCCAGACTGGGCCCACTGTCTCAAAATATCCCCACTTCCTGTCCACAAGGAAGGATGGACCCCTTGATCAAAGTTGTCTGACCAGTTTCCTTTCACCACTCCTCGATCATCCTCACTGTTGATCTGAATTTAGAGAACAGGACATGCTTTCTAAGCAGCAGTTTGGACATTCAAGTTTGTTCTGTATTTTCTGTGCTGACGGTGAAAGGCTAACAACTGGAATTGTCGAGTTCCTTCAAGACATGGCTGGCAGAGGGCTGCACGTGGAATATTAAAGCTCAGTCATTTCAAGCCACACCTCGTTTTAAAGAACAGCTATGATGTTTGAGTTGCCAAGGTAGCTATGTTTTGACCCTTTCGAGAATCTGTTCGCACTCACCATGGCAGACACAATCCGGCCGATGTAGACAGGGTCGCTTCGGTCCAGGTAGTCCGTATTTGGGTTCCTTTGGTGCTGGGGGCTGACTTTAAGCAGATTCAGGCATGCCTCCAAAACACCAGACTCATACTTTGCACAAAGATAAATAAGGTCATTTAAAGGTAATCTGCAGTTTCAAGCATTTATTTTTTTCACATTTCACATCAGTTTCATACCAGATCGTAGGACCATGGTCTTGACACGGTGTTCATAGGTGTCCCCATAAACAGCAGCCCGTAGTCGCTCAGGATGTACTCCTCTCTTTGATCTTCATATGGAATATACACTGAATCCTCTGAAAGATACAAACCTAATGTTTAATTTCACTGAACTTAAAATGTGAATATAAATACATGCAAGATATGGCACAAAAACCACAAAAGAAGCTTTTTTCTTCCCCCCCCAAAAAATTCAATTGGCTTTAGTGGGTGAACTCACCAGAACACCAGGGGTTGCAAAGCAGGACAAAGCTGCTGGAGGTTGAGTTTCCCAGGCCCGTTTGTGGATGAAAAAACACCTGAAATTCATAGAAGCCCACTGGGGCAGCGGCCGGGGGGTGGATTAAGATAGAGGGATTTAGGTTGTTGTAGCTCTTTGGATCAAAATATGCTTTCCAATCAGATGAAGGTGAGTTGTAGGAGGAGACTGGCAGTATGACAAACAGCCGACCTGAAGAAAAAAAAACATTTAATTTTTAAGTCGCGCTGCTGACATTAAAGGTCAGTGCGAACGGTTGATTTAGGCTGCAGTGAATTTAAAATACCTAGCATGATTTTGATCCTCAAGGAATCAGTGTTGCGGTTGAAAGGACGACCCCTCAAATACACGGTGACTCTGAACGGTTCTCCTCTTCGCACCACCAGGGCTTTTGAACTGAAGAAGCCCTGTGTCTTGTGCCTTTCAAGGTTTTCGAAGTTTTCCAGGTTAACATACTGAATACTCAGATCTGAGAAAAAATTAAAATCGTGTGAAAGATTAAGAGAGGAAATAATAGGAGATTCCACAAACACATTAACATAATGTGGTGTGTAATATATTGCAACTACTAAAACTATTTTACAGATAGTGAAAAGTATTCAGCAGCTGAACGTTGAGCAGTTTCTAGAACAGAAAGCACATAAAACAAGACTTACCAGCCATCTGTGAGTTTCTGCTTCTCAACAATCGTGTTGTCCTTGCAGTTGGCCTCATCATTTATATTAGCACTTGCCACTCCTTTCTAAATGTTGATTAATTAGTTTGACTTGATTGCAAGGAATGTTACAAGCTTAAACAAAACAGACACACCTCCTTTATGATTACGTGTTAAACCAGATAATGATGAATGATGGGACTCATCTACCTCAACAATAGCCAAAGTGGTTTCATCAGCGTAGCTCCTGAGAACTTTTTGTGAACTGTTGCAACATTTTTTGTGATACGTCATAACTAACTGTACAGACGCAAACAGCTTTGCTCTCAGACTCCCTACAGCACTTTAAAACACTATTAGCTGTAAATGAATGTGTCAGTTTAATTCCTTGTTAAATTAAATTCCTTTCCACTGTCTCTTTTTTTTGACCACAGTGCATTTTTAGCATGATTAAAAATATTATCCTATTAATAATTTTAACCTTTTTTTTTGCTTCACTCTCCCACTGAAACTCAGCATCTTGCAGAATGTCTGCAAGTATACGATAAAAATACAAATATAAAAGTCAATCTAATTTACAATTATGTAAACATTTCAGTTTTTCAATTCACATCCAATTAATATGTAATTTTAGGGCAACAATAAACATAAGGCTTAAAAAAACTAAGAATATATTGTTTATATTTGTAGTGACATGAGTTCATCAAGGAGAATTCTCTTTCATGTTTAATTTTAATTGATCACATTTTATTTTATCAATCCAGGTCTTAAAAACTGGATGACCTTGTTGATTTTTACACCATAAAAACTACTTTTAGGGCCAGTACAAAGACATTACCATGCATTATCCAAAAACAGTTCTTAGAAAATGGAGGAGGCGACAAAAACTGATGGAATGTGGGAAGTTTAAAATCAAATTGAAAAGGAAACGTTTCTGTGTGTGAGCATGGAGCACTAAACTCCAATGAGCTCACACAATGATCAAATAGGCATAGATTCAAGAAAATGTAAAAAGAAGTTTTTGTTCAGGTCGTTGGATGTTCACACAAATTCCAAATAAAGGATGTGTGAACTTGGGACGTTGTGGAATAATGAACGCTTTCTGATGATAATCAATTTTTGCTATTTAACATGTGATGCAGAATGCTAAAATGATGTAAAGTGTATTCTAACAATAATCAAAAGCTATTAAATGTTCCTTACTTGATGGTCAATAATTACCCCCCTGACACCTGAATTTATTTCCAGAAAGAAAACGTTATGTTTTTGCTTTCACGTAGACGTGAAATGAAGGTCACTTGGGAGCTGAAGTGGTTTGATGTCTATTTGCATCAACAGGCATTAACTTGTATAACAAATCCGTATGATAATGAGTATCACAAATCTGTTACAGCAAGTGTGATCCATATTAATGTTTACTGAAATGATTTGAGAGTGTTTTCTGAGGATAATTTTATTAAGCACTCCAGTTTGTTGCTTGATAAATAATCTGCACTTGAGATGATAAAGACAGGATTATGGAAACTATGCAATAGTATAAATGAAAAGAAATAATACAGTAGGATTGGGAATGTGTAAATGTGCTTCTTCCTACTCCCTTTCAAGCAACAAATCAAACTTTAGTTGATAATCATAATATTTAATGAACATAATGTGATGTTTATGTACCATGTGCTTTACTGGAAACACATTAATCTATTTGTGATTATGAGTAAGTGAAGAGATGGCATCTTTGTTTATTTTTCTTTATTTTTAAATCAACGTATTACTAAGTACCGGTACCTGAAATTGGTATGATTTATCTATGTTTTTTTAGCTGAAATAATCAAATCAAAAAGTCATTTTTTTTCCTGATTGGCTAAAGCGAGGCCAGAAGGCTACATCTGTTGGTGATGTCTGATGGCACAGACATTGGAAGCCTGGTTAAAAACAAGATGAGATGTGTAAGCAGGAAATGTTCCTTGCATAAAACTAATGATTACAAACCTTTAATCCACATATTGGACTAGTGTGCTTACAAAACTAATAAAAAAATCAAAACAGATATTTTCTGTAGTTTTTTATTTTAAAATGTTAAAGATAACTTTGCTGTTTAATTTGATTTTCCTCCATTTTTGTTTCCCTCTCTGCTATCCTAAAAGACACTTTGATGGAAACTAGTCCTACAACTGTTGCACAACTACAGTTATTTAATAAAAGCCTGGGAGTTCATTCTATTTTGACGTTGGGGCTTACCTCTGCAAGTCTGCACCTTTATTGCATCTGATTGACTTAATAATTGATATTGACAGATGGGTGGAATGCATTTTTGGAAAATTGCTGTTCGTTTGAAGTCACGACACATGTTTCTACCATTTCTATTGGTCAACATGTATTTTCAGGAAAGGCTGCATGTTAGTATAGGGTTTGAATCCCAGCGGGGTGCTTTATGTTTGGAGTTTATGTACATCCATATAAATGTCTTACTTTTATGGCCCTATTTTGCTTATAATTTTTTTTATTGTTTTAATAAACTTTTTTTAATGAACTCATTTGACAACTTCTAAAATATTAAAAGATACATTTGATAAATGATTTCTTAAAAAACATCTGTGAAGACTAATTTATCCAGGATAGCTCCATAGCAGAAACTGTTTTAAAAAGATCACCTGGACTTTTAGTTGAATACATTTGCATTTTAAACAAGAGGCTTTCTCAGTTCTCCTCATGAGAAAGTTTGCTACTCCATTTTTATGTGAGATTTCCTCACTCTTCTTAGACTTGTTGCCATGGATTTTATGTTACCTTCTATGGTTTACATTTGTCACTTTGCTGACGTCAGCTGCCTGACTGTTCACGTAAAACTAATAAAACTGATTGACAAACAGCAAAGAAACCAGTCCTTGGCTGGCATCTTTTCAAGAATTTTATGCTTTGATGCAAAACGGAAGTTAAACTAACAATTACGTTATTCAGATTTTTGTCTGAGGTGGAACAGAAGTTCATTTTAAGACTTCATAGCAAGGGGTCCCCAAACTACAGCCCATGGGCCGAATCCGGCCCGCCCCACATTTGGGCCGGCCCACTGACCAATATCAGAGGCATGATTTCTTCTTTTTTTTCAATCTGACCGGATGATCAAGAATCACACAGAACATGCCTTTTTATTCCCCCCTTCTGCAGTCTGTGCACCCATCTGAACATCCCCCAAATTCCTGTCAAACAGAACAGAATACAGTGCTCTCTTTCCACGCCACAGTTCACCTTTCTCAGTCTGAGTGATTATGCTGCTGCTTTTCTTTTTTTAAAAACAGCACGCCCTGTTCTGTGTCCTGATTGGCTGGAGGGCTTGTCAATCAATCCCCTCCTGCTGCGTCTCCTGTGCAGAAACGCGCAGCTCTCCAGATTTCCATAAATCTTTGATCGAGATCAGACCTTTGTTTTCATTCTATAATCCTGGACTTATTTTTCTACAAAGGTTTGAACTTTGAGAGTTTAAGCAAGAGAGAAAAGTGTGAAAATGTTCATTTGTTTTCTGAGAAAAGTGTAAAGTGTGTAATGAGGTGTTAAACATCTGTAATCCTAATTCACGGAGTTCACCTTCATCAGTTATTTTTAGAACGTAACTCCCAAAATAAACGAGGGAACACTGTACTGGTTAAAAAGTAATGGATATATGTCCATCTGCAGCAGAAGACTAAAGAACACCCCCACATTATTTGAGGATTTTGAGCTGCTCATTTTTATTTACTAACTAGTGTTGCAAATCCTCTTTTACTTTTTTATTTCCATCACTGTTGTGAAGTTAGCACAAACTGTTAAATATGTGAGATGCTGCACCAAAATACTTTTAACTTACCAGTTGTACATTTTCAGCACTTGTGATTTATTACCAAAGCAAATACAATCAGAATTCAAATGTATGTGTAAATCTAAGTTTAATGATTAAACAAACAAAAAAAATCATGCTGGCACAGGTTTTTATTCAACCTTGAAAAATTGATTAAATAAGGTGGTAACTTGGCAAAAGGTAAAGAGACTGTGACAAACAGTGAGTTCACAGCCTTCCAACTCATTCCTACAAAAGTGGCTCATTGTTGTCAATTACTTTAAGGTGCTACAAACTTAAAATGTTGTTATAAAAAATAAAAAATTATGCATCATACAGTAATTGACGATTAAATAATTTGAACATTTTTTGCACACAAAGCTTATTACATTAATATGGCAAAAAATATTTTTGATCAGTGTGCAAAATGTTGCCTTTTTTAATAGATTTATCTGAGATATGCTAAAGTGTATCTGATGTGTTTCATTAAAATGTGACAAAGAGGAAACCCCAGACTTTGGTATTTTTTGATCAAAAATCAAATGAGTTTATTGTAAAATAAAAATTATGCACAAAATGATTCAGCTAATATTTAACTGGATAGCTATTTTTAAATCAGATTTTTAAGGTAGCATAACCGCAAGTACTTTTGTTATTTTTGTATTTACCAGTACACCACAAAAACAGGCCCTTAGAAAGAAGTCAGAAACTTTTACCCCATTGGCAGATCTTCTTTAATTAAACAAACAAACAAACAAAAAATTGCCAATGGGGTAGAAAAAATGCTTTTACCAAGAATTAATATTTTAAGAAAATAATCTAATTACTAAAACATGTTTTCTTAAACTAAGATTATTTTGCTATTTTAAAAACTTTCTTGATAAGATTATTTTTCTGGTAAGATAGAAAATAAGATTTTTTCCAAAATTTAGATTCAGTGTTTGCAGTGTAGTTAATGCTTAGGGAATTTGATAATAATATTTTTCAAACATAGCTGCAATTTTTTAAACAGATAACTGGATCAACTAATACAGAAACAAAACAGAAAAAAAAAAAAATCACACAGGAAGGAAGTGATTGGTTTGGAAATCAGTTTGGTTGGTCTTAAGTTAAAATACATGGAAACATTTTTAAAAAGAAAATAAATCTATTATTTTGATCAAGGAAACAAGGCCTCAAACTGTGCAAACATTTAACTCAAACTAATAATTAAAAAACAGCTTTCAACAGTATTTTAGAGTATTGGTTAAGCACATTCTAAAGCAATATTACACCTCTGAGTACCTCTTAATAATGAAAGCTTTATTTCTGAGCGACGGTCCTTGGCTTATTATAAACAAGAAAGTCTGAGATGTCATGCCACACGTTACTGTCGTGGTAGAGGTAAGTCATGGAGGACTGCAGCGAGGGCTGAAGAGTGTGAGGGTAATACTCAAACAACCACAAGACGATCCCCCAAACCAGTGAGGCAAAGAGTGGGAAAGGGTCTTGTTTAGGTGCCGGGATGACTCCTTTCTCTACAGCCAGTCGAGACAAGGCGAACAGGATTCTGGACAGCAGGTACATGTTGATCTACAGTAAAAAAAAAAATAAAAAAAAAAGGTTAAATAAATCTGAGCAAAAACGAGGCAAAAAAATTTGGATTACAGAGGTCAGAAGTTTGCAATTCATCATACCTGGCTATTAATGTTGTTGTTTTCTCCAAACACTAACCATCCTCCAATACAGGCAGCGAGGAAAGCATGAGACTGTAAGCTCTTGCCTTGAATTTTTTGCTGTAAGCCTTGAAGTCCTTTATAAGTGAAGACAAAGCAGGCCAGATTCCGGGAGTGGGTGAATGTGGCTTTCAAGATGGCTTTGAGCTTGTCTTTCAAACTAAAAGGAGGAAAAAAAAGTTCAACTTATTTTGTTTGGAAGAAAAGTGACAATAACAACAAAGAAAAGTATTCATAATTTATAAATAAACGTGTCAACAAAATAAAAGTAAATAACATATACTGTGGGTACGGAAAGTATTCAGACCCCCTTAAATGTTTCACTCTTTGTTATATTGCAGCCATTTGCTAAAATCATTTACGTTCTTTTTTTTCCTCATTATTGTACACACAGCACCCCATATTGACAAAAAATCCCACAGGATTTTTGACATTTTTGCAGATATATTAAAAAAGATTAACTGAAATATCACATGGTTCTAAGTATTCAGACCCTTTGCTGTGACACTCATATATTTAACTCGGGTGCTGTCCATTTCTTCTGACCGTCCTTGAGATGGTTCTGCACCTTCGTTTGAGTCCAGCTGTGTTTGATTCTACTGATTGGACTTGATAAGGAAATAGAAGGGGTGTAACGATTACTTAATGAATCGATTTCTATTCCTACAATCCAAGCAGCTCGAGTTGTCTGCCTGCTTGAGTTGTCTGAGGCAGAATCGAATCGACCTATACTATTTAAAAATTGTTTCAAAATGAGATAAATCAATATTGGAGAATACCATTTGGATTAAGACATGGTTATTTTACTACAAATAATCACATATGATGTAAAAACATCAGAGTGCCAACACAGCCAGATGACATGACTCAACCTCAAGACAATGAAGAGATAAGCATAGCACCCTTTGGAGCTATGCTTATACATATAAAATGTTTACATTTTATATATTAAATTAAAATGCTTACATCTATCCACTAAGTTAAACTATTTTTGTTCTAATGGCAGTTACATTTAAATGTTTTTCCTCTGAATAATTTGTTCACTCATCAATCTGAATGAAAGTGCATTTAAGACTACACATAAATACAAATCGCAGTATTCTATTGATTGTGAGCAATTGTTCAAGACCTCTCTTGAATTATTTTTATTTTATGTATTTATTTATTGGGGTGAGACCAGCTGTTTTTCCACTACCTTCACTATTGGACCTACTTCAGAGAATTTGAAATGGGCTTAATCTAAACAAACAAAATTAAAAGTTAGGCAACGACATTTGCATTCGGCTCAAAAGTTACTAATGTGCAGGCGGAAGTGGCTTTGGAGATAGTTTACATTTTGGGGACACAGTCAGTATAGACTGATAAAGAGTTCATTTTTTACCTGACACTTCGAAACAGAAATGTCATGACCAGGGCATGAGGCGCTCTAATCTTGGCTCCATATCTAAGAAATAAGAACAGATTAAAGTTAGTTTCCTGGGAAGAAACAACAAAACGGCATAGAAAAAACTTCTCAAATTGTGTCACAGCTATGTTAGTATGCCACTGACAAAACAGTAGGTAGGTTCCAAACGGGTTCGCTCAGTCTAATAAAATAACTAAAAGTCCTACGCGTTTTTTATAAAATATTATTTTTAGAGGAGAACAGACTCACACTGCCCCGTTTCTGAATCCTTTTACAACTGCCAAAGCGACTTTGTATTTCTCCTGCTGCAGAAGGTTATTGATTGTAAACATCAGAGTTTTCATCAAGTCAGAACCTGCCATGACTGAGCTGAGGACTGTGTCACACAGAAAGTGTTCCGCATCCTTGACTCGCAATGGTTCCGCTATGTCTGCACTACCAGTTTTCTTTCTAAAAATAAACGAATAAAACAAACAAACGAGCTAACGTCAAATAAATAAATACATGAAAAATATTGTACATTTTCTTTGTGTTTTGGGGCTAAATGTTGAGGAAGACAAAGCTAACAGATTTTTATTTTCTTTATACCATTTAAAGCAGTTTCAAACGAGAGAAAACATATATGAAAAGGATTCACGCACGTCACTTCACTTTTGTCTTTACAATAAAGTCAAGTAAGAAATCCTTCAGAAAAGCGTTTAGTGAATTTAAAATGATTGATTAAATGATTTTATTGAGTCCATCATAGCTTTTTTTTTTATAAGCATCATTTTAAAAATATATATATTTACAGACAAATGTAAAATAATTTAATAGAAAAGAAAACAGTATTCCAGGCTAAAGTGTATTATCACAGAATTTTTATCCTGGCCTGCAAAATATCTTATTTTAACAAGAATATTACATAATGAATGTAATAAAAATTAGCAAGACATTTCTTGCAAGACAAGAACACTGCAAGACGACAGAAGAAGTTCAGTTGCATATTTGTGTACATCTACCTTATAAGGAACACAGCATGTGGATGAGGCAAGCATTGAAAACTAAAACATTCAGTAACAGTCACCATTTCTTTCCGTAATAATCTATGCTTTATTGTGCACACCATTAGATAGATACACAATAACATATGTCTGGAGTCCATTCCTGTGAGAGCAGAACACACAAAAAACAACTCTGGACACAGGTGAGCATTAATTGCATTAAAAAGTGTGTGCAGTTTTGAAAACAGAAAAGTTCATTTGCTAATACCCTCAATGTAAAATGACAACAAATGTTTGGGGGATAATGGAAAAATCCACAATTAATTCACAATCCTTCACAAAAAAGAACCGGGAAACGTTTATTTTATTCTATTTTCAGGTTAGATGGTACAAAAGACATTGCATTTACATCGAGTTGATCCCATCACACTACATAAATGTTCCCACCTTAAACTTGAGAAATAGTACCAACTAATTTTAAAAAATTATTAAATTTTTTTAAATTTCCTTTTTGATTTTTATATTCTTGAAGCCGATTTCAGTATTTTTTTGGTTTGCCTTTTTTTAAATCTGCTTGAAATTTATTTTATTTAAGACTACATTTTTACATAGCAGATCATCTGTCTGAATAAGTCATTCGTTGCATTGCTGGGTTCACTCAATGGCAAAAATACAAACGGAATTTATAAAATAAAGTATTTATGTAAAGCGACTAAAAGCTTACTTGTGCTCACAGTGAAAGATAAGATCTTTTTGTAAAAGGATACAGCATTAATAAAAATGTTTTGCCACAATATGAAACAAAACATTGTAATTACAATGTGACAATAGAAGAAAAATAGCAACAAACTAGAGCTTATTTTACACTGATTTCAAATCAAAATCAGCATTTTCTAACTCAACAAAGCTAATAAATTGTTATCCAAAAATTCTATCTATATCTCTGAGTTGCCCTTTGGTTAACATTTTGTTCGACTCTAATTTAAAGAAAAGACGATGTCCAGGTTAGTCAACTGTGCCAACTCTATTCTATGATGATTTAATGGACTGAAGTAATATGAGCTTTTGAACTGAATGTGTACATGTACTTTTACTTTTTGTTAATTATTAATCACACGATCTAAATTAGAATCATGTTGCCACATATAGTGGCCCTGAGAGCTCCAAACGAGGAAAAAAAGCTCACTTAAATCTTTCATGTCTATTTTTAAGTTGTAATGGTCTGATTTCAACACCCCTAATGAACTTCTGGTAGAGACTACTTTTCAGTGGTAACAGGCGGTTACACAAGTCATCATCTTTTCAAGTACGTCCATGTCATTCATAACAGCTTTAAGTCATTAAGAAAAACGTTAGAAGTTTTTTTGGTTTTCCTGTTTTATAATTAATTGAGCATTTATATTTTAAATCAATATGTACAACAGCGACTGTTATGTGGAGGCAATTTTTACCAAGTTAAAGCTAAGGCTGTCACACAAAGTGCACTGGAAAAGATAGACTTCACAATAAAAGTCTGAATCAAAGGTAAACATTTTTCAAAAAAGAAATCAATCAATCTAAAAATTATTTCACTCTCTTGTTGATGAAAAGTCTTCAAAAAAAACTATTGCACATCAAAATAGTCTCCCTTCAATACATCACAGCAAATGTTACCTTTCACAAAAGCGAGTGTAAACTAATGTCAAAGCTTAACTTAATTAAATTTAAATACAAACCTGCCAAAACAAGAGTGCATTGTTTGAGTAAGTAGGACCCCATTTATCACAGTCATTTATAAACCTGCACATACGTAACCTAAAACCACACAGAACCAATGTTCGCCTCAGATTTCAACCTTCACATTTAAAATCCACGCCAGGAGTCTTTATCCACTGTTTTGATGCACATAACTGACCTGGCAAAACTTGAGAAATGTCTATTGCGAAAAAAACAAAAACAAAAGGCCTGCACACGTGTAGAAACTGCACTTGTGGAACATATGGCAAGTGCAGACATGAAGTAATGAAGAGGGTGAGCAAGCAGATTATGGATGAGGCAGACCTTACAGGTGGAAGGTCAAAGAGTGTGGAAGGATTCACGTCCTGCTTGAGAATTTAAAAATAAAAAAGGAACAGCTCTATAATTCTAATAGAAAAGCTACAAAAAAAAAATCAGATTCCAAGCATTTCCCTGGTGCCTGGAACAAATTACTGCAAAGAGCTTTTAATTCTTCTATAAAACTGAGCTCACTACTGTTGTGTTCCATCCAGCCTGTTGTATTACTCCTGCCCAAATCCTTCTGTCTCCTCAATGGCAAACATGAGTTTCTCCTTTAGCTGCTCATAGCTCTTATAAGGAGGGAGGTCAAGCCGATTGAAGCTGAACAAAAGCAAGAGAGAAACAACATAAGTGAAAATAATTCACTGACATTTATTGTTATTTAATTATAAAATAACTTCCTAAGTAATTGGTTTAGCACAAAAGACAAAAAATGCATTTTTAATAGGTTTTGCTGCTTTCTGTAGCTTTTAAAATGCAATCAAAGCAAAAGGACAGTAAAAACTCAAAATATGCATATTGTGGAGCTTTTCTGCTGGACATCAGCTCAATGCCAAATATCTGAAAAGAGAAATGAGTCTTACCAAGTGTGGCTTCGTGGAAGCCAATTTTCTTTGCCCACTTTCTCAATGCAAAACTTTTGTGGACCATTGCTTCCTGTAACAACGAGGCATAAGACAAAAAAAACATTACAAAAGGGATTCTATCACGCAACACTGAACTATTGTGAAACATGCATGTCTGTTCATTCTGCATACCCATCAAGTCTGCAAATCCCCCCATAGGAAGGCGACAGGTTCCTGCAACAAACTGCAGGAGTCTCATCCTTTTTTCATTGTCCATTTCCTTCACAAACTGCAAACAGATCATTAGGCAGTCCTTATTATTAACATTGGTCACTGTTATCTGAAGTCAGCATGCTCTGGTCTTTAAATGCTTTATGTGACCAAAAGCTCTTCTTTTAAAAAAAAAAATGCTTGTGGTAGCCCTCTAAGCTCTTTAGGATTAAAACAGGATGCTGTCTATATTTCACTTTAGACATTTGGAATGAAGTTGAATTTTCAAGTGGCTTTGTAAAAATAGTTGAAACAAAATAAATAAAATATAAAAGAGAGGTGATAAAACTGTATGAACACTGCTAAATAAATACTTTATTCTAAGATTCAATTATAAAAAAATGGCAAATTTTCAACTTTAAACGTTTTTCAACTTAAAAAAAAGGACAATTTGTAAAACTCACTTGAAATATTTTTTCAGGATAAACAAATCTGGCTGTGTGATTCTTTGAACAGGATTACCAAAACAAATTTGGAATACATTTTATTCATTAATCTTATACAAACCTGCCAGAACCAGATGATTTGTTTGCTGTTTCGGGCATAATGTCTATAGATTGTGTTTCTTTGCCAGTCAGCCAGATCTATCTCCTGCATCCCACAAAGCATCACCTACAAAATAGAAAGAAGGGGTAGGGGTTTTAGATGACTAACACATCCCATACAATGGTCATTTTTTTTCCATAGGTTTAAATATCCAACACTGACCCAAGCATTTAATGCTACCATTTGCAAATACTGTTGAGAACAA
This sequence comes from Adrianichthys oophorus, assembly GCA_036245035.1. Taxonomy (NCBI): domain Eukaryota; kingdom Metazoa; phylum Chordata; class Actinopteri; order Beloniformes; family Adrianichthyidae; genus Adrianichthys; species Adrianichthys oophorus. The sequence goes on along the minus strand of BSAI01000073.1, from coordinate 18,160,816 downwards.
TTCCAGTAATTGCTATACCTCCAGTTCCTTAGCATCAAAGTACTGGAGGTACTGCTGAGGAAGAACTTCATTAAAGCCCTCAAAAAATGCCTGTGTCTGCTCCTCCACTCCTCTGGAAAGTCTCCACTCTGCTACCAACCTGCATACAGGGACAAAAAGTGTTACTTATTTTGGAGGCTGAATTAACTTACATAAAGTTACATTAATTTAACTTTAATGAAACGCCCAGAGGGGTTTAAATGTACGTTTCAATTAAATGAATTTCAAACTTATTTTCTCTGAGTTTAAAATGTTTTCGCCAACTACATAGGTCACTGTAGTCTTACTACCATGACAATGTGTAGATGTGTGAATGTAAAATTTTCATTTATTATATTTTAGAACATTGAATGTGGGAAAAAAAGGAATCACAGAAAACAGCTGTTCTTCCCTTACATGCGTGGGTTTTCTCCAGGAACTCCGGCTCCTTCCCATGGTCAAAAAACATGCTTCATGGGTTGATTAGTTACTCTGATTTGTCCCTAAGTGTGCATGAGTGATTATGTGGGAGTGATTGTGTGTGACAGGCTGGTGACTTGTTCACGGTGTACCCCGCCTTTGCGCTGCAGTAGCGGGCACAGACTCCGGCAACCCCGCGACCACGAAAGGGATATAGCGGGTCAAGAAAATGGATAGATGGATGGATAGAAAACAGCCAAACCTGATATATTCCTCTTTGTTGTCCTCTGTTACTTGAATGTTCCCTCCATCTGGCTTCAGCTCATGAGTTGTGACTTCACCCAGGATCTCTTTGTCAACTGAGAAAAACATCTCAAGACCACATTCCTCTATATTGTTGTCCCTAAAAGCAAAACACAGAAAAATGTCATTTCTAATAGTGTCACAGGACATGGTTCCAATTGAAAACCAAACAAATCCAATGGCAACTTGAAATGTTTTGAATGTCTGCAGTTTAACACTTGGTCAGATCTTTTTTTCATATGCTGACAGTTGTTATTAAGAACAAGAAACCAATACAGTTCTTCATGCTTTCATGTGATACCTACTTGATCCAGATTAGTGAATTATAAAACTCGGGATCAATGGATTCCAGATCTTTCAGAGTCAGAGGTTTGTTCAGAATCCGCTTGTAGAAGGGCAATGAGAAACCTGTGTCGATGAATTTCCCATGGAACAAAGCCTGAACAGCACACACAGAAGGCCGCAGTGCAGCCATACAACACATTTTATAAAAACAATCTTTTCATTCAATGTTTACATAAAGGACAAAATTGATTCTCAGTTGTAATTGTGTGCAATACTTAAAATATATTAACTGAATAATGTTTTTTTTTCTCAATTTCAATAAAAACGAAAACACTAAAATTAATTTAATTTTAGAAATACAGATTTTAGGTACCATAGCAATGAATCTTCCGATGAACTTGAAGTACTTGAGATGATCGGGATTGATGTAAGAAGCAGGATTGATCTGAAGACAGTAATTATCTTTGCCAGCATACTCAAACAAGCAGTACATGGGGTTTAGAACTTCATGGGAAAGTAAGAAGAACCATTCCCTAGGAGCAATGCAGCAAGGACAGAGGAAGGTTAAATACAAGCAGACAAAATGGTTAATACACCACAAACGTTGATGGTCAAGCAGCAATGAAAACTGTGAGATTTGATAAATGATTTTTTTGCTTTTGTGAGTTGTGGGTGTAGCCTCTAAAACTGATTGGGAACAGTACATACCTAAACAGTGATAAAACTAGTCATGACTGTTAATGAAAAATGACAAAGAAACTACCTGGCCACACCTCCATAGTCCAAACCCTCTTCTCCTGGAAATATGATCCACAGCCTCCGCCTAAGATCTTGAGGGTGGAAACTCATAATCTTTTAAAGCAAAGTAAGAATGTAAAGAAAAAAAATATATATACACACCTCAGGATCCAAGACAATAATCACATTAAATGTGGTTTGAGAGCTTTATCTCCTTACCTGCTGGAATGAATCCTCAAACAAGGTTTTCCTGGAGACGGTAATCTTACTATGCTGCGGCATTGATAATTGCTAAGAAAATAAAATAGTAGTTAGATTTTAGCTATATTCTTAAATTTTTTATAAAATAACATTTGCCTTTGCATAATGAGGAACATTCTTTATGTGTGTACAAAAAAAGGTCAACAGGGCCTAAAGGTTTATATGAACCGGTTCATACCTGACACCAGAATCTAAAATATTGCACTTTGGCTTTGAAGTCCCTGACATAAGTTATCTGCGGTCCATTCTCTCTGTGGAAATCAACCAGAAAAAGACAAAACCAATCAATCAATTTCAATCAATCAATACATAGTTTAAACATTTTAATTCCCTTTTAAATGATTACCTATTGCTTAAATAAACTATTGACAATTAAAACTAGGAGAATGGCAATATGTATTTCAATTACATTTTTGGGGATCATTATGTTCATTGTTTATGTCACCAAACCCATGTGTTGGTGATAAGAAGTTTGAAAAATGTAACACCTTTAATTGCAAAGTAAACCAAAAAAAGCCATATTTTTAAAATAAAATTCATTAACTTTGTCCTTTAAAGCCATTTTTGCTGTTTTTGAAAAAAACTGCTTTCCTTATAGCTTTCTACCTTTATTTAGTTGAAATTGCTTGTTTGAATGAAAATGTGAAAAATAAATAGATTTTTAATTAATTTGCATGAAATTAGAACTTGAGTTTAAGCTTTGAACAGCCTTAAACTTTTGAATCTATTTCAAATCAACTAAGTGTTTTGGTAATGACATCCAGCCTGAATAGAAACTGAACATCCTGTTGATTAGGATTTGATTTCAGTTCCTGCACAAAAACCTTACAGTGATGAGGATTTCCCTGTGCGAGGATCAATGTACGTCGTTGTTCTGCGATTGTGATCCACAAAGTAAGGAATACCGTCCACAGTGAACCTCATCTCCCAACCCTCTGGCAGAGGTTTGTCATTCAGCAGCCTGAACAAAGCAAATCACAGTTAACAGATGAACAAACTTTCTCAATTGCCAAAAACAAGACACAAAAGACAGCATGCTCTCACCCTTGCCTCCTTGGGTCCTCCCACTGTGTAGTGCGAGTTGGGTGATGAACAAAATACATTCTACCATTGGTGTCTGTTCTCTTCTCTGAAATAATAATTGAATACATTTTGTGTGTTATAATCAGTCTGAATTGATTGCAATACATTTCTACTAACATCAGATCCGAAGGACAACAAAAGATGTATTTCAAAAGTTTAGTAGCTATATTTACATAGTTGTGTTTTCTTTGATATTTACCCCAGCCATGTGGCAGAGGTCCCAATGGATCAAACTCTTTACTGGCTATGGCTGCCAACTGGTCTTGGAGCTGAACCAGAAACAAAATGGAGAAAAATATTAAGAAAAATAAGACAAAAAAAAAACTTCAGGAAATATGGTACTATGCTACAATCACAGCTGGGTTCTAGCATCTTTGACAGTTTTCCCTAACCAAGAGTACTAAAAGTAAATCTAATCACAGATAATGCGTTGGATATTATACAGTATTTTGTTCAAGCGCAGCTCAAAATCACCTCAAAGTTTTTTCCTTTTCTGTATGAATCCCTTATGCTTTTGTTTTTTTTAGCAGACACGTTTAAGGTTTACTTTAACATGTTTTGACTGTTAGCCTGCAGTCTTCTTCAGAAAGACGTTTGCCTGTCATGTTATATCACCCGTCAGCTATTTGAGAAAGATCAAGGTCATGACAAACATCTATTTCTTTATTTGTGTATTTGCCCTATTTAAAAGACCTTCCTCACCCCATAAATGAACCTCTGGTTGAACTGCTGCATGGCTCCCTGGAGCTGGCTGCGTTGATGCTGCCACTCTTCATAGTTGCGCACCGACTCCTGAGTGGGCCGTTGCCATGTTGTTGTTCGTGTTATATGGTCAACATAATACACTCTACCCATTGGGTCCACTCTTCTTTCCCAACTAAAATAAAGTAAATTAAATGACGTTGTTAGGCTAAGACTAAGTCTTACAATTAAAACTGTAATGGGTATAAAATATGTTTAAAGATGCTATAAAACAAGAAACATATGATACTGGAAATACTTGTTGCATAATTTTTTTTTTTTTTGTACCCAGTAGGCAGAGGCTCTGGACGATCCCAAGTCGTTCTTTTTTCAATGTGATCCACATAATACACTCTTCCATTCTGGTCCACTCTTTGCTCCCATCTGAAATTTTAATGTTGCTAGAAAACTTTAAAATTTTTTTCTGAAATCATTGCATTTTGTATTTAGACATAAACCTGGATAATCAGAAGTGGATTTAATAAGAGAAAGCAGGAGGGTTAATGACATGTTGGTCTTTACCCTGGTGGTAAGGGGCAACTGTTGACCAAACTGGTTGTAGGAGTTGCTGTGGTTGAAGTGGTTGTGGTGGCAGAGCCTGGTGTGGGGCTCGGGTTTACGGCTGTAGTCTGTGGTCGGGGGTTTGCCCTCTGTGAGGAAACTGTGGTACTGGCTCCTCCACCTGACTCCTCCAGCTGGTCTGAACATCCGCTCGGGAGTGTCTGAGAGAATCCATCAGAGGCCGAGGCTTCACTCAGCTCAATAGGGGAGGAACTACTGGAAGAGGCTGGAGAGACATAACTTTACTTAAACAAGCAATACTAGATTTTAGAAAAATATAAACTAAATTGAGAAAAATTATATAAAAAATAGGATAAGTGACTTCACTATAATTGCAAACCTAAAGAGGAGCTACTATAAAATTTCATACTGTTATTACATGCTGATGCAGTAGATCTGTGAGGCATGGATGGTGGATGTCTGGGAGGCCGAGAGGTGGTGGAGCAACCTGAGGTGGGAAAAGGAGAATCGGTGCCGTTTGTCGTATGATCATTCGATACCATAACCCAGTCGTCTGAGTCACTGGACGGAGATGAGTCCCTGCTTGATCTAAACACAGAAATAGCAAGATGTCATTAAGTCTTTTTTAAAACAAAAACAGGACAAACTCATTTCACTCATAAATGCCATTGAAAAACTCAAATGATTGTTTTTTACTAGAAGTTAATTAGACCTGTTGACTGTGTTGCCATTTTGTCTTGAAGTTCCATTTGGAAGAGAAGCTGGAATAACATAAAAAACATGACATAATTTAAGTAAAATTATGTTTCTTTACCACAACCTAATACTAACAGCATTTCATTTAATTAAATATTACTTGACCGTTTTTAGTCAAGTACATGTAACATACAGATATCACACCACAAGATTCTTGTCATTGCAATTATAAATGCATTTTTTTGTTAAACTGATCCCAACTACAAATACAATCTGTTAGTGCCCTCTGGTGGCTCAAATATGTAACGACTGTAATGTTTAAAGACCCACTCTGATTAAATGTTGTTTTGGGTGTTTTTTATGTGTTCTTGTGGCATTTTTCTTATGATGGAGCACTATATGAAACAAATTAGGCCCAATTCACAATTCTGTTTTTCTTTATTCAAACTATTGTGAATCGGGAGCAGACCAAAAAATGCTGTTGGAAAAAACTTGTATTAGCAACATAGAAGCTACAACAGCAAGCTACAAGCTCCCTGCTCCGCTCAATTCTGATGCATTGACTTGTAGTCGACTAGATCCATGTACGTCTTTCTTATCCTTGTCCGAGCTGGCATCTGGCTCAAAACTGCATGGTTGAATAGCTCCAACATTGCTCGCCATTTTTGTTGCACCGCTAATGTTAAGTTGGGGTGAGAGGGAGTGCAAGCTAACGGCAGAGTGTTTAAACAGATGGATGACGGGAAGTAGGGTTGGGCTCACTTCGCCAACAGTCCCGCCCACAACTCAGAGGCAAATTTCGAAAAAACTACTGCCGCTCTGCAAAAATGTGTCCTAGAAAACAACACAGGTTTTTTTTTTTTAAATTTTGCCAAAACAACATAATAATAATAAAGAAATAATAAATAGTATAATAATAAAAAGACCCCTAAGAACGCTTTTTACAATACATTTAAAAAATGATTGGAGTGGGACTTTACATAAAACATTTAATTCAGTGACATGCAAACAAAATACTTCGATGGTGTTCACTAGGAGTGAATGTACACCAACTTGTCAAAGCAGGTTGTTATTTCAATAAAGTCTAAATTTGCCCTGTTTCCAGGGTAATGACACTTTTTGCTTTGTCATGTTTCAGCAAAAAGAAATCACACAGAGACAAAAACAACTGAGCAGACAAGAATAATAAAGTAACTAAGCTGATTTTATTTAATTACATTTAAATATATTCCTTTGATGGCTGTCAAAAAAATTGTTAGCAGGTATAAAACACAACTTACACACTAAAAAGTGAATACCTACAGTAATTGGAGAAACTTTGGAGAAACAGTGTCACCCTAATAGTCTGAGTAGATTTTATACTGAGCTGTTTTTGAAGATTTAGATTTGTGCAGTTTTCATGTTCTGATGTTTTTCCCTCTGTGTTTGAAATGGATCTCTTACCTTGTTCTGACACTGCTTGTGCAAGAGCTTCTGGATGTACCTGCATACCATCCAGGCATATAGAGAGCTCACCAACTACATCCAGGGAGTTTCTGCCAGTGGAAAGCTGCAGTGACTGAACCACTTCACATACTAAAAACAAGACAAATAGGACAGAGATTATGACATGCCTTTAATGTGCAAGAAAGCTTAATTTATAGCACTAGCACACACACATAGATAAAAAAAACATTTTGGGATCAAACTACAACAAATGATGATCAGTCAGTGTAACCCTTTAAATAAATATTGACTGCCGCGGTGACCCATTACCTAACTTCTAGATAGTCATCTTAGGGGTTGGAAAACTGCAACACCAGTCAAAATAGTAATAAAAAAATTGCTTGTTTTCAATGCAACAAACAATATGGGAAAAAAATCAAATATGCCCTTTGGAAGTAAAATATTAATGTTAGCTCACGTTTAAAGTCATTAGCCTTAAGGATCTGGCAGATCTCCAGAGTAGCCATCCCCAGCAGGATGTCTGCCTTCAGCGTCTGATGACTCCAAACACGGAAGATCAACTCACTGACTGGAGACACAATTCTATAGAAGAGTGGAGAACTTTTCAAGATAGTTGAAAACATAAAGAAAATGTTAAAATTAAGCTTAAAATTAAATGCATTTTTAATGCGTTATGTATGTCAATTTTATGTGCATTTGCCTCTAATTACAACGATAAACTAACTACTTAAATATATATATATGACTTCTTTGGGTATTTTCAACATTTTATCGCTTGAAAAAATACAACAAAGTATGTAATCTGTAATAATTTCAATCCTTTCCATGTTCATAAAGTACCTGTTTGCTTTAAAGAGCAAAGTCAGCAACTTTATTGGATCAATTTTTACCAGAGTACTCACACTGTTAGAGATTGCTTCCATTTAGGGCTGTGTGTGTTATTACATTTCTCAGTTCTCTTTGACTGGCCATCCACAGTTACCTCAACATATGGACTGGGACCAAACCAGTTCTTTTTGTTTTCTTTCAACTTGGCTGAGAGGACTAGAATGATAAAAACAAAACCCATAGAATCACATTCATTCAAAAGAAAAACACATTGGCTGAATCAATCAGTTGTAATTGATTTAACTCATAGGAATGTCTTGTATTTTCTTTTTATCCAAAATTTTGGAGCATTTCAGTAATACTAACATTTTTGGCGGGGAAAGTTATCAGAAAAAAGGTCAAGCCCTATGCAAGTAATTTGGAACTAATTAAACAGTTAACTTTAATAACATATTGACAGAGAATTAGTAGGAACATCTAAGCAAAAACATGATATTGCAAGTTTTACATAAATACATTTTTGAGCTTAACGTTGAAGGAGAGAAAGGTTAAAAATAAGTGCTTCTGCCAAACATTTATTTTTTTATTTATAATATTTAGAAGAAAGTATTGTTTGTAGTTGTAGTTTTGATCATTTTATTTATCTGAATACCAATATTGCATAAAGTCTTTTTAAAATCTTTAATGTATACTTGATCTTAAAGTGCAATTAATTTAAAATGTCTTCGAGTGCAATACATACAAAAGAGAAGTGACTATTTGAATGTAATTTTCTAAATACTTGTGACCAGTGCTGAACTTTTTTCTTAGCCACATGAACCCAGAAGAAGGGTTGGGGTTTGGTTACAGTTAGGGTTAATAGATCAAATGGTTTCCAAGAGCTGCTGTTTCTGCAGCTCGCTCACCCAATGGTGGAGAACAAATTTTACTCACTTAGGTGCGTGACAGCTGATGGGACTATAACATTTTTTTTTAATATATACTTAAATACATGTTACCCAGAACAAAATTTAGCCTGAGATGCACTTAAAATATGTGGGGGCAATGCACTGATGTGCACCTTGGCTGCACGTATTTCATGCTGCCAATGTGAATTTCCATACGTTTTTGTGCTGCTCGCACGTAAATATGTGCAAAAAACATCAGCCTAAAATAAAAATAAAAACACCAAAGACTTAAGCAACATTCATTCATAAAGTCCACACGTCCAAGTGAAAAATTATACTACAAAAAACTTTAACTTGTTTCAATATATTATATAAAACGTTTTCTAAATCCATTGATGAAGATTTTAATAGAATAAAAAAAAATAAACTTACTTGTGACTTGCAATTGGGCCTTCATGGCTGGTCCATAACACTAGACTCTTAGTTAGCTTCAGGTTAAAAAAACTGCCATCAGTCACATTAAATGTAAACAAAGGCAGGACATCCAGGTTCCCTGCATAAACAGTTGAAGGACAACATAACCAGGCTGTATGTGCAAAACCTTTAAAGTGTTTTTTTTTTAAAGACAGAAGACAGGACATCTGATGAAAATAGTTTAAGACAAAGACTTTTACCATACTTCACCAGGTATTTTCTACTGTTCTTGTCAAATGAAAACATTAGCAACTATGTCTGCCAAAAAGGGGGTTTCTATTTATGTACATTAAGAACTAAATCTTTCAAAGCACCAACAGGTTAGCCAGTGACATTCCTTAATCTGGACTATTTCAAGAAATCCTCTAGGACCTTCCATAATAGTCCTTCCCTATGCAAACTATCCTATTCTAACAGCCCAAAATGTTTTTATTATTTGGCAACAGATGGTAGTTTAAACTCTGCATGTGCTAAATCACAATTATGCAACTTAACAAAACACTAACAACATATATCCATGTAGTGATGAAAGAAAAGGAAACACGTTCTCGGTAAGCAGTGTGAAACATGGCCTTCATTTAGGTACTGGATCAGACACAGACGTTAAAATGATAACTACTATTTAAGACGAATCTCCAATCATTTTTCTTGCAAAATCTGAGTCGTTTTTAACAATTTCAACAACCAAAATCGTTAATGAAAGTGAGCTAACAAGGTCTTACTTGATATTAATATTGCTAACATCATTCGCATCTTCATTTCGACTATTTGTGTTATTAAAACGACATAAAAGTGTCCATACCTGCTTATAAAGAACGAAAAAAGCCGAACCAGTTTTAGGTTTCGGTCTTATTAATGTGGTTAACAATTATAAATTAGCCATAAAGACAGACCCCTGTTATCAACGGCTCCTACTTGGTACTACATAGAAACCAAATTCTTCCGGGAGATGATTTTCAAAGTAAAGTTATTACGTTGAAAGAAACTTCAACCACTCGAGTTATTCATTTGTACACCAGAGGGGGGTGGGGGGAATAAACTTTATCAATACTGTTCTTACATTTCTTGAATATTTTTAGAAGCAATTTATTGTGTACTAGTTTTTAATTTGTTTTTATTTTTATCATTACTGAAAGCACGATCACGCTTTTATTTTGAAAAGCTTTCGTTACAGGCATGAATCACATGACACAACCATCTGGTTTGATAAAGAAACGCCAAAAAAGACTGTATTTAAACCAAATCTGCTTTATATTGTCTTTGATTATGTTTATTCGTGTGAATAATAAGATAATTTTTTTTTAATGATAATGCGACATTTTTGAGGACACGCCCCTTTCTGACAGACGTTCACTATCTTCTTCTCGTGACATCTTAAATCATTTGCAGACAGTTGATAATGTGGACATTCGAAACACAGTATAATTATCTGTTAAACAATTAAACATTGTACAAAAATAAAAGTATTTAATTGAAATGTTGTCCCGACTACTAAAAGAACACCAGGTGAAGCAGAATGAGCGGAAAGAGTTGCAAGGTAAGCGAGAGCTAACATTTAGCAACACAGTTAGCATAATGCTAGCAGATGCTAAAAACAAAGACCCATGAGGGCTGCTGGAGTTCACAACTACAAAACTATGTGGTTTCCTGCACAGAGAGGCGAAGACGAGAAGCTATCGCTGCAGCTACATGTCTGACCGAAGCCCTGGTGGATCATCTGAATGTTGGGTACGAGAAAGATAAAACATTGACTGTGAAATTGCTCTGTTTCATGACAGGAATGACTACTTACACCTATAAAAAGTCTACAAAATGTTTCGGTTATGTAATGCAAGCATATATATATATATATATATAATCACACACACACTTTGGGCTAAGATACTGTAAGATATGTTTTTGATTTATTTATGTGTATGTTTACAACTGTTTCCAAGTATGTGTAACAGATGGTTATTTGAATCTTTAAAAATCCCCCAAAACTCAATACTTAAATGTTAATGCGTCCCTTCTTAATTGGCTTCTCTTAAACATTGTTCTACAAAGGCAATTCTAGCTTTTAGGTTGTTTATCTTCTTTACTTTGCTTTATTGACAACATATAAAATCAAAATATCAGCTACAGAAAATCTCTTTCCCAGTCAGTCAGTGTTAGAACAAATTGTTTCCATATGGAAAAAAGTTTACTTTTTTATTTTAATTTTAAAAATAAAGCAAATACCACACTAAGACTGCGACCATTGTGATGAATGTAAAGCCAATCAGCTTGCAAAATGAGAGTGAGATGCAAAGGTGTCACTGCACAAAAACTTTTGTGATAAAATTTCCTTGGTAACATTGTTATGACTGCAGCCTCAAATACTAAAACAATGAACTAAAAATGGAAGTCTGGCCTAGAAATGACTTAGTTAAAGCTCACAGTACTATTCTCTTTCTTTCTAGAGTGGCACAGGCATATGTAAACCAACGTAAACTGGACCATGAGGTGAAGACACTTCAAGTGCAAGCAAGCCAATTCTCCAAGCAAACTGCGCAGTGGATTAGCATGGTCGAGGGTTTTAATCAGGCTTTGAAGGTAAGATTCATCAAAGAGTAGTTTTAAAATAGAAATTAGAGTACTGTCTGGTCTTTGTTTGCCTTGATGTAAGTCTAGTTAAACACAAATTATTAAAGCAGATTTAGTTTTACTTTCTGAGGTATTGCATAACTTGCTAAGATCAAAGAGAACTAAATACATATATTGATTATTGCAAGCAGTGTTTTGTTAGAGATTATATTGCACTCACTTTATTAGGTTTACCAAAAGCAGATTAGTTTATTCAGGGATCTTGTCAAAACTCCTATACCGAGATGTATTTATCAGGTTGCTAAAGCAATTTCAAAAGGAGTTTCCACCTGTTTTTATGCAATTTACATCATCTCTACATGATCAGATTAAACAAAATGGTGCCTGACTGCTAGCGATTACTGGTATGCTAACTATCTCCTCTGTTATACAGGAAATTGGGGATGTGGAGAACTGGGCCCACAGTATCGAGATGGATATGAGAACAATTGCCACCGCTCTGGAGTATGTACACAAAGGGCACCTTCAGTCTGCTGGCTCATAGAAACATTCCTACAGATGCGCTGAAGCTGACACTCAACTTTGGTCAGACAGACATTATTTGTTGCTGCATGTAAGAGATGGAGAGTTAACGTATTTGTGCTGGAGATGCATCAACACAGGGACAAGCATTTTTTTAGTGCCACAAAATGCTTTTTTTTTTTTTTGCAATAAATGATCAATGAATAAATTACAATAGTTTACATTGACACAAAAGAAGTATTGTTTGTGCATCTCCTCCTTAGCTTCTTCATGTTTGTGCACCATGACTGTCCATGATGACTGTAATGTTTTTTTTGCTGCCATTCACAAAAGAAAGATTATTTTAAATAAAGCTAAAAAAAAAAACGTTTTTTTTCTTGTGTAAAAGGTTATGAAAACTAAACTGACTGCATGACAACGCAACAAAAAAATAATGCAACTTAAAGAAGAAAATGCCTTTTTTCTGAAATGTACACACGTCACTGAAAAGTTTGCTACAAGTTATAAGACATGCTGCTAAACAGATGTACAGTTGGGAAACATGCTTAGTTTTTCAAAACCACAAGACTCTGATGGCTTAGTGTGCTAGTTGCAAAAGAAAAAGCCCTGAAAGAGCCTTAAATACAAGAGAAAGTTATGCAAGGCGAATTAGGTAAACCACCAAATCTAATGACTGGTAAGTTAGTGTGACAGGGCAGCCTGTATGACGAGAAAGACAGTTATGTTACGGTGGATGTTGAAGCTAAATGAATGTGTGCGTCTATGGTACATACATTTACTTTCCTTCACTTTTCAAGCAAAAGAGTTGGTGCTTTGCTGTTAGTGTTAAGATTTTATTTCTCTTATTTGGCTCAAACACTTTTAGCAAAAAAGATTATCATAAGTAAAATTTTCTATTGTCCATTTTTGTAAAATGTTTGTTATTGTTGTATTGTATAACAGGTAAGGTCAAAAACTGAAACACAAAGAGCAAATGAACAATATTTTAGCTCTTAAACTGGTAAAATTCAGATTTTATGATCATGCTTTCAAAGCTGTAGAAGATGTGCATGTCTAAAACATTATATTTTCATAAAAGTACTGTGAAAATGTAAAATAATTATCTCTGTCATGCTCTAAAAATAGATTGCTATGGGGTTTGGTCAATCACTCAAAACAGAAAAAAATCCAGCTGAACATTCTTTAGGATTGTGTTTTCCCAACTTTTTTTTTTTTTTTTCTTCACTCAAACAAAGGAAGTTACAGATTGGGGATTACTATAATAGTGGTTTTTTTAGGGATAAACCAAAGGGATAAAGCTTCCCTTTGACCAGTCTGAGCTAATACAGAAGCTAGATAGTGAAAGGGAAGGAAACAAATAACTTCTGGGGAACCTTCACTTTTTAAAAATAAAAGGTAAGAAAATGTTTTTATTTTAAAATCATCTTAATTTTGCACATAAATTACAGCAATGTTTTGACTACTTGGTATGTGCTCAAGTTTGACACTTGTCAGAAATGTTACAGTAAAGAAGCAAAATATGACAAAAACCATACAATTTTAATCTTGTTGCATTTTAAATTGATGTTTCCATTTTTTAGGTTTTTGGGGATATATTTGATTTTCTAAGATAATGCTCTCTGAGAATAAGCACAATGAACCCAATAAACAAACAAAAACAAAAAAAAGATCCAAACATGTTTTAAGTTTTAGTCAATTTGCTTCACGTCTTTTTTATACAAAGGATCTCAAACTTGTCTGATGAGATTTAAATTGGATGAATGAAATTTTCTTTAGCATTGTATCGTGTAAAGGTTTTAGTTACATTATCTGTCTTTATCCCAATTAATATTATATTAATAATATAATAAAAAATAAAATAATATTATTTAAAAGAACCACTCTTTGTGTTTGAACCTTGTACACTATGTCTATGGCTTGAACATAAATACATCTCTGCTGCATCTTTTACTTTGTTATGGTGGCAATGTAAAAAAAAAGTTGTTTCATCAGATTGTTAAAAAACAAGTCTGAAATCAAAAGAGGGCTGCATGGTGGAGCAGTGGTTAGCACTCTCACCTCACAGTGAGAAGGCTCTGGTTCAAATCCTGGCAGAGACTCTTCTATGTGGAGTTTACTTGTTGTGCATGTGCGGGTCCTCTCCAGGCACTCTGACCATTCCCCCCACAGTCCAAAAACATACTTCATAGGTGAACTGATTACTCTTAAGCAGGGGTGTCCAAATCTTGGCCTTGTGTTGGTTTTCCAGAATCCAGATCTGCTACTGGTTACCGGGATCAGGTGTGTTTGGTTAATAAGGAGCTTTAGTGGCAAGTTGTTTGGAAAACATGTAGGACACCAGCCAAGAAAATGGATGGATGAAGTTAAAAGTAGAGGTCATTTGTTACCAAACACAAACCAAAAAAGTCAGAGAAAGAGTGTTGTGAATGCTAAATGAAGAAAACATTTAATATGTTAAGTGAGCCTTTTTTTGTTGCGCTAATAAATCAAAAAGTAACATGATGCTTTAGAATAGAGGCTTCAAAATGACCCCTCAAAACAATGTAAACCCCCACTTCCCACACTCTCAAATGCCTTTCTTTCTCACTTAAGAGTCTTAACCAAAGAGTTCTCATGTGCCCAAAGCAGCTGAAGCTGTACAAATGCCTCTTTTACAGAGAGAGTGTGAACAAAGTCAGAGTGTTCTGAATACATGCACTTTTAACAGAAGATTAAAATGTTTTAATAGGGGGAAATGATAAGTATAATGTAAACCAGATTTAAATTGTTTTCATTCTAAGCCTAATAATTTGAACGTTTGAGCAGGATGTTTTTCCAGCGAGGCGAAGACCAAAAAAGCAACCCTGAAAGCTACATGGGTTTTATATTTAATTTATTAGGGTAAGTAATCCATCCTTATTTTTTCTTTTTTATCCAAAGTCAATGGATGTTTATTCTTTGCTCTTTTCTCACCTAGGGAAAATGCCTGGTTGTATATCACTGCTACTGTCGTGGTGATGTGGTTTCTTGTGTGGCTGTTCAGGGACAGCGTAGAAATTGAAAACTTCCATGAAAAATATGTTTTTGTCACTGGCTGTGACTCAGGATTTGGAAATCTTCTGTGTAAGAAACTGGACCGTAAAGGTTTCCGTGTGCTGGCCGGCTGTCTCACAGAGAAGGGAGCGGATGATCTGAAAAGAGCCACAGGGCCTTATCTGAAGACGGTCCTGCTTGATGTGTCAAGTCAGGAAAGCATCCAGAAAGCAATGGAGTGGACCAAACAGGAGGTTGGCGACAAAGGTAGAAATATGATCAAACAATTTAAAGAAATGTTCTCATAAAAGTTTGAATGTCTTTGATCTCTTCTTTTTCTCAAAGGACTCTGGGGTATTGTAAATAATGCTGGGCGTTCATTACCCATGGGGCCCTCGGAGTGGATGACAGTCGAGGATTATCACAGCACACTGAAAGTCAACATGAATGGAGTGATTGCCATGACAACAACCTTTCTGCCCCTCATCAAAAAGGCCAGGGGTCGTATTGTAAATGTAGCATCAGTGTTGGGAAGGGTGGCTGCAAATGGCGGAGGTTACTGCATCTCCAAGTTTGCAGTGGAAGCTTTTTCTGACTGTCTCCGGTGAGCCCAGTTATTAATAATCAAACCAGAGAAAATGTAACACTTTTCTTTTAACCTAAAGCATTTCTGTAACTGAAAAAGCATCGGATTATCTGGTTTCTACATATTTGTGCATGACTTGCTTAAATTTGTCAGGAGCAACAACAAATAGACAGATTTTCTAAATAGAGTTTATTCAACTATCCAAAGCATAAATTTAAATTGCAAAAAATGTATAGTTAAAAGAATCCAAAATCCTTTTTGAAACTGATTTATATTAAAAAAAAAACTTGAAAGCTATCAAAGTTTCCTTAAACAAATGTGACACTGTACACCGCATGAATTCTCTGTTTTCAGGCGCGATATCAACCACTTTGGAATCAACGTGTGCATCATTGAACCTGGATTTTTCAAGACGGCCGTGACCAGCCTCGATCCCATCGAGAGGGAGCTGCATCGGTTGTGGAACCAGCTCAGCCCTGAAGTCAAAGCCAGTTATGGAGACCAATACCTAGAAAAATGTAAGTGCAACAGATCGGAACATTGTTTCATTAACAACTCTTTCATGCATGACTTTTTTTTTATTTTCAGCACTTATTTTAGGGTAATTAGGATAACTTAATATGAATGACTTTTATTTTAAAAAGCATGGCTTTTGGAATTAGACCTACATTGCAGAACTACAATAAAAATGTAAAAAAGAATGCTTTCTTAAACTTAAAAACTTCAAAGCAAGCAAAAGAAAACCCCACAAACTTGAAAAAATGACATTTGTTTGATAGACAACCTGTCACTGATGTCTTTTTACATTGACAGACATCAAAGTTCAACGTTTGATCATGAATGCTGTCTGCGACTCTGACTTGACCAAGGTGACCAGCTGCATGGAGCACGCTCTGACTGCGGCCTACCCACGCACCCGGTACAGCGCCGGCTGGGATGCCAAGCTTCTCTGGCTCCCCCTCTCCTATATGCCTAGCTGTGTTGTTGACATTGGTCTGAAACTGGTGTTACCTCGTCCATCCAAGAGCGTATAACTTGCATTAGCATCCATCATTTATTAATTTGTTTTATTTTGCAAAAAACAATGAAATATATAAATAAATAGATTAGTAAGAGGCTGGTACCCATAACTGTTGTATGATACGTCTTATCTTCATTGACAGTATTTTATGTTTGAGTCATATGTGTGTGTTGTTGCTGATCACAATTGTTGACAACAGTAGTCGGGACAGGGTCTGGCAGCCCCGTGACCCCGAAAGGGATATAACGGGTTAAGAAAATGGATGGATGTAGAACCTGTTTCCACAGTTTTTATTTTTTGACTTTAATCACCTTCTTTTTTAAATTTACTACACATGTACAGAATAATTTTCATATTTAAAAATTGTTTGATTTGTGATTTCTTGTATCCACCAATGAGAATGTGAATTTGATCTGTTTTCTTTTTAAAAGCACTCAAGCCCCATTAAATTCCAGTTATCTGACAAACCACTTTGCATCTCAGTGGTTTCTTTTTAATTTTTATACAGATATTGGATTATGTGTTCAAGTAAAAACAATTATGCGCATCAAACACAAAAAAAAAAATAACAACAGGATGACAACTGTGGTGTTAAATTTTGATGAGTACAACTTTGTAGCAAACTACTGCTGCTCTCCTTCAGGTTTTTAAAAGGATTTATTTTATTCGAAGGATTTTACATTTTTGGCTTTTTAAATAAATTATGAGTGTTTTTTTTTTTTTTATTGCTAAAGAAGTAATACATCCATCATCAACCTTAAAAAACAAAAGAAAACAGTTCCCTTCACAATATCTTATATTAAGTATAATGTTTCTGTAATTTGTCTGTTTGGTGGTGAGGGTTTAACATATCCACTTTGTCAAAATCACAGCTTAAAATGAACTGCTGCTATCCGTAGCAGAGGGTCTGTGTATGTGTGGGTGTAATTGAGGTGGGGACAGAACTCCAGGATGGAGAGTTGACTGCCAAACTAAACTGACACAAATAAATACTTTCATAAACGGTACCAAGAAATGGAAGCAGCTTTACACTTAGAGGAAATGAAGGTGTGGCCAAAGCAGGATTAAACATAAAATAAATTTAAAAAACACTAAATCTATCAAGAAATTCTTTAGAACTCAACACTTATTTATCCAGACAGTAGTTTTTTTTACATGTTTTAATGAAACTTGTACAAAAAGATGATGATCTGGGCTGGCACAATGATCATTAAGACTTCTAAAAAAAAAAATTTAAAAAAAAACACACCATAAAATCATTATCTTGAGACAACCCTCTCTGAGTGCATGCTTTTCTATGTAAGGCTCAGAGTGGTAGAAAAGAAGAGGATTTGTTCATTCCTTCATGTCAACACTGTGAGCTTTTATATCCACAGCACCAAACAGAAAGGTAAGAACTAGCAATGCAGTAACTCTTAATTCTAGCAGATGATTTCCAAAAAAGTATTTTTATACTGTTGTTGTTTAAAGAGATATAAGAATGTAAATAAAAGTTCTTAAAATTAATATAGGATTTATAAAAGTCATGAACATGACTGGATGACTTACACTGCACTATTATAGTAATATTTTTCTGTAATAGTGGCTGATTTCGTTTTTTATTCTCCTTCTTTTCAAAAGAGAATAATTATCTGAGTTGCAAAAAACACATTGCTAAAATTGTTTTTTTTATAATGTTGCTGAAGCTTGTGTCCAAAACCAAGAGATTCCCGCAAAAAGGAAACAAAAGAATAGTTGGGTCTCAGTTACTAATTATTTTTGTTCATTCATTCAATTGTAAAATAAGGAACAAATAGCATACAGTGAAACAATCTTCAGTAAGACAGAGGATTTTTTATTCCTGCAATTGTTGAATTCAACAAATCTTGACTTAAAACTAGATGCTTTTCTTTAAACCACAAGTCTCATCCACGTTTGTTCCATGAGAAGAGTAGAACAAATCCAAAAACAAAATGCAAAAGCAGAAGAAGTTTGGGTAAGAACACATAGAGTAATCTTAGTGGAATAGGGGCTTTAAAGTGGGTTTCTCCCCAGTTCCCATCGCTTGGCTGCCTTGGAAGGGAACAGTGCCATCAGCAGTGGGAGTGAATTATCCAGACAACTGACAAAAAAGAAACAACCAAAACTACAAGTTACATGATAACCCAAATTGTATATCATATTTGCATGCTTGCAACGCTTCACAATGGTGGAAATTTTAAATAAAGACCCACTGAGACCCCTGGCCTAAGTGGCGTCCCTTGTTGAGCACATCAGGCTGAAAACGATTTATTTCTGTCTTGCAGGGGGATTAACATACCAAACATGCCTGAGAATGTGTGTGTCTTTTTGCAAATATGTCAATCTTATATTAATAAAGACTAAGATGAAGACCCCAGATGTCACTTATTTAGGGTATTTGGATCAGTAATGATTTCTTCTTATTTTGTTTTTTTTAGTCCACAAACCAGAGATACAGTTTTACAAGATCCCCTTCTTATATTGTTTTATAGCAGGACTGGTAAATTTTGATATTTAATTGTAACATTTTTACTTTATTGCAGAGAAAATCTCAAATCTCAGCCTCTCGAAAGCTCATGATAAATATGACTTCAAAACATCCATTCAGGCCAATGTTATTGACTTGTTATTGATTATAATGTTGAGTCAAGCAAACATATATCAGACACTTACACTGAATTTGCTTTGTTTGTTAAAGGTTAATGGCTACCAAGGCCAAGGAGGGTCTGGAGCAGGAGTTGGTGGAAAAAAGAGGAGCAAAAGGCAAGGTACTTAGAAGAGAAATCCACTACAGACCAGTGGCTTGTCATCGGCAGAGCTGCAGGTACCAGTTCTGCGTTGAGCTTTTTTGTTTTTCTGTGAATTTGAACACATTTCAGAAAAAAAAAAAAATGTTGTGTTTTTTCAGTGACTTACATTGTTAATATAATTTGGTGAAGTTCCTATTTTCCCACCATGCAGGCCTTATGTGAAGAGCTGCATGCCAAAGTAGATGTAGTGGATGAAGAGCGGTATGACATTGAAGCCAAGGTGTTGCACAACACCAGAGAAGTATGCATCCAGACTCTGCTTCAGATATGTAGAAGTGGCCTTAAGTTGTAAAGAAGTTTGACATTTAAATAAAACCTTAAGCAGTGTAGATCAATTGAACTACAAGACCTTCTTCTTCGGTCTCCCATAGATCAAAGATCTGAACATCAAGGTGCAGGACTTGAAGTTTAAAAGGCCAAACCTAAGAAGGGTGAGGGTTTCTGCTGATGCTATCCTTCGATCCCTTCTGGGCTCCAAGCACAAAGTGTCCATGGATTTGCGAGAAAACTTAAAATCTGTCAAGAAGGAGGATGCAGAGAAGGTAGGTTAAGTAAAAAACCAAACAAGAACACGCACTTAAAATGTGATAAATTCTTATTTTGAAGTTATCTGGTGGAAGTTTGGTGGAGGTGAGTGACTGGAGGAAGAACGTGGAGATGATGTCTGACATGGAGCGCCATTTGCAAAAGCCAGAGAATAATGTTAATTCAGAGCAAACTCTTTTTAATAATCTAGTCATATTTGCTAAAAGCTAAATGCATAGACTATTGCATTTTACAGGGTCACACAAAGAATTTTCAAATGTTTTGTTTCCAGCATTTCTGTAGTAAAAAAAAAGTTTAGTTCTGCGACAATTATTGAACAATGTTAGGTAAGTTATGCAGAGTGACCTTTATTATTGCTATAAATCCATTAATCAGATATACAATAACTAAATAAGAAGCATGTTTAATTTAATAATTCATGAATAGAAACACAATTCTGGAATTGATTAAAACTTGCCCCAAAAATTGTTTTTTGTAATTTTTTTTCAATCATGTTTTTACAGAAGCAATAAAATCATCAGAATATAGTATACACCCGTTCTATTAGTTATATAACACCTAAAAATATATCACTAATATGAGGAGACTGTTATAATAGTTGATTAGGGATTTTATTAGTACAAGTTCTACCCCATTTATTTTGAAAAATATTATTTTATCTGAGAATCTGTTTTTATTGTGACAAAGTGGTTTTCGTTGAGCTGTTTTTTCACCCCAAAATCTGGTACAGATTCCTCAGCAGAATGTTCTTAGGCATAAGTCACCGCATGCAACACGAAATTAAATGAGTGCTTCTTGGCCATCGCTACACTAACACACAACACAAATACCACAGATACCCAACGTCTGCAAGACTGCGGACGATCTGGGTGGTGGTGGGGTCTTAAAGGACCCCGGCAACAGAACACAAATGGAAAATAAACAGTATTGTGCATTTAAAATCAACATGTTTTGCTGAGCATTGTAAGCTGCGCTGAGAAAGTGTGTGCGTCTGTGTCACCCCAGGGGCAGTTCTGGTTGTGTAGGCTCTTCCTGGAAGGGACTGTTCTCACTTTGTGACATCAGCTCGTAGGTTGGGAGAGGCTGGTGCTCAGAGCGTAGCTTTTTAGAGAAATTCTCAAACATGTGTGAATGAATAAAATACTACTTTGGGTTTTTTATAGTGACAAATGAACATTATAAAACACTTAAAAACTCAAAAAGTTGATTTTGCAAGGTACAGGTGCTTTAATACATTTTTTTAACAAAATCTTTTCTTCACAAAACTGTTATTTGCTAACATCACACAAAAAAATCTAAACTTTAGTTATTTTATATTTAAAACATTTAAAAGTATTAGAATTAAAGACGTGTGAATATAATTATAGTGTTGTCATGGTAACACACAGACTCATACAACATTACCTCATCTTAAACTACAACCACAATGGTTAACAGAACAACTTTAAACAATATCATTAAATACAAAAATCTACTAATAAAAATCAACCAACAAAAATTGAATATTATCAACACTACTTTAAACATTAAATCTTACTGTCATAATTACAAAACAACACCTTTATATTTAAAGGTAAATCTAAAAGAATGAATTTCATGAACAAATTTAATATTTTTGTCAATTCAATAAGTGAAACTCATGATGTATAGAATCATTACAAAATGAAATGCATCAATCCTTTTTTTTTAAGCAAAGTGATCACAGTGGCTTTTAGATGATGAAAACCTAAAACAAATGGTGTCATAAAAATGTTTAATATTATTTCAAAAGAATCAAAAAAGCTAAGTATTCAATAATCACTTGTTCCTCCTTTTAATTGAATTACTACATCAGTGTGGTATGGAGGCCATCAGCCTGTGGCTCTGTGTACATGTAATGAAAGCTGAGGTCGCTGTGATAGTTGACTCAGATCATCTTCATCGTTAGATCTGGTGTCTAGTCTTCCTCTTCATATAAATTCATAGATTTTTTTTTTATTGGGTTCAGGTCAGGGGAATTTGCTGGTTGATCAAACGCAGTAACATCTTGGTCATTAAAGCACCTTTAGGTATCTTTAGCTGAGTAGGAATTATAAAAGACCTGCTGGAAAACAAAATCAGAATCTCCACTCAGCTCATCAGTAGGGTTGGGCACCGAAATTCGGTTCTAAGAAGGAACCATTATGACCATACGCAGTTTTACCAGAACTGAAAGAAGTTGCTGCATTATTTTTATTACTAAAGTAACGAAATCAGTAAGGTCTTGGCAAGTGTTTGGAGTTATTTGGCAGATTAGTGTGGGTCCTATAGAGTTTTAAACATTATAGTTCTTCACTTCATTCAATTTCTTCTCATTTACAATTTTTTGTCAAAAAATGACTTCTCTGCCTTTATGAATTCTCGTGTGTTTTTTGAGATCAGATACAGTACTAAAACCTTTTGCACATTCTTTACACAAAAAAGGCTTCTCTCCTGTATGATTTCTCATGTGTCTTTTGAGGTGAGATTTGCGTATAAAACTTGAGTCACATTCTTTACACATAAAAGGTTTCTCTCCTGTGTGAGTTCTGATGTGCATTTTCAGAGTAGAATTTTGACTAAAACTTTTATCACATTTTTCACACAAAAAAGGCTTCTCTCCTGTATGAATTCTCATGTGCATTTTGAGGCCAGATACATAACTAAAACTTTTTGCACAGTCTTTACAATGAAAGGGCTTCTCTCCTGTGTGAGTTCTCATGTGTCTTTTGAGGGAAGATATTAGACTAAAACTTGAATCACATTCTTTACACAAAAAAGGCTTTTCTCTTGTATGAATTCTCATGTGTTTTTTGAGATGACCTACAGTACTAAAACCTTTTGCACATTCTTTACATAAAAAAGGCTTCTCTCCTGTGTGAGTTCTCACATGTGTTTTGAGATGAGATACTTGAGTAAAACTTGAATCACATTCTTTACAAAAAAAAGGCTTTTCTCCTGTATGAATTCTCATGTGTTTTTGGAGATCAGATACGCTACTAGAACCTTTTGCACACTCTTTACACAAAAAAGGCTTCTCTCCTGTGTGAGTTCTCATGTGTCTTTTGAGATTAGATAAAGTACCAAAAAGTTTTGCACATTCTTTGCAAGAAAAAGGCTTCTCTCCTGTATGAGTTCTTATGTGTGTTTTAAGGTGAGACATACAGCTAAAACTTTTATTACACTCTTTACAAGAAAAAGGCTTCTCTCCAGTGCGAGTTCTCTGTTTAGTCCTGAACTTAGACCAGTAACCAAAACTGTTCTTATTTTCTGTGTACATATAAAGTCCCTCATTGGCCTCATTTTTTGTGTAGGCAAAGAGATTACTCACATTTCTTGAGCTTTCACCATACTTAACCAGAGTTTCCTTCTTGAAGCTTTTTCTAACATCAGAGTCACACTGACCTTCTGACATGTTAGAGCTGTCCACACTTTGGACATGACTGGCTCTTCTCTTCCTCTGATCTCTGTTCTGTGGGTCTGTCTCTCCATCTGTAGTTGATGTTGATTCGTCATGTTGGGTTCCTTCATCATCCTGACCATCAGTTACATTAAAGCTCTGATTGTTTAGATCTACTTCACTGTTCTCATTTTCCTCATAAGTAGGAATCTCCATCAAGGTATCAGTCTCCTGCTTCAAAGAAAGCTGCTCTTTGTCCTGATTGATGCAGAACCCTTCTTGATCCTCTTTTGTCAATTGTTGTGAATCTTCCTGGTTCTCCTCTTTTATCTGTAGAGGTTCTGGTTCCCCCTGTTCCTTCTCAATCTGTGCAAGTTCTATTTCCTCCTGCTCTTCTTTAATCTGTGGGGGTTCTTGTTCCTCCTGTTCCTCTTCAAACTGAAGAGGTTCTTGTTC
>BSAI01000073.1:18087989-18136250 GCA_036245035.1 Adrianichthys oophorus | reverse complement strand
TCTATCTATCTATCTATCTATCTATCTATCTATCTATCTATCTATCTATCTATCTATCTATCTATCTATCTATCTATCTATAAATTGAATGATACAAATATATAATATATTACATATATAAAATTATATGTGTGTGTGTGTGTGTAAATGATACAAATTTAAAACAACAGCTACAGCCAGGAAATTGTAAAGTCGACAAGAAAAAAGTCCTAAAACAAAACATTTTTTTCAAATGAAACGAGAGGCGGATATGACGCCATCCTAACTTTCTTAACTACAAATAAAAATGACTACTAAACACACATCTGCTCAAAGATGTATGAAAATAATCCGTGTTTGTGAGAGGTGATGAACTTTGTTGTAACGCTGAGGCTTAACGGAGACTGAAGCCTTTTTTTTCTCTTCTGTTTGTGTTTTCTGCTGTGGAGACGAGCCTGCAGTAAACACATGTAGAAGTCACGTCCATGTTAGAATAGGTTTCATAGTATGAGGAGAAAGTCAGAAAACTGGAAGAGATGGACTGAGGGACAAATAAATGTGATGGATTTAAAAAGTATCAAATTCAATGTTTATCAATGTTTTGATGCTAAAAGGTTGAAGACATTTTACAGAAATTATTCATCAATTATTCATTCATAACTTCATATTTCATCATTTTTCTGACACTCAGCAGGTGTCTCCTTCTGCAATTCTTCACGTCCAGTAGAGTTCAAAGAAGATGAAACAAACAGTCCTTCACCTTTTTCAGGTTTAATGTCAGACATTGTTTTCACGGACCGGTCTGTACTTGGCTGAAGTCTGAGTCTGAATGTTCTTTTATCCTCCAGCTTTTCTGAACTTTTGAGGGTAAAGTTTATGCCAACGGTTCCCCTCTGAATCATGAGGGAGGAGCACTCATCTGTTTTGCCCACCCCCATCTAGAAAGACATCAGCACCAACTGAACATTTCAAAGCTCTTTTTAATCAACACGGTGTTGATTAAAAAGAGGATTTACTCGATCCAAACAAGCTGCAGGAATTTGACAGACAGTTTGAAAGTCTTTTGATGTGAAGATGCAGTTCTGAAAATAGCCAGCAGGTGTCTCCCTACTACTTCAATGCAGTTAGTGTTGTAGCAGCTGCATCAAAGTGATTCTCTGCATCCAGAGGCCGTCATTTCTCACTAAGATCCACTTTGTTCATTCGTGTCCTCTGTAGAAAACAGGCTTTATGCTCAGAAAGTTTCTACTACTTTCAGACATTCTAGAAAATGTTGAGATTCAACTGGATTTAGATGAAACTTCTTTAAAACTGCAGCTAAACATCCTGTCAGAATGAAAAAGAACAGAGTTTTACCCACAAAACCCCAAAGGAAAAGGAAGTTCAATCATAAAACTGTGGAAAACATCAATCAAACTAGTGAGTCTTTCAAATTGCAGGAGTCAATATTTTATCATCCACATAACAGAGATTGTATAAAAAACGATTCAACTGAGAGACTTTTGTTCACTAACTGAGATCAGATGGGATTTCTGCTCCAGGTCTCAGAGTAGACAGGAGAACAGTTACCACGGTTACCATGGTCTCCTCTTCTCCTCAGAATAGTTTGAGGATGTCTGAGCATTGAGATGATGAGTTTGTTTTTGGAGTTTAATTCCATTCTGTCGTTAACAGGCTGTTGTTAACTCTTAACTTGCTTTATCCATTTTAGGGTCACGGTGCTGCTGGAGCCTATCCATACTGGGTAAAGGTGAGGCATACCCTGGGCACGTCGCCAGTCTGTTGCAAAGTCACACACCTTGTGACCCTTTAGAGTAACCAATTAACTTATGAAGCATGTTTTTGGAATGTAGGAGAAAAGCAGAGTGAAACTCAAGCATGCACAAGGAGCACATGCAAACTCTGCACAAAAAAGGTCCCAGAATAGAACCAGGGCTCTTCCTGCTGTGAGGCAAGAGTCCCCACCTCTACACCACCATGCCACCTATGTATACAAACCAAGCAATTTTACTATCTGAAGCACAAACAGAATCAGGTGTGTAACTTTCTAACAAGAACAATGTTAAATGTCTCAGTTTGAGTGCTTGCAAATATGAATGTCCTCAACGTGTTTGTACTTGGACTTGTCAGAGAACTCCGATCATTTCCCATGCAAACAACACGATTTGACTACAATTAGACCTCAATTATGTTGTCCATTGCTAATCATGAATCATCTCACAAATTGGCATGGTCACACAAATGTTTGGTGATAACTTGTTCTTGCTTGTGTAGGCAGAGATTTCAGGATAAAGGTGAGGCTGCAGAGGATGAATCCCGGCTGTGATATTTTTTTTCAGGCTCATCCTTGGCAGCTTTGTATGGGAGAAAATAGTTCTGTGAACTGATTGCATAATTAATATATTTTTGGAATTTGTTTCTAAGGAAAAGTTAGTATGCTAAATCAGCAGAAAAAAATCTGTACCTAGTATTAATGTTAGAAATCTGAGTTTAGGCCATGCAATTGTGTGCACAAAGGAAAAAGAGTTAAATTCAGCCAGTCTCATGTGTGCCAAATCTTAAAGTGAAACCACTGGGGAACGGTAATTCTATGATGAACTGTCAGGGGTTTACAAAGTAAAAATAGATAACACAAGTCCATTCAGTACTACATGTTTTCCTTTTTGTAGTTAATGCCCTCTGCCATCTGTTTGCAGGTATGTGCCCACCCTGTGTGGACATGGGCAGCTTGCTGTCATGTAATCCACAACTGGGTTTAAAAGCTTATGATCCACTGAAAAGAACACAATTCCTCACTGACCTGAGGTTGAAGCACACATCACTGGATCTGGGTAAGGCTACTGGCTCTTAAAAAGTAATGGATCCGTTTTTTGGAGCACATTACATTTTTCCCTTTTAGGTGAATCTTTGTTTTATTTCTGTGAGATATTGCACATACATGTTACTTTTCCATGTGTGCAGGTGGTGCATCTTTACCATGTCAGACACAGAAGAAACCACACACGAGTGAGTACTTGGTTTGGTTGCTGTAAGCAGTCATGTTGATGCCAACGGTGACGCTGGCAAAGATGGAATCTGACAGAAACTATTTTGCCTTCTTCTCTCTCTTTTTTTTTTTTTCTGTTTCAGGGGACCACGTAAGTCAGAACAGTGAACTCCCACACATTAGACACATATGTGTGAGTCTGCCACTTTGGTTTAGTGAACTTAGCATCAGATTCATGCATGCAACTGCCTGTTTGTGTGGAAATCTAGTGCCAAACAGCTGCTTTTAACACAGCCTGAAGAAAGCATTCTGTTGTAATGCTGCATGGGAACAGAATAGAAAAGCCACCGTTGTTAAATTGATGAAAAGTTTGTAGAAGTTGATGAACAACCTGTTGAATGTCAGAACAATGGAAAACCCCACTAGACTTCTTTATACAGCCATGATGCTCCCTGAATCATCACACTTGAGCCTTGCATTTGCAGGGTCTTAGTTAAGCTACGGGCTCAACTGAGTTAAGCTACTGGCTTCATCACACAGCTGACTCTATTTTTGGCATGTTGGTGCCACTGAAGAGGCATGCTGCTCCAGTTTTTCTGTCACATTAACGGTTTGTTCTCTCTGCCAGTGCCTCTCGTCTGAGACATTCATCCCAGTAGATTATCCAGTGATCTGTCCTTTCTCCCCAAATACGGCATGGGGTCATCCTTGAAAGATATATAGGTTCACCATTATATTTCTGTCTCTTCTGTGCGTGCGGGGTACTGACGTCTGGCTGCTTGTGTAGTTAGGCACCTGTCTTCCTCTTTGTGGTGTGCAGTTGCTGTTAGTGAGTAGTGACTGTTCTCAAAAGGGGACCTTGGGGAAGGTAAAGGCTTGAGCACAATGCTCACTTTCAGCACCAGGCCGATTAGAGGTCTAACTACAGGTTGGGTTACCCTCTTTTGAGTGAAAGAGGTCCAGTTTCCCACAGTTGACCACAGACACTAGGAGGGCCAGGCTTTTTTTTTTTGGCAACCAAAAGAGTCTCAGAAATGATTGAAAAATGTGGAAGATGATAACATTTTGACCATAAAATCTGACAATTGTGGGAAAGCTAAAACATTCAATAAACAAAGCAGCCTCACAGGTTAGGTTTTAATGCTAGTTTTAGTTGCTTAGCTTGTAAAATAAAGGAACAATGTGCAAGGGAAAAGCAAGTTTCAACAGTTGCTTTGGGAGCAATTCATTGAAGAAGTTTGGTTGACAAATTAACAAACAAATGTCTGGCTTGAAAAAAAACAAAAGCCACCACTCGGTGAATTATAATTCAACTTCAACTAAAATCATGAAGCAAAAAAAAGTTGCAGAGAAGGGTAAAAAACTAGGAAACTATGAAAATGTTACTGTCTATAAACTAATAATTACTTTTGTTTGTTGACTAGCATTCACATAGCAGCTTTATAATGTGTCTGCTTAGTCACATTTTTTTACATTTAGGTCAGGGGTCTGCAACCTTTATTACAGACCAAAACAAGAGCCACAAAGTCCCAATTCCCCATTTAGAAAAATACACCTCATTTATGTTTTTGTGGCCATAATTCCATTTATTTATAATGTGTAGAATTTAAATATTGACAATAAATGAAATATAACCGTTTTATAAATTTCTTTCTTTAACATTTTTTACTTATTTTACTATTGGCAGCAGCACATACAAGTTCCTTTCAAAATTAAGTACACCTTGTGTCAAAGCAGATGCTCCTGCTGCAGCAGATTCACTTGAATTAAAAAAGTTAAAAAAAAGCTAAGTCTATCATTATGACTTTAGTGCTCCTTCAACCTTTTTCTCCTTTAACTATTGGATATAAACAACATTGGCTTAAAATACATATTTTTGTTAAATACACACTAGAATAAATCTTTTATCGTTTTGCCCAGTTATCTAAAATGCTAAAAATCTAAATGTAAATGAAAAAACTTGATTAAGTAAAACCGATTGACCAAAACTACAAAGAAAAACATTATTTGCTCAAATCGTTGGAATTTTTCTTTAAAGTGGCAGAGCTACAATGGTGGATTAAAGGAACAGAGTATGTGTTGCAGACCACTCATTTAGGGGATATAATATTATAATGCAAAGCTTGACACTCTTTAAAACCAATTTATTTTTGTGTGTCTGTGTGAATTTGCAAAGTGTGAAAAAAAGTGTGGACACACTTTCAGGACCTGTGCAACAACCACACTTTGAACTGTGTTGCATTCTTCTGTTAACCTTTGGGTCATTGTGAAATGTCAGCAACAGATACATTTGCCCCAAAGACATTGGAGTCTAATACAATTAATCTGATCTGAAAATAGCCACACGTTGCATGCAGAAACGCTGCTTATGCCTGGTAAGGGACGGTGTGTGGTCATAGTAACAGGACTAACATGATCAACAGAGTGTGGATTCCTTTTCTGTTCAAAGAACTTTGGTCGAAGTGGAATCTCGGCAAATGGATTTTATGATAGAGGGGTGAAAAAAAGTCAACAGCTGCTTTTTTCCGACGGCTTGTTTTACAGCCTATCACTGGAGACATATGGAACTAAAAGGTGCACAGATGTCAGTGAAAATCATAGTACGGTTGACTTCCTCCTAGTCCTTGAAATCATAGCAGCAGTTCAGCCTTTTGATAGGCAGGTTTTAAAATTCAAATTTTTGTCTTTTTGACTAAGCGCAAAGCAATAAATCCTCTATCTCTGTAAATAATTGATAACAAACGTTTGCTCAGTTTGCCCTGTTTGTGCAGTGTGTGTACTGTAGATCAGGTTAGGATTTGTCAGATAAGTGCTTCACCTCATGATACCTATTGAAGAAAATACGCATCAAACCACTTCTGCTTCAAACTTACCTTAAATTAACGTCTAATTGAAAGCAAAAACATAAGTGATTTTTTTTATCATTGGAAAAAAGTTCAGTTATCAGGGGATTAAGCAGATTAAGTCGTCCCTGAAAGCAAAAAAAGAACAAGTTGTATTGATTTTTCTATGATGTTACAAACTGCTAAAACTGTTTGATCTCTGTTTACATTGAAAAGTAAAAGTCCACTTTAATGTCTAATTTAGACAGACTGAGATGAGATTTGTTTGCTTTGAATGGGATAACACAGCAACTGGTGCATTATCTTTTATTTTTTTTTACTGTTGTTTAAATTTTAGTCTGCAGATATGTGGTTTTACGTCTGCCAGAACCAATAGTTTGGGCATGAACAAATGTTTTCAGTTCAGCCTACACTGAGAGCTTGGAATAGCCTCAGAGCTTGTCTTTAGAGAGACTGCTTCCTTCAGTTAACATGATAGCAATGATAGCAGGACTTGATTGACCAGAAAAAGCACAATTTCTAGTGGGTGGAGGAGCACATCTTTGTCTTGAGAGTCCTGGGGGTCAGGAGTAGTCCTTGCAGTGTCTTCTGCATTTATTGGGGTCTCACTTTAGGGAGAATAGCCTAAATCAGGATAGGCAACTCCAGGCCTGGGGGGCCGCAGTGTCCAGATATCCAAGCCCTACTCATGACTGATTACCTGGTTCAGGTGTGTCCAGCCAATTAGAACATGCCAGAGCATTGTATGTTGGAAAACATGGAGGAATGTGGCCCTTGCAGCCTGGAGTTGCCTATCCCTGCCCTAAATTATCTGGGATGATAATCTAGAGCTGTCCACATGTTTATCTACAAGATAAACCTGTAAAGTTTCTTTGTTTCTTCTCACGTCTGTCAAAGTGTCTGCCCTTAGGCATGGAAAAGTTCTTGTGATGGGCAACACTGGATAGAAAACAAAATGTAGACAAAACTTAAACTTCCTCTATTTCAGATTCCGCAGAGGAAAATGAAAATGAAGGAGGTATGTTTTCAAATACCCAAACTCACACAAACATTTTCCTTTTTTAATTATTTATGTTGTCTGACAAAAGAAGGATTTTCTTGATTTCCCCAATTTTTCTTCTTTTACCGCCACCCAGAAGACGCTAAACCCCGGTTAAAGTAAGAAACACATGACAATGTGAATTAAAATGATTCACTATACTGAAAACTTGTCTTTTTAGCATAGGCAAAGTACTTTACACATGTCTACATGTTTTCATTACATTTTTTTGGACCGATTGTTTTTGTGGGATATACATTTGTGTGTATGTTGTATTATGATTTCTTTTTTTAATAAATATTTGTTTTAAATTATTTTTTGACGTAAAGCACTTTGAGGTGCTCTTTACCAGGACGAGAGCTATATAAATAAAGTTGAATTTGAGTTTAGTTTACTGAACATTTTCATTTGTTCCTTTCTCCGTAAGGCCAGGTTTTGTGCCTGGCCTGGCACCTCCCAAAATCCCAGATGGAGAAAAAGTAGACTTTGATGTGAGTTGATCTCCAAACTTATCAAATCTTCACTTGCAAGCTGTTTTGGGGTTCTAAGCAGATTTAAACTCACTTATGTTCAATCCTGTCAGGACATTCACAGGAAACGAATGGAGAAAGATCTGACAGAACTCCAGTCTCTGATAGAATCACACTTTGAGAAACGCAAAAAGGAGGAAGAGGAGCTCATCAGCCTCACAGACCGGATTGTATCTTCTATCAGATATTTAACTTTTTATTATTTTATTTCTGGTTTGCTTTAGTTTAATTAATGTCTCTTTTTTTCTGTTACCAGGAGAAACGCAGGTCAGAAAGAGCTGAACAGATGAAGATCAGAGCAGAGAGGGAAAGAGAACGGCAGAACAAACAAGCTGTAAGTGCAAACAGAAACGTTGATTGGGTCTCATGTCTAAAGTTGTTGAGAATTGGTTGTCACAAATTCTAGCTTAAATCAGTCAATCTAAATTCAGACCGATCAAATGGTGTGATTATCTAAATGCATGTTGTTTGCTTTTCTGTCCCAAACAAGGAAGAGAAAGCCAGAAAAGAGGAAGAAGAAGCCAAAAAGAAGGCCGAGGATGATGCAAGAAAGAAGATGATTCTATCCAACTTAACTTTTACTGGATACAAGGTTTTTGACTCAGACTTAATATAGAACAAGTAAACATGTGGAAGAGGTGTTTCACATGTCTCTCTGTGCTGTATTCGATCAGACACAGAGTGGGACAAAGAAACCAACAGAAAGAGAAAAGAAAAAGAAGATCCTGAGTGATCGACGCAAGGAGCTCAACATTGAACACATGAAAGAAGACCAACTCAGGTACCAACACACTCATATCGATCTAAATGTTTAATCCTGACATGCATAATAAACGATCTGATAGTACATTCAGAAAGGCTTTTAAAGTTTTGAAGAAAAACCCTGTTTCTGCTTTAACATGAGCGTTGTGTTTGTACAGAGAAAAAGCAAAGGAGCTTTGGGACTGGATTCGACAGCTGGAGGCAGAGAAATACGAACTTCAGTATAAACAAACAAAGCAAAAGTATGAGGTAAAATGCAGTGAAAAATGTGTTCAATCATTGCTAAAGCATGCACATTTAAAACCTGAATGAACAGAAGCAAGAATACAACCAAAGGAAGAGTTAAAGTCTAACAAGTCTTGCTTTGCTTTGAAAAATGTCAATTAAAAATGTTTGAATCCTCACCTACAGGGTCACATTTATAGTTTTATTAAAGTTTAAACCTAACGTAGTAAAGGTGACCTAGTTAGAAATAGGTGTCTAAAAGGAGGACAGTCTGGCAACCTTTTTTCTTTATAGCACAATAAACTCTTTTTTAAATTTTGTACTCTTACTTTTCTATTCCCTGTCTTATAACCTGCTAATAACTGAATTTGGTTACCATAAATTATTTTTGAGAACATTACCTTTGTTCAACTCATCCTTTCCTGCACGTACAAATAATGAATCATACATTCTTACATGCATAGGCTTATAAATTGGCTTGTAAAGAAACAAATTCAAATTCTTCTTTGTTCAGATCACAGTGCTCAGGAACCGGATCAGCGATCATCAGAAGATGTAAGTCTATTCTGTTGGGTTTGATCTTGTTCCAGGATTTCACACAGTTTGACACATAGCACAAGAGATAATATTTCTAAAATATTTAGTTTCAGTTACCATTTTACACTTAAGTGTAAAAGTGCAAAGCTGAGGCAAACTAAGACAACTTTCAGAATGTAAGAATTGTGGGAAATCATGCATAATCTGTAAAATTTTGCTTTGGGAATCAAAACTTCCCACTTCTTTTTGAAATTTCCCTTACTAATGTTAGATCTTATTTTCTGCATTTTGTCTTTCTAAACGCCCATATTCTACGAATTGTCTACAATTGTATACAAGTTTATTTTTTATTGCATTCCATAGCAATGAAATTCAATAAAATCTAAAACCTATGAAGGGATAATTTTCATTTAAAAGATAAATAGCGCCTTGTTCGTTCATTTAGAATTTGTTTTATTGTGATTTAATGCAACTTTTGTGTGAGGTTTCAAGTTTCTGCAAAAAACAAAGTTTTCAAGACAAATCTCTGCTGACTAACTGTACTTTCAGTTCAAAGGGAAGACGGAGCAAGCGCGGCCTGAGAAAATAACACCTGACATTCGATGAAGGGAAACTGGCACCCTCAGACTTCCAAGTCCCACGAAGAATTCTGTAAACCGCATAACTAATGTTGCTGTTTGTTCAATAAATGTTATGTATGAAAAAGCCTGAATGGTGAGTTCATTAAACGTGGCAGTTTAAAAAAAATGTTGAACCCAGATTAAATGCTGACCTTTATTGTTTTTTAGTTTTGTTTTATTTCTGGTCTTCAAATACAAAATTCACAGTAATTTGGGTAAAATATTATGTAGGTGTATTTCTGTTTTATGCCAATGAATGAAAAGTATCCCTTTGCAAAAAATTTTTCTTTAAATAGTTCATTTGCATTTAATAATAATATAAGGGTACAAAGTATACAAGCCATTTGGATGGCCCTCACACAATTTTACTTCACTAAATTTTCCATTTTTGGGAAAAAGTTTGGACACCCCTGAACAAGAGCATCTATCTCATCTATCAGCTAAAATAAAATAAAAAAAACACTAATAAAGATGGTTGTTCCAAATACTTTATCAAGTTAAAAATTACCCATAAGTCTGGACTTTCCACATGGCTGCTGCTGGATTACGAGGTTATAAATGCTCTTATCTGATCAACCGTTACAGTGAGACACAACAGCAGCTGCAATGTCTGAGTGCTGACATTCATGCATCACACAGAATCTAGAGGGTGGATCAAAGAATTAGGCAAACTCTTCCTCACGACCTCTTAAAGTTTACATCCAAACTTGGACGTGTGAAATGAAGTGATGACACGTAGTAAAATCTTTATGGTTTACAATGATTGACACTAGTCTGCACATTTCTTTCAGCTTTATTACAAGAAAAAGATTTTTTCAAGATTGTGTAGTTAAGTAGACACTGGCTCTAGGAAAGCTTGTAAAATATTCATTTGTAGGCTTACATCTCTGAAAGAGGATTTTCAGTTCTCCTAGTACATGTTACATAAATCCACATTGACAACAGTAAACGGTTTCAGTGCAAAATATAATCCATACGTGAACTACCTTTGGACATACAGGTGACAAACTGACAAAATCAGTAAGAAATCGCATCGCTGCCATGTCTCATAGTACCTTCACCATTGTATCTACAGAGAAAACAAAATCTTACATTTGTACAGAGATATACAAGCACTGATCCTTGAATGCATTGTACAGAGTGCATGGATATATATGTGAACTGTCCTTCTGAAATGAGAAAGGGTACTGCTTTGGATGTGGAGGCGAGCAACTTTTAAGAGATTCCTAATCAACCACATGGGCTGACCTGTGAGCCGCGGTGGTGTCATTGACAAAAGACGACTTGTTCATCCCTTGCTGCAGGAAAAATAGAATAATTGGAATTAATGTTAATGCATTAGTGAATCCAAAACTCATTAAAGTGACATGATAATTAGCTGTCTAGCTTAGTAGAAATGAAATGCAGGTTTTCCGATAGTCTTTTTCCTTCTGTGTTTCTTCACAACTAGCCGACTAGATTCCTTGGCTTTATCCCTTTTACTTTGATGAGAACAACACTGAGTGTTTCAGCTTCTCTCCAGATTTCACACAAATACCCCAGAGAGGTGTGGACCTTTGTGTCAAATGTAAGAGACACACCCAGACCCTGACAAGTCTTGGCACTTGTGCGAAAGCTGTGACTCACCTTTTTCAGGAAGCTTTGCAAATCTTTATCTGACCAGATTTTGTAGAGAAGAATAGCTGCAGCTTTGCTGGATTTTGACATATATCTGAGAAAAAGCAGGGAACATTAAAAGTTAGATTGCAGACAAGGTTTTGTTCACACCGGGCTAGCAAATGTGTGTTCCAGCGACCACTTTCAATGAAAAGTCTATGTAAACACACACTTACGTGTGTTTCAAGGTTGTAGTTGGAGTGTGACTGTAAATCAGTTTTTGGGCTATCTGTACAAAATGCGCAGCAATCGAGCCCGCGTTGAACTTTGACCAATCAGGGATCCGGATTTGGAAGTGACGTATGATTTCCTTTTCAAAACATTGAAGGAGCAACCGTTTGAAACTTAAAGTGAAAAGAAACTATTTAAATTGCGGTTTGTGCCTGACCAGAATTGTACGACACCATGTTTTTCATATATCAAAATAGAGCTGTGAAAGTAAAAACCTGGAGCAAGATTGCTCCGATTTTCACCACTTTGACATTTCGCACCAAGCCTCCTCCAACTGTGAGTACATGCGCTACTATCGGGTAGTGACAGATCTGTGTGAACACCATATGCCAAAAGCGCTTTCAAAAACCCACGTTTCACCGCATTCTTGAACACGCCACAGATGCCCAGTGAGTACGTAGCATTAGACAAAGGAAAATGTATGACACCAATAACAGTCTTTGCGTTGTGTCAGCTTACTGGTTGTTGCTCAAGTCGGTGAGTGATTGTATGAGATCGGAGTTCAAATTTTTCTTGCTACTCTCAGGTTCCTTTGTGATCAGGCAGCTGGCATTGTGACAAGCCAATGCTAGGTTGTCATCAGAACAATGTGCTCCGCTAGGGCCTTGACTGAGGAGATTCAGAAGTTCTGGCAAGGCTTTGAAACCTGCAGCAACAAAGCAAATAAGGCACTTGGGACTGTTTCTCAAAGACTTTTAAGACTGGCATTGCTTCAACAACATAAGGGCAAAGTGTCTGCAAAACACCGCCTCATGACTAGGTCTATCTTTGTATTTGAAATTTGACTTTTTTCTTACCGATGGCACTTTGAAGGGTTGGGTTCTTCATCAGGTTGCTCACCAAAATCAGCATATTCTTTTGAAAATTTACATTGCTTGACCTCAAAAGGGGGCTGATAATCTGCATACCATTCAGGTTCCTCACAATGATTTGACTTATAACTCTGGAGACCTGAAAAAACACCAGCCAAGCTCCTCAATTCACAGAATTATGCAAACAAAAAGTACATTTTTATGACTCTTAAATTGACTGATTTAGAAAGAAAAAAAAACACCACATCAAATGTTCATCATGGATGTTCTGAGAAATACTTTCAATATGTTTTTAAGTAACATGTTCTCAAATTCCTGCTTATTTAAGGAATTCAGTGGTTGACCAGCTGACTTGTAGCTGTAAAACTGTAGTTTTCTGTTTAAAACTGCATGTGCTTTCAAACACATGTATTCTGTTTAAAGAATGATGTGCGTGTGATTAATCCATACTCAGAAAAGCTCCACTTCACCCTGCCTTGTAATGCCTAAGCGCTTCATGAGAAAAAGATCAACTATTATTTCTTTGATAAATGCTCCTTCTTGAACAGAGCACTGACAGGTCAGACCAGCTTTCAGGACTTTGTCACTAATGATTCTTTGAGCCTATTAGCAATTTAGATTTAGGAATTAGTCATTTCTCTGTCATCTGTGTCCTGAGGAGGTGATGGATTTCTAGACATCCTAGTTGTTGACATAAAGCTCCAAAACTAGGGGTGTAACAATTAGCTGATTTATCAATGAATCAATTGATAATCCTACGATCCAACCAGATCGATCTGTCGGAGGCAAGTTGTTAATCGAATCAAACAATACCAAATATTAAATCATTTCAAAATAAAATTAATTGAATATATCAATAATGGAAAATGTCATTTGAACTGAGGTACCTTAGGTTTATTTCACTATAATGTAAATATAACCAAGTGCATCAACACATGTGATGGCAGCAAAAAATGATCAAGCATCAATCAGTAAGTCAAATGTGTGGAAACAATTTGAATTAATGCAGACATGTGATCATACAGTGTTGTAGAATGTTCTAACAATGTTCCCTTTGTATTATTTTGATGTGGAAAAACAACAGCGGGCTGAACTCTATCAAACAAAAATGTGAATGATTTTGCTATTATCTCTTGTTTACTTGTTTGTTTGTACTCATATTAGCAACCACAACGTATGACATGAATCGAACTGTTGTTGATGAATAATTACACTACTGTCCAAAACAGTTCAAATTATTTTTTTTCACATTCTTTTAATTTCCAAACAATTAAGAAACAGGTGGTAAGGTCTCAACTCTTACAATGCCTTCATGTGCAGTCAGATTTCGCATTGCTCCACAGCAGGCTTCCAGAGTTTCTTCTCGCTGACTTGTCTTAAGCAGAGACAGGTAACTTGACAGTGTTGTCGAATGAATTAACAAGCCAGGCCCACTAGGATGCGGCTCCTCAACAGTCGGGAAGTCAAAGAAACGCTGTGTGAAACAGACAAGGAAAAATGCTTTCTCTCACACATCAGAGCGCTGAATTAAACACAAATGTTCCACAGAAATACAGCATTCCTTTCAATAAATAAGGAGGCTAATTTGAGATGTTGCTAGACAACACTAAACTGAGAGAAAGCCTTCCCTTTGTGACACATGCTGTTTTTATAACTGGGCGTGCCAATTCACTGCAGATACTGGCTGGCCAACATTCAAAATAAGTAGAAGAATTTGAAAAAAAACTCTCAGAGCACTAAGCCTCACTGTCACCATGACTCACCTTAACTGTTATTATAACAATGAAATTGAGATTTCTGTGTCTAGACAAAGTGAAAGGGACTTCAGTGGACCTTTGATGAGATGTTACAGACTCACTGTGATGGAAATTGTGTTTTCAACATGTTCTTGTAGCATTTTTCTCATAATGAAAGACATATATAAGGAAAATTAAGCTTAAAATTGTATTTCTGAATATTTCTTTTTTCAAATCGTGAATCAGCAATGAATCAGCGGTTCAACGAATTCAACAAATCAACGTGCTACTGGGGTGTGAATATTTTGCATAAAATGAAAGCATTTTGTCAAACAGCACTATAGCTTAGCTGAGAAAGAGGGTGTGTGTGTTAGCTTGGGGGCAGTGCTGGCAGCACACACTCTTCCTGGACCCACCCATTCTCAGGTATAGGAAAGAGCTGATGCTCAGGGAACAGGGTTGCGTGAATGGAGCAAAATACCACTTTGGGGGTGCTTTTCATGAGGAATTAACATTATAGTACACTTAAAAGCTCTAAAAGTTGATTTTGCAAACTATAGGCCCTTTAACATTTCAGGCAGCATTATTGTAAAAGAACACT
Source organism: Adrianichthys oophorus (assembly GCA_036245035.1). NCBI lineage: Eukaryota > Metazoa > Chordata > Actinopteri > Beloniformes > Adrianichthyidae > Adrianichthys > Adrianichthys oophorus. Next base: position 18,121,693 of record BSAI01000073.1, on the reverse strand, counting down.
CACCTCAACCTCAGGCACTTTGCTTGGTGAACTAAAGCAGCCCACAGAGCTGGAGTTGTTCTGGGTCTGGTTTGTTGTGTTTGTTTTTACCAAGCTGAGTATCCTGGTGAACACAGCTGGAGCCTCGGTTTCCAACTGGAACGTCAAATTGTGCAGAACGCACACACAGTTTTCCACAGACTGTGCCAAGAGGGAGGAAAAGAAAGGGTAAAACGTGTCAAACTTAACTAAAGTAATCCATTCTAATCCAATTTTTTAATTTATAATTTTAAAAATTAGCAGCGGACTTTATCGACATCCCAGTGTATCATCATGAAGGACTGAGTGTTGTTTTTATAAAAGGAGTTGCCTGAGCTTCCCTTAAAACTCAATTTTGAGGTGTATTTGTTTATCTTCTTTTCTTTTCTTCATTTCTTCAAAGATTTTGAATGTTATTGCACCCTATAAAAGATACATGCAGTACCTTACAAGAGCGACCACGATATATTTTTCTCACCAGATCATCAGGTTTCTTTGCATCCACACATTCTTTAATGTAACAGACTAAAGAGTCGATCAAACCAGGACGTGTTCTCATGAAATGTCGGCTGTTTTGCTTAGCGCTGCTGAGGTTTCTGTGGACATAAATAACAAGCTTATTTAATCCACTGGCAATTTGGAAAATGAACACAAAACTGTACACTTTGAATCACAAAAATAAATAACAAGTGACTCAATCTTTAACAAAAAATTGCTAAGTTATATGGCTTATATCACTATCAAAATGCTGAAATTATTTAATTTCAATTCAGAAGTTCACAATTCTATTCAACATTTTTTCAATTTCTATTCAAAGCCAATTTATTTGGCATTAAAAAACATAACTAGTAAAACTAACTTAACAAATGAGGAACTTTCATGAAAAACGTAATAATTCTTTACATTTAAAATGAGCTAAAAGCAGCTCTGTCTGAAAAAAAATACAAGAAGTAGTCTAAAGAAAAAATCTGAACCTTAGTTAATCAATATCCATTTTTAAGGTAAAAATCAATTCAGTACAGATTGAACTTTTTACTTCATCCCTAAAAGTTACTGCAACAGTTTAAGTTTCTGTAAATACATGGCATACTTGAACAATGCAAAAGGCAAGTGTATTTATCTATGGTAGAGAGATAAATAGAAAAACATCAGGATTTAGGTCCTGCAAAGAACAAAATCACTGAGACAAAAACATAATGATTTTGGCTCAAGACAAATAATGAATTGAATGGTAAAATTATTGTAGATACACTCAACTGAAAGATCCACTACAGAAAAAAAAGACTACATTGGTGATAATTTGCCCTTGAGGACAAATCGCAGAATGAGTTATTGAGCTGTGAGATTTCCTGCCAATTCAATTCAAAACAACTAAAAAGCACTTCTGTTCATCTAAATTGTTCTCAACTATATTATTCTGCTCAAAGAGTGCCAATCATGAAAGATGACAATTATAGACCAAAGTCATCTTTTGTGCTCTGTTTTAGGCATGTATTACTTTATTGTTTAATTTACCTAAAACATCCTGTAGTGTGATAAAATATATCAGGGTCCTTTTCTGTGCTTTTGGAGTGGGGTGGGTTCACTTTGCCGTGCAAGATCACACGCTCCATCAGGACAGGGAGAGCACTTTTCAGCAGATCGGGTCTCAGGTTCTCTGATGAGGACAAATTCCACAAAAGACCTGAAGGGAAACAAAGAAACTTGAGCTGCACGGCCCATGCTTCATTAAACATTAATTCACTCTGAAGTTATTAGTTGAAATTTGTTTTTATATTAAACACCATAAACACTTTTTCTTTAACCTCTTTCTGTTTAAATCATGTATGTTCCTTACCTGTGGTAACACAACTCTAACTACATTTTCAGCAACAAAAAATAATTAAAACAGACAACGTGACATTTAAAAAATGTCATCAATTTCTATTACAGTCACATAGATGATACACATTGGAAAGTGTGACCCAAATGGCAGCATTATGTTTCTCGAAGTGCCAGAATCAACAGGATTGTGTTACACTTCACACTGTCTCTGTCTGACTTGTTTGTTTGGTTTGCTGTGTGCATGCATGTATCAGGGTGAGCCCAGTTTCACTTCTCTCAGTTCTAACATGTACCTGTTAGCTGTTTGTACAGCTGTACAGATTTGGACGCTTCGAGCACCCCCACAGCCTTTGTGATGCCTTCGCAGCGATGGATCTCCTCCTTGTTACTTTCATTTTTAAACGATAAGTTACGGAGCGCCGCAGTGGCTGTCGAACTGACTCTGGTGTTGGAGCTACACATCAGATTCACCAGCACCGGGATCCCCCTCAACTGCAAAATCTGCAAGGTGGAAATGTTTTAGGGTTAACACAATCACACAACACGTGAGTTCTGAAATAAGAGCAAATAATCCTAGTAGAAAGTCCACACACCATGAATGACAACATGGCAGCTTTAAAGCGTGATTCACTACTTATTGCACTATATAGGGCGTTTGTTATTTTGCAGAGGTGTTAGAATCTACAATTCCAGTGCCATGGGAATATGGAGAGAAAATAATCTCACTTAATCTGTGTGTGTAATTCTTGATTTGTAACTTGTATCTGCTTGTTTGTTTGTAACTTTAGATTTGTGCATAATATTTGATTTGTAACTAATACAATACTTTTGTGTGCAACTGTGTGTACTTGCAGTCGTGTATTCTCATGCACACTCAAATATCTAAAGCAAACAAATATCACATACAATTAATGCAGCAAAACTTGATGTCAACCAGATTAAGACTAACTACAAATTCAAAACCCATAGATATCTTTAAATAGTAATAACCGATACACGCAGACAGAACCACATTTACTCAGGGGCGGGGCTACAGGGGGGCAAGGGGTGGTATCTGCCCCCAGAAAAAAGCTTTGCCCCCCATTTGCCCTACCATTTAAAAAAAAAAATATATATATATATATATATATATATATATAACTAGAATTATTGACAAAGGTTAGAAAATCATCAATACAAGCTTCTTTAAGCATGGCAAAAATAACAAAAGCAATTTTTAAAAATAAAATAAAAAAATTAAACTGTTAGAAATATGTATTTTTGATCATTTTATTTGTAATGGCCTTCCACTTTACTGTTCTCGTTTGGTTCTGCTTCCTTCCCCAAATAAAATGTTTTTGCTCCGCCACTGCACTTACATGTTAAGACTGTTGTCTCTCTATATTGCAATTTCCCAGAAGTCTCTGCGAAAAAGTAGTGTGCATCAATGTTCACTATTGAAAAATTTAGACCACAATGCATTGCGTTTGAACAATTTTCCATTTTAAAGATGTGTATTCAAATGTTGTTTTTATAAATTAACCAAGCTTTATTATTAGAACTCAAATAGTTTTTGTAAAATGTTCACATTTATAAGGTTTTTACTTCAGCAAATGGGGAATGTCATATTCTAGGTTTTAAGAGAAAAAAAAGGAGTTTACATGTCTCTGAATTGTATTAAAATCCAAGGCACCAGATAGTCTTTTAGGAGTTTGAAAATAGTAAGAGAATTCGGAAAGGAATTTTATTAGCTGTGTCTGAACACAGCTATTAAAATGCAACTATTAAAAAAAAAAAAAAAACCTCTAGGGTGTTTTGTATTAAAGTTAAGTGAAAGTTTTTTTGCTCTAACTGTTTACTCCCTACGTACCGCTGCCAACAAAATGCTCTCCAAATCCTGCCTAAGCCTAATTAATGTGTGTTTCTCACTCAGCATTAAACCCAACTTAATCTCAGCAACAAAAGGACACACCTCATTTGTGTTACCGCTGCAGTAGCTCAACATTTTCTAGACTTTCACACTGCACTAACAGTTCAACTTCTGCAAAAAGACTAAATAAAAACAGCATTTAAGTTATTCTAATTGTTGGGTTTTTGATTTGCTTTAAAAAACAGGTTCCCTGCTGTTAAAAAATAACTAATCTGAACATATCTTTTGACACAGCTAAGATCATAAATGTTTTTTTTATAGGAGTAAAATGCATATGGCGGACTATATGGGCCTACAGTTCTTAGATTCTCTCGGGTAAGGGAGCCTGAGTAGCACTAATAAGACAAGGTGGTGACATAAAGAACAAGGTGAACTACCTCCTCTTTAGCTTTGTCATAACTGTAAGTATTCTGCTGGATGTAGGAAGCCCCGCAGTACTGATATTCCTCATCCTTACTGAACAGAAACTCGACAGCCTCCTTCATATCTTTGGCGCCACTCTTTCCATTCATCCTGTGAGGAGTTAAAAAATATCAAAAGTGAATCTCCAAACTATTTAAATAGAAAAATAATCAAACATTTCATATTTGTGACACAACAGAAGAATTGTGACCCTGTTGGGTTGTTTTTCCACTAACCCAGAGTGTCCTTTGATCTTGGATGAAGATTCGATCATGGAAGGTCTTGACAGTGTTTTGCTGATATTAGTCTTATTGCAAATGAACTGGCCGTTCATTTTGGTCTGAGCAGAGCCGTTTGCGAGATGCAGAGGCTGAGGATGTAGGGCGGGGCCAGTTATATATTGACTGGTGCTTCGCCGTGCCACGTAGTTGCTCTTTTTGGAGACGATTCTCTGTGGTTGAACAGAGGGTTGTACCATGGAGCGCCGCCAGACCAGATCAGGCTCGCTGCGACTGGTGTTTCTTTGGCCCACTGGCAGAGCGCCAACAGGGCCATAGCGCCCCTCATAGTGATAGCCAGACGTGTTTTTTTTCACAGAGGACAGAGCTTGTCTGTTAATGTTTTTCTCATGGATATGCTGCTGAGTCAAAGAGAAAAAAAAAGTTTTTTTGTTAAAAAATATAAGTAAGTCAACAATAGTTTCAATTCAGGTTGCAAAAGATTGCTTTGGTATAAAACCTTGTAGTGCAATGAGTGGCATTCATTTAGAGAGGGTGCAACTTTTTTTATTTTTATTTTTTCCAAAGATTCTGCTTGATCTCTAAACAGCTTTTTGAAACAAAAAAAATCAGTTTAATGTATAAACTTTAATATATGCATTAATTCAAAAAAGTTAAAACTAAAGTGCCAGATCTTCAATTTTTTTTCAAAAATACCTATTACTTTTTTTTATTGAAAAGTTTAAGAATAACACGCTAATTGTTAAAATATAATTCCTAGATTACAACATATTTTACCACAAGCACTAAAATTAGAGAAAGCATAGACAATTGGACCTTTGAGAAGTCAATCTATGTCAAATCTTTGTTAGAAAACTATTGTGGAAGAATTTCACAATAAATAAAGAAAGAAAAGCTGTTTTGCATATCATGCAGAAAACAATACAAAAGCCCCTCTGAACTACACTCAGATAGATTTTATGAAAGTAGAAATGTTTTTCAATACGAGAAGATCACCAGCAACCGTTATTTTGCAAAGACTTTTTTTATCTGCAAAGTCACAAATCATTCTGTAAGCATTTTAAGGCCCTTCAGCTCTTCTTGTTTTACACTAAATAATCATGTCTACAGATCAAGCAATAGGAAAACACTTCAACAGAATTCAAAACATTTCAAGTATGCAATTATATATAAAAACTTCAATTCATACAATGTATATTTAAAAATCTATAGAAAGAATCTGAGATAGAAAGGTGTCATGAAACAAAACAAAAAACATTTCCTATACATTCGTGGGGCAGTTGAGATTAAATAGTTTAATAATAGGCTTTTAAAACGTTTTTTATTCTGCAAATAAGGAAATCAAAGATTCAGTGACTATAGACACTCACTGTTCTGAAATGAACTTTGTTTAAATGCATCATAAACTGAGTTGTTGAGATTTTTTTTTTTTTGCAAAATAATAAGCCATTTTTTAATCTAACAATTATCTAATAATAATCTTTTCTAAACAGTGAATTATTCATGAATTTATGAAAAAAGACAACTATTTTTAAGATATGAAAAAGAACCCTTTGTTACTCACCGCAAGTGGGAAGTCTCAGGCTAGTAATACAGATCAAATAAAGATTGCTCTCCACACATAAGAGAGATCCAGAAAAAAACAGATTTTTTTTTAATGTTCGACGGGTCAAATAGTAAAATCCACTCACGGTTTTTGAGTATCCATTCCCAAAAAAAATGCTTCCATTGGATGTGCTCGACTTTGCAGAATCTACAAACACAGAGTCATCCAAAGGGCCTGGGGAGAAATGTCAGCTTGTATCAGTTGTTATCTTATGTACAGAGCACACCTTGTTTGAAACAGGTGATTTATTGTCTTTGAAAGGAAAAAAAAGATCATGTCAGGAAAACTTTATGAGCTTTTAGCAAATGATGCTGTGGCCCTTTACATGGACGGTGGATCAAAAACATGTTGTTGTTTTTTAGTACAAATGGAACTCCATATAAATACACAAACATATTTTTGACACAACTTGAACCCCACACTTGGAGCCTTGTTTCTGCCCTTACTCGTTGGGGATAGAGACGCAGACCCACTCCTGCTGCTGAAGTGCCTGGGCTTGGTCCTCCGGATAGTCTGCACTTGCTCCAGGACTCGCTGCTCCCGCGTCAGCTGCTTGTGGAGGGACGGCAGAGCCAGCGACGTGTCGTCCACGTTCCCCAACGCCATGACGCTTTTCAGCGGGTCCAGAGTCGTCATGTTTACCTGCGTCCGGACTGTCTCAAAATGGAGAGGCGGAGGCGAGAGTCCGTACCGAGTCAGGGGAGGAAAAGGAAAAAAAAAAAAAAAAAAAACCGCACCTTGCCCTGCCCTGCGCGATGAAGCAGACCGCGCCCATGAAGACACAATAGACCTGAAACACTGGCCTGCAGTCTGTCGTTTACTCTCGTTTTCAGTCTGCCTGCATGCCTGGACGCAGAGCATCGTTTCTAGTAAGACCTGCAGTTGTGGTGTAGTTTCTACTGTAAAAAAAGAGCTGTTAGAAGTCCATGAGTCAATCTTAGGAAACCTCTTTACACAGGTATGTACCTGGTTCAACTCAGAGCAAAACTAGAAATCACTGTCATAAAAAGAAGTGGACTTGTATGTTGTTACTTTAGGTGTAAATGTTTAATCGATTTGATCATATATTCCAACAATCAAATCAGATCGATCTGTCTGAGGCAAGTTGTTAATCAAATCGACCTATAAAATAGTTTAAAAATAAAATTAATCGAATATATCGATATAGGAAAATAGAGGTGTAATGGTTCAGTTTAGCAATGACTGGATTGATAACATAATTTGTGGATGCTGATCTGATTCAGACTTGATTTTGTTTCATTTTGAATGATCTGATTCATTGACCTAAAATCGATCTTTAGCCAAAAAAAATCAACCAGTATGACTCAGAGATAAATACATGGGTACTGAACAGTGCAGGTGAAGTTTTCCCAGAGTCCTTGTATTTTCTTGCAAGATAATCAAGTGTAAATTAAATGTGTTCAAACAAAGAAGTAAACAAGAAATAATGGTAAATCCATTCACATTTAATCAAGTTCAGCTCACTGTTGTTTTCCCACATCCAACATAAGGTATTCTAAGGAGATGCTTCTTTAAGTCTACAGGATCCAAAAAAATCAAAAGACATATTTCTGATGAACAAGTGTAGTTGAAATGCTTTGTTTTTGCAAATATGCGCACAGCTATATTTCTTATCTTATTTTAAAATATGTATACCATGTGTGTCTGCTACAAAACAACTAAATTCTGTTTCATTCAGGCTTGCCTTGATAAAGATTTATATACATTGGGCCAGAGGGTGCTTCGCCCTGAGATTAAGCACAGAAGTCCTAACATGTTGGATTAAACAGATTTTTATTTGAAGAGTTCACTGAAAGTTCAGTCAAATGTTTGGAGACTGCCCTCTAGCGGTGAATGGTATAACTTCTCTTCACAGTTGAGTCAACTAAATATTTGCATTCAGTTATGATTTTTCACAGTAATATGAATCAAACCAAAAAAAAAAGCAGAATGGAAAAGGCTTTGTTATTACTTTAAATGTCACTTTGATCACAGTTTTCATTTGGAATTTTCTTCATATTATTTAAAAGCTATTTTTAAACCAAGAACTACCAACTTCATAACACAATTACACAGCATGACAAAAATAATAAATCATAGCATTTTATTTATCATAATAAAGGAGTTCATGGGGTTAATCTACACTTAAGACTTTAAAGAACTGATCTTTAAAACACATTTTACAATCAAGTCACTGCATTGAACATTCTCTATTGCATAGTCAGAACACACAGGGATGTTTAGAGGAGTGTAGCTTATCTCTAACACAATCTTCAGTAGAAGAGGTTGAGCATACAGAACTGATGCAAAGATGTTGCTCTTTCCTCTTGGATTTAGCTGCAAACAACCCAGATGGGTTTAAGATCATTTTCTCGCCTTGTAACTATGTCCAGAAACTGAAATGTAAACTCTTCATCGGTCGGAGTGAGATACAGGTAAAGATTTTTCTGCTAGTATTTAATCACTAACTGTGCTTTTTTCCTCTATGTAACAACAGAAAGGATGACATGGAAAACATTTAAACAAATGGTCCCGTGCAGATTGTGTGTTGGTGGAATGCAACTAAGACCTGAAATTTAAAAACAAACATTCACATGAATGCCTTAAAGCTCAGCATCACCATGCAGGTGTGAAATATGTGCAAGGAGGCATTTGTGGGAGCAGCAGGTGCAAAGGAGAAAACCTGAATCCTACAAATGATTAAAAGTATAAAAATGTTGACGCATGCGTCATGTACTACTTTCAGAAATGTCTTAATTGCTTTTTTTTCCCAGTATACATTTTAGATGGTGGAAAAAAAAATAAACAAACTTCATTTTACTTTGAAATTATTCCTCTGGGTCTAAGGCAGGGGGCTCCTGACCCTCTGGTGGCCTCAGGGAGACACTGTGAGGCTGAGTCACAGGAAAACCCCTGAGCTTTTCATGCAGACTACCCACTGCCAGCCTCATCTGGTCTTCAGCTCCCTGGAGAGATTTGATCTCAATTGTGTAAAAGATATAAAGCAGAAATGTGGTCAGCAGAATGGCAAAACACAGTGCTGCCAGCAGGTAGAAAGAGGTTTGTGGGAAGGGCTGCTCTGCTCCCAGAGCGAACCAAGGAACTGTGGCGATGACCAACTCCAGGAACAGCAGGGCCAGCCCCATCACCCCAGTACGGGCTGCAGTGTAGCGCATTCGCTCAGCACAGTGCAACCCCACTTTGACTTCAGTACGAGCCTCAGTCACAATGTCAACCAACTCAGCTAGGTTCCCTAAAGCCAGGACAAAAAAAAACGTCAAATAGCTGAAAATACAAAAATGATTTTTCTATTGGTACATCTCAGTTTTTCCTGTATTCTTGCTGAACAAAATACCTGGAGAGGACTCCTGGATCTTGCATGCTTCATCATTTCTAGTCTCAGCTGAAACACAAGAGTCCAGCTTCAGCTCAGCAGTGAGAGCTTCGTGATCAGAATATGGGAAAGGACTGTCAGCAACAGAGCCTTTGGTGGTTGACATTGAATCACAATGAATCTTAGCCCTAGAGGATCCCTGGAATGACAAAAAGAGAGCATTTTATTATTCAAAACAAGTTATTTCAAGTATATCGAATTCTTTTAAAACTCATAAAAAGAACCAGTAAATATTCTGTTGCAATGTTCTCAAAATACTATGGATTCAGTTTGGCAAATCTTTGAATCTTGAACACTTTTAGAATATCTATTGTTAAAGAAACAATCTCAGCACTGTGGTGAACCAAGCAGGTCACAGAGCATAGGCAGCCATTCCTGCATTCAGCTAGTGAAATTGGTGCCAGTTCTGAGCTGCCTAGGAGTTTCACCAAAATAATCAAGAATACAATTTTTTTTTTTTTTATTCTGACAAGGTGCTGAGGTTTTTCACATTATTAAAGAATTTCTCTACATTTCTGATAAACCTTATTTTCTAGAGTGACTAGTTTTCAACCACAAAGAGATACAAAGACAATAGCAGATGCAAAGACTAATGTTTAACTTACCTTAAACAGGATATAGTCAATTCGAATCCCCTTCTCAAAGGGGAAAATCTCCTTTTTACTAATAAAAGGATTGTCTGCTATAAGAGTCACACCACCTTCACATCCCTGCAACAACAAAAATGGTAAAGTTGTGTTTCTATAGGATTTCTAAGCCATTTAATAATGTGATTTTATAAGTTTACTTTTTGTGGTCTTGACAGTGTATTCTGTCAGCCCCCTTATTTGATGATGAACTGAAGCAAAGATTTACCCATAGGATTTCTGTCTGCTGATTTTATCTTGCAAACTTCGCAAGAGATGCATGTAACAACGTCATACCAGGTTTCTCAGGTAAAATCTTTATTTTAATTTTGTTTATTTAAAGATAAATGTAAAAACAAAAACAGGAGGGGTTTTCCACACATGAACAGTGTGTCCATGTCACAAAACTCTTTGTGTTTACCAAAAGCTTACATTTTACTATCACAGATTTGCCTAAACTATTCCAAACTAGCAAAATAAAATTAGAAACTTTAAATTAAAACCTAAATAATAGAACAAAAAAAGAAAATATTTATCTTGTGGTGCGACATACATCAAATCTTGCAGTTTCTGTGTAGGCGTCTCTCAGTCCAGTGTAAGATCTCAGTAGTCTATTACCCAGATCCTGAGGATGCATATTGAGGTCACCTCCGAGAATGACCAAGTCCGCTCCAGCAGATGTGTGACTACAAAAGTGGTAAAAGAAATACGCCATAATTAATGACAAAACTGAATAAATAACATCTAAAGAAAAAAACTGGTTAATTATAATGGCCGTTATGCTGTACAGACTAAAATAAAATGCTAAGAAACAAGAGCCAAATGTTAAGCAAATAAGAAGTTTTTCCCCCAATCAGTTCAACTCTTTTTAATGAGCCAAATCTTGTATATAACCAAAGAGACTTCACCGAATGAACTGCTGCAATTCCCAGGCCTGAACCACCCGGTGAGCAAGATAAGAGTCCTTCTCCCTGTTATACTCTGCATGCAGCTTCAATCAGAATAAGAGAACACGAGTACATTAATCAACAACATTAGTCAAGAGGACAAAGAAGTCTAAGAGGAATCAAATGAGATCATACATGGGTAACATAGACATTCGCAGTCAGGCTGCCGAGGCTTAGGACAGCCATACCAACGGCTTTTCCTCCAAACCAGTCCCCATGGTGAGCCTGTGAAGACACAAAAAAGATTTGGAGTTTTCACAGCTTGATGCATTTTCTTTATTTTACCAGTTTAGCACCAACTCATGTACCAGTTTTACAAATCTAAAAGCTACAGTATCTTAGACCAGTATCAGTTGGCAATTAACTTAATGGTGCAAGGAACAGTAGGTAGGTGTTAAGAGCACGGCCTAAGTTTTATCTGTGCACATCCCTGATTGGGGTTTGACTGCAAAAGAAACACACAACTATAAGAAAAAAAATAATCTTATTATTATTTGAGTCAATTTTGAAAGGACAATAACTAAGGAACTGCAACATAATTCAATTAAGACTTATCCAATAAAAAGATTGAGAGCATTTCTTGAAAAGTTGTGAAAACACATTCTAGGAATGCATCAATCAACCTCTGGTGACTTACCATGTAAGGATAACCATTGAGTGAATAGCGATAAAGAAGTGTGTCGTGGATTCTATATTTAGAAAAAATGGCCAGCCCGCTGCCTATGACACCACTAAAAAGAAAGACAAATAAAGAAAAGATACACTGTTAGTGGTATTCAAATGGGACACAGCATCTTGGTAAATAATCTTACTCCAAATGCAAAATATTAGCTTTTGTGAACAGACATAAATACTTAACACCTCAGAAAAAAGAGCCAGAAGAGTTTATTAAACCACAATGGAATTAAAAACTAAATTAAAAGTCAAGCAGTTGTGCTTCAAATTTAATTTTGAAGAAAATGCTGGGGTATGCACAATATTATTTGAGACTTGGCATTGGAAATAGAGAAGAAAATCACCTTTTGAAGTAGTGAGTGTAGGGATGAGTACAAGAAAGCTTCTTTTTCAAAAAAAGATAGTCCTTTTCACTCCACACCTGAAACAAAAACATTCATATTGTTGTATTAATGCCTGCTGTGCACATGTGGAACTAGTTACAACTTTGTTAAGGGCTCTACTGACCTCCTGCAGTAAGATAATATCATGTTTTTCTTTGGACAACATATCTCCAATCATGTGATACCGCTGAGTACAATATTTGCTTAAATAGCGAATCCCCCTATGAAATAAGAAAGAAGAACAGGATATAATAAATGTGCTTACATTTCTTTGCTCAAATAAGGAAAGGATTTTTTTAAACAAACCAGCAGTTCAAAGAGAAGACTCGGGCAGCGATGGGGTCCATGTTAGCCATGCTGTCAGGTCAATGGATAGTCTTTTACAACAAGGAAGGAGACTCAAACAAATCCTTATGTGGACAAAAAAAATATTACCATTTGTCGATGTGAAAGTTCAAATATTGTTACACGATAAAGCATCACTCCTTAAAACTTTATCTATACACGCAAGCTTTAGATTCTTTAGTTTGAAAACAACTTTCAAACAAACTAAATTCATGCAAATGTGTTTAAAATTTAAAAAGTAAAAAAAAAAGGAACTTTCAAACAAAAGTAATGAGGAAACTGAGGTGGAAAACTTGCACCATAAACACTTAAAAAACCACTATAACAGTCTGACTCCTGCACTAATTAATCTCTTCCTGTTTGTTTAGCTGAAAACATCAATGAAGTTTTTTAAATATACATTTTCTTATGATAAAGTATAAATAAAAGCGGTGACAAGGTGTCTAACATTTGTGAGGATGAAAGTCACATAAATGTAAGCAGTAGAGTCATAATATAAGCTTTTGTATTGCTTGTCATCTGTGAAAGATGACAATTAATCAATGTACTTTAATCATGTGTTTGAAACCTAGCTGAGTCAGACATTGAATTGTAAAGCAAAGGACACAGAAAGTGACTCAACTCAGCTGTTTTTTTTTTTCAACAACACGCCGGTCACTTAGAGTGCTGACATGGCTTTACTTTGAATGAAAAAAGAAAAAAAAAAAAACCTACGCGTGGGAGTCGAACTAAGTGTTCAAAATAAATGGATAATAGGTGGATCAAAATAAAATGGAATAAAATTAATTATATTGGATGTTTGTGCCTCTATACACCACCCTCATAACTAGAATGTACCAATATTTTTTTCTACATTAGCCAATCAGAAAAGAGCTAGCTTAACTTGACAACTTGAAAGTTCTATTATTTCGAAGAATTATCAGACTAAGATTCCTTAAACATTTAAATTGAATTGCCACTGCATGATTGTTTACTGTATTCTTATAGCAGCTTTCATCAAGTAAGGATAATTCGTAGAATTGGCATTAGCTAGCTTCCCCTCTCTACGTTTTAAGACAATTTGTATAATCTTTATTTAAACTCGGCAGAAAGACAAATGCAACCAGAAAGCCTGCAATTGCATGCAAAAAGTAAAGGAATAAAAAGTCAGATGGATACATCTAGCAAGTCACAATATTTTGGTGTTAAACCTGTTTTGTTGGAACGGACGAACAGGTATTTTTTAACATTACCACAGCAAATCTTAAACTAATAACCGCTACACTTTTTGTGAAAATAGATAAGTACTAAAATGTTGTTGTTACTTGTGGCAATCTTATGAAGAAAACCATTAACTTGGAAACAGCAGCCGAAAAGCTTATAACTCATAAACTGTTTAGCTAGTCCTAAAATGGTTGTCAAAATTATTCCGGCTTTAATTAACCGGAAAATTGTATTCAACAATGTTTCTTACCGCATGGACCTCTCGATCATGTGAACGTTAGCTGATATAGTGACTGCAGTCAGTGCTTTGCAGCTATTTAAATGATGCTTAACACTTCCTGTCTACCTGCTAGCCTGTCTGTTCTTCTGCAGTCGCCGTCTATCAGTGGCCTTATTATTAATGAATCAGATGGCATAAGCCCTCTGATTAGTGTCTCAGGTGTCAAAGACTGGCATTAAAGTATTTTGAGACTTGTCCATAACTGCAATATTCCAAAGAGATACAAAGTTTGGATGTATATATAAAAGATAGATAACATCACTAAAAACAAAATGTTTTAAAATGGCCTCCGGGTGTGTTTTTCCTCCCTTTTATAACGTATACAATTTGAGTTATAGTTACAGTTTTTTGGCATATGTTTATCATAAAAAACTAAATAAAACAAACAGAACGTTTCAAAGCCCCCAAACATGTCCTATAAAGCCCTTAAACTCAGATTTACATTTTCATTGTAAGTTTATTTTGAAGACGTCGTTTCCGCTGAGTTAACAACCTCGCAAGGCCTCATGGGAAATTGAGTTATATGTTTAAGTGCATACATTTGAAGCAGTGGGGATTCGGTGTATATATATATATTACTACTGGTCAGACTTACCATCTTACAAAGAGGAAATGGTTTGTGTACAGTACATGACACATATGGTTTTGCATTAGTTGGTGCAAAAATACCTGAATAAATTTTAGAAAATTTCATTAATTCTCTAAACCGTTTTATCCCTTTCGGTGTCACGGGGCTGCTGGAGCCTAACCCGGTCATTGGCAAAGGCAGGGGCCCACAATCACACACCCATGCACACTCACATACACACTTAAGGACAATTTAGAGTAACCAATTAACCTATAAAGCATGCTCTTGGAGGGTGGGAGGAAGCCGGAGTCCCCGGAGAAAACCCTTGCATGCACGGGGAGAACATGCAAACTCATAGGTGACACACTGTTTCAAATCCCCCAGCCAGGACTTGAACTGGGAACCTTCTTGCTGTGAGGCAAGGGCGCTAACCACTTTGCCACCGTGCAGCATTTTAGAAAAACAGCAAATTTAGAAAAAATCCTGCAAAATGATTTTAATAGTTTTATTGCACATTTGTGTCATTTTTATAATGTAAACTTTGGGAGTTTAATCCTGAGAACTTTCAACATAAAATGTCATGAATATGCTAACGTATTACTTAAAAAAAAAAGCAGGCCACATACTTGATTAGGTAGTTGAATCTGTTTTAATTTTGATATTTAATTTAATAATATTGACATAAATTTTTCCCTGTGAAATAGAGTCAGGGAAAGACTGTGATAAACATATTTGATAAAGTAGAAACAATCTGTTTTGGGTTTTGAATTTGAGAAAGAAAAAAAAACAAGGGGCTATGATGAAAAAATACTATTAGCATTCACTTTTAAAACATTCAAAAGGCTTTTAACATTCTCAGTATCAGCTTCATGACAAACTAGTTAGAACTTGAACTAAACAGATGAGTTATTTTATCCTTTTCTGGAAAAAAGTCATGTTTACAGCTGGCGTGGATAAAAAGCAAAATTCTCATTCAATGTGTAAAACAGTCTGAATCAGATGTTTTAGTCAGAAAGTGTCTTTGCAGTGGAGATATTGCTAATATACCCAAGAAACATGAAAGGATGCAAATATTTTTTCATGAAAGAATCAAAATCAAGTTTAGCAATAAAAAAAAAACAAAAAAAACAATTTACAATATTGTTAATTCCCCAACATTTAAAAAATGTTTTAAATAGTTAAGAGTTCTTGTTTTTTACTTAATGAAACCAAGCTAATCAAGTATGTAATGAGTAGACTTCCACTTCCTTACCAATAGATCCTTTATCAAGATAACAAAAATATCTTGCAGCTTATGAATGCTCTTAGATGGGTATGACAAAAATATTACACAGAACACAATAAACAAGTTTAATGAATTTACTGGGGAAACTGGCCCCAAAGGCACCATGCGGCTTGTACTGTTAGATACATTTGTTGATTACATAGTCCAACCTCTACTTTTAAGTATAAAATTGCAATGCACAATGGTAACAAGGACGATAGTAAACCACCTTCAACCAAGACAAAAAAACAGAAAAAAAAGCGTCCCACACCATTCAGAATATGATGCATTAGATATCTCATTATTATCAACACAATCACACATTATTTTCAGTGAAGCATATGGCAAACACTGAAAGTCAAAAGACAACAGAATCAAAACATTAATCTTAATATGGGCAGATAAAGTCTGTATAAAAAGATACACTGGGAGACTTACAAAAAAAGGAGTGTTATTGCATCTAGCTTGCAAAACAGGACATTCAAAGCCAGGTGCAGTTATACCACCAATACATAATATATTTGCACTTTCATAGCAAAGTTGTCCAGTGAACCACATAAGCTAGACACTTGTCTAACATGTCCCAAGGGCTGACAGGTAATCCCGTCTCTGTATGTGTCCTGTGATCTCTGTAACATTGGAAAATGGTTAACACATTTCCAGAATCCCATCCTGCCCTCCCTCTACGGTATTTCCAACCCATAAATAACAATTGATGCTCACGCTCCACAGAGACAATAGCTCTCCTTAGGACAACTTTTCTTTACAGCTATCTGAGAAAATGTTTTTGCCTGAACAAATCTGTCTTAAATATAAAAATGAACTTTTATCAATGAATGCAACTTCTCTCTGAGGAGTGAAGCAAAATGAGCCGACTTCACAGCATATAATCTCTTTTTTAAACAAAAGAAACAGTGATTACCTTCTCGCCCCATAACTAGTTTGTGTTATCAAAATATGAACAAAGAGCCTCCTCCCCAAACAAAAAAGGAAACAAAAATCCTATGTAACACATTTTCCATTTAGTGTCTACCGACTCACAGTAAAAAAAAAAAAAAAGTTTTTAATCAAAATACGCTACATATGTCAAGGCAGAAAATAAGCACTGCTGTTGTGGCGAACCTCCGTCTTGATATTTTAAGTGCATGCAAGCACACGTCTTCTAACAGAAAGAAATATAGGGAGTCTGGTAAAGAAGGCAGAGGCCTGGCTTCATGTCAAGACAGCTATTTTACAACGCGTCCTTAGTGTGAGAAACAGTTACAGAGATTGTAGATGCATGTAAGACCTGATTCTTTTGTGAAACAAAATATGACTGTGTGTGTGAAAACTTAATTACATGGCAACACAATGAATTATCCCCCTTTTTACACTTAAAAACTTTTTTTTTAAAACAGGCTACATGATAATTTGTTATCCCATACTTCTTTGTGCCCAAAGACAAAAACTGCATCAAAAAATGTTGATTCAAACTTTCTTTTCAATGTTTTTGCAATTCTTTTCCATTTAAAAACAAGAGGTAGTATAAAAAGGCAATCCAAAATGTCATGTGATAATAGAAACTTTGGTGAAGAGGCACTTGCGTCCCTAACTATGCCATTTGTCTCCAGTTTCCACGCCCCTCTGTGCTCTAACACTCACTACTTTTTAACATTCTTTCTCTTACAGCTCAGAGCATGTTTCTTTGGTTTTACTGTAAGAGCCTCTTTATCACAAACACATTCTTAATCCCTCCAAATAAAACTTTTCAAGGTCCCTCAGTGATATTGGGAAAAGTAACCTCTTCATCTTAATTATAGAAAAGAGCTGGGTGTCAACAGTTCTTCGGTTTCTTAAGGATGTTGTCACGTTCACACGTTCTTAGTTTTGTCAAGTTTGTTCTTTAAAGCTTAAAATGTGTCCATGATCGCCTGATTGGCGTTGTTTGAATATTTCCTTGTAGTTTTCCTGGGTGGTTGAGGTTGTTCAGGAGAAATTGGGTTATTTCCTAGAACCTCCCTAGTAAGCTGTTAGTCTTTAACAAGTCTGTAGACGTGATACTGAGCTCCATGCTCACTATTGGAAACCTCGAACACGAATGCTATACAAAGCAAGGTCTCCTGGGTATCGCGATTTGTCACCACCTAGCGGGGAAAAGAAAAAGTGTCAAAGCCCCAAGAGACGACGAAGTACATTTATCTGAACAGTAAATGACAACTTTACCTGTAGAATTGTAAAGTTTTCCAGAACACTGTTCATCATGTATTTTTCAGGCAGGTGTTTGAGCTTGTGGATAAAGTTGATCATGTACTCGCACATCGGTGAGCGGTGGATCCTGTAAACGCACTTTCCTCCCTCCAGCCGGGCGTACTCTGTCTGTAATTGTAAATAAAACCAACCAAAAAAAAAAAAAAACAAATGAGCTGTGAGTGAAAAATGAGAACATTAGGTGCATTCAATGTCTTTTTTGAAAACAAAATAAGTCCATCCTCACCTCAACTTTCTCTACAACCTGCTTGCCAAAGGAGCACACCTTGGTTGAAACAGTGATGGTCATGTTTTCCACGCTGCTGTACTGGCTGCTGACACCATAGAATGACCCGGGCCCATCTGGCATCCCGCTGCTATTCAGGTCAGCCTGTACAAAGTTAATCAAAAAATCAACACTTTGACACAACAACAAAAAGACCTCTGTGTAATCACTAAAGCAGACTCTGAACTACTAAGGGTAAAGGGAAATGAGGTAAGATTAAAATAACTCACCCAGAATTTTACTAAGAAGAATGCATTCTGGGGGCCTTTCTCATAAAGCTCTTTTAGGCCTCCTTTCTTCTCAGGAAACTTGTCGTAAATCTGCCGGATGTCCACAGCTTCAAGGAGTGGATCACTGTATGAGGGATTAGTCTGTCCAATGTGGACAAACAAGTGTTTGCTGTACTGTAGTTTGGCAAAGATGGAGACAACAAAGTTAAAGTTAAAAACCTGATTACAACATAGCAAGTATCTTATCATAGAGTATGATAAACAGGATGAGGACATTTTGCCCATTTGAACTATGGACTGTAAATGAGAACTGGACTGAGTGACCCCTCCCCGTTTTCCAAGCAGGAAGTACCCGCTGGCTCCAAGAAGCCAAAATCTTATAGACTTCAATGGAGAAATAAACAGTATTACTCAGTCATTCTATTTGTCAAAAACTATTTTTGCTCTGCTACCTTTTATTTAAACATTTTCTTCCAAATTCTAATTTTTTCTGTAGTGCAAGTTATAAACTAGCCAATCAGATGCCTCGATAAAATATGTGGTCTTTTTTTTTTTTTTTTTGGAGTATGACTGAAAAAAAACTCTACCTGAATATTAATACGTCTTTAATTCTAAAAAAAATTGTAAAAATAATTTTATTTAATGATCATAACATTAAGCATTGCAACAGTTTCTCATACACAACTTGCTTTTACCCAAGCAAATTAATGGTGCTTTTATTTTGGTAAATTAAGAAATATTTGTTTTTAAAGGGAACAGTCAGCATCGTCAAGTTTCCACAACAAAATCTTTTTCAGTATGAGAAAAAAAATAAATAAATATATATATATATATATATATATATATAACGAAGGTGCCTTAACCAATAATGTTCTAAAAGTATGATTGAGGAAATAAAGTGCTGTTTATTTCAACAGTGCTAAATCTAGCATTTAAATGGTTAATTTAAAAAGCTGCTACGGCAGCCAGTAGACTTGTTTAGCGATTTGATGATTATCAAAGAGAATATTTAAAATATTCAACTCACGTTGTCGGGGTCTCTCTGGACCTCCATAAAGGCAGAGTACTCCAACATCCGCAGCTTGGAGGAAGCAATCGTCCGATCCTGCCATACTGGAACTGCTGTGGCTGTTGGTGCAGGAGGAGGCGCTAAAGGCTCATAGGCTGCACACACATTTAAATCAGTAAAACAATATGTTTTCCTTCATCTTTAATGCTCAGATCTTTACTTCACATTTACCTGGTATAGCTGATTGTATGGGGCCTGGAAGGCTTTGGTATGGGGGCTGTACAAATGGTTTAATGCTGTAATAAAATAAAGGACTAGGTGAGGCAAAGAACTTTGTTATGAGATGCTTGTAGCTAAAAGGCTATAGTATGATTCTGTCTTTGGAAAGGGTATTAATTGTACAAATATGTTAGTGTCAAAGGGTAAGCATGTGTTGCTGCACCAGCTAGGTGTAAGTTCACCTGCTTCAGTGCTTCTTAAGGATGCAAAACAGCACCACTGAATGTACTCTGAGGATTTTTTAAAGATAATAAAGCATGAGGAGGATTTAGTCTTTTATTTTTCTGATCAAATCTGAAGCAGTTAATTTGCTTGGTGGTGCTGTACGTCAGTGCAGAAAACATAAAGATCAGTGCAACTTTGTGGTCACTATTTGGGGTCTTAGCGTGGGGGAACTTACACATGGCTGGTGCGGCTGAGCCCAGGAGTCCTTCCCGGGTTGAGATCTACAACCATCCTAGTGTTGAAAAATGTCATCCATTAAACCCTGCCATACCCACCTGATGTGTAGCCCTTTTACAGTCTCACATTTCTCTTACTTTCTTCTTTACAAACTACACAAACCCTAAAGTCACACCACAAAGACGTGACGGGCTCTGTGTTTACTTACTCCTGAGATGGTCCTGGTTGCACAGAGATTGGACCAGGCCAGAACTAGGGAGTAAGTAAAAAAAAAAAAAAGTAAACGGTCTGTTTGTTTAATTAATTTTGAAATCTTTAGCAAAAATGCAAGAAATCTTTGTTTTTATAGATAAAAAAAACGAGAGGAAGTCTCACTCTGGGTGGCTGATACGGGGCTGGAGACATTGGCGGAAGATGATTCTTTATCATACTTGGGGAGACGATCTGTGCAGACGACAGCGCTGCCATGTTCTGTAGAGCTTTGTCTTTGGATGCCTGATCCTATATTTTGCCAGAGAAAAAAAAAGACAGAATCAACCACAAGATGGCAGCCTAACCAAGCCACAAAGGTGAAAATAATGGTGTGCAGAGGGTTTTTATAAATATCTAAATTGGAAAGCTTTAACTTTAATAATTAGTATTAGATTCACAGTCTATTAGATAAGTAAAGAGACTGCTGTTTGGAAAAAAGTAAAGAGAAGAAGCAGAAACAAAAACAGCTGAGTAGTTTTGCAAAAAGAAAGTCAGAAAAAAAGAAAATTTTTTTTTGCTGTTTAAAAAAAAGTTTTACTTTAAAAAGGTGCACATAATGTTCATAAATGCATTACATTGTTTTCTCGTCTTTGTTTTAAAAAACTTGCATTTTACCCTAAAAACTCTGACAACAGTCGAAGTGAAGACGGCACAGAAATGAGAAGCCCTATTGCACAGAACACCTTATGCAAAGCAAGCAAGATCTTGTCTTTTGCCAGAAGATAACAGGCGATTGTGCTACATCAGACAGAACTGTGCTGGCTACTATTTCCTCAGCATCAACTCATTATGGGATAGCAGTGGGGCAGGATGCCATGCCAGCAGACGGCCATAGCAAAGACAGTCAACTATATGGCCAAACACAAGGGAAGGAGGGAAGCATATTTGACAAGTCGGGTTCACTTACCAAATTCATTGCCTAAATCAAAAAAGAGAAAAGGCATTAGTACTTTGTAGCTGATGCTTTAAGATTAAGATTTAATGGGCATATAAGTGTCATAGTATTTTTTAAATTTGGGTTTTTAATGGTTCCTCTGCTTTGTGGACATGGTATACAGCAGCTACAATAAAAACACCATGTTGAATCAGGTTACTCTGAAGTCATGATGCTTAATGATGATGTCAGAGAACGTGAGCACGATTTTCTGTTGAGCTGTAAGAGTGGTCAAATTTAAGGAAAACTTTGTGTATCCTTAAAAAATAATGTTAATGGTATGTGAGTGTTAAAATAAAGAAATCCTTAGTTTGCTTAAATTGTCCTGTCAGCGTAAATCTTTATTTTGTGTACCTATGTAGCAATAATTTATTTTCCAAAGGATGTCTTTTGCTAGGCCACACTTCAACACTTGTAAATAGACTTTTTGAGAGTTTTTAAGTTTCAGAGTAAGTAACATGTTGGGTTCACAGAAGGTATGTGGAGTTGCTCACAATTTCTTTTCAACCTTTCCCTTGGAATTTGGTTTTGTGTTTTATCTCGCAATTAAACTTTAAAAAGGTTAATAACAACCTTTTAAGTGTAAAACTATAAGTAAATAAATAAATGAATAAATATAGCATAAAAAAGGTGGAAGCAGCCTCACTGAGTTAAATTATGTGATTCCACTTTTGGAGGGAAAAAAAAATACAATTTCAACATGAAAATTGGTTAAAAACGTAAAATTTAGACCAAACTTTCTGGCTGAAAAGGTAAAAACAAAAAGAAAAAGCCTCTTTTGGATTCTTCAAAGAAATATTAACATGTTTGTTTTTTTCTAGCCTATTACAGTTGAGCTCAAACGTTTGTGTATTAGTGAGGTTGATCTGAGTTTCAGGTGGATCCCAGCGCACAGTTTCCATTGTTTTCAGAGTCTGTTTTATTTATGCTTTCAGAAAAATACAAAAGTAACAGGAAGGATAAAGAGTCCAGAGACACTTAAAAAGGATAAAGGTCAAAAGCAACATGAAAAAGATTAATTTAACACAGATTCTCACTAAACATTACAATTAGAAACCACAGGAATTAAAGATATGATAGAAAAGAGTATTGTAGGGAAATAAGAAGGTCCTAAAGGATAAAGTAAACTGCACAAGCCTGGGTAGGAGTAGACAGAAATAGCAAGGGTAGTACGCAGCTAAATTGCCTATTTTGTTAAAGTGTTGCATTCATTTAGAGCAAAGACTGAAAAACATATAATGCACTGTTATTTTATGAATTACTTTTCAAATGAAGCACATAACCATCATAAAAGCTGAGTTTGTTCGTGCACTAGATTAAAAAAACATAGCTAGCATTTTTTTTTTTTTTTTAAATAATGTTAAAAAAATAAGAATACTGCATTGCAATAATGCATCCAGATGTGCTGCAGAAACAAGCATTAAAGCAAGAACTGATAGTGAAATGCAAATATTAGCCATTAGTGCAAAGCCAAGCATGTAAGGCCCCTGCTGGAGCTGCGGTGAAGCGCATACCTTTAGCTTTGACTGGATCTCGCGAGATTTTCTCCGGGCGAGAACCTGCAAGTGGCTAGAAACCTGCACAGAAGAATAGCCAAGAAGAGAGAAGAGGAAATGTGGCAGGGAGAGAAAAGACAGAGGGAAGAAAGAGAGAAGCCGTAACCAAAGAGGAAAGGGATGCCTAGTCAGTGTTGCCGGGAGGCACGCCGGCAGACCTACCTTTATGCCCGCCTGGTATTCACGCACTTTCTTCCGTGCTAACACCTGTATGTGACTAGACACCTATAGGGGTGTGAAACAATTTTTGAGCATGGCAAAAAAAAAAGACAGATTCATGCTTTTACAAAAAACCCCGCAAAGGTGGAGGAGAGTCCAAACATTTTCCACCAGCAAAAGCAAAAATACTTTTTTTTAAATACTGAGTGACTATTTAAAGCTTAGGGTTGATGGTTTTCCACACAAAAGCATAAACAAAGCTTTTCAATGAGGAGGTTGTTTTTCTTTCTCCAAATTCCAATAGGAATCAATGTGTTTCAGCCTTACTAATCTCCGAACAAAGGTTATTTCAGTTGACAGAACTTGTCATTGTTGGCTCAACTTATGCCAGTAATGACATGAAATAATGAAACAAAAAAAGACCAAAAAACCCCCAAAAAGAATGACCAACCCTTCAGATATTTATATATAAGAGTAATTATAGACCTGCTCCAATGAAAATTGCACTTTTGGTGTTTTTAACATGTTTTTGTAACATTTTTATGATGACAGAGGACGGATATAAAGAAAATTAAGCTTAAAATTGAATTTCTGATTATTTCTTTGTTCAAAGTACTGTGAACCAAGAGCAGATGAAAAAATGCTATTTGAAGAAGAGCTTTTTTATGAAACAGAAAATACGCTGGGCAGGACACAAGCTCCCTGCTCCGCACCGGGGAGGAGAAAGGTGGCGGGGTTGCTCTGCATCACAGTCCCACTCTCAACTCAGAGGTGAATTTCTAACAAACTACTGCTGCTCTGCAGAAACTATGTCTTTGAAAACAACACAGGTTTTTTTATTTGGGCTAACAAAGGGCTTAATCATAATTAAAAGACCACTGAGAACACTTTGAAAATAAATAAAAAAAGAATTGGAGTGGATCTTTCGGCATTATATCACAAAAGAATAATAAAAAAGCTTAAAAATTCTTTTCATTCTTCTTAGAATAATTTTTAAAGAAAGTTTTGAAAACAAGGTAAAAAGACCCAGACTGGAGTAATAGCATATGGGACATTGCCTAAAAGCCTGACTTTAAGCCCTGTTTTCAGTTTAATAGTTTGATGTGTGCAGGGTGGCGAGATGACATCATGTGTTTCACCTTTAGCAGAAGAGGAGCTCAACTAAACAAGGTGACCACTTTTTATTAGTTTACATTTAATCTCAAAAGTTTTTTGGGTTAAAAACTGACAAAAAAAAAGCTGCTAGTAGTACTGACTACCTTCCACAAGTAAAAATTGAAGAAAAAATATGTTATATTTTACACGAGAATGTTCCAAAATGTTTTTGTTTAAATGTTATATTCTGTCTTTTACAGGCAGAAAAACACTTGAAAGATAAACAATTATTGTGATTTTCAAACTGTGTAGCTAGCTCCTTTGAGAGACACAGTGAAATATAAGGAAGGATGTTGCTCCACCTTTTAGTGCATTATAGTGAAAAACTTAAAGGTCAAAATCAATTAGAACACGTAGAAGGTGGGAAAAAAATTGGGAATCAGAAAAAACCTCAAATTCATTTCAAGGTCACACCACAAAATCTCAACATTTTCTCCATGCGTTTGAGAGTATGAGTCTAATATTCATGATGGGTGTAATAGGAGAACCACAGTTTTGCGCCCTGTCTCAAAGCTTTACTTTTTGAAAAGTGTTAGAAGTGTAAAGCTTTAGCACCAAACCAGAACTTTATTCTGCTCCATCTTTGCAACCACAACTTTCTCCGCACTCTCATGGATGCAAGTGGAGTAACAAGATACCACTATGGCCTTTCTTTTCATGACTACATTCAGGTTTTAGTGATGTGAACATTGATCTAAATACTTCTAATCCATAGCTCAAAGTTTCCTAATTAAAACGTGCTCCTGGAGCAAAATAGAGCAAGATTTTCCACATGTTTCTGCTGCACATACAGATATACATACATGTATACTGTGTATTGAAGTAAAAAGTCAATTTTAACTATTTACAGGCAGTTACAAATAATTATGTCATTTCAACATTTACGTAGAAAAAAAGGGAGATTTATTTTTTTACTTTGACTTGCATAAATTCTAGAGTCCAGCTAAACAAACACATTTAGAGTCACTTTCATGCTTTTAAAATGTGCATGGAAGTGCAAAAGATTATGGAATGAGCTTTACTTTTAAAATCACTGGGTACAGTTCGAAATAAAGTAATAAAAACGCAGTTAGCAGATGAGAATGTGTGTCTTAGATAAAATAATTTTAAAAAGCTGGCCATGGAAAAGACTGGTGACCTCATCAAGATGATCTCCACTTTTTCCCAACAGGAGCTGGGTTGGTTCTAACAACCCCATGATCCCAAAAGGGATTCAGCGGGTTATGAGGATAGATGGATGGAAGGATTAATGTGTCAATGTTTGTCAACCAACAGGATGTTTTCTGGACAGATTTGAACTGCTGGTTTGGCAATGATGCTCCTCTGCACAAAACTACAAAAATATTTGTGTGCAAAAGTTCTGTATGATTCAGAGACTGTTTATACAACTGTCAGCATCACCAGCAACACAATTTGCAATTGTGCACAATTCATGTGCAGATAGTACCTTCAAAGTATAATAATTGTGAGTTTAGCATTAGTGCATATAAATACAATAAACAGAAAATTTGGAAAACAATTGTATAGTTTTTTTCTGTTTTTTTTAATTTTTGCTAGCTTAATTAGTTTTTAAATTTTGGATACTTACACATGCAACTTTAAAATTCTCAGCTTAGTGGCTAAGTGGAGGAATGTCCATCCTGAGACTAGAAGGACTTGGGTTCAAATCCTACGCTAGGTCTTTGGGGGCTGGACCCCCAAATAGTTCCCAAGCGTGGCTGTCTCTGCAGCTCACCGCTCCCCCAGAGGACAGGTAAAATGTGGAGATAAAGTTTTATACACATAGGTGTGTGACAGCTAATAGGACTTTAACATCAACTTATTAACTATGAATTTTAATAAAGTATATTTTAAAATATATAAGTATTTTGAATATCTGTTTCTAAGCAGAGAAAGAAAGAAAGCACGTTTTCTTAAAAAACACCAGCACATTTCAATCGTTTACCTGCTTTCTTGTGCGGGTTTTGCCTGTCCTCAGCTTGATATATCTTGCAATTAGTTCATTGCGACCTGAAACAAAACAGACATAGAATATCAGAATAGTTAGAACATGGCACTGCCACTGCTTGCCTTTTTTTTTTTGCGTAATGAAGAAATGAACAGGAAAACAGAACTGAAATCCCACCAAAAATGCCTTTACATTAAAAAAGAAAAAGTTTAATGATAAGATGAAACAGCAAATGACGTAATAAGCTTTAAGAGAAAAAATGCTTTTAGACAATATGATGCTAAAAGCATCAATAGCAACAACAACAACAGTAGGGGTTTAATAAATCTCCATTTGTGCATTTAAAGTTGAGATAATTATCCCTTTTTGAACACTTTTGGTTTTAAAACCACACTTCACACAATATGACAAAGAAGGTCCTTACAGAATTGGCAATTTAATTGAGGAAAAATCTCAAAAAATGTAAAACTCAAAAAGTTCCATATGCAAATGTGCACATTATAAAGAATTATTACACAAAGATTTTAACAGTTTAAGTATTTCCTCCTTGACCTTTGATGATTATAGCTTACAGGTAAAAAATAATTAAAACTAAATGTAATGTTAGACTAAAGTAAAGATTAAAAGGTTTTCTGAGCCTTTACATGGTGTTTCAGTCTAGGTCAGTTGGCTGTATGATCATAGGGAAGACTGCTGAAATATTGTATGCACAATTTACTGCTTAATGTGTCTTGATTCATGCTAGCCAACTTGCTAATCAAGTACTGTGAGGTAAGATTTGTCATTTATCTATGTGACGTCTTGAAGTTGAGTCATGGCATCAGGACTTTCTTGAAACGTTTCACTACTCATCCAAGTGGTTTCATCCAACTGGTGAAGACTGAGTAAGTCTGACTGATGAGTGGCGAAATGTTTCAAGAAAAAAAAGTTTTAAGTTTAATGCCATGACTCAACTTCAAAACAATCAAGTTCTGGTTAGTCATAGAGGGCTGCATCCAAGAATAATAACAGAAAATGTAGTGAAGGAAAAAGTGTGGTAAGAAAAAGTACATCAGCAACAGGGATAAATGAAGCCTTAAGAAGATTGACAAGTGAAATTTACTTTGGAATTTGGAGGAGCATCGCATGGAGTTGACTGATGCTGGAGTCTGTTTATGAAGGGGCACCACACACTGTCGAATACTAGACATGGACCACAAATGTTGGATTACTTGTGTCAACTCACCCCTAAGGCTGAGATAGAGTGTCTTACACAGGCTAAATGAAAAAGAACTAGACTGTTGCTCAATGGTCTATAGTTCCCTTTTCAGATGAAAGTCAATTTTGTATTTTATGTGGAAATCAAAGTCCCAGAGTCTGGAGAAACAGTGGAGATGTACAAAATCTATGTTGCTTGAAGTGCAGTATTTCAAACAGTCAGTTATGATTTGAGATGCAATGTCATCTGCTGCTGTTGGTCCAGTGTGTTTTCTGAAGTCTACATCTACCAGAACATTCTAGAGAACGTCATACCACTCTTTGCTGACAAGCTGTATGGAGATGGTGATTTTACTTTCCAGCAGGAGAGGTCACCTTCTATACTTCCACAAACTGGTTCAGTGACCATGGTGTTGCTGTGCTTGATTGACCAGAAAACTCAACTGACATGAATCCCACTGAAAATCTGTAAAACTGTTGTCAAGAAGAAGATGAGACAAACCAGACACAATGCAGATATGAAAGCAACTTGGGCAGCCGTTACACCTTTGCATTAAACTGAGTGCCTCCATGCTACAGCACCTTGATACAGAAATTCATTTATTCAATTAGCATTTTTCACAAGCCTGACATTTGTGCTGAAAACATCCTTTTTTGATTGTTTCGTTGGGATATTTTGATTTTCTGATACACACATTTTTAGTTTTATTTTCTTTCAGCTAAAATCGACAGTTACAAGAAATAAAGGTTTGAAATATTCAAATCTATGCATATGGATTGTATTTAATACAAAAGTTTCACTTTTTTAACTGACAGAAAAAAATGTTAACTTTTTCACAAAATTAATATCTTTTAAAATGCGTTTGTGTAAAAATTATCAACTATTTTTCAAAATCAGCTTATAACAAAGTTATTTTATGGGTGTTCATTTCAAACAGAAGTGATGTTTTGTAATGTTACATGTTTTGGAAGGACAGTAAATTTTAAATATTTAAACCATAAATATCAAATGCCACATGGTGCAACATCTTAAAAGTTCTGGTTAGATTTTACAGGCTGTTTACATAAAAAAATGTAAGCAACATTTGTCATTTTAACTCGCAAAAAGAATACTTAATGTTCGAATTAACTGGATTATCAGCCGCCCGAGATCTTATTCATGGAAAAAACAATTGAAGTGTTCAATTCTCCTCCTGAACTGACATTTTTAGTAAGGAATTTAAAACAAGTTAAGACCTTAAGGGTTTCACTTCAAACTTTTCAATTACAGTCACACAAAAAATTGTTAGAAATGATTTATTTATTTATTAGGTTTATACTTGATGCAAAAACCCCAAATTCTCCTTTAGTTGTTTGATCTTGCGCTTGACTCCTGCTAACAGCATCCATTATGCCTAAAATGTATGTCAGAGCAAATAAAGTCAAAGGAACATTTTAAACTTTTAATTAACTTTTAATTAACTTTAAATTAATATTGCTATTGTTCCAAACTGAATACAGTTTGTAAAAGTGTGAAAGTTTCCTCAGTTGAACAGCAGGTGGTAGTCTTGCTATTTCTGGAACTTCACAAATGTCTTCTAACCTCCCTCAGAGGTTAGAAGGCAAATCCGTCTGGGAATATCACACAGCAGCTCATTCCTATGGGACATCAATGCATTACTCAGAAATTATCCTAAAAATTTTATCAGCTCATTTTTCATTCCCTGAGAGTCCCATCAAATGACCCTGAAGACTAATTTAAGAAAGAATGCTAAGGAAAAAAGAATCATGTTTTTGTGACATAACATCCACACACAAAAGGGAGTCGTCTATTTCAGGTATTTTGAAGCTGTCCTGATATGAAATTTGATAAGAACGATCTTTTTCAGTAGATTGCGAATCACTTTCAAGACATTCTTTGGTTCATAGAGAGTATATGTCACCATTACAAAGTCCTAAAGCAAAGGAAGCCCATCAAGTTTTTGCTCTTTTTTATACAGCGCCAAGTCACGCTTCCTGGGTTTATGTGGCTGAAAAAGGAGACCGTTTCATTATAAATAATCACACTGGACTTGCTGACAGAATTTACACTGACAAATCTGGTCAAGACTCTTAAACACACACAGTTCAGACACGTAGCAGGCTGCAAGCCGGCGAAGGTTTAACAGCTTTCCAAACACATAATGACAGGAGGCTTGAGTTTTTTTATGCACTCTGCTTGGCTTTCAAAAGGCCCTGGTTAGTGCAATTACCATAAAAGTACTGCAGGC
Organism: Adrianichthys oophorus; assembly: GCA_036245035.1. Classification (NCBI taxonomy): domain Eukaryota; kingdom Metazoa; phylum Chordata; class Actinopteri; order Beloniformes; family Adrianichthyidae; genus Adrianichthys; species Adrianichthys oophorus. The sequence goes on along the minus strand of BSAI01000073.1, from coordinate 18,092,128 downwards.
CATCTTCAGCAAGCTTGCTCTCCAACCAGTCACTTCGGCAATCGGCCAGCAGAGCAGAGCAGAGCTGAGCTGTCTGCCGATACTGAGGTAGCTCCTCCCCTTCTGCCCTGGGCCAAGGATGGACACACCCACTCCAGCGCCTCCGCATTCCTAGCATTCCTGTGAGCCTGTCACATCTGTGCTAGGCAGTCTTATTGGGCCTGCAAACACAGCCAGGGCTCGGGTGAGCACGCACATACTCACATGGGGCTTCCAGCTTTGGGAGTAACAGCGGTTATGGATGGGGTGAAGGCCACAAGGTTGGGCAGGGGGGGTCACCGATTATGGAGGAGGAAAAAAAAGTGTGTGTGTGTGTGTGCGTGGTGGTGGTGGTGGTGGGGGGCTTAACTGAGCCTCGACTCACAAAGCTGGGACGGTCTCTGCCAACAACTGCCACCTGGCTGTAAAGGGAGCCCTTTTCCCAAAACAGCACTGCGCTGTGCCCCAGCAGGCAACGGGCGACGGCACCTGCTGCCGAACATCCTAACAGAGGACAGCAGAGGAAGAACAATGCAGTTCAACCAGTTCATCCCCCACACACACACAACTGTCACGATCAATCTCCTCACTGGGGGAGCAGAAAGGGGGATCCACTGGACTGCCACAATTAGCCACTGCCACTTTAGCAAAGGACAACATCCTTTTACTGACGTTGATCAAAAATTAATATTGAGTAAAAAAAATGGAAAAAGTCTTTGAACAGTTAGGGCGGATTAAAAAGTACTCTGGGAAAACTAGAGTGAAACCCACTTTAATCCACTGTTTTAAAACAACGTGCCTCTGGGCTAACTTTCCTCTGTAACTTTAAAAGTGGTTAAGCGACAACCAAAAATCGACTTCATTTTTCTTTGGAATGATGATGTCTATGAATGTGTTCCTAGATTACATTTGACTCAACTCGTCTCGTTAGTATAGTAACTATAAGTTTGGTATTTGTTTATATGATTCACAATTTTGGTTCTCATGATGGAGGGAATATATAAAAAAAATTTAAGCCTAAAATTGTATGTCTGAGTATTTTTTTAGGTGTGACGTAGAAGCTACTGCAGCAACACTTTCGCACCTCAGAAGTGACTTGCTAATGAACTACAGATGCTCTGCAGAAATTATGTCTGTGAAAACAATACAAGATTTTGGCTAAAAACTGCATAATCATACTGTAATTAAAAAGATAGCTGGGAACACTTTTACAACATATCAAAAGATGATTGAAGTGGGAATTTAACTTGGATTGGTATGGGGTTCCTGAAGTTGTACCTTCAGATTTTTTTTCTGTACCATCATGAAATAAGTACCCATAGAAAGTTTTCATAATTTGTTAGAAATTAGTATGTCTGTAGATGTTTATTGGAGAACTTAAAAAAACAATAAAGAGCATTTCTTTAGAGTTAGAAAAAATAATAGCTGCAAATCTATCAAAAATATAGTCAGAGAAGCTGAAAAGCTGAAAAAAGCTTGTAAGACAGCATGTTCCAGATCTCTGCTGCTGAATGAAATTCAATTCAATTCAATTCAATTCAATTCAATTCTTTTCCATTAACTTAATAATAATAATGGATTAGATTTATCTGCGCTTTTCCAGAAGCTCAAAGCCCTTACAATGTATATCCATTATTCATTCACACTTGGTGATGGTAAGCTACTGATGTAGTCACAGCTGCCCTGGGGCAGACTGACAGAGGCGTGGCTGCCAATACGTGCCAAACAGCCCCTCCGACCTTCACCGGTACATTCATTTGCATTCAGACACCAGTGGAGCCACACACTGGAGGCAAGGAGGGTTGGTTGCCTTGTCCAAGGACACAACGACAGTTGCCTGGAGGGAGCGGGGATCAAATCGGCAATCCTTCGATCATTGGCCGACCTGCTCAACTACCTGAGGTACTGCCTCCCAGGATTTATAACCCAAAATCACAACCATTGTCGTTACCCCCCCAGGCACACTGCCTCCTGCTATAAGCATTATAAATATTTTTTAAACAACTATGTTTATAAACATCATAAACATTTATGTTTATAAGAAGCGTAAACATAAAAAAGAGATTTCTAAACTAACTTTCGTTACAAGTATCCGAACAGGTCAGGATTGTTCAAAATTGCACTTCTGTAGGTTTTTAATGCATTAATTACAATTATTGGTGGCATCAACCAGGAATCCTCTGATGACATCACTTCCTGGGTAAAGTGTCCATGTACTTGCAGATTATTCCCAGCATGACCTCGTCGGCACTGGCTCCAATGGACAATAACCGAAATGCAGTTGCACATTTTGCCAGTAACTATAATTGCTTCCTGGTTGGGCTTTCTATAAACCCAGCTCGACCGGTTACACAGACTGTTATTTTTTGTTATTTTCTTTTAGAGAGATAATAAATAAGTTATTTCCTTGAACAAAGAAGATAAGAAGCTTTATGGCAGTGGAGAATGAAATGATCCTCTCACAATTACACACACAGCTGGAACTCATGACAGGTGCAAAGACGCACATGTTGGAGGTTTAACTGCTAGGCATAGCCTCGAACATCCTGTGAAATCAAACTATGTGCTTTCCATCTTTTTATGGCATTTGAACCCCTCATGACTCCCTTGTTGATTGCTCAACACTTGTTTGGATCGCTTCAGGCTGCCATTCTTAACCTCTTCCTTACACACCCATCTTTTTTTCTTTCATTTTTATTTTTTTTTTCATTTTTAACATCATGACCACTGGAAAATTCCACTTCCACACAGAGACAGTAAGCAAAAAAGTTAATATCTCTTCATTTTCCTTAACTACTGCCCTTCCCTCCCCATCTCAAGTATTCTCCTCCCTCCTCTCTTGGCATAACTTTGAGGTAATCCTGAATTGCTAACATGCTGCTCAGCCATGACTGAAAACATTCCTAACATCTCAGTGAGGGGGCTGACCGGGAATCACCAGGCCTGCTCAGTTGCTCAGTCATCACATGGACCGCTCAGCTCCCTCTTATGCACAATCAGGCTAACGTACTTGCACGCAAGCATGTTTCCCTCATAACTCCACTCATGCTCTCAACCTGGCAGTTGTAATGTGGTCCCCGAAGGTCAGAACAGACACAGGCCTCCCTCTAGCTCTTAAGTCGTCCTGCCTTTTCAGAACCGGCGCGCTTTAAAGTACTGACAGCTGCAGGGCAGAGAGAGAAAAAGCCACGCAGTGATGCTCCGACACACCTGTTGGAGCCAGGAGACGCAGGTGAACATGTCAGCACAGCCCCAAAGCGAAACAAGACAAGCAACATTTTTTCATCCGTTTCCTCTGAGCTCAGGTTGTAAAATGTTCCAAGTATGTACCTTCAGCGTGAACAAATGTCTCAACTATTCTTCAGATATAAACCCAAGTTTTTGAATCAAACAATCTGCAATAATAATCACTAAGCTGCAGAGACTTGAACAACAATCAGTGTCAAAACAAATATTTGATATAATTCTATATATACTTTTAGCATAAACTAATACCTGTTAAATTAAACTGATAACATTTGACATGAGAATCATGTGTGTAATCTGTTACTGGGACATTAACTAGATCTATACCATTTTTAATGGTCTGTGAATATTAATAGACTTAGAAGGATGTGACCTTTTAATCAAACATTTATATTTTTAAATGGGCTGGTATGTTAAGTATGTAACTCAGGGCAAAGTGGCTCCAGCAGCAAAAAACAGAGACAACTTAAACTGAAATTATAAATTTCAAATGTAATGCTTGTTTTTTATTGAAACCTATAAAACATTTTAAACAAGTATTGAATTAAGAAAACTATAAATAAATAAATAGCATAAATTAAAAAAAGGAAATATGTTTGCATATTTTATTAGTCTAAACAAATCCAGAGATGACAACATGCACCCGTGTCTTTCTTACATGTTTGTTTGGAAGTGTTGTGATGCTGGAAAATTCCTCTCCTACTAAGCGTCTCGACAACAGTTCTCATAGTCAACAAACATGCAGTGCAATTTGTTACCAGAGAAACAAGCAATAGTTTATAATATATAGTGTTAGGGTTATTGGCTGATTCTCCAGAGGGATGCTACATATATATATACACATATATACATATATATATATATATACATATATA
>BSAI01000073.1:18037893-18087589 GCA_036245035.1 Adrianichthys oophorus | reverse complement strand
TCCAAACAAACCTAGAATAAGGGTGTATTCAGACTGGAAAAGTGTGTTGGTCCAGACCGAGCCTGCTTAATTTGGTCCAGATCGAGTCCTGAACCTTGCGTTTGGCTTGTATTTAGAGTCCCGTCAACTGAACATTTCTGTTTTGAACCAAATCTTACAAACAAAAGCACAAGACTAAAGATCTCATCAGCAAAGAAACGAGAGAAAGAATGATGAAAATCCTCTGCTAAGCAATCCTTGTCGGGATAGTTCCCTTACTCAAATGTTATTTTTTGCTGACTAATTTTGGACGTCTGTATCAACGTCAGGTACTACACTTTTTACTGCTACTTTGGTACAGCGGAGGGATGCTGCAAGGCGGTTACTGAGGAGATAATTGCTAAGGCACGCTGATAAGTGTTTATGACATAGATTGTCAGGAAAACAGGGTGAGAAGCAATGTGCATCACCTTAGAAGATGTTTTAATGAGTCTACATTCATTTGACCACATTTCAATGAGTTGCTGAGTCTCATTGTTGCATCACGTTTGTTCGCAGCATTTCCAATTCTGTTTATATATGCTGCCCAGCAAGAGTGACCGTTCGGTCCAGTTGTTCTGCTCCGATCACGGAGCCTATTCAGACTGAGACCAAGACTAACTCAAAAAGATGGGTCCAAGAGTGGTTTCTGGTCTGCCTGGATGCATTCAGAATGAAAATTTGTTCCAGATTATCGGTGCAAACGAACTCTGATTCACTTTAGGTGAACTAAATGTGTCCAGTCTGAATACACCACAATATTTTTTCAATATGACTTCATAAATGTGAATAGTTTTTTTCATTTTTTACACATATAATAAAAGAAGACATAATTTCTCTGTATCATTCAGAGCATGATGTAAAGCTATCTAAGTGAGTTTAAATCCCACCACAGCCCAGACAGACTTGTGGCAGAGAAAACACACATGTATAATGCAGTACAGCAGCACATGGAAATTTGCTGAAGTTTCCCATCAGAGACAAAAAACTAAATAAAAAATCTTGGAAGGAAAAAAGTGGAATTCCCAAAGGGAGAAGAAACTTGTCTGCTTTTGGAGGCCACTGGGAGTCTGAGACTGCAAGGTAGACAGTATTACATGCAGTGGAATCGTTAGCATTCCCCTAAACTCACGTCAGGGCGGCTTTTGGAGGTCTGAAGTAATCACCTTGTGAGAGAACCTCTTCTGGGGCATGCCTTAGCTCTGACAGCTCAGCCTTAGATGACTTATTGTAAATTGAGAGGGTAAAAAAAAACAAACTCTAAAAGGGGTCCTGACAGTTTGTTGCTAAGGGGATGTGCAGTGTGCGTGTGCTTCCATTCTACTTAAAAAGAAAAACTGCAATGATGACGAAAAAAAAAAAAAACACCCAGCAAAGCAGTTCTTAAGATATATCTAGATTAATTTACACATTTTGTCAAACGTTTATATTAATATATAATGGCAATTATTTTTTGCCATTTCAGATATTTTCAAAATGTTCTATGGATCAATGTCTCACTCATAATGGGAAAAAAAATCAATAAATATGAATCTGAAAAATATCCCTCCTGTGAACCATAGTTATTGGCATAAAGTTTAGTTAATTGCAGCTGCCCATTTGACATTTTAGTGTTTAACCAATATCTGATTACTTTCATGACAGCTAAATATCTCATGTTTAAAAATTATATATTTTTTAATCTGTCCGAAAATGTAAAAAATACATAAGGTCTATATAAAATTAGGAAATAATCTTAAAAATCAATTTTACATAAGAAAATGTTATTGTGTCTCATTACCGTTCACCTTTGACAGTGATAAAATTACATAACTGTTTAAAACTTAGAAAAAAACATGTTTGTATCAGCAGCTGACTCTGGAGATTTTGTTTTGGTCCTGAATATCAAAATCTGTAAACAAACCAAACCCTAAATTGGGCAAATTATCTGATGCCAAACATTTTCATTAAAAACATTCATACCAACCTAAATATATACAAAATCTAATAATAGGTGTGGACGGGTGGGTTAATGGTTCCACTAAAGCCATAGTTAGTAAAACAACAACAATTAAAAAAATCCAAACTAGAGATGTGATAGCTGGTAATTAATGGAATAAACTGCTTACAAAAGAGCAACTGAGTTATGATGTAAAAGACCATTACCTTGTTAAAAACAGTTTTTTTTGCTGGCAGTGTCAAGAACAACACCAAAATAAAACCCACCATGCCCACTTTTATGGCAGTTCTACAAAACTCTTTTTCAACCTGAAATGGGAACTCTAATGAAGACAGCTCTGTGTCCACAGCAGGAACGGGAAAGTAAGATCAAAATAATGAAAGACAAATGCGTTCGACTCCCTACACCTGGATATCAGAAATCCTACCTAAGCAGATGCCAATATTCCCATCTGGATTTTTTCAGCACATGAAGCGCTCCACACCTGCAAATTAATGAACATACTGCAGGAAACAACACAACTGGACTAAAACCACATGGATCCTCAGAATCTCCTGTTGAAGAGCATTCCAACACGATGCTTTTGTTCCTGTGCTTTTGTTTCATGCTGCGCTAATGAGTGCTAATATAATCAGGTCATCCTTCTTCAAACGCAGCAATTCATCAACCACCAACTTCAACCAGACAGCCTCAGGTAGAGTTCTCCCAGCGATACCGGTGTGTTGAAAAACAAGACACCAATGGTCAAACAAATTCATAAAAAAGTAAGACCGAGGGCTTAAAAAAAAACAAAAAAAAAAAACAAAAACAGGCAATTCACACTGAAAGAAGCACGGTGAAGAAAAAGACAGGTGTAAATCGTGGAGTGTGCTGGTGTGACTGGAAGAACCTGCCCCTGGGTCACAGCACAACAAGTACAGACCTGTTAGGCAGAGCTATGTGTGGAAATGTGGCATAAGAATGAAAGAGAAAGAAACGTTTTGTTCTTATTTCTTTCGGGTACGGCACAGTCTGATGTCTTAACCCCCCCCCCCAAAAAGCAAAAAACAATTTAAAAAATGACAGCAATTTTCTGCACTTCTCTTGTGGTACTCATTTTCTTTTACTGTTGCTCTTTACTAATTGTAGCAGGTCCTCTGTGCACTCACCGTACATCTTTCCCTCATCAGACAGGATGATTTTCCTCCTACCACATGGAGGGTAGATGGCGAGGGCCTCCTGGAAGCTCTGCTCGATATCTGGGCTCCAAACCCCCTCTGCGTCCCCGTCCATGGCTTTGTCTTCGTTGTCCCCGTCCAGCCCATCTTCTGGGCTTCCGTTGGCACTCCACTCGTTGGAAGCAATGGTGGCGGCTCCTCCTGGGCCCAACCCTGAGGCCCAATGTCAAAGTATCTGGAGATCTATAGGAACAAAGTAGGGCCGTTTTTAATTTCTCTATAATGAAGGATAAAACCAGGATATGTTCACAACATGACAAAGAGGTTGCATCATAAAAACATTTATTTGGTGAAAATAGTCCTTTAAAAGAAAGACACCAGTTTTATGCTGAATCAGTGCTCACTATTTTAGTGGGGAGATAGCTGTTTGATTTTTTTTCTGACATTGGTCTGACATACAAAGAGCCCCATGATGACCAATGAGTTATTGTAATGAGAGAGCACCAATAGGCCTAAAAAAATTACTATTTTCTCAAGTCGCTGCACTGATAGTTCTCCAGCCTGATGGTTCTGCAAATGCTGAGGTCATTCATTCATTCATTCATTTTCCAATCCGCTTTATCCCTTTCGGGGTCACGGGGTTGCCGGAGCCTAACCCGGCTACTCATGGGCGAAGGCAGGGTACACCCCTGGACTGGTCGCCAGTCTGTCGCAGGGGTGCTGAGCTCATTTCATGTCAAAGACTAAAAGCCCTAATGTTACATCCACACCACCTTCGGCAATACACATTCAACCCACTTCCAATGAAAGTTTATATTAACAAATGCAAATGAACATTTTGGGCTTCCATTTCAAAGTTCTTGCGTTCAAACTTCACTAAGTAAGTTTCAATGACTGTTTTTGGGCTTTTCTTACAAAACTCACATCTACTGAATGCACTTAGCAAGTTAAACCAAGTCAAACTTTCAGCAATAAGGGACTTGGATTCAGTAGTGACGTGGATTGTGTCCCTTTTAATTTTTGGAAGTGCCAACTGTTTGAAAATTGATCATGGAGAAGAAATGAATAATTGCGGTTTGTGCCCAGCTGGAATTATACAGCACCAAGTCTTTTATAAATCATAATAAAAATGGGAAAGAACAGAAAGATTCGTCAGATATTCACTGCTTCGAAATTTTGCACCAAGCCTCTTCCAACTGTGAGTAGATATGCTAGTAAACAGTAACAATTGAGAAAGAAGAAGTCCCTCCCTGCCCATCCAGTGTGAACACCATAGGCTAAACGAGTGTTCAACAACCTACGTTTAGCGTGTGCAGCGAGATCTTGAATGCACATCGCATGCCTGGTGTGACTGTAGCATATCCTTGCTTAAGCTGCAAAAGTCTACAGACTAAGAGTATAATGACCTTTGATAACCAGCAGGCAAATAGATCAGCAGACAGGCAAACTTTACAAACTGCTTTTTTTTTTTTTTAATTTAAGACAACATTATTGACCCCTAACTAGGTAATAACATATTTATAATGGAAATGCCCTCAAACTGTTTTAGTTTTATTTACTAGTCATGTTGCTTCAAAGAAAAAGAGAAACACAAGGTCATTACTTTGACGTTGTATTTCTTGAGGTCTGTATATTTGCATGAATAAACAATGCAAATTGTGATTATTGACATTATTTTCCTGATTTGATTTCTCCAAAAGTACCCAAATGAATTCAAGATATTCCATAAAACAGAGTTTAAAGACCCCACTAATCAGTTCTGGCCTCAAAGAATTCTTGCGGTCTGGGAACTGCGTCCCAATGTGGTCGGCTTATGGCTGACTGCATGCAAAGATCTTAAGTATTTTTCAAGCTGCCTTTTCAGCACTGCATTGTTTTTGCAATGGGAGTGAATGAGAAAAATAATCCTGCCGGGATGTTGGTCTTTCTACTTCAGCGTTTATGAAAATGTGGTAAATTGATGCATCCAGAGAGCAAAGGGGAAAATTAGTCTTCTTTTGAGACAGTTGCTTCAAATAAAGTAAAATAAAATGACCATTTGGAAATTAAAGAACAGAGTTCAACAAGTTATGACATTTTGTTTATGAATCCTTTACATTTGTAAACCGATAACAGATAGAGAAGTGATGATTTCTAAGGTTTAACAAATAAAACAAAAACAAAAAAGTAATGATGGAAAACATAAATTGTGTAGTGTGTAAGCCCAGGCTGCCTCTTCATCTTATTTCTTTTTTTGTAATTACTGGCATTGCAACATTCACCAGTTTAAAGAAGAGATGTGAGATTAGTGGTGCTCATTCAGTTCCCATCATTAGTTTAAAGGAGTTACAGAAGATCAAAGACAAGCAGGCGGCTGTAACACCGGCCTGACATACAGCCAAACACGACACACAACGTGAAATTTATGGCAGCGGCTGAACCCAAACCACAGACTGATGAACATCCACGATCCGGGCTGCTAATTTTAGCAGAGAGGGTCCTGGTTATGGTGGTCCCTTTGCAACAGGGTCACAGTGTTAAAACTCAACACTGTAACTGAGCAGTCGTTGGCAGCTCAACTGATCCATCTCAGTCTTCATCACACGGCAAGACTGCTGGAGACCAGTCAAATCACGCACGACAACAGCTAGCCGTAGGTTTAATGCTGAACTTTTACAATGTAAAATCTGCATCGTCGTGACCAAGGATAAAGGTAAAATTGAGAGTTATATGATAACAAAATAAAACTGAATTTTGCTTCAATTTGTCTTTTAATTTGAAAGATAACTTATTATAAAGTTTTATACTACGAATATTAAAAGAAGAAATAGGTGTCAGTTAATTATTTTATTTAAGATAACTCCTGAACCTAAAAGTTTTAGATTTTCTTAGACTTAAAAAAGTAAAAATAAACAAATAAATAAACAGCTTAACGAGTAAAACAGATTTGAACAAAAATGAAATAATATTTGAAGGGAACAGAATAAAGCATTTAACTTTAATAACTTCCTGATATAATAATGAAGTAAAAATTATTGTTAAAGGAGATGTTAATTACACAATTTTTGGCAAACTAACCAACAAACAAACAACTGTACCAATGGATAAACTATAAAAGCACAAAATAACAACAGAGTAACTAGAGGCTAAAGGTGTTATAAGGGAAGCATAGGTGTTGACTTTATTTCCAACAAGAGGAGATAAAGCCCATAAAGCCTCCTCTGGATTGTGAGCTGTAAGGAGCAGCTATCAGAACCGAGTGCAGCAGCAGGAGATCTGACGACATCCACGGAGCTCTGACTACTTTCGCGTGAGGAGCTACAGAGGAGAGCCGCTGTAGTGTGAGAGGGCCCTGAATTCCAGACATGTCCTTATTAAGAAAGGGCTGCGAGCGCTCACTGTTTCTCCTCCTGCCTCCCCTTGTGTCAACTCGGCACCCTCCCTCCCCTTGACCCAGCGCTTAGAATGTCTCATCCCAAATAAGGGCAGGAGACCAGGGATGTGTGTTACAGGAGGAGGGGGTTGGTTGAAGAGCAGGTTGGGGGGGGGTTAAGAGGGGCGAGGGGCATTTGGTGGAGAGGGGGAGGGGGGAGTGTCCAATTTAGGAATCCACTTTGGAGTTTGGAAAACAGTGGTATTGTTCCAGCTGGAATGCAACATCAGCAGTGAAGCGCCTCATGACGGTCAGAGTTCAGAGGGCACCGTCACTGGAGTCAGTTTTCAGTGCATCCTCAAATAGAGCTGTGGAGTTTGGGTGCTAATGATGTGATCCTTTAAATTTGTATTTGTATTGAATATGTATTTATTCATGTTTTGGAGAGGGGTAAAATGTAAAAAGCTAGTTTGTTCAACAGAATGATGTTCCACAATCTGCACTTTAATGTCTGAGAAACTCAATTCAGCATTAAAAGACCCACACTAATGAAAACTGTGTTTTTGGCGTTTTTAACATGTTCTTGTGGTATTTTTCTAAAGATGGAGACATATATAAAGAAAATTCTTTAAAAAAAAAAACTTTAAAACTTTTAAAAATTGCATTTCTGAGTATTTATTTATTAAAATAATTTTAAAATCAGGAGCAGACAAAAAAATGCCCTTGGAAAAGATTGTAGATGTGACATAGAAACTACTATTGGCATACTATTGGCTATATGTACTACTTAATTTTCCTCACCCGAGCTGGCATCTGCCTCAAAACTGTACAGCTGGAAAGCTCCAATATTGCTTGCCATTTTTTGTTGCACCGTTAATGTTTGGTTGGTGTTGTGAAGGGCTGTAAGCTAGCAGAAGAGTGTATAAACAGATGGATGACAGGAAATAAAAACAGGCTCACTTGGCGCCAACAGTACCACCCACAAATCAGATGAATTTCTAATGAACTACTGACACTCTGAAGACTATCCTAGAAAATGAGACTGTTTTTTTCATTTGGCTAAAAACGGCATAACCATAGTTAAAAGACCAGTGAGAAGAGTCTGTCTTTAAGAGCACCATTGTTATAAATAAAGCTTTAATTACTTCCGTAATAATGATAATAATAATAAAAAAATAATAAATATTTGACTCTTGAACTTATGCCACTAATGCTGAGAAAAAAAACATTAGCTGTAAGGCTACTCTTTCAAAGTAATTAAAGCCAGTCTAAAAAGCTGGACGATAAACAAAAGATTAACAGAAAACAATAGCATATGTGATACATTTAAGGCAATTTCATTTTTCTCCACAGCTCCACAAGCAAATGATGAATACAATCAATATGGTCCAACTGTTTATCTTCAATTCAGGAGGTTTCTTGGGGGTTTTCTGAGTATTCTGGCTGAACAACACACAGTTCTCACATTTGACAAAAAAAAAAAAAAAAAAAAAATCAATGACATACCCACCTCCCACTTTCTGGGAGTGAAGCCATGTTCCTCAGAGACTAACATGCTACAGGATTCCAATGTGCAGAAGGAATGTAAATAATGCTGAAAAGTTATGCGTGCTGCACATTCAATGAAACAGCACCATTCATGGTCCAGAATTCTTTTTTTTTTATTTTCCCAGATCTAAACAGAGCGAACACGCTGCTCTGTGTGTTCAGGAACGGCTTTATCTCTGCTCTGGCTCCACGTCCAGGCTGACCAGATGGTTACCTTCTTCTTCACAGAGAGACTTCATACACCGACAGATTTTAGTGCCTCTTTTTCACTCTGTGGCCTACATCTAAAACGACCCAGGGGGATTTTAGAACAACACAGCACGAAGGGAAAAAACACATGATAATTCACGATAACAAAGAATTAATAATGAAGCCCAGAAGGGGCAGAGCTGGCAAATGTTTGGAAGCTTTCCTGCTATTCCTAAATGTTATCTTCCACTCAACATGAAGTCATTCTGGTTCTCTCAAATGGACCTTCCAGATGGTTTTCTACTTATGCATGAGAACTGAAGAGATCACAGTCCACACTGGGAAAAGTGTTGAACCAGCAGAGCATTTAGACAAAACAGGATGGATCATAAAAGTACATTTTACCAGAGACTAAACATCCCACCATGAGAGCCATGAGAGCCCACTCTGCCAAGACAGCAGTACTAGTACCACCGGAGCTCAGAGTAGGTTACTTTCTAAGCTTGTAGTTTAAACGTATGCTGCAAAACAAAGAAACTGACTGGGACAATAAAAACACAGCTGCTGTTACATGCAAACGCTTGTAGCTTTTATTGTGTTTTTTTTTTTTTTTTTACAAATGCAAGAAACAAATACTGGTAAGTGCCTTTTCTATAACAGACAGAATGTAGTATGTGGTCACATAAATAGGCAGGCCTTACCCTTTCCTCTCTACACTTTTCTCTGCCACAACTGCATAAAAAAAGCTAATCACAGATTTTCCAAAGTTCACAGTTTTTGGAACTTGCAGGCAACAAATAAGAATCTTTTGTCCATGCAAACCCATGCTGGTCTCACAAAACAGACGTACAACAAGAAGTCATAAAACATAGACAGAAGTGGTCCTTTCTAGTTATTGTTTCTATAACTACTTTACACATTCAGTTTACAAGTTAGTATTAAAATAGAAACTCAAACATAATGTACCTGCAGCAATTACTGAGTTCAAAACCACATTGGTTGCAAAAGCCCTTTCAAAATATGCTAACAATTTACTGACAAAACAATACTTTATCATCTCATCTTAATCAGTCTTGAATGGGGTTGTAATCAATACAATTTAAACAAAGCTTTTCTTTTTTTTCCTGAGAAGACATGATCACTGTTAGCTCTAAGACAGAGAAATTTGCTGTCAGGCAAATGACCACAAGATGCTCAAGTTCTGCGGCTGCAACCAGATTTCCTTCAAATCAGCCTCCTTCAGTGCTGATCCATCATGTATGTTTTCACATTTCTTCATCATTGCCCACCGACTAACTGAATCCAACTCCATCTGTTTCCCAACCACAACGCTTCACATATGTGCCCATCTTTAGAAATGTTTTACAGCTTTAGAGATTTTGGACACTTCTGGCAAAGAACAGACTTTGAGTTCATATGCAAAATCAAATCTTAGCCCAAAGCTCACATGAGCGTTGAACATCTTGTTAGGTTTGAGGGGCTCTCACAGACTTAGTGCTTTTGGTCACAGTGAGACCCCCCCTTCCTCCTTATACAGCCACACAAACACACATTTGACGGGGGAAACAACAGGTCCTGGCGGCAGAAGGAGCAGCTGCTCTCTGAGGTCAGATTACAGATAAAGAAAACATTTTAGGTTCCAGGCCAAGCAAGGCTGCTCTCCAACTAGAGCCTTATTCCCCCTGACACTCAGGCTGAACACTTTGGCACCAACAATAAAAGATCACATTTAAGGGCAGCGCTGAAGTGGATTCTGGGGAGAAATCTAGGGGATGATGAGTGTGCCGTCACTCTTCGCCTCCCTGCTGACACCGCTGCCTGCGTGGGACATCTGAAATCACAACCCCCATCTCCACAAAGTAAAGAATCAGTCACCACTCTCTCCTCTCTCTCTCTCCAGTGTCTGTGTTTGGCCCTAATAAATTCTCCCCAGCTCCTCCAATAACTTCCTCCTACTTCCTATCTGGCACAGCGCTCAGGAAACAATCAGAGCTGAGAGTGAGAGGAGGGATGGACAGCCAGCAGCTCACACGGCAAGAGGCAGAGGGAGAACTTCAGACAAACACATGAACACACATGCACATATGCAGCCTCTTGTCACGTCAAACATTTGCAGTTTGATACCAGCTGCATGCCTAAGGAAAACTGTTACTGTCGTGTGGAGGAATGCCCACAGTTTCTGTATGGAAATGATGAGACGGACAAGAATTTTCAATAATGGACAGAAACTTACAATTCTTTCCACTAAAGCATCTCATCTCACACTCTTTAAGTGTCTTTGTGATCAGAAGAAGGCACTTCATTTAGACTCAGGAGAAAACAAGAATCCCTCATGAAGCCAGCGCAAGAACAGTCAACTTACTTCACTCGTTTATTGCTTCAGTTTAAACAAAAAAAAGTTGCGGATCATCTGGCTTGTGTTGTAGAAAAAGTAGCTCCAGTCAAGCTTAAAAAGGAGAAACTGACACAAAGTGAAACAGTGCGAGCCAGCCTGAATCAGCATTCTAATCGGAAAATTTCCAAGGAACGTGGTGGAGAAGCCAATCTGGCCTGGATTGGTCATTTTGCGGTGAGGCGAGCAGTTTGCAGCTGCAGTCTGTTTAACCTTTAAGACATGTAGTACAATTAACCAGCCAGCACATCATTTAACTCCCCAAAAAAATGCAGCTAGAAGTTAAAAGCAGCCACAACTTTGATCGGAGTCATTTTAAAAGACGAGGACAACGCTTTAAGCCAGACAGCAGAAGCTGAGAGAAATTTCACTTTTTGAAAATTTGATAAAAGTATCAGTACCTCTGCACACCAGAAGGAGGGCATGCCCTAATGTGACATACCCCCCAGCACAGGGATTAAAGAAGTTTCACATGAGTGCCCTTGGGTCACTGGAGCTATAGTGCAACACAAACCACACACACACACACACACAAATATGAAACGCAAAGCAGAGCCACAGTGGGAGAGAGCCCTTGTTATCTGAAATGGGTTGTGGAGGAACCACAGACACCCAGAGCGCACAACGTTTCTGCCAGAGTTCCTCCTCTTTTCACTACATTTATACAGAACGTCACTCCTTAGGGTTGGTTGCCGGAGAAAGAACAGCAAAAACATTTAACAATTTGTGGACAACTGACACAAAGAGCACACTGTTCGAGGCCACTCCCCGCCTCCTCCCCTGAGTGGTCCGAACAAGAGGCCAGAAAGCTTATCTGTTAAAACCTGATGGTTTGGAGGATATGTAAACATGTGCGGGGCACCAATGTGAACACAATGTTGATACATTGTGTTAGTGGGAACTTTAAGACAGCAGTAGCCAGTAGATGATTAAACCCATATCTGGCTACTTTTAGCTGGAATTTGGCACTTTCCCTGTCCGTTTTGGATACCTAACAAACAGCTCAAGACACATCATGTTGTTCATAAACAGCCACCGCCCGTTAGCGTCAAACTGCATATTGTATTCCAGATTGCCATTAATGCCCTTCTGCTGAGAGCTGCAGGCTTTTCTCTGAGGCCCTCTGTGTTCGCACCATACAGACATAAGTGGTATTTGTTCAGATCTGGCGTGACACAGGGGTAAGTGTTCACCATTTGGACGAGCACTTCTGGGGATTGTGCTAAAAATCAGCCAATGTCAGCACAAATGGGCAAAGGCTCATTAGCTGGCCCTCTGTGGGTTTAGCACGAACAAGTGAAGCCGCCGCTGACAAAACAGTCAACAGACCTGCGTCCAAAGTAAACGTGAAGCGGCGCAAACAGACGATGCATTTCACCGTGGTAATTAGATAAACATTGCAACTCATTTGCAGCACTCGCTCTGACTTCACAGTTTTCACATTATTTAAAGAAATGTTCATCTGAAATTTCTGTCTCTGCCTAATGAGAGAGGACACGCTCATTAACCGGCTCTGATAAATAGCCCTAAGGAACACAGCTGGGGCTTTAAATGACACAAATGCAGCTCTGACAGGAAAACAACCCCATGTAATCCATCACATGGATGAGTCTGTAAACTTGTGATTCTTGACTTTTGCACACAACAGCTACTTTTTCTATTGCTGAGAAACTTTTAGGTGCATGCAAGAAAGAAAAGGGATGGCATTGTGCAGCGAGAGTCCTGATGTATTCCTGCTGCTTGAAAACAAAGAAACTGAATCTGTCAGAGCAGCAGAATGCTTAATCCTTTCCAGATTTACCCATCAGCATCAAATCTATTATTAGGCATCTTTGAGAGTCTCATTTACTAAGCGCACATTGTTTAGTTGTTCTAGAAGATAGTTTCATTTCAGAACATCATTTCCACATGTTAATCAGAAGTAGTCCATTTGGGGAGAGAAAATGGAAGATTGTTTACATTTTAGCACGTAAATAAAAAAAAAAACAAGACTCTTTAAAGTCTGTTCATTCTCTTTATCTGAGCTGGGTCAAAAGATTATGGTCAAAGCCCTGCTGCACTTCAAAGACCCCACCGAAAGTCCGTCTTAAGTAAATTTACAGCAACGCTGAGGAAAAACAGGCGCATCAAATGTTTGTGAGCCACTGAGCTCGGCTTCTGAGCAACCGTACCGAGAACATTCAGACGCCCTAAAGATCATATCATCCTTTTTTTTACGATAATGAAAGACAAATGAGGAGTTAACTAACCCGACAGACGACATTCTGCTGTTAACGTCAAACCTGTTAACAGTCAGTGATTCAACTGGGTAGCTCACAAAAAGTACACCGATTTGTGTTGTTTTGGTTACAGCTACAAAACTCAGATTTAAAATAAACAACAACAGCAAAAAAAAAAAAAAAACAATAATAGGTGGGCTTATGGGGAGTTCTGAGCCAACTAAGGAGGGCACACAAACTGAGAGCAGGTGCAGCCAGAGGTGACATGTGAGATTAAACAATTAGTCTGCTGTATTTTCATGCATCTCAAATCCTCACCTATGAATTAGGCGCTTAGAAAGACTTTGCAGAGTATCATCACATGCCACAGATGTTTACTGTCACACTCACACACACACACACACACACACACACACACATACACACATAAACATAAATCAGATAATTAATTAAACTTAATTCACAAACAATCTGGACATGTACTATTTCCCTTCCTAAGTTCCTGTAGGTGTTTTAATAGAAGTCACTGTTGCTTATTCTAGTTATCAGCTAATGAATTATTAGCTAAATTTAATTTTCTAAAAGATTAAAACCTATATATATATATATATATATATATATATATATATGTGTGTGTGTGTGTGTGTGTGTGTGTGTATAAACATATAAATATATAAAATAAACTGTAAAACAGCAATAGATAAAATAACACTTGAGCCTTGTATTATGCATGAAAGTTTTTTTTCCAGATTTTATCGTTATTATTGTTATTTTAATCAGTTTAAACATTTTTGATACGTTTTATTTTTAAAATAATAATCAATTTTATTATACAAAGCTGTGTTTTTGCTCATAAAGTGCTACCATTGGACGGCTTTCAGCCCAGAACCGTGGCTTACCTCCGGGATGCAGAGGTCCAAACCCAGCCTCACGTTAGCTCCCCTGCCCGGTCGTCCTGAAGCCTCCTATCTGCCAGTTGGAGAAGGTGTCGTCGAGATCTGGGGGCTCCGGGTCCAGGTAAGAACTGCGCGGGACGGAAAACAAACATGTTGACCCCAAAATGACAGAAGAGTTTAAGCTAGCTCCGCGCGGCAGAAAGAGCAGACCATCGCTCCGTGGAGCTGTGATTGACCAGAGCCTGTCAAAAATACACACAAAAAATATCCCGACAGTCTGGGAAAGTCAACACATTTGTGTATGAATCTCCACAAATCTACTTCCCTCCCAACGCAGGCAGCTCCGCGGAAAAATGTGAAAAATGACAAAGATCTGAAAACTTCAACGAGTCAAGCGGCATGGTGGGAAAAAAAAAAAAAAAAAAAACCGTCTCTCCAGTCTGGACTGTGGATAGAAAGAGGAAATATTTGAGGAGAACTTACCTTTTTTATTCTAGCTGTCACCTTTTTTTTAATAACCCAGAGAGGAGTGCTCAGTTTAGCAACTTTGTTAAAATTTGGCGCGTTGTTGTTTTCCGTAATATTTCTCAAAGGTTTGACAGTATAAGTGGAATGTGAAGTATGACTTTGGTATGAAATCAACCCACTACACTGGAAAACGAAGGGGGAGGGGAAAAAAACTTTTTAAGGAGGAGCCATCGGTGCGCGTCAATCAACAAGCTCGCTGGGCAGTAACTGCAGTGCAGGCTCCGCCCACAAAATCTTTGCGTTCTGATTGGAGCTCCAAAGCTCAAAAACTTGCCCGACAGCGTGCACACGGACAAATAAATCCCTGGCAAAGTATGACATTTATGATCAGCGATTTTCAGACTGAGACACTTGGAAGCTTGGAACTCATATATTTTCTTTTCAAAAACATACGGAAAAAGAAGAAGAAATAAAAACACAAAAGAAAATATGCATTTTTTTTTTTAAATAAATGAACACCAAAAAATGTTTGCCACATTTAGGGTTAAAATAATATAGAGAACACATCACTCTGGTTATTTATTTAATTATTCCTTTTTAATAGTATTGTTGTTAAATTCAATTTTTTATCAACACCAAATAAACTAAACTTTTGCCTACAACATCATTATAGCCTTATATTTACATTTTTATTCTTTTGTTAAACATTTGTTTACCCTTCCAAAAGCTCAAACAGAAACTAAACTAGGCATCTTCCTTTTACTCCGTTGTTATCAGATTGTATACTGTAACTGCTGCAAGGTGAATATTAAATAAGATTTATAGCAATCTAAATGCAAATTTAAATGAAAAAAAAAGGTGCCAGCTTTCTTGGTGGTTTGCTATTGTTACATTTATTTTTTATTTGGTGAAAATCAAGGATGTGGAGTAAAAAAGAAGATGGCAATATGTCAACAAATATTTTCAAGTTTGATTTAATGTCATTAAATGACCCAGCAGGCTACTTAAAAAAAAGGACACATTATTTTATATTCTTTGCCAAAGTGTAAAAAAATATGAACAAAAAATTATGGTATTTCAAATGTTACATATGTTTGATCAAAAAGATCATAACCTAATCATTAATGCCCCATTGTTTATCTAACTAATCTAACAAAACTAAGTGAAAGTCGTGTCAAGTTTGTCTAAAATGAATGTAAATTTCCATTTCCAAATGTATTTATTAGCTGAACACAACAATGCTCAATGCACTCAACACAAAAAATGAAAACTTTTCACAGCATTTACTCAAAAGACACATTAATATAGATTAACAAGAATTAAAAAATAGAAACATTGTTTTTATCGTTTCAGCCATCAAAAAATATGTCCTGCAACAGCTCCTTCTGTTGGTCAACAAAATGCTTGCAACTCTTTATATTGTGGGTGTATTAACCACTAACACACAAACACAAAGAGCAACAGTTACAAAACTTCAAGAATTTGGGGATCTAAAGAGGACCCTGAGGATGGCAGTTTGTTTATCTGCCAGTCACGTACCAAAAACAGGCAACTGGGGGAAGAAGAGCTCACCTTAAAGCATCCATTCAAGAGAAGCCGCCAACGCCAGGCTTCATTTAATCTGCGAGTTTGGACAACTGCCTGAGCAGGTTCGGGCAGAATACACACCTCTCACTCTCGAGGTCCTCAGTTCAAACAGGTTTTTCGTTTGCGAGTGAAGCTCCTCTCAACATGTCAGGCGGCCTCAGGAGAACGGCGTGGGTGTCTGTAAACTCGCAACTGGAATCTGTCTGATTACCTGCCAGAGGCCTACTCAGCTCAGCTCAGCTCAGCTCAGATGATACAGTCTTAAAACACCTTTCATAACTTTTATCATGGGTTACAAAAACTCACTGTCTCAATCTTCAACTGACAAAAGCAATCGTGGAATACAGATCGGCATCAAAGATATTTAATATACACGTAATATAGGCCCAGAAATGCAGCAAAGGCAATGCTCAGGAAAATACAAGAATGTACAAAATTTTGACCAAAATAACATAAATAGCAAAACAAACTGCAAACTCATACCAGACATTTATCTGAAATCAGTTCCGCCTTAAATTGAATCACCAAACAGCAATAGATAAATTAAAGATCCTCATCTTTTAAACGTTATTTATCTTCTATACAGCCTACTTTAAGACTACCTGACGCCATAAATCCACTCACAGTCTCTATTTTTAAACTGGTCCATTGTGTAAGACAGCAGTCACCGGAATCAATGTCAGGAAACCAGCAGATGGAAATAACAGTCAAGATCAGTTTTTGTGTTTCCCAGTAGCATGTGACACAATAAACTTGTGATCTAACAAAACTGGGTCCACATATAGTAATACACACTAAAATTGGTTGATGTTTCTATGCCTTTACACTGTCATTTATGAGCTGCACCACAATTTCATTCTCTGCTGTCCTTTTAAGTCGAGTGATTCAGATTTTTCCAGAATAACAAAATAAAAATACAGAAGTTTTATAGGCAATTTACTTTTTTTTTTTTTTTTTTTTACAATGTGGGGCCACACACCTGGAGGGGTGGCAAAGCATCAGCAATTTCGTTGACATTTAACAAAAGCCTAATTTCCTCATCCATGCATGTCAGAAAACAGATAGCCCAGTGAGACGTGGACTCTCCTACATGTCAGTACAGGTGTGTTCGGTATTTACAGATACATGGGAATCTCTGTATTTTATTCACAAGCGATTTTGCCGTCAAAACTGGACAGGGCGATGGCAAAGGCCTGCACAGCACACAGTGGGTAGTTGTAGTCCAGTGTGAAAATGTCATCAGCTATTCGGCCAAACTGCATCACAATGTAGTCCACTGGCAAAAAAAAAAAAAAGAAAAGAAAATTAAATTATGTTATAAACATTTAGAGACATAAATGTGCATAAAATGTCTTTAAGTTGCAAAATTTCAAAACTGCAAATGATTTTTAAGCATCTATTCAACATTTACTCTAAAAAAAATGTGTAACAACAAACAAGGGACGACTTTGACTGATTTTGCAACTCTTAATGGTTATTTTTTTCAACTCTGTAGTTTTTTTTTCCTTTGTGCAGGTCGTACAAATTCCAGCCTTAGGAAGCAGATATTAAGATACAGACAGCACACGAAATCATGCTGTTGCTTGTTTTCGCAGCTGATCCTTGGGCAAGAAGCACTCTTTTGGCTTCTGCTTGTTTCTCCAGCACCACATGCACAGTAACTTTAATATCGTTACATGTGCAAAAAAAAAATAAACTGCACGGTATAGTATTTGACCTCTTTAATCATACTTTTTCTCCTTCCTTGTCCTTGCAATTTTTTATTGGTTTGTTTGATACCAATTTACTCAACTGTCAATTAAATGTGCCTCTCTACCTCATTCTAGCACATTCACAACTGAATTGTTTTTAGGTACATAAAACTAAGGAATAAAACAACACCAAAATAGGGATATAATCTTAAATTACTCTGCTATGAACTTGTTTTTACTTAATATCCTTATTTATAAATCTGGCTTCTTCTCTGCTAAACCTCGTCTTTGTTTTAAGCTAAAATGTTCCATATTTTCTCTCCATCCTTCCATCATGTTAGCATGCATGCAGACATGCACCATAGGAAACACAGGCTGACAAGGAGCACTCACAGTCTTTGTTGTGAACTATCTGGAAGTTCTTGACGGAGGCCTGGGTGACCCTGCCGTTGAAGTTCAGCACATGAGACGCAGTTTCTTCGTTCCATACAGGTGTCTTGTTGTGAAGCTCAATCAGATTTTCCATCCTCCTATTCTGGTACCTTATCAACAGGCCGTCACATTCCTGGGGACAATTGCCAAGACACAAGTAAACATAAACAAAGGCAACATTTGCCCCTTAATTATTGTCCATTTGCAGTGTTTTAAATAAAGTTTTGTGCAAAGTTGTATTCACGCTGATTGTGTTTTGGTGAGTATGGCTTCTTGTTTTTCTGTTTTTTTTCAGGGAGTTGGGGGTGTATGCATTCCCAGTGGTAAAGGCCTAATCAATTCCACCCCGCTGAGGTATGAGCACAAACATGCATGCTTAACTTTAGCCCATCTTTTTTTTATTTTTAAGAAGGAAAATAAAATTTCTGCTGCAAAACTATTTCAAACTAAGCCAGTACGCCATTATAATTCTGGAATTTTTTTCAGTGTATTCTTTTGATTAAATCATTAAAAGCTCAATGACAAATGTTGGTTTAATTTTCACACGTCGTCTGTATAGTATTTATCCATTTTTACAATCTCATTCATGTGCCCACATATTTGTGAGGCCCTAAAAGCTTAGATTTAAATTGAGCTAACTTTATTATTATTTTCATGCAGAAGCCCCCTTGCTTCCCCCCTTTGCATAATATTTAGTGCTAATAACTGAAGCGTTAAAGGTACGATTAGGTGGAGTTTGGATTGTTGAATATCTTGAATTTTTTAGATTTGTCTTGACTTTCATTGGTACTCGTAATTAGAATTTCTCTGTGACAGTTTAGACTCTAGTCTCTATAGGTAAGAAATTATTGTACATGTTTTTTTTTTGCTTTGTAGGATTTTTTTTTTATAAAATCTGAGCTATTAAGTGTATGAATGAGAAAATCTACTTGTGACATTAACATAATTTGAGTAAATATGTTTCAGGAACTTTTCAAAATGTCTAAATGTTGCAAATGTATATGCATTATCAGTTTTCTGAAAGCGCTGCATCTTGTTTTACTCTAAAAGTTTCTGAAAAAAATCGTGCAGATGAGTGTTGTTTATCATTCTGCTATGTGTGATGCATATTACATTTCTCGGTCTGAGCGGAACTCTTTCATTGTCCTTGTTCATTCCTGGAATGATGACCGTCATCCGTCTCGGTCCTTTCATGCCTAGGACATTTGTTTCCTGAGGGCAGAGAAAATTCTCTTAAATTCTTGAACTATGGAGCCAGTAGAAGTTTAACTATAATTTTTTTTTTCTAAACTCACATAGATGATGCCTGCTAACTCCTGCCGTGCATTAGACATATCTGGAAGAGCTCTTTCTGGATTCAGAGCGTTGTCAAATACTGTGAACTTAGTTCCCATTAAATTTGACCTGGACACAAGAGGGAATGTTATGAATGTAAGAAGTCATGGCCCCATATTTCCTCCAGTTCTGCTTCATCTAAATGTGCCGTACCTCAACTTTCCGACAAAGTTCTCACCACCTCTTGACAAATCTGTAGCATCAATGGAGATAAGGTAATTTGAAGTTGTGCTCTTCTTTCTTTTCCTTCCAGCCAACAGGAACGTCTGCAGTGAAAAATAACACAGAAAAGAGATAATCCAAATTTCCCTCAAATATTGCTGCAGAATTAAAAAGTTTTTTTTAGTGCTAAGACCACAACACTTATGCATTTCAGGCCTCAGACATCATACAACCATACAAACGCTTAAAAATCAGGTATGTTAGAAGTGAAACTGGCCTTTTTGTCATTGTCTAGATGAAGATAGTATAGGGGGTACAGGCTCTTATCCACCCCTCTCTGGTCCCGCGTTACTCTGCACTTGACAGTTACACCCTGTGGAGCTGGATCCAACACAAAATCCTCCAGGTTGTCAAATTCGATCTCAGGTGAGGGAGATCTCTCCTAAAAAAGAATGAATTATGATTCTAACACTGATCAGAACATTTCCAGGACTTTAAGAGGCAAACACATTGACATCATACTTTCAGATACCTTCTTTTTCTTTCCTTTGCCTTTCTTTTTCTTAGACTTCTCTTCTTTCTCAGACTCGGACTCTTCACTTTCTTCTGCTTTTCCTGAAAACAATAATTTATAGGATGCTGTGAAGCACGTCGACAAATGGCTAGTTCAAAGGTCAAACTTACCTTTTTTCTTGGTCTTTTTGTCTTTGTCCTTGCTTTTGTCCTTGTCCCCGGATGTTTGGAACATGGATGTGGAAGCAGCCGAGGATTTTTTCTTTGATTTGGTCGACTTTGTCTCCTCTTCGCTCTCATCACTGTCTGGCTTGGCAGCTGCTCAATAAGCAGAAGAAAATGTTGAATTTTGTTCAATAATATTAATTCTTGCATAGTTTAAAATGACTAGGCAACATCTGCAACTATTATTACATAAACTAACACAGATTGTATTGATTGCATTTTTTGCATTGATTAAAAAAAAGAGTCAGTTTTCAAATATGTGATCACCTTTCTTTTTGCTCTTAGAGTCTTTGTCACCATTGATCATGAACATTGACGCTGGTTCTTTCTTCTTGTCTTTTTCTTTTGATTTGGACTTTTTTTCTTTTCCTTCTGAGTCTTTGTCCTCTGAGAAACAAAAAGGATAATTTCATAAAAATGACTTTGAAGGTGACAAAGCTAACAGTGGCGTGAACAATTACTAAAAAAATTTAATTCTTTCTTTCAAAGAACACAAGCTCAGTCCTTTGTAGAGGCAAAAGAAGACATTACAAACCCAATCTCGGATCAGCAGATCTAGAATATTAAAGCTAATTTCATATCATGAACTTGACTTTTTTGCACTAAAAAATGTAAGAAAAATTCAGATGGCCTATAATTGACCTTTGAATTTTTCTACTACAGTTCTAGAGCCTATTTTACAGTTGTTCAGGGTGGAGGAAAGACTAAAACAGAAATTACTCTGACACCACATGCCTAAAAAAGTATGTGCTTCTTTCAAATTTTTATGCCGAGGCACAAGCTGAAAAACCTGAAAGCACATAACTTGGATTGGAAAGAATTTCAAATTCCTTGCTCAAATTAGTGCCATAAGTGTCATGCCCCCAAACCTCGATTACACCCATGATTCTGTCAACATGTGCTCTTGAGACTTGTTTCGCAACGATGGATCTGTCTCAACATGCCTCACTGCTGAACTTTCTGAAAAATGACTTTTTAAAATCCTTTTGCGCTCAAGCCTGCTGTATTTTTTTAAGCAAAACTATAGCCAAACACCTTGAATTATTGGAATTTTATCATACAAAAAAAATGCTAATTGAAAAACTTGAACTTGAACTAATAAAAACACGTTGAGGAAAATTTCGGATGAGATATTTCACAACTATTTTTTTATTTATTTTACTGGTATTTCAATACTTGTCATAATAACAAATTAAATTTGATTGTTAGCTGCAGAAAATATGCATCTTGATATGCGTCAACTAAAAGAATGGGCGAGTAGATTAAAAATGTTCTAATGTAAAGTAAAAAAAAAAAAAGTGTGTTTTTCCATCTTCAGTCAACAAAAGTCAACAATTATTCAAGTGTTAAACAGCTATCAAACCAGTAAAATATTCTCTGGAATTCAACTATGACTGAACTTTAAAGATTTTGAAAATAAAAAAAAAAAAGAAGTTTGTTGTTTAAAAACCGACAACAACAATAACTCAAAAGCAAGTTATAACAAACTGAGAGAACATCCTGTCAGTTTTTCAGAGCAATCTTAACATCTAACACCCAACTCGGAGCACGACGATCAGCCACACAATCTTTATCTCCACCCACTGCTCCAAGTGGTGCCATGTTAATCTCAGGAGAGGAGAAACAAACCTCTTTTGTTCAAACTTATTTACCTTGTTGTTGTAAGGAAATGTTTGTCAGGATCTACAAATCTTTTTTAAAGGAAGTCCAGACAGTGATTTGTTGTTGGTGCTTTTTTAGATGTTCAATGTTATGAGTTTATTTTATTCTCTTTTCCAAAGGGGCACCTTAACAATCAGTACTGGGTGTTGGGACCTTCTATAAGAAGAGATAAAGATCAAGAAATTCAGGTCTATAATTTGTTTATTAAGGACTAACTCTGACTTTTATGATTAGCAGACCATAATTACTGGAAAATATAAAGTAAAATAGTTTGAAATATTTTAACTTCTTCATCCTTATATAAAATATTCTTGAATGTTTTTTTTCTGTTCAAGGTGAAATGAAAATAAGTGGAGTCCTAGATTTAATGTTATGTTGCAAATCAGCATGAAGGGGTTACAAAATATCTTTGACAATATGCAAGCCAAAAGTAATGTTTAAGAGGAAATGAAAAGAAATCATCCACCACTCATAATTGGACAAGTTTGATTATTTTAGCCAGAGATGATCCACAATTTCACCATAAAAGTTTATATCCTAAATTCACAAGACAAAAATACATTTCTAGATATGATCTTCTTAAACATGTCAGTATATGCACTGTGTCAGATCATTAAGCAAAAATTTGAAAACAAAAGATTATATCATTAGGCCAAAGGATGAAAATTCATTTTAACTTTACAAAAATATTTACCTCTTATAGGTTTGTTGGCCTTCCATGAAATCCCACTAATTCACTATTACACAACAAAAATAATCTAATTCTGTTAGCAGTATCTAATCTCATAAGTGTAGTATAAGACAACCTTTTAATGCTACAGGCAGGGATGTGGTGTGCAATTTATTACTGCAATTTACAATGATAGTAGTGGACACTATGTAGCCTGGGTTACATCAGTTTCACTGATAGTGTCTGGTTGTCTGTTCTTTAACAACTTCCACCAACCTGCTGTGAAATGAAATAGGTGTTCAAAGAAACTCGCTTTGCTAGTGAAGTCAGTAAAATAGTGGTAGCACAGATTTGCTCATTCATACCTTTAGATTTGGATTTTTTCTCTTTAGCTGAATTTGCAGATGGGGAACTGTCCTTTGCAGCTTTTTTCTTTGTTTTCTTTTTGGGGGTATCATCTTCTTCGTCGTCATCATCATCGTCTTCTGTGTCTGACCCTTGGAGTATTGAGAAGCATAGAGACACAATGAAATGAAAAACAAACATGGAAAAGCAAAGCCCTAAAAAGTGTCAGTTCCTTACCTTTCTTCTTTTTTGGAACACTTTTGGCTTTCTTCTTTGGTTCTTTTTCTTTTTCAGGATCTTCTTTGTCTTTTTCAGGTTTCTTTTTCTTTACTTTTTTCCCACCTACGATTTTTAAAGATGCAAAAGTGTGACAAAGATAGTAAAATAATTTGCAGTCAAATCAAATCCTCTCTCTTGTTGTTTTAAACTCACTTTGAGTGGTGGAGCTGTCCTCTTCAGGCAAATCCGGATTCTTTTTTGTCTTTGTTTTTTTGGGTTTCGCATCGCTGCCATTCGACTTGGCCTCAGTTGTGCCATTAGCTTCTTTTTTCTTTTTTGGCTTCTGGATTTTCTTTTTAAGACAGACAGAGCAAAGTTAGACTCAAAAGTGAGAGAAAACAGGAGAAAAAAAAACATCTGTTAGTAAAGCAAAATAGTGAAGATAACTTGCTGTGTGCATTTGATTGGAAAAGAAGCAGAGAGAATGTTTGAGAATGAGTCATAAAAGTTAATCACATCATAGTTTTAACACATTATTAATAAATAATCCCCCAGAAAAAATTGACATTTGATTGGTCTGTATTAAAAAAACAAAATAAGAAGCAAACTGTATGTTGTAATAGCACAGAGGTGATGTATGCAGTTCTTTACTTTCTTGCAGTAAAGAATCCACTGCTAGTTCTGATGTTGTAACACACAAATATACAAACAAAAAGATTTTTTAATACTTTTATGCAATTGTCTTTTTTAGTCTCCATCTGACGACTAAGTTCTTTGGAAAAAGCTTTATTATATCAAAGTGAATATGGGACAATGTCAGTCACACATTAATTTTTAACTTCAGTTGTTATGTAAAATACTAAATCTTGGTTTAGTTATCAAGAGTTGTTAACATAGTGGGAGTCAAGCAATTCTGTACAATTAAGTATTTAAAGTAATTTAGGGTTCATTTATTCAAACATCTTTTAGATGGTGGGGGTGAGGAGAAAATCTTTTAACCTAAAACTCCTTTTCTGACACACTTTTTTCATGTCAAATAGATTTAAAACTAAAACCATTTCTTGCACATGGTGACAGGAGAGTCACAGAGAAAGAGGTCAGTGTGATTGCAGCCAACGGAAACGGTGGATGTAATCCTATTAGATGCAGATCTTACATCCACGAAGTCAAGCGCTATTTGCGTCAACTGAATATCCAAATAAAAAATTGACTTCTAACAAAAATTGACAAATGTCAAATTGTGAGGGATACTTGTTTAAAGATTTAAGCATGCATAATGTACTATTCATTATTTATTGGTGTCCATAAAAACAAGAATAGGTACCTAGATTTGCTGTGACTTTGTTTTGAGTTCATTTCCAGACAAAAAAATAAATAAAAATGTGGGTTTAATCCACTCACATTTTACTATTAAATCTAGATATTGGATCAAGACTCTCATTTATCAAGGCAAAAGAGTAGAAAAAGAAAATATTAATTAATACTAACAAACTAACTTTTGGTGTTATCTATCTATTTGATTCATAGCAAACTAAAACTAAAAGTTTAAATGTAAACTACAGTCATAAATAATTGTTTTTTTCTGTCAGCAGAAGAGATTTCCTGTTTTGAAGTCATGCTCAGATTTTGGCATGGCTGAATATGCTGTCACATAGGTGATATTCCTCTCATGTGAATGGCCCTAACCCTAACACATACAATTTAAAAGACAACAACAAAAAAATAAACAAATTTAGGTCTAAACAATTTAAGAGTAAAAAATGAAATTGTGGAAAAGCAAACGCCACCCTTTAGGAGTGGCGTTTGGACATTTAGTTCATCATAGTTTTTAAAGGAAACTTGAAAAAAAAATGAAAACAGTTTTACCTTGTCTGTTGACATGGTGACTGTGCCAAACTGCTCTACCGTGAGTTTCTTTAAGTTGTTAAAAAAAACTAAATAAAAAGGCTTCTCAAGCGAGATAATGAAGAATGAGAAAGCCCTGTCCACTCTGCGCCTCAATCAGCAGAAAGTTGTTAATAGGATTTGTGTGTAAGGCCATCTGCTCTGCAGAAACACGTCAGTGGGAGTTACCGAGGCAGCTTTGCTGGGAAAAGACTTGTTTGTCATTCCTGTTCGATCTCAGACCAGTGGTCACAAGACAGTGGCCAACATATCCTTTTGTCATCTCCCGTTAGAACCACACATGTCCTCCAGCCTATCTGAACTCATTCTATACCAGTTAAGGAATAAAATTAGTCTATTTTGTAATGAAGAAGAAATAAGACAATTTTCAGCTGTACAAGTTTTGACTAATTTTTTTTTCGTTTATATAGATAAATCCAAGTTGCAAATCCAAGAACAAATAATATTCAATTTTAAAAGTGGGAAGAAAAGTTGCCTAATTAAAATAAACCTATTAACATTTTCTGTACTTACTCTTGTAGACCACTGGCATCATAAACACTGAACTAAAAAATGTTGAATTTTTCAGATAATCTTAGATGTAAAGTGGAAAGCTTTGACAAAAAAGAAAGCATACTTCTTAACTAATTCTCTCTCATTTAACACAATTTTACATACCCCTTGTACAAAAT
Organism: Adrianichthys oophorus; assembly: GCA_036245035.1. Lineage (NCBI taxonomy): Eukaryota > Metazoa > Chordata > Actinopteri > Beloniformes > Adrianichthyidae > Adrianichthys > Adrianichthys oophorus. Next base: position 18,061,994 of record BSAI01000073.1, on the reverse strand, counting down.
AACATAACTTACTTTAAAATGACAATGTCTACACTCTTGTTCAAGGATTATTTGTATATGATAATGTATCACCTATTTGCTGACTAAAACTGGATGCATAAAAATCCTAAAACTTTTCTGAAAGTATTACAAAAAATAAACTGATGCTCTGCTTTTTATCCCTTTTTATGTGATGTCTCCTGGCTAAAAATCAAATGTTATATATATAAATCCCCAAATCACATGATCAGTCTCACTTACTAGTCTAAAATAGCATAAAAGGGAAGAAATTAGAATTATTTTGAAAAGCGTATCACCTAAAAAGGACTTCATCACACCATTATTTTCTTACAACCCACATCATAGCTTTTAACTATCTTATAGTTTGAAATATATTGAGTAAATGTCAAATGTAATATTTGTAATGCAACAAAGTCTTAGCTAGCTGAGAAAAGCTGATCTTTACCCCTGAAAAAGAGCACAGATCGTGTAGTGCAAGATATATTTTCTTTCCAATTAGTGTAGCAGCTCATGGCTAACATTAATGTAAACAAAGACCAGTAAAGTCTTCATTGAAAAAAATGCAAATCTTTCTGGGTAAATACTCAATGACATATGGAGGATGTTGAACACACCGTTTAAGAATGGCTGCACGTAAACAATATCTCTATAATCTAGAAAAGGAAAAGATATAAAAACCCCACATATCTAAATGTCTGAAATGAATAAGATAAAGTGTGATGATTAATGAGTGCGCTTTTGGGGTTTCCTTACAGGGCGTTTCTTAATTTTATTTTAATTTTGTTTATAAGCAGCAGTAGTATTGCCTCCATTCACCCTGTGTGTGACCACATCTCTGTGAGAGGCCAGGGGTGTCACATGACCTGTAAGAGGCTTTTCAACTAAGTAACAAGAAACCCCCCCCCTCAACAAAAACACCACTGAGACGCTACGACCCTTCACCTGAAATTACTGAGAATCAGCTACTCGCCATCTGTGACTTGTTCTAATTTTTCTTTTGTCTATAATAAGTATAACTTGATTGAAACATACACAATTGAATGACATTACTTATTTAAGTGACAGTATTGACAGTATTTAAAAACCCACCCCAATCAAAATTGTGTTTTTGGTGTTTTTAACATGTTCTTGTAGCATTCTTCTTATGATGAAGGATGTATACAATAAAATTGAAATTAAATCGTATTTCTGAGTTGTTTTTTTTATTCAAATTGTGGTGAATCAGGAGCAAAAAGAAAAGCCTTTTGAAAAAGTGTTTAATCGTTACATAGAAACTACAATCAGCAGGCCACAAGCTCCCTTCTCCACTCCATTATGATGCATTCACTTGCAGACAAATAGATCCATGTACGTCTTTGTTTTCCTCGTCAAGCTGGCATCTGGCTCAACTGTGCGGCTGAATAGCTACAAAATTGCTCGCCATTTTTGTTGCACTGGTAATGCTAGCATGTGGTTGTGAGAGGCTGTATCTAGTCGGAGGGCGTGTAAACAAAGGAGTGATGGGAAATGAAAGGAGGCTTGATTTCTTATGAACTACTGCTGCTCTGCAGAAACTGTCATAGAAAACGACACCGTTTGTTGTTGTTGTTGTTTTTAGCTAAAAACAGCATAATTAAAATTAAAAGACCACTGGAAACACTTTTAAAATAGATCAAAAGATGATTGGAGTGGGACTTTAATATTACTGAAATCACATTACCTTTGTTTATAACAGAAATAGTTGGATTTAGACTGTAGGATACCACTCAAACATTCTATATGTTGGTTCAATTTGATTTATTCTACAGTTTTGCAGCATGGGTTTTCCTCAGAGTGCAATGACTTCCGGTGGCCAGCAGATGCTGCTGTACGCTAACAGACAGAAAGCAATGTCAGCTCACAGAGAATGTACCAGCAAGGCAGCAGGGGGCACACAAAAACTCTTCAGGATGTGGGTAATCCTTTGCAATTATAAAAATGTATGACTTGGCTTGGTTGAAAAAAATATTTTATCCCATTTAGATATTTGTTTTAAATGAGAAAAATGATTTAAAATCTTTGAGCTTCTGTGATTTGTTCCAATAGCTGTATTGATTGACAATGATAAGTAAGAAGTAAGAAAGAAAAAAATATTTATATTCTAGTGTACAAGGCTGGATTGGATCTGCATCAATGTTCTGTTCACACTTAGTAATCTGCTGACTGCTGGAAAAACTCCAGACTAATGGCTTTGTCGGCATTCCTGCAGATGCTTGTCAATAACATGGCACTTGGCAGGCCACCGAAGGAAGGCCAGTGACCTCGAAGGAGCAGCAATGAAGTTGCATGGGGTCTTAAAGGAACAGTTTCTTGAGACTGTTCCTTCCTCATCATGCGGTTTGGCTTCAGGCACTTTTCACGTCACTTGTATTTTATTGCAGAGATGGTAAACATTTTTAAAGCGATGATAAAAAAGGACAGGGTGGAGTTTAACAAAAGTTGCTGCAAAACTCAGCTTTGAACACAATTCTGGAATAAATAGAAATGCTTTTATCAAAAGGAAGATATGGGCCACTCACCGTTACTTTACAAACACCAAACCTGTAGGAGTATCAGTTTATATAAGAAAAAACAAACAAAAAAACCTCAAAGAATTCAATTTAAAAAGAAAGACTGACATAATTATTTTCTCTGAATTTACAACACATGCTAGTCCTGGTTGAGCCCCTGTGATCTCTGTGAGACTTCTTTTTTGAAACTTTGCCAACAGAGGCTGGCCTGAACTTCAGCAGCTGAAGGTTTAACAAGCCCCGTGTTTATGTACAGGAAGAGAAAGACACACTGTTTGATCTGCTTTGGGAGATTGGAGTGCTTCTTTTCTTTAAGGTGATTTTGGATTGATCTGAGGTTGATTCATGTTTGCCTTTTTTATGAATTAAAAACAAATAGGAGCAGATAATATCCGGAACGTAGACGGCGTGGGGAAAAAAAGGGTATGTGACGTCAAACTGAAAGCTGTCTTGGATAATGCCTGAAGGAAAGCATAGTTTTTTTACTTTTTTTTTTTTATCAAGAGATATGCTTCAAATAACCTAAAAGTCAGATTATCTGGGAAATGTCTGTTATGTTTTGAAACCTTACTTCAAAAATTCTTCTTTTTTTGGAGATCTATCGTTGCACTTAGTTTTTGCTTCACAGCTCTTTAACATAAAACAGTTATTTTAAGGCGTATTTTTGTAAACATCTCATACTTATTTTCCCAGTCAAAATGATAGTAAACGGTATTTCTTCTGAGCTACAATCAAATCAAAGTGTAGTGTGAGAAGCAGGAGATAAAAAAAGGCACGAATGGAAGCACAGGCAGGTGGAGAACAGCTAATGCTGTGCCCAAACTGTGAAACATGGTTGTGTTGCCAAACCCTGACAAAAGGATTAACTGCATGGTTCTGAAAGAAGCTTTTCAACTCCTTTGCTCTGAAATGCTTTGGAATCATAAGGCAATGCCTTGTTTGTCCAACTGTAGATAGATCAGTTGTTTCTTTGGCCGTGTTTCAAGACAGCATGTAAGTACTCATTTATGACTTTTCTCTCCTCTGAGCCACTAATATTTCTGTCTGTGTTGATAATCTGCAGCTCACGTGACGGCTCCTCATTGTAAGCTTACTTAGATCAAACGAATTCCGTGCATGTTCCATATTAGTTTTATTTATTTCTTTTCCCCGTTGCCCCGTCTCACTTTTGGCAGCGGGGCAAAAGTGGGCAGGGAGAGAGGAGGGCATGGCCCAAAAGCTGTGTCCCAGCCCCTGTCTGTGGGATTGCTTGCTGGTATAATACTCTGCCTTTCCCTTGACTTGCAGGTGAAAGAAAGGACATGGAAATGCAGTTGTATCCGAACACTTTTTGTCTGACCTCATCACTGTGGCCTTTTTTCTTTTGGGTGAACAAAAAGCTCAGGTATTTTGACATTTTAATTCTGATTTTTCTTTTTCTTTGACCTCAATATTCCTGTTTGCACTTAAGTTTCTCTTTATCCTTGTTTGCTGCACATTTACTGCCACTTTCTACACTGTACTTATACTTTTAGCCTCCATCATTGTAAGTATAGGAGATCAATAAAGCTTTTTTTTAGAAATTTTCTTATAGTTCTGTGAAGAGACTACAATCCAAGCTTTTATTTATTCTTTTTCTGAACCAGTAACTCTTGATGAGCTGTTAGTTTTAACACATTCCTTAATGCTGATCCACTACTGATCTTAAATAGTTAGTATTACTTAGTAATATTTGTCTTTATTCATTAAATTCAGAATATCCAGCTACTTCAGCTCTGAGACAATGAAAATAAATTTCAGGTCTAGAGAAACAGTAAAAAACACTTTTTCTGGACGTATTTGGTTTCTTTATTGCATATTCATAAACTATACAACCAGAGCAATGCAATGAGGTGGCCTAAGCCCTTGTTTTTCATGATAATTTTAGGAAATTGTGGTCCTGGTTATAAAATCACACATAATTTTGACAGATGCTTGTGAACCTCTCCAGATAATAGACCTGTTTAAAAACCAGATTAAGCCAAATTTCCCGCTAACAGAATTTAATTTAAATTCCAGTCTATGGTTTTGTTTGCATTTATTCGATTTTTTTATGTTTAAATTTGTTAAATTCTTTAAAAAAAATAGTTTTGTTTTTTTGGTGTCTATTGTCAGGCATGCATGTGCAGAGGAAAGGAGGAAACAAAGTGGGCGGGCTCCATGGTCATGGAAAAAGAAAATGAATTACTTTTCTCCTCCCCTTTTAGTTCTCCTTAGATGAACTTATTCTGCTGTTCGATGATATATTGTTTAGAAAGCCATATCCTTTTCCCATTGCGTTTCCTTGTTCCCCATAGTTGGAGGCCCTCCAGGATCAAAGGCGCTCTGTGTTCGCTGCTTTCATCGACTCACATTGCACTTAATCAGCTCTTCCTGTTAGCAAAACAGTTTCAGGGGCTATAAACAGCACTTTATCAAACTCTTTTGACTGCAACTGCTTTGCATAGATCGCCTCACAAAACCATTTAGAAAAGTTGTGACAAGTCTCCAGATGGTTAAAATAATCCACCACTGTTGGAGCAGACTTAGCATGAAAAACTGTGATGCATTTGACAGCCGTTTACTAAACAAACTTTCAAATGCCGCTTTGTGATCATCAGCAGTTTTACTGATTGATTCCTAGCAGCAAACTTAACAGGGAAGAAAAAAAAACTTCCAAAGTCTCATCGTAACAATTCTCTTGAAAATGTGTTAATTTAGGAATCTTCAAAACTACAGTGACAACTAAATGGAAAACGCATAACGAGAAGAAATGAAGCAGGCCTGAAACTAAATGAGAGCCACAAATCACAGGCTTTGACTTTAATCACAGTAACAAGACTTTATGCGATAAACACGCCTACATTCACTACTTTTAATTGCTGCAGCACATGAAAATATTTGGGAATAACGTGAGTTGCCAGCATAAGCCCTATCCTGATTTTAGTCTCTCTTTAAAGACGCACTCCAATAAAAATCGTGTTTTTTTTTTTTACATGTTCTTGGATCATTCTTTTATTGATTCAGGACATGTGTAAAAGAATTTAAGATTAAAACTGCGTTTCTGAGTTTTTCTGTATTCAATTCGTGTTGGCTCAGGAAGAGATAAGCTTGGGTTTGTGACGCAGCGACTGCCAAGGGGCGGGCCAAAGTCTCCCTGCTCCGCTACAAATTCTAAATCATCCACTTGCAGACAAATAGACCCGTTTACATCTTCATTTTCCTTGTCTAAGCTGCCATCTGGCTCAAAACTGTACAAGTAAAAAGCTCTGCTATTGATTTTTTGCTACGTTAAAATTAGCTTGGCGTTGTGAGGGGCTGTAAGATTGCAGGAGATAATGTAAACAAAAGGATGCTGGAATATCATTCTCGTTTTTTTTCCGTGCCAGCAGTCCCGCCCACAACTCAGAAGCAAATTTCTGATGAGCTCCTGCTGCTCTGCAGAACATGTGCCTTACAAAATGACTTGAGCTTTTTGGTTTTAGGTAAAAACGACATAATCATGATTAAAAGACCTTTGGAGACAATTGAGGACAATGAAAAAATATAGTTGGATTGGGACTTTAATCAATGCTTTATTTTTTGTGGGAACGGTTTACCTTATAGCAAAAATATCTGATAGAAAAAAACAAAAACCTGAATTTTTGTGTACAGTTCTGCACTTTATTCAGAGGAACAATGAGCACATGGCACAGCTCGAAGAACAGATACACTCATGCCAAGTGTCTTGCAAAAGAATACAACTAGTTCCACAAATTTCCCAAAGATCAAATGAATGTTTGCATTTATATCTAAAATTATTTTTCTCTTTAGTATGATTACTTCATTTTATTTTGAACTCTTGTCAAAGTAACAATACTAACATAAAAGCTTTTGCTTCTGAGTTTTATAATTACTTCTCCAATTTTTCTCTTTTTTTAACTATTTTCTTAAAATGCCAAAAAAGAAAATTAAGATCAAAATTGCATTTCTGAGTATTTCTTAACTCAAATTGTTGTGACGGAGCAGATGAAAAAAGGCTGTTGGAAAAAGCTTGTTGGGGTGACGTAGAAGCTACGATCAATGGGCTACAAGCACCCTGCTCTGCTCCATTTTGATGCGTACAGACAGATACATTTATGGTTTTTTTTTCCATCTAAATTGTCATCTGTCTCAAAACTGTACGCCTGGATTGTTCCAATATTGCTCACCAATTTTGTTGCACCAGTAAAGTTAGGTTGGGGTGAGGGAGGCTGTAAGCTATAGCGGGAGAGCATGTAAACAGATGGATGACAAGAAGTACTCTGCGCCAACAGTCTCGTCCACAAATTAGGCAAATTTCTAAAGAGCTCCTGCCGCTCTGCAGAAATTCTGTCCTAAAAAATGGCTAAAAACAGCATAATCCTAATTAAAAGACCAACAACAGATCAAATGCTGATCAGAGTGGGTCTTTGAAGCATCAGTGTGCATCAAAGCTGTTGAGACGAGTTTGAATCATTTGGACACTGTAAATGGAAAACAAGGACTCCTCCTCAGATGCACGAGACAAACACTACACATGGCAGCTGGCAGAAAAGGAAGTTACCACGCTGTATTGTGTGGCATCATATCCTCTTTCTGGCATCTTTTTATTGCTTGGCAGCCAATATTCCCTCCCCCTCAGCATTAGCTCCTGCCATGCTGCATCTACGTCACCCCACTCCTTGTCATTCAGTGCTTGGCAGGAGGACAATGCCCATTTCTTGGCACAAAATGCAGGAAGTAACCGCAAAGCAGAACGATAAAGTCTTTCATCGTCCTATTCTGTTGATCATTGTGGGCGTCATCAATTTCTTTTGGGTATTTATTCTTCATTTACTAAAATACTTGTTTGGCTCTTAAGCATTTGAGATCAGATATGTTCAATTTAATTAATATAGCAAGTAGCATCATTTTCACTGAGTATTATTGGAGTTTTTGTTCCTAAGCATGCAACTTTCCATGCCCTTAATCTGCTTTTTAAGGACGTCAGACTGGCTTTCTTATATAATCATGAATCAATTAGAACTGAATTATTGGGCCATTGAAGCACTCTTTTTAACTCAAACTCTGTTTATTTTAATGTTTCTACAAAAAAAATCAAGGAATTTCCTGACCTTATTTAATAACTTTTGCATTTGACACCATGAACAGTTAAATCTCAGTGACCATCTAAATTTATTTAGAATCTTACTTTTTTCTGTCTAACTCCCTGCTCCTTTTTCATTCTATTTCAGTGAAGATGGTTTGCCAGCAAACAGGCTGCCAAAACATTTCAATCACTATCAGATTTAATTGGGCAAAAGAGGAATTGAAAATGTTAATTAGCCACACGGTTGCTTTTCAGCTACTGTGGTTCACATGCTAATTTATGCAAATTATCTCTCCTTTGCATGCGATGACCATCATCGTCCACCATAATGGAGTCTACAATCAGTCATTCTGTAAAGCTTGACCCTGTCCAGACTTGTTTACCGTTGCCCAGCTTATTTTCCAGTCATTGCACCAAGACAGACCTTTATTCCTTGGACTCGACGTTGCTTTTTTAATCAGCAAAGAAAGCCACATTTAGATGTCAAACTTTCTTCTTTACTGTCACAACTTTAAAAAACAAAATCTAACAATATTTCTCAGCAAAAAAAGAACTGATCACTAGTAATGAGGTCTCTGAAACTAGACAATTTACAATCAAAATCTGAGAGAGCTTTCAGGCAGATGTTATAAAAACTGAGGGAGTTAACAGGCTACAAACATGTTTTCCTTTGGTGCCAAGCAATACCCAATAGCTATGTTTTTTTTTTTTTTTTGGATGTCTTTCTGGATGTAGAAAAAGCAGAGACTAAACTAATATCATAAATTATCTGTCTAACCTGCTTCCTTTTCATTCTTTTGAATACTAATGTAAAATCTGAACCAACTTTTAAGGACCCACTTCAATGAAACTTGTGTTTTTTATCTTGTTCTTTTTCCCATGAAGAAGGACGTGTGAAGACAATTACACTTAAAATTGCATTTCTGAGTACAGATATTTCTTAATTCAAATAGATCCATGTGCGTCTTGTTTTCCTCGTCTGAGCTGACATTTGGCTCATTACTGAACGACTTGATAGTTCCAATATTGCTCACCAATTTTGTTGCACTGGTAATGTTAGGTTGGGGGTGTAATGAGCTGTAAGCTAGCAGGAGAGTGTGTAAACAGATGGATGATGGGAAATGGGGGTGGGCTTACTCTGTACAACTTTCTAATGAACTACTTCTGCTCTGCAGTAACTATGTCATAGAAAACTACACAGGATTTTGGATTTTGGCTACAAATGGCAACATCATAATTGAACGACCACTGGGAACACCTTTTCAATAGATCAAAATATGATTGGAGTGGAACTTTAAGGTCAATCTAATAAAGTACTAATACCCATGACTTCTACCTAGATGAAGAAACTGTCACTTATTTTCTGCTATAACGATAACTCCCTTTGTCTAACTCAAACTGAGCACTAGCTCTAGTGAGCGTAAAATAAAAATCCAAATTCCTGGATTGCATCTAGCATCTAATGACAAAAAAAAAAAAACCATCAAAAGCATACATATCAACCCTATAGCTATTTTTCGGCATAATTTTTTTTTTTTTTTCTCAGTGACCAGGAAAAAAATCTTCCTCACAGTATGAGCTTAATAATGCATTAGAACATTGTTTTTTTAACCTAATCTTCAGTTTACAAAAAAAAAAAATAATAATAAATTAATGAACATTGAACAACGTTGCTTTGCTACTACAAATTACTCAGAAACTCTTAGCATGTAGTTTCAAGGTGAAACATTATGCCATTTCATCTTAGATGCAGATTATAGGTCATACTGTTGACTAAAACATTGTTTTTTCTTCATTTCTTTTGCAGTTGGACTGACAAATACCTGCTTCACCTGCAAGGCTATCTGTTCTCAAGGCTGAGGTAGTAGATTGAATAGTTGTGGGGTTCATGTCCTCCTTTTGAGATAACTATACAGTCTACTGTCTTTCCTTAGGAAACAGGATATTCTGCTCTGACAAAGAGGCCTTCACCTAAGGTGGGAGCTCTTTGGAGGGTAAAAGATCATGTGCGAAAATGTGTTCATGATAAAGACTTTTAAAAACTCAAAGTATATGCTCTGTTTTGAAAGATAATCTTCCAAACTAGAGGTTGAGCTTCGCAAGGTGAGGTAGTAGGTTGTATAGTTTTCGGGATAAAGTTGCTCCTGTAAAATAACTATACAGTTTATTACCTTTCTTGAGAGGCACAGTAATTGCTTGGAAAAATATGACACTTTAACGCCATCGTGTGGCCTAAGAATAAAACAACATTTCAAATTCAGTGTGTTCTCCTTCGTGCTTCAATGCGACTTTTGTGTATTATGAAACAAGTCCAGACCACATATAATTATTTAAAAATTAAAAATAAACCCACCTCAAATGCACTAACTAGTGGAGTTTTCCTTCATCACAAAATACTATTTTATGTTGAAAGACTTTTTAAAATGTTTATTCAAATTTTTGGCTGTTGTAGGTCTTGTAATTGGCTTTTAGAACTGCAGGTAGAAGACTCCTGTAAAATAATAATAATAGTTATGTCGTTTTTCCACCATGTTATGTGTTTGAGTTTTTGGATTGTTACATAAGTAAAAAAGTAACAGCCAGTATTCTATCAATTGCTTTGGGTGCCTTTCCCAGCCAGCCCTTTTTGGGCAAAGGTGGGATAGGCCAGTCCATTGCCGAGGTATATCTACAATCTTGATCTAATTACCTGAATCTGGAATCTTCATATTTTGCAAAAAAAAAGTGAGTATAATGGCAAAGATTTTGAGAACCAGGTTTGAACTCCTAGTGTGGCAAAGCTATGTATTCACTTTAACCCATGGTGTTCACACTGGACAAGCAGGGAGGGGCTTCTTTCTCCTTTTTTTTATCTGCAGTTTATTAGCGCATGTCCGTCACCTATTGTTGGAAGAGGCTTGGTGTGAAATGTCAAAGCAGTGCATCCACTCCATTCTGATATACAAAAGACTTCGGGTCATATAACTCCAGCTGAGCACCAATTATTAATTTCTTCTACATGATCAATGTTCAAACAGTTGTCACTTCAATGTATTATATTGTATGTCACTACCAAATCCGAGTCACCGATTGGTCAAGGTTGACCTGTATTAACTTTCAACGAGCGTTCAATGACTGAGAACGATCATAGAAACGTGGGTGGCTATGCGTGAACACACAAGATTTGCACGCAGAAACCTAAAATGAGCATACAAGCACGCTTACATAGACTTTTCAATGGAAGTGGCTGCTTGAACGCGTGTTGCCGAGGGCGGTCTGAGTCTACACCAGGGGTGGGAAAACTACGGCCCAGGGAACAAATGCGGCCTGATAATGTGGTTGGCCAAATTACAATAAATTATAATAATAATCCTTAATAATGTTTTATTTTCCCTGTAATTCTGGTGTCTCGACATAGATGGTGCACAACAAATAAACTGACCTTTGTTTATTATTCTGCATTCATGTGGTGTTGGAAGATTTGTTTTTTTTCTGATGTTCATGACTATTTTCGGAGTCACTTTTCCAACACCTCATGAATGCAGCATTTCTCTAAGTTTGTCTTTAAAAACAAATCTTAAGTGAGTGTTTGCCTTTTGGATTTGTGCTTTGTAATCTGGGTGTAAAATGAGACCAAGACATTTTCTGCAGACAAGGAGAAAAGGGAAGGCGTTATCTTTAGAAAAGTTTTTTTTTTTTTTTCTGACCGAGACTCAGCTATATCAACCAAAAGGAGCCCTAGCAAAAGTACAGGAGGAAAGACAGCTGAAGAGGATGGAGTGAGAAAACAATGAACAAACGGATTTAAGTCTAAAGATTTAACACAGATTTTATTAACGTAAACTAGTGAAGAGGCAAATAAAAACCCTCTATATATCTCAAAAACAGATACATTTCCCCCCACAAACCAAACAGACACCTGTACAAAAAAATGTGCTTCATAAAAAAACCATCTAGTTGTTTTGAGTATTTAATGTTTATTTGTTTTTCTCATCAGAAAAATTTTAGAAATTTTCCAAACTCTTTAACTAAATGAATTGAACATTTTTAACAAACACCTTCTGTATGTTGGAGGGAAAAAAAAGCATTCATTTCACATCACAGAGGAGAGCCACTCCCCGGAGAACCCAGTGTTCTGGAGGTTGAGTTGTTTTCAGTTCCACTGATGCAATGCAGTTAATATCTGTTCTGGTTGGTTTCTTGTAAATGGGGCAGGAATAGAGACGGGGATCCTTCAGGACTGCAACACAAAAGGACACAAAACAAATGGTGTGTGGTACATATGGAGGAAGAGTGTTATGTTAGGAAGGGGAGCCAAATAGATTCTCTTAAAGATGAAATTTTCCAACAGAAAAAATCCATCTTTGGTATTGTTTTTTCAAAAATGACACATGACGGATAAGTTTTTAAATAAAACACTTGTTCTTGTGTTTCTTAAGGCAGCATGATTCTCCACATGGAAATGTCCCAGCTACCTGAATGTTAGCAAAGCCTTTCTAACATAGCTGCTATCAGTTCTCATTTATGAAACACAAAATATTTAAATCTTAGGGGTTACACTAAAGCTGTGCATGCACAAAAAGAGAAAGAATCATAATTTATTAATACATCAATACATTATTGATTTCTCTAACACATTGGTACTAAAAACACACCAAGTGTGTGTGGCAGTGAGTGAGTGGACCCTTAAGGCTTTTTTGTTTTAAGATTTTAGACATTTACATAGAAAACATGTTTCTTATGAAGTAATTGGTGATCTTTGCAGGAACTTGAATGCATAAAACTCTACTTTGTGTCTCCCCATTCCTATAATTTGACTAAATCCTTTGTTTTCAGTAAATGTCAAGATTTGAAGATCTTATTATTAATACAGAGTAAAACCCGTCCAACTGTCTCCCCTTGGTGTGAGTTCCAGAAGAACATGCTCACCATTATTATCTGCATACATCCAGATCACAGGCATCATTTCAAAGAGGACTTTGGGTTTTGACTCAACGAGCTTGCAGTTTTTGAGGTCCCAGCTGGCCCCCTCCAGGTAGAGCCCATATACGTACACCCCCTTTGCAGGGGGTTGGGTGATGTCATCCTTCATCTGCTTGGTCACCTCGTTACAAAGCACCATACGGTCCAGGGCCCAGCCCTTGTTGGCTCTGGCTATTTCCTATGGATGAAAAAATCTGCAGTTTAACCTTACAAGACGGCGACCCACAACACTGCAGGGCACACAGATGACAGAATCTGTTTTAAAATGTGTCTCTGCCTAAAAGGGATATAATACAGTTACAAGCAGAAAAAAGTGTCTTTGACAATGCAAAAGTCATTGCATAAAAAGTGTTGTGCATGGCTTAATGCTGCAAAAGACAGTAAAGAATAAATGTAACCGATGTGTGATCTTCTCTTAATTCTTAATAATATTTTAAATTCAATTCATTTGATACGTTAAAATAAGTACATTGTAATGTAAAGTTAAAATACAATAGCTGTCAAAAGCTGATAACAAAATGGAAGAAAGAATTTACAGGAAAATCAGTGACTATCCAGAGTCTTAATGCAAATATTAAATATGACTGATGCTCATTCTTTGTTGTAGCTACTCCTAGAAAAACCTATCAACTGTGTTCTCTGTCTCTGAGGAGCTGAGATTTTCCAACAGAGCACTAAATATCTCAACCTCTTCACCTCTGCATCACTGAAATCAATTCCAAAATATATATTTGTTGAGTTTTTAAACATGCTAAAGCTTTACACTGTGCATTTGTGTACAATAAACAGATTGTAGCAACCACTAACCATGGAAAACCCTCTGTTGTTGTTTTGTAACAGCCTGATGTGGTGAGTACCTGTTTCATAGCTGTCAGGAAACCTTGTGGGTTGAAAAAGCCTGTCATCCAGAAGCAGTTGGGCCGGCCTTTGAAGAGCCAAATCTGAAACTGACGGTTCCGCTCAAGGAGCTCTGTGAACCAGAACCCCAAAGTGCTGGAGGCCCAAGACTCCTGAGGAAGAGAATCAAAAAAGAAAGTAAAAAAAAAACAATAAGTATCAGTAAGTTGCAACACAAGGTCTATTGCCCTGGAGGATCCAAAAAGAATGACAAAAATAGTAATAATAAAACAGTAAATGCTGCTTGCAGAATCAAGCACCAAAACTCAGAAACCCAGAAAGGTAGTTGATCAGTTTAAACAAATCTGCCATTTTTAACATGTAATTAATACCTCTAAACCTTTTGAAAAATAGCAGTATGGACATCTGACATGATTTGTCTTGTTTTTCAATTCATCCAAAATGGATTTGTGTTGACAAATAAAAATAAATAAAGAAATAACTTCGGCACAGGCCAAACAATTAGTTACAATTTTTACAAATTTTCGGCTCGGGAAGCAAACACATAGATCTTAAGAACAACGTGGAACAGCCCCGAAATTCACTTTATTACTTTTGACAAGTGAATATGTGTCTTTTAACATGATAGAAAATGCTTACGGTATTCTATAGTGAAATAAGCTATAAATGAGTCAAAAAAGAGCTTAAAGGAGCTCATTTTCCTGTTTCCAAAGGACTGGCAGATATACTTTTTTTTGGCATTTTTGAATTAAAATAAGGCATTTAATTAAGAATACTTACATTAACAACATGTTTGCCAAGAACAACACTGGATCAACATTAGAAATCATTTGTGAGTGGTGTTAATCTCAAGTCAGCTGACCTTCATCCAGCGAGCTGGAATACGAGCATCATACATGCAGTCCAGGGCGTCTCGCAGGTTCTCACTCATGATGATGGTTCCGTCTATGGCTAACTTGAGGTCCATCAGGGTGCTCCGCACCAACACTATGACCCTCTGCATTCGATCGATCTCTTGACGCAGAAAGATGTTCATGGGCTTTAAAGGTCCCATCTTCTGGAGGCGCTCTCGAACCTGAAGTTATACATGGAAAACAAGAAGCATCCAACACAGCTGTCTTGAGTAAATTCTAATGAAAAAAATTGATAAGTCAAATGTATATTAAATTTAAGTATAAACTGTATATAATATATATTAGTGATCCATATCCCTTTTGCAACATTTTTAAACCTCAGATCCTCTCTCTTTTTGGCATAATTTCCTTTCTTAGAAAAGAAAAGTACATTTTCTCAAACCGCTTTAAACGTTATCACCTTGACGTAACTAAAGTGTGTTCAGTACATGAATGATAACATTCATTCATTCATTCATTTTCCAATCCGCTTTATCCCTTTTGGGGTCACGGGGTTGCCGGAGCCTAACCCAGCTACTCATGGGCGAAGGCAGGGTACACCCCTGGACTGGTCGCCAGTCTGTCGCAGGGGCCACAATCACACACACTCACATTCACATTCACACCTAGGGACAATTTAGATTAACCAATTAACCTATGAAGCATGTTTTTGGACGGTGGGAGGAAGCCGGAGTCCCCGGAGAAAACCCACGCATGCACGGGGAGAACATGCAAACTCCACACAGAAAGGTCCCCCAGCCAGGACTTGAACCGGGAACCTTCTTGCTGTGAGGCAGGAGCGCTAACCACTGTGCCACCGTGCAGCCCGAATGATAACATTGTTATGCATAAATTGTGAATGAAACACTGTACTTCAAATAAAAAAAAACTTCATACTCAAAAGAATTACTTTTACACATCAATGGAACAGCTTTAATAAAACTTTTCTTTGCAAGTTTTTGTAACACTTTTACAGCAAAGGTGATTGTTGCTGTAGAACCTTTCTTTTGTGCTTTTTAAGCAACTCTTACTTGTGTTTTGTTCGCACAAACTACCTCTGCATTTGAGGTTAAAGAAAAAATCAAGCAAGTTAACATTCTAACATACCAGTAGTTTTATCTAAAAAAGATTCATGATAGAGCCACTTGGCATTAAAGAATGAGGATAATCCAATCAACAACTAAACATTTTCCAGGTGCCCTCATCAACTTTTAATAGAAGTAAAAATAAAAGAGGAAAGAAGGAAACAAAAAAAAAAGAACATTTCACATGCATCCATTTCTCTTCTAAACCCACTTAATCCCTTTCAGGGTCACATGGTTGCTGGGGCCTATACCAGCCACAGGCAAAAGCGGGTTACACCCTTGATGATTTGTCAGTCCATTGCAGGGCAACACAGAGATACATAAACATTGATTTTCCTAACCCATTGTATCCCTTTCAGAGTCATGGGGTTGCCAGAGCCAGTACCGGATACTGTTGGGCAAAGGCAGGATACACCCTGAACAGGTCGCCAGTTTGCTGCAGGGTCACAAAATCACACGCTCACTCTCACATGCACCCCTAGGGGCAATTTAGAGTCTCCAATCAACCAATGAAGCCTTTTTGTGGGCTGAGGAAGGAAGCTGGAGTAGACTGGGATAACATGCAAACTCCACACAGAAAGGTCCCAGCTTTCAAACAGGACCATCTCGTTGTGAGGCGAGAGCCCTAACCACTGCACCACCGTGCAGCCCCACATCCATCATGTAAAACAGTATGTGACTGACTTAACATATTTTCTCACACAAAGTTTTCCCAAATCAAACAGGGGAAAGGAATGGGAAAACAAGCTCACCTCAAAGGGAATGTAATCAGGGGGCAGCTTTTCCAGCATGTCGTCCGCCAGCCTGGACACTGCAGCCTCTCTGGTCTCCCCTCCTCCTGAGGAGCTGTCCTTTGGTTGAATACTGAGGATGGTGTCCAGCACATCCTTAGCCTGTTTACTCTGAAACGTTATATCTGCGTTCGGGTGAAGGCCAAACACCTCAGGAGTGTCATAAGCTGGAAGACTCTGTAAATGTGGAGGAATGAACGTTTGAGGCCATTTAGACAATTGAGTGAGGAGATGAAACAAGTGAACCACTTCCAAACACAGACAGTCGCTCTCTTTTTAACTTCCCAACTGTTGATCAGAACAATGTTTACTTGTTAAGCGTCATGAACGCATGTTTGTTTTCATTCTTAATCAATGGATCATTTGGGGCATTGTATGAGTAAGTCTAGCTGTGCTTCCAATAAATGAAACAGTGTGTGTGTTTCATAACCTCAGATCATTTTCAAATGTCCCACTGTACCACCTAAGTAGCCCTAAACTGGAACCTAATACGTTTTGGGAGGGGAGGAAAGCTGCTAAAATGTGGCCGCATCAGAGTGCACCACTCAGACCTTCTGTATACCAACCAGTCAACAGTTCTCTTCTGTCTGAGTAATGTTAATTGTTTTCACGTCACCCTCAGTGCTTCTTTTACTTCCTCGCCACTTCTAGAAGATCCTCAAATATACAATACTTTGACTCTTCACCCACTCTGTGCCTTACAGCAGGAGTCCTGCAACAGTTAAGGCCAATTTTCCAGCTTGTCTTAAAGGATAAATAATGTGGAGGCATGCCCTCGCTGATTTAGTAATTAACCAGGCAGCTTAAATAAATCCCATGGCTCACCAACGGATTTTCTCCCACAACATAGTCAGTGACTCATCAGGGATTACACAACTTTAAACAAACACATGCAAAATCTAAACTTTGAATTCATAAAAAAAATACAGTTTAAGTTGTGTGAAAATGGAATACTGTGCATTGGATTCTTTTTTTATGCAATTTCCATTTTTCAGAGACAGCAACTCAGCTACACAACATACAGCTTGATTAGTTTTTTTTTTACACATTTTTGATTGTTTTCATCTTTTAGTAGGAGAAACCAGCCTATTGATTCTTTATATTTTTATCTGATTGGACAAATCAACTTGTAGAGGATTTACTTTTATATACAAATTAGTGTTGTCAATCAACTGAAAAAAAGGAATCAGATTAATCACACTTTTGGATTTTACGAGTTAAATGTTATACGACAATATGAGACAACATTTTCCTTTATTTTTATTGTTTGAAATGTTTACATTTCTAAAGTGTTAATTTGTGTGCAAACAACACATCAACAGCAGGGCCGGCCCTGGGCATAGGCGACCTGGGTGGCCCTCAGGGACAGCTTTAAGGGGTCAAAGAATAGGCAAGAACTACATGGTGGTTAGTGCTTCTACCTCCCAACACAAAATATACCCTGGATTGAGTTCTGCTCAGGGATATTTTTTAATTAAACAACAAACATAACTGGTTATAATTTAAGTTTTCAGTGCCACATATTCTAGACAGTTACACTGTTTTGCTTCAGACAGGGCTGTGTTGTGTGGATGTATGTGCGTGTGTGCGTGCACAGTGGGGCCTGATCAACAGTAAGATAAGCAGAACTGAAAAGATCTTTATTTCTGCAGTATTTCTCCAAGAAAATAAAGATTCTGATATATAGCCATAAGAACATGTGTTTCTGTACTTTATATGATCCGAGTGAATACCCTATTCTGATTGGCTGCTGGGTGTTTTGGAAGAAGTTCTGGTCACAAGGTTCTACATGTGCAGGGTGCTTCGAAACAAATGTTTCCTGAATGATCTGAGCAAAAACAAGCGATAAGAGATGAACTTTCTCTCCGAACTGATGCTTTCTTTGACCTATAGTGACAATCAGCACAAATATATATCGCTTTGTTTTGCCGCTGCAGTCAAGGCCTGCCGGCCCAGCAAAGTATTTTGTTACAATGGGCCGTATTACGTATCAAATAGTCCACCTTTTGTGAGAAAGCGATCTAAATCTACAAAATAAGAAGAATAAAGTACTAAAAATCGATTGAATATTTAGTTCTTTTGTCAGTGACCATGTTATAAGCGGGATCAGAATTTGACCCGTGCCGCAGAAGCCTGAAGATGGTTTCTTCAAGAAGTGTAATTAATCAGTGTTGATATATATTAACGTGAGATGTTTTTTATGACACCAAAATGAGCATGTGTTTGTGATTCATATTGTAGCTCTTACAGACAGCAGTTTGAAGCTTAGTGGAGCAGGCCTGGAGAAAACTGTCTATTGAAAGAGAGCTTCCCAGTGTCATAATACTGACTTTTTGTCATGGGGTCGTCTTTGTTTATCCCCTTTAAATGGCACTAAACATAGATCGTATAAAATGCACATAAGAAATCAGCAACTAAAGGTGGAAGTGTTTTCTGCACATGCTCAGTTGTGCTGTAGCAGCCTTACCTGGATGTAGGCCAGGTATTGGTCGACGCTGGAGCACTTTGGAATGCTGTAGCCCTTATAGAAGTTAAAGTCGCGTTCAAACATGTTCTTGTTGAACCACACCTTTGCAAAGGTGTTCAGCAGGCGCTTGTCATAGTCATCAGTTACACGGCCACCATATTGAATCTCCCCAATCATGTATTGCACTGTGTTCCACGACACAAGCTGAAGAAAGAAAAAAAAACTGTTAGAATTTTAAGAAACTTCTCACTAAAAATATAAATAAACAAATAAGATATTTTAAACAGATACCTGACATAAAAGACTATTTTTATTTTACACTCATTGTCAGTCATTTGTATTTGTGGATTAAATGGATTTGAACTACAGACCAGACTCATTCAGTCTTAGCATTTTGCAATCTGTATACCACTTTACTGCAGTTTTGAACACATTCTTTGAAATACTTCAATTATTAGGACTTTTACTAATGAGATCTGATAAATCCATGTATATAGACAATTTTAAATGTTATTTTACTATTTAAACAAACTCACAACTGCTGATTAATTTAAAGATCTATAATTATGTATCAAGTAATTATTTTCCAAGTGTACTCTTAGTTGCAAGTCAATCACCATGTTGATTAATGACATCAGATGCAAGATGCAAATCAGTCACGTATAAGTCCATAGCAGGCAGACTTCGAACAGAATCTATTTCAAATTTAAAACATTTGAATGTGCATAATACTTCTTACTGATATTCAGTTTTAATTGTTGGCCATGAAAGGACTGAACCTCAAGTGGGAGGATATATACATCTCTAGCTTAACACCAGTTGGATAGAATTGAAGTCTAGTTGAATTCTTAAAAACTTTTTGACATTCAGTGTCATTTTTTTGCTTAAATCCTTTCAATATAATCAATTAACATGTAAAGGAAGAAAGAGAACACTTTGTGAGTACAACATGCACAATATATACATTTAGTTAAATGCTACTAAATTTAAACTGTATTTTACAGATGTTTCCAATTTTCAAAGAGACAAAAGCCACAAGCTGCTGTTCACTCATCACTTAGAGACCCCACTTTCTAACAGTACTTTTGAAATATTTGTCTCACCATGTCATTCAGACTTGTAACTATTTGTACTAAAAAGTTTTTGAAAAACATGGAACCCACCTGTTTGGTGTCCATATCGTCGAGGTGGTTCTGAATAAACTGCACCGTGGCGTTGAAGTCAGCCTGGTTAAACTCGTAGGGGATGTTCCATCCTAAAGGGCCAAACTTTCTCCTCTCTTGTACTGTGCTGTGCAGAAATGCCACACAGTACAGCATTGGTTTCCACTGGTTCGTATTGCTGACATCCAAAAGGTCCTGATTGATACCTGGAGAATGATCCACAGAACAACAAAAATGCAAAAGCTTGACTCCAACAAAACCAGTTTAGCATAAAAACAAAATGCTGTGAGAACAAATAGTATTGTTGATTTATTTTATTTTTAACATGCTAGTGTGAATGTTTATGCATATTAGTGTGCCTGTGATCTGTCAAACGTGTGGTAATATTGGTGCATTCTTGAACAGGACCCTCTTGAAAGCTTTTTTAGTTCAACAGAAATAAGCAAAACTGCAAACAATATGTTTGAACTCATTTAAGTTTTTGTACATTAAATCCAATAAATAGTTAAACTGTTTTTTTTCCTTTAATTTACATTGCTCTATAGAACACAATACATTGTTATATACCCTTTGTTGGCAATGACAGCAGTTAAACGTTTTCTGTAAGTCTTCACAAGGTTTTCACAAACTGTTGCTGGTATTTTGACCCATTCCTCCATGCAGATCTCCTCTAGAGCATTGATGTTTTGGGGCTGTCGATGGGCAACACGGACTTTCAACTCCCTCCACAGATTTTCTTTGGGGTTGACATCTAGAGACTGGCTAGACCACTCCTGGACCTTAGAAATACTTCTCACAAAGCCACTCCTTAGTTTCCCGGGCAGTGTGTTTGGGATCTTTGTCATACTGAAAGACCCAGCCATGTTTCATCTTCAATACCCTTGCTGATGAAAGCATGTTTTCACTCAAAAATGTACAATATATGGGCCCATTCATTCTTTCCTTTACACGCATCAGTCATCCTGGCCCTTTTGCTGAAAAACACCCCAAAGTATGATGTTTCCACCCCCATGTTTTGTCAAACACGGCGAGTAGAGTTCTTCAATCCTCTTCTAGATCATCCAAATGCTCTCTAGCAAACTTTAGACAAGCTTGCACATGTATTAGCTTTAGCAGGGTGACACTGCAGGATTTGAGTCCCTGGCAGCATAGTGTGTTACTGATTGTAGCCTTTGTTACTTTGGTGCCAGCTCTCTGCTGATCATTCACTAGGTCCCCCATGTGGTTCTGGGATTTCCGCTCTCGTTCGTTTGCTCTCGTTCTTGTGATTATTTTGACCCCACGAGGTGAGATCTTGTGTGGAGCCCCAGATTGAGGGAGATTATCAGTGGTCTTGTATGTCTTCCATTTCCTCATAATTGCTCCCACAGTTGATTTCTTCACACAAAGCTGCTTACCTATTGCAGATGCAGTCTTCCCATCCTGGTGCAGGTCAACAATTTTGTTTCTGGTGTCCTTAGACAGCTCTTTTGTCTTGGCCATAGTGAAGTTTGAAGTGTGACTGTTTGAGTATGCGGACAGGTGTATTTTATTTTCCACCATAATTTGCAATGTGCATCAGATAATAAGATTTTCTGGATTTTTAAAAAATATTTTGTCTCTCATAGTTGATGTATACCTATGATAAAAATACAGGCCTCTCATCTTTTCAAGTGGGAGAACTTCTGCAATTGGTGGTTGACTAAATACTTTTTGCCCCACTGTAGATTCCTTCTATGTTTAATGAAGCTAAATGAGCATCAATGTGTCACTGAAAAAAAACGTGCATATTAATATTATTATTATTATTACTTATTTTCAATTATGATTATCCATTCCATTATTATGACTTGTCTTTCAAGATTACATTTCCCTTCTTGATCCTGTATTTTGTTAAATAAAATTTTCCCAAAAGTGAGACTTCTATATGTTTTTGTTCTTTATTTCTATTGTTATTTGTTTATTTTTTGCTGCTGCAACTTATCTTCCCGCATGACTTATAGCTCAAAAACTATGGTGAGTTGAACCAAACAGACTCACCTCCATAGGTTCTCTTGAGGCCTGCTTTGAGGCCCTGTGGTGGTTCATTGGCAAACTTTATAGACATCTGCAGAAGTGTGATGGGAAAGTTTTTGTGGACCTCTGTGGTTATCCATAGACGGAAGGTGTCATTAACACAATCGGTTTCTATCACGGTGTCCATGAGCTCATCCATGAAATTCAGGCCCAGGTGGCAGTTCTGAAGTAAAGCCCAGCCACCCTGAAAACAGTGACAGGGGTGATGTTTCTTTAAAAACTGTACAACAAATATTTTCAAGCTTAATTACATGGAGCAAGTTCATTACTAACTCAAAGAAGCTCAGCAACAGAGAACCGACTCACATTAGCCATGGTTTGTTGCAGCAGCTTCCGGGCATGGACCTCTTGTCCTTGTCCCATGGACACATATCGAGTTTCAATCTTCAGCTTCTTTCCCAAAGCTATAATGGAGTCAGTTGGATCTGAGCCCATCGACAGGAAACAGATTAGAGGCGTCCGTGGGTTTGACTCCTCCCACGTCCCCTCCAAGTCAAGAATCACTCCTTCAGTGTACTTCTCCCCCATGGCATCTCTGATGTATTTTCGGGCCTAGTGGGGAAATACATTTAAAAGAGGAACATTGTTTTGGTATGTTGATGTAAAATATTATCACACAAAGACAGACTGGTGTTTCTGAACCTGTGCAATAGTCCTGTCAGGACACCAGCAGCGAATGAGGAGAAGCCGTCTGAAGCAGTCAAGAGATTGGTCGTAAGAGTTTGGGAGAACTTCCTCCTCTGGGGCTTCCTTATCAAGCCAGGACTTCCACAGTTTCTCCTGATGAGTTATCTGGAAAACAGGGAAGCTCAGTTGGAATTAAACAACAATCAATTTTAGTGCTAGAGTTAACTTATTGCATAAAGCAAACAAAATATATATAATTAAATATAATGTAATAAAAAACTGTCACTTGTATATTTTAAAGTATGTAAGGACACGTGAAATTCATGTTTTAGTAGATAAAAATATTATAATAACAAAAGAAGAAAAGCTCTGTGCTGGGGTTTTAATTTACTCAACAGCCTTTGGAAAGGCATGAGTTACTCTAAATGTCAAATGTGTCTGAGACAATACTTTGTTTCATGTTGATCAAATTAAAACAGCTAGTTTCACCTCAGACTTATAGAGAATTAACTTCAGGAATAAAACTTTATTTATCACAAGTAATGGAGGACAAAAACACATAATCACTGTGTTTAAAAAGGCTTCACCCCGCACAGTTTTTTTTGTCAATCAATTCAAATCTGGGAAAACAAACAAATTTGATTCCTGTCTACACAGAGTAGTAACACATCCCCTGATCGAACTCACCATCGTGAGCATGTTTGCTAAAAGGAGAAGATAAATGGAGCCATGATAAGACATGATGCTAGTTGAGCATAGAAGAGCTGTGAATAATATTTGGATATTTTGAAAATAAGAGAAGAGCCCAGTTATTGGGAGAAATATATATATATATATATATATGTTTTTGCTTAAGAAGCTGAGGCAACTGAACAATCTGTTAGGATAGCATGTGTTTGTGGGTTATACCTGGTCCAGAATATCAGAGAATTGCCATAGTTTGCTGAGCTCGACGAGATTCAGCCAGCTCATGTCCAGAATCCATTCAGCAGGTTTCTGTGGGCAGGTCTTCAGGTCCAGAGACGCACCTCCTGGATTGTTTCAAACACACACATCCACACCTAAATGTTCACAAATGTATCCACAAAATGAGCCAAAGAAAGCGTGTGCCTTCATAAAATGATGGAACACGTTTGAAACAAAAGTAAAAAAAAAACATGTAAATAAACAGAAACATCTAAATTTAGATCTGCTTTTAAAGTTAAAAGTGAATCGGTGATCAGCATGTCAAAACTGACAGATGGTACAGCTGAATGTGTGTAATGTATCCCTGATGGGAGGAATCTCATTCATTCTGATTAAAATCTCAAAAAGCCCAGTATTTCCAGGATACATGTTTGACTTCAAATTAAACATTACATGACAAGAAATTTATTTAATAGATAACTACATTTATTTAAAAAAAAAACAATTATGACCACTTAATATAAACAAGGATACATGACAAGTCTGTACTGTATTACTTTGCACATCTGCATGATATTTCATGAATGGCATTTTTCTCTACGTCCTTTTCAGTGTCTTGGGGTTGCCGGAGCCAATCCCAGCTACTGTTCGGCAAAGGTGTCCTATCTTGCATGGCATAC
>BSAI01000073.1:17992071-18037883 GCA_036245035.1 Adrianichthys oophorus | reverse complement strand
GCGTGACGTTTTTGCTCTGCATGTCAATCTTTAGGGTCAAGAGCAAAGTGAAGAGAAACTTGTGCTCTTCGTACAGGCCGCGGGCTGCGTAGTAATAGACTTTGAATGTCATGTACTCAATGATGCTCTGTATACGTTCGCTGGTGATAGAGCTTTTGGAGGATCTGTGCAGGATAAATAACATTTCATAAATCAGCGTAAGTTTCGTCTTTGAGCAGTGCATGTAAATAAAACAAATAAAACAGATTAAAAAATGCATCCCCTCAGAACCAAACACAAATTGGATTAAAAACTACGATAATAAACAAAAAATAGATATTTATTTTCAGGCTTAAAAAAAGACACCAAGGCATTGGGCAAATACATGATTTTGCACATTTTTACTTTGACAAAGAACAATCATGATAGATATGTTTTTAAAACATATCTTATAAGGTTGATTATGTACAATAGGCATAGTCTAAAGGGGAAAATCCTAATTAGTCTTTTTTTAACCCTTGGTTGCATGAATTATGAAAGCTTTGGTCAAGATTGTATTCACATGTTTTTATCCTTCTGAGGACATGAAAAAAGAGTGCTCAACTTAAAAGAATCAATATTCCAAACAAATGTTATGGATATCATCTTTTTATTTTTTTTTACTGATCCGACTCTTTCAACATAGAAGAATAGACAGAAAAAGCAAGCAGTAGTCATTGAGGGTGGCTGTTTATTAAGCATCTTGAATTCAAAGTAAATTTACTTGCAGTTACACCAACTGCACTTCCACCACAGAAACCAATACATTAAAGTGTCACTTTTAGCTTTTTAGAGGCTGTCCACTATAGTGACCACTATGTATCAGAGGGTAAACAGGTTGCTCTCTGCGCTCTAAATGGAACTTGTGTGGTGAAAGACAATCTGAACCAGGAAATGTTTCACCAAAATTTATAACAAGAAACATTCCTTTTTTTTTTAATGGCCTTTGAAATAAAGACCACATTAGGCGCTATGGATTTAAAACTCTTGGTATAAATCTGAACCAAACTCTGTTGTTTAATTTTTTTGTTTGCTAAAGAAAAATACAAGCAACAAATGCAAAGCTTTTTAACTCAAAAATAAAATCAATATCACGTTTTTTTTTAAAAAAACAAACACCAAATTACTTCTATTTATAGAGACAATCATTCTATTATAAATATATTTATAAGCCCCGGTTTAATAATCAAGTGATATTTTAATTTCAGGAGATTCATTTCCTTACCTAGCTAGAGAAAGATCAAAAAGTCCCAGGAACTGTGTGAGAGACGTCTGATACATGACGTTGACCATGCTCATCTCAGTGATCAAAAAGTACAGGATGCTGCCTCTAGTGGCGACTAAGAACACATACAAACAATTATAATCTTAAATAAAGCTACCTCATTTATTCTGTAGTTATTGAGTCACATAGCTCTAGACTGTAGTATTCCTAAAAGACTAAATAGCCCCATAATACATCACACTCCAAGTTTACAAAATAGTTCAAATTACAAAACAAATATCTTGAATGTTTAAAAAATTCAGTCTGAAGTTTAAAATATAACAAACTCAAGCAATCAGCAAACAAAGCCATTTCTTCTGGTTCTATTCTGATGACTTACCAGGTCGGTACTCCTCTCTCGCAGCATTGATCCGGATCTGAGTCTCTCCTGCTGTCTGCAGTTTCTGATTGACCTCCTCAGCTGTCTTCTTTGTGTTTCCAAGCACAACGATCAGACTCTCATCATCCACAAGTGAACCCTGTAACAACATGATACATGGATAGAAACACCCTCTGTTATTATTCATAATCACATTTTTCTTTTTGAATTTATACGTTTTCTGAATTTGGACAGATCTGTCACAGGCTGAATCGCCGTTGCTTACCTGGGTGCTGGTCAACCTGTACAGCAGGTTGTCCTCAAGTTCCTTCATTTTTCTCTTGTTATAGGTCACATCTTCTAAAAGGTCTGTCCTCTCCTTCTCCATTTCCTGATTTTTTGAACAGAGCAACAAAAACACACATTTACTGCATTTTTAAAATATTCAGACCCAGTGTAAAAGGCTGTAATTATGAAGTAGTGATGTTTTTTTCAAGAAGAAAAAAAAAATAAAGCAATGAGATGAGTCAAAAACATACAGGAACCACTACATATTTCATTCAATCAGTAAGTAAAACAATAAAAAAAATATGCCGAAACCTAAACTGGTGAGTATGAAAAAATACCCGTTTTTCTGTGAGAATGACTCTGCCCAGAAGCTGATCCTCAAGTCCTCTTATTGTCACGGTAAAGTCAATAATTGAGGTGCGAGCACTGATTTCTGGAGTATAAGCTGGGTTAGGAAGCTTAGTGGTCATGTAAAGCCTGAAACCGTTCATCACATCCACCTCTTTGTCACCAATTTTCACCTGGAGAAAGAAAACGTTATGAAGCCCGTAACTATGAAAAAGGGTAACATTTGATTACCTTAGAAAGATCAAAAACTAATAATAGTTGAAGAAAAGAAATACGCTCAGAGGCCCATCCATCTATCCATTTATAGATGAGTCATACTTAAAGGCTTCTGAATATAGGCATATTTTTAAATTAAACATGAAGAAAACATACAGAGTAAATAAAAAAACAAACTATTGATTGACTTGCTCAAAGATACTTGTACAACATGTGTACAATATGTACAATTAGATGCAGGGAAATACACATCCCTGAGTATATTTGTTCCAATAAACATTTAATAACCCATTTAAATAAAATTTCTCCTTCATAATAGTAACTGATTAAAAGAAATAGCTTAGAATGTGTTAGTCAACTCTTAAAGCACTGATAAATATTCAATATTATTAAAAAATGATAACAAAAACATGTCACATCAGCTGTAGGAATGTTTTTCTTATAAAACTTGAAAGTATGAGTGAATTAACAATAGAAAGATTATGGTAACTGACAAATGACAGGGTCATTATTTTACTTAACATAGCTTTTGAATTCAAACTGACAGAGGCTCTTGAATAAAAAGCTAAATATCTTCTACTTTAAAAAACTAAGGCCAAATGACACTTTTGAAAAAAAAAATGTTCTGCTAAAAAAAAAATAATAATAATATCAATTAATAGCAATATCAACAAATTGTTGGTTTAGTTTGGCTGAATCTTGTAGTTTCCAATATATAAACGCTTTAATTTAAAACATAACAATTAATCACAGCTGTAGAGGGTTGTAATGTGGAAAACCAAAGCGTTCTGCTCTAATAAAAACATCTAATCAAGTTTTAAAGTTTAACTAAGACCCCACCCCATGACCTTTTGCTGCAGTGGGTATGGTGTAGACTGCAAGTCAGATTCTGATGCTGTCACAAAAAAGATTTTTAGGGCCAAACCACCCCAAACCTTGTTCACTTGCAAAAAACAAAACTGGTGCACATCAGTTAGGCTATTTTTTCATTGTACCTTGTATGTTGATCCAGTTTTAATAAAGTTTTTTTCCAGGACATTGTCTAATACAGGGTCCAACTCCTCCCCAACATCTTCAATCAAAAGGGGACGACCAAGAGACAGACTGTCTTCAAGATGGTTCTTGAAGTACTTGTGGTTCAATGATGTAATCTGAAACCGGCAAAGTGAAACCATTAAATTGCTTTTATAGTAATTTCTATACATAATTCATCAAAATAAACAAACCTGCAGCTCGTTCTTGGCCTCTTTGTTCTTGATCCATGTTTTTCCTTGTGTTTGTGGGTCAATAAGAAGCGGGAAGCGGGCGGCTTTGGTCACGATAATGCCATTATGAATGGAAAGCTCATCATTAGGAAGTCCCTGAAGACAGAGTTCAGATCAGCGAGGATTTGTAACAGGGTTTGGTTATGGAACATAGGGTTAGCATTAGCCAGGCACTGACCTGAAGGTTCCATTCACTAACAGTAGAGGCATCAATAAGCAGTTCCGTTATATCGAGATTGTTGCCGAATGGGATGCTGCGCTGCTTCAGCTCACACTGCCATTCGTTGAGTAGGAGACTACGAAACTCCTGATTGAAAGGTCCAGAATAAGAGAGGAATGCCGTGGCCAGAAGAACATCTCCTGAAACAGAAAACATGTTAAGTCAGCAGTTGTGACACCTAAAACAAACTAACAAAAACAAAAGGATGAGTCAATAAATGTCCTGTATCTTTTCTAATACGGTGAAATTGTTAATAACTTGTCCTGTCCAGCAGCTGACTAAACAGATAAGACCTGAAGGCCACTTGTGTTGGACAGATTATACTGTTACAACAGTGGTTATGAATCTGCTGGCATACAAGGTGCTTATTTGTATAAACTCCTTTTGTACTTGAGGCTATACTTAAGAAATTATAAAAATGTACATGAAACTCACCCACAAGGCGCTTTGTTTGGGCTGCAAACTCTTTGCTCTGTTCTGTCCATCTTTCCTTCTCACCAGCAAGGCCACTGATGAGGTTAGACGCTATCTGCATCTTTCGTCTGCAGCGCTCAGCATCCTCCAACAGGGTCTAAATATCAACAACCCAACACACATTTCAGTGGTCCTGTAAAATTGTTGTTTAATGTTGAACTTTAGTTTACTCATTTCATTAAATTGGTGCTTCCCAGATGATCAAAACTATTTCTTTTAAATTGTTATTATTACCCAGATTCTCAAAACATCAGTGAACAGATGCTGCAACAATGCATATTCACACGTTTTTTCTACCTAACGTGCATGGAGAAAAAAAGTTACATGTTTTAAGTTACATGAAACCTTAATTTAAAAGTCTTTAAGAAGCCTGTCTGTCAGCTGAAAACGATTTTCTCTGCCTCTGTAAGTCAGGTTTAAACATAAGGTTTCATTTGTTTTAAATTTTGCAACTTCCATTTTTCTTAGGTGGGTTCACTTATTGAAGCTCCACATCTTTAATTTTCCTTTTCTTACTATGTTTGTCAGCCATAAATGTATCAAGAAGTTCCTAGATTGCAACTTTGGATTTAGGTAGCCTTCGTTTCAATAATGTTTGCCTCTTGAATGCCAGCTTTCACATGAGCAAAAAACATGCTCAGACCTGCTTAATGACAATGCATAAAAGTCTTGCCCCAATTCTGTTTCTTATTTTTCAAATCACATTGCACTTAGATTGAGCTGTTATTATCTGATATTTCAAAAACACCTATACTGGGTTTTAATTAAAATAAATTAATTAAATTAAAGGCCTTTTATTAAAGGCAAACATGCAAAATGGCTTGTGAGTAATATTTTGTACAACTTAGCAGTGTTAGCACCCAATTTTACACAGGGAAATCTTTAGTAAACCAAGCTCTTCATCTGACAGGAATCAATAATTCCACCTACTTTTAGGATGTAGGGGTATTGCCATTCATGTTTTGTGTGTGTGTGTTTGTAATGATTTAGTAAGGTTATTGTTAGTCAGTGGAAAGAGCTAAGAATGTAGGTGTTTATATCAATTCAGGGTTTGCTTTTCCAAAGTGTGGACGATTTCTCACCAGTTTCTCTGTCATGGCCTCCTCATACTCTGCTCGTACAACGTTCAGTTCTGCCTGCTTAGCATCCAACTCAGACTGAGCTTTCTCCAGATCCAAATTGGCGATTGCCAAACGGTTTTCTTGCACTGCGAGATTAGCCTGATGAAATACAGCATAACAATCAGTGTATTTCAAAATAAAATCCATAAAAGTAGATGCAAAAAAAAGCTTTACATAAAAACTGGCAGAAGGATGATTAGACTGCATTGTTTAACAAGTACTGATGTTTGTCTTTTTGTGAGACTGCCGTTGTAAAAACTAGCAAACTAGAAGACAGCCTTTTTCATGGAGAAGCTTTTACAATATTGAGTCTCCAAATTGAGTTATGAATATAAATGAATGTATGTAAAAGAGAGTTTGTAAGGTTCTTAAAACGTTGTTCTCTGTAGAAAACCTTTTATTTTTCCAGTAAGTACAGTTTTTTTTTTTAATTGGAGGGGTCAAAAGTCAAAGGATTGCTTGGAGACCCCATGTCCACTTTTTGAAAGAAGATATTTTTGAAAACACAAATTTCACACTGACAGTGTACCTTCAAGGGCAACACTTCCTTGTTGATGGTGAAGAAGGTGGCCATTGCTTTGGTCCAAGATAAAAGGCCAGCCACATTGCGACTGGCCATCCTGGCTCTTTCAATGTTGTAGTTAGGCAAATTAAAATAGGGCTGCAGCAGCTCCACTGTTTCCTCAGTGATGGTGTCTTTAGGGAATTGCTTAAAGAGAAAGAAAAACAAGAGAAATGAGCTTAACTGGAAACTTGACTACATTCAGTGAAAAATTAACACGCTGTATTCAAGCTGCTAAGCCTTAACACCTTATTTAAAATAAATGCAGGCCATTGAAACTAAGTGAATCAGCTGAAAGGTGATGCACTGTTTTTTTTTATTTAATTTTTCCTATATCAGGGTTCTGCAACCTTCAACACTTAAAGAGCCATTTGGGTTGTTTTCTCCCTGACCAAAACCCAGAAAAAGCCACAAAAGTCTTACTTCATTCACCCTTTAGAAAAATAAGACACTGATTTTGATTTTTCTTAATATTAACTTAAATTAAAATTACAAATTGTTTTTTTGGCATAAGTAAAACATAAATAGAAAATTGCCTTTTTTATTGTATTTTTTTAGAAATGTAAATTAGTTTATGCCCTCCTTGAACTGCCACCTTATCGTTCTGGATGAGTTTGAGTCTCGAGTGATTTTAAGAGCTATGCTGTCTGGGGCTTCTGCCCCTTTAGGGTCTCCCACAGCAAACAGATCCTGGGTGACGAGCGAGACAAAGAGAGGTTAGGAACCCCTTTTTGAGAAGTACAAGCAAAGACTTTGCAACGTTGCCCAGATTGGAATCACCCTGGAGCCAGGCCTGGCTGGTTAACCTAACTAACTAAAATTAAATCAGAGCTAATGAAGAGACTCTTACAATATTTTTTAATCATAAGGTCCACTTAAAATCCTGGAATTTATTCTAGAAATAGAAAATCTGGTTTATAATCTGTTGGTCCTCAATCCCAGTTGTGCTTACTGACCTTCAATTGATTTTCTGTGGAGCACAATTTTAAAAAAATAGTCAAAATGTTCTAGTTCAACTTTGTCAAACTACAAAGCTGAGCCGCTTGATGGATTGTCAGAGCATTGTGGGTACTGGACAGGAGCTTCACGGAGTGATACGTACTAGCTTTTGACTGTGAGTGAGTTGAATATAGTTTAAGATAGTTAACTTTCCTTTTTTTTAAATAAAAAAATTGCTTTATTTACTTTCTTTTTACTTTACAGTTACTGTATAAAATTAAAAAAACTTTTATTTTTCTTCAACTTGAGAGCCACAATGGAAGGGTAAAAGAGACACATGTGGCTCCAGTCTTAGGTTGTAGACCCTCTTATATGAATTACAAGAAGGCAGGTTTAGTACTAATGTTTAAACTGTAATATGATCTTTATTTACAAAACCAATACCAATCTAAAAAATGTTTGTGCAACACAAACAATCATCTGAATAACTTTATATTACTAAAAATTAAAAAGTGAACCTCCAATTCGCTTAGAAAGCCTCCACTTGTCATGAGATTAAGGGACTCCTGCCAGGAAGAAGTGATGAAGTTTGTCTCTGCATTGATCTCCACAGGATTGACCCGTCTCCGCAACAGCAGCAGCACACAGTCCATGGTTTGCATGATGAGGTGAGGGGGGCGGCTAAGTGTTCGTACTGTGGTGATGTCTGATGGCTTGATTGTCTGTCAACAAAAACAGCAAAACGTAGAAATGCAAACAATTAACAAAGGCAGCTTCAAGGTGGAGCAATATTTAGCAACTCCTTTTCCTCCTGTTGAATTGTAGTAAACATAAACCACATCACTTTGTACTTGATTTATCTTTAAAGGTAGATATTGC
This sequence comes from Adrianichthys oophorus, assembly GCA_036245035.1. Classification (NCBI taxonomy): domain Eukaryota; kingdom Metazoa; phylum Chordata; class Actinopteri; order Beloniformes; family Adrianichthyidae; genus Adrianichthys; species Adrianichthys oophorus. The sequence continues at coordinate 18,029,970 of BSAI01000073.1, read as the reverse complement.
AAACGGTATTATGCAAATGTAACAAAATAGTCATACTCATGTTTTACAGTAATTTACAGTAATTTTAAAAATGTCTTAATAGATGTCCATTTTAGAAAAATAAAAACTTCTTCTAGAACAAAAAAAAACATGATATTGATAAAAAATTCATCACGGTTTATAAGCTACAAATAAACCAAGGAATCAAACTTTGGCATTAATTTTTAAGCGCCATACTTGCAGAGCAGCTTCTGCTTCTTCAAGAGCTGGCCGTGCTGCTTCAAGTTTTTCCTCTGCGATGGCTTTGTCAGCTGTAATACTGTCAACTATGGCCTGGGCTTTGTCCTTAACTTTCTGCACCTCTACTTTCACCAACTCTGCTGCTTGGGCCTTCACCGTTACTTCTTTGAGCACCTGGAAGAAAAAAAGAAAATGTGTTTTATTTTGTTAGAGCACATAGATGCTAAATTTACATCGCCTACATTGTTCAATAAAGTAGTAGGACATTATCATTTTGTATAGTTGTATAGTAATATGCGTTTAAAAAGCTATCTCACAAAAAAAAAAAGAAAAAAAAAGAAAACATTAGTGTCAGGCTAAAAAATGAATAACAAGCTTTTTTTTAAATCGTCTTACATATAGCCTAAGAATTCCCTTTTTCTTTGTGGATGATTGCAAATGAATATTTTAAATGAAATATTATCCCTGACAGTTTTAAAATCTAAAAAATGCAAGCTTTAAAATAATTATTGATTTCATATTTAATTATACATTAGAAAAATTACTTACCATATCTGCTTTCTCGTTGGCAATTTGTAACTCTTTTTCTTTCACCTCTAGCTCTTTGCTAAGAGCTGCCACAGACTCGGATGCCTCCTTTAGCTTTTGCAGTCCAGTATTCATCCTGAAAATGTGAAAATCTTACAGTGAGTAAAGGCAAATGTTGCTGCATACATTTACTATATAGTAAATGTAAATTAAAATATTCTTTTTGTATGTATTTGTACAAATTTCACAAAAGAAAACATAACTTTTAGCTAAAGCATTTGGCCTCTTCAAAAAAAAATCAATTACATATACATGGAATTTCCATCGCTGTCTTTTTTTTCCTGGATTTTCATGGAATACATTTCTGTTATGATGTGTCTTCTTTGGTGTTTTTAATTTTCAACTTTCCAAATATCAAAACCAACTTTGATCAAAAGTTTATTCAAAAAGAATTATTGTTTATCTTTGAAGGCTGTTAGTTGGATTAACGGTAATGAAAACAACAAAAAACACATTATATTAAAAAAAAAAAAAAAAAAAAAAAAAAAACTATTAGGGCCAGTGTAAAATGAAGTGCATACTAAATAGAAGAGCACAATAAATAGTTCCATAAAATAGAGTAAAATTTGAAGTCAGTTTACCTGTTGGCCAGCGTTTGCACTTCTGCTCTCTTCTCCACATAGATGGTCTTGTAGCCCTGAATGAAGGACAGGTAGGACTTGGGAGTGACATGCGTGGAGCGCCGGTATCTAAATTCCATTAAGAGTGCATCATATTAATTTTTATGACACCAGAGTTAGAAAATGCATGAAAACAATGTGTTTCAATGAAATCATTCATTTATTTGCAAAGAAATTGGGTGTGCTGCTGCAAAGTTATAAAAAACCTGAGTTGTTTGTTCAAAACTGTTTACCTCAGAAAATAATCAACACACTTTTCAGCAACACAATCCTGGAATGAGCCCATGCACTGAACCACCTCACTTTTGACCTGAGGAGAGCAGTCTATGTCAAAGGCAGAGAGGAAGTGCTGCGAGACTGAGAAAAGAAAAAAAGAGTGACAGGAAAACACAACTGGATTGAAAAAGAGAATAAGAATTAAACAAACTAGAAACAAAAAATCTAGAAAATGCAACATATATATATATATATATATATATATATATATAATATTTCAGAATTTATTGATAATCTAATAGATTAAAATTATTCTTTAGCAACAAGACACTACACTTATTAACTGAATAAATTAAGTATATAAAAAAATTGTACAGACTGCATATTTGTGTTAAACAACTTTCTTTCATTATTAGGTTTCACCCTCTGCATTTTTGTGGGGTCCCCTCCATCTTGTTTCTTCATATACTCATTTAAAAAAATCTTCTAAAGAAATATTGAAAAGATTAAAAAAATAAATATAACATATTTTCACTTATTTTACGATATAGCTGCTGCTAAAGAAGTGAGAACAGAAATGCACTGACGAAATCAGACCACATCAACAACATTCAAGAAAAAGTACCTTCAACGAGCGCGTCCTTTGGCCAGCGACTGAACCAGTCCATGGTGCAACCAGATATCAGAGCTGGAAACTTCAAAGCGCGGTTGCGGAACTTTTCCCCCACAGGGGAGAAGCACAGAATAACATGGAGATTGTGTCTGACTCGAGACATGAAATACTCGTACAGGTTCTCATTGGTTGGTGGACGCCTGGGAAACTCTCGTTTCATGACAGGAACAAGATCACTCAGAATCTCATCCATCTCATTCCGAGCAAACAAGTTGGACACCTATAGACAGAAATGCAGTCATTTATGGAACAACCTGCCTATCACTGGTTTTAGTGGGACAACATGCAGAAGCACTGCCAAATACTTTTTACCACTATACATACTAAATACTTTTTCAAAACATCTGTTTCGGTTTCATCACCGTGTACTACGAAAGAGGACAGGTAGCATTTGTATGACCACTTTCTTAGTTAATCCCAAAGAAAACTCCCACAAACATCTCGCTGCTGCATTTTGTCTCATCTCTGTCGCCTCTTTCAAATTCTTTTCCTCACTATGATCCCAGACTATGCCACTCTGTTTGGCAACCACAAACACAAACGTCACAGCAGAACAGTAATAATGCGTAATCACAACAGAAGCTGTTTTTTAAAGCTAGGTAAAGGGAAATGGGAAGGGGCAGGAAGAAGAAAAGAGCCAAAACACCAAGATGGAGCTGAGGAACACAATTTAGTAAGATCAAGAAGTAGAAAGAAATATGGATAGAAGACTGAAACCGGGGATAAGGATTAAGAAAAGTAGATTTTTTTTCCCCCATGTGTGCTATTGACCTCTCCCGATGATAGAACGTTGTTCATGTACTCCAGGAAAGACTCCTCCTTGATCTCGTTGTCAGTGTAAATGAAGCTGATTCCTTTTCCTTGGTGACCAGCTATTCTGTACAAACTTTTCAAGTCTTCAATGAGGTTGGTCGTATTATACAAGCTGGAAAAGAAAAGGAAGCATAGACATCATTTTCTCTGAATAATGAAAAAGTGAGAGAAATCAATACATAAGGGTTTTCCTTATGTAGATACTGGTGTGAGTCATGTCCAGATTGTGTTGGGTATTGTGATCTGATTTGTTTTATTTCTCTCTACAATAAATTCAATGTGTGCTTATGCATTCTTAAATGTGAGATGTTATTACCTTCATAACATAAGACATAATTATAATGCACTTCTTGTGAACATGCACATGAAGAACTGTGTTAAGAAAACATATATTTTGATTAATTCAAAATCCTTGAGTTTGTTAGTATAAATCAAACTACCATGCATCATCATAGTTTGTAGAAAAGCTAATGGTTTTTGATGTTTTCTTTTATTCATATTACTATAGTTTTTTTGTCTTTTAGCTGATAGAATTTTTAGACATTATTTTGTTGTTTTCATTAAGTGGCAACTGACAGTGCAGAAATTTGTCTGCACATAAAAAGAAAAGCATGTAAGCATTGCCACATATATAGAGACCTAATCCAGCTAGAATTATTTACAAGAGAAGATAAAATATTCCTATTTTGATACAAAAACCACTGAGCATCTAAGACCTGTATGGTTGCTTAGCAAAATCCTATCAATAGACCCCTAAAATAAAGCCTAAAAAATGAAAACAAGAACAAAACAGAAGTTGAAAAATAAGGATACTTGACTTGTTATTCATGCAAAGATCAACTGAAAGGAGAAAAAAACAATGTTCTCCACAGGTGATTGTAAATCTAAAAGGGAAAGCATAAAGTCGATTCATATTTGTATTAACCGCCTAAATCTAGGATGTCGGCTGACAGGAACTGTAATTGCTACAAAGACACGGACTAACAAAGCAAACGTTTGACAAACTGGAGGACAGAGAAGCCAGAATGAGCACAAAGAGCCACACAGTAATGCAGAACAGGAGAAGAAAACACAACACGAGTCAGCAGACCTTTTCACTTATACAACACAAAGAATGAGACTGGAGTTGTCTCAGATGAAAATTGTGACAAAAAAGTAGATATTACAAGACCAAAATAAAGAAAGATCGCAGTTATGAAGATGCAAAAAACCATCCAATACATCTTTTTCAGAACTGGTTCTAGTTTAGCGCGAGCAGTTTGCTGAGTTCCACATGTGACAGGCAATGAATCCCTCCCTAAGGCTTGATCTGTGACATGGAAGTGCTCATGCTTAAACAGCATGACAGCATTACCGTGTGAGAGTGATCTGGAAGATCTTGTAGCCCGCAATGAATGAGGCAAGTCTGGTCAGGCTTTGTTTTCCAGAACCTCCAACACCCACCAGTAAGGCATTACCTCCGGGGGTCCTGATTATTCTAGACACCTGAATACGTAAAACAAAATGGTCACTAGAAAATAAACTTTGGTTAAAATAATATAATTATTTGTAAAAACTAACGAGCTTTTAAAAGTCTGGGTTAAGGAACAAAAGTCAAAATGCAACTGTTAAAAGAAACAGCAAGTTTAAATGCTGATCAAAGATAAATGAGGACTTGATTAACTTCAGAAGCGTTTGTTAATCAGTCTGTCAGGTTTGTTTAATCTTCATGAATCAACAAACTGTAACCATACATTTTAAATTTACTGAGATTTCTGTACTAATCTAGCATAACTACATTATTAAACATAAAACAAACAATTAAACATAAAACCTTAGCAGTATACCTTGATTAGATGTATCATTGCATCTTGAAAGAAGACCATGTCCATGCCATTGCCTCTAATGCTTTCATTGTATTGACACAAGAACATGTTAAGACGTTCTTTCAAACTCTCAAAGGATTCAATGGGCTCATAAACTTTGGGCATATCAAAGTCTGACTCTTCTGGCTCCTCCCCTGTTGGAAAAAAGTCATTCACATTTTAAAATGCCTAAATACGAGGAAAATAAAGAATGAAAAAAGAAATCCTTGTTGCACTCATACCTGTAGCTTCAGGAGGATCTCTTAGGAAGTCAACAAAATATCTCTCTACACCACAGTCCACCACTTTCTTATGTTCCTCCCCAAGCTGTTGTTCCACAAGCTTTGCAAGAGTCTGGTCAAACCACTCCACATCATCTGGCATGGTGAATCTGTCAGCTATCACCCGCTTGCACTCATGCTTCCATAGTGCCAGCAGAACCTGGAAAATGATGCTTCTGTGTGAATGCTTTTCATTTTAAACATGAAGTTTTGAAGGATTTTTAACTTTGTCTCCCTTCTACTTTAAATGATTAAAGAAAAAAACTATTTGAGTCATTTTACTTTCCGTTATCTAAACTCCTGCCTAAATATTTCAAGTTATATCAAAAATAAAATCTACAACTGTGTAAAAATACTAAAATCCTTCTATTTTACAACAAGCCATGGAAGTACAATGCTGCGCTTTCTCACCTGGACAGAGTTAATCACTTCTGCAGTTGTGCAGAGCATCCCTTGCCAGATCCTGGACAGATCCCTCAGGTTGAAGATGTAATGGAACTTTGCAGGAGTAGGAAGCATTTTGATCTTGGTCAGCTGCCAGAGTCGGCGGGTCAGTGACACCAGCTGGGGTATGGTTCCCCGAACCTCTTCAGTGAAACCACACTGTGCGCAGAAGTGGCCCTCACCAATCACACCTATGTAATGATGTCTGTTACTATTTCACTGAAAGTACCGAGTTCATTTGAAACAACCCTATAACCCTATAAATAAGGACATCCGTATTACATCAGAAATATGCTACTACTAACAATAATAGTTACACGCTGGTTCTTAAGAACAGAGAAGGCAAACCCAATTGTGTAGCTAAATCTCTCTCTAAAGTGTTGAGGAATTTTCCAGATTAGAAAGAAGTAACACCAAATAAACAAAATCTTTAAGATTTTTTACTCACCAAATATTTTATCTATTGAAGCATTGGAAGGCAGTGTACAGTTAAAAATGGAGAACTGCCTTTTCAGCCTTTGTGGAATGTCGTTGCGGCCTCCCCCTGGATGAATCATGGCTGCCAGGAACTGAACATCCACTATATTGGTGAACTCTCCTGGTTTCTCCAGATTGTAGAAGCCTTTCTGCTCCATCAGTTGTCGGACAATCTCGTTTGTCACCTAATAAAGGCAAAAAAGTAAGCTTGTTCTGAAAGTTGCTCCAACAAAAGGCTGATCTTAGACTAAAAGTCACAACTAGAAATGTTATATCAACCACCAACCTGGTCTCCCCACTCATTGACCACAGGCATGTTGATGTCATCTATAAAAATTGACATTCTTTTCCCAGCAGGGGGGCCATAGGTAGTTCCCATCCTTTTGTCCACATAGCTTTCTACTGTTCTCTAAAAGCAAACCGAGGTTTGATGAGGAAAAACACAGACATGTCAAATTCAAAAAGAGAAAGACAAAGAAACATAGACATTTGGAGTTTCACCGAGGCATAATCCATTCTGATAATCAAGCATTTACACAGTTATTTGTGCAGACGTGAAATTTTGTTACACCAACATTAAACAAACAGAGACAGTGATTAGGATGTAGCAAACAAACCACAATAAAAGATAAATGAAAAAGCCTCAGTGAGCAGATGGCTTTACCTGGAACATGAGAGGCGTGGTTGCAGAGGAGAAGTTTAAACACTTGCCCAGTTGAATCTCAGGGTCATATTTAGACATGAAACTTTTTATGATAACAGTCTTGGCTGTCCCTTGTTCTCCAATCAGTAAAACAGCCTTTAAAAATAAAAATAAAATATATCACTCTTTTATGCTCACTAGTTTTAATGCATCCAAGAGCAGTAAACATTGACATAACATTTCATACAATCATACAACAAAAACTTAGTATTAAAAATGAGGCACAAAATTAGGGGTGTCCATTTTTTTATGCAAAGAGGGCCAGATTTGGTGAGCGGAAAATGTTTGAGGGACCACAATTTGGCCTGACATTTCAATTTCAATAACATTAAATGCCCATGAACTATTTAGTGAAAATAGTGGTATACTTTTGATTTTTTTCACATAGAAAACAGACACATCTAAATACATTTTAACCAAAATTATTGTAAATTCATCAACTTATTGCACCGTTCATTTTCAGTTGCTTGTTGTAGTTAGCATGTTTCATTTGCCTCTTGACATTGTACTCCTTGACAGCCACAGTCTCTAGACATATTAGGCAGACACAGTTGCTTCATATTTCACAAAGAAAATATGCCAATTTCTATTTGTCCTGGAAGCCATGGCCCTCACTGTCAACTTTTCTTTTTATTGATAGTTGACATTTTTTAAATGACCTAGAAAGTGTCACAGATAGATTGCATGACAGTGTTACCACAAGTTTACACTGGCTTAACGCGTAACGTGAATTTTGCCAAACACCATCAAGAGATTGCACACAGTTTTTAGAAAATGCAGGGGCCATTATATTACTGGTATTATGAGAGGAGCTTGCGAGCTGGTGGAAATTTGAGCGCAGGTCACATTTGGCCCTCAGGCCACACTTTGGACATGCCTGCACTAAGTAATCTAAAAAAAAAATGTATAAGTTAACCTGTTAATAAAAGCTTTAAGTGCTAATCTGTTGTCCTGATTTTAAAATTAATGTTAATTTCTCATGTTTCTGCATTATTATAAAAGAGTATAGGCACTGATGTGTTTGTATGAAACATATGACACTATCATTGCCCACTTCACATACATTTTTGTAAACTCGTCCAACGACTGCAGAAAATTTCAGTAATGAGTGACTTTTCAAAAACAAACTGAGAGAAACTACAGTATTTGAGACTCAAAACCCTTGAATTGAACATTTCTGTTTATATTAGGTAAAAAACAAAGATGATTTTTGATGATTGATATAGGATTTGAAAATGATCATTCAAAAAATGGCGTACAATTGTTTAGCTATCTTCCTTGAAGGCCCAAAGTGCTTTACAGTCACAGTCCCATTCACACACACATTCACACACTAATGGAGGCTCTGCTGCCAAAAACTGGTGCCAACCTATAACCACCAGAGGCAATGTGGGGTTCGGTATCTTGCCCAAGGACACTTCGACACGTGGGCGAGAATGTGTTAATTAAACCTGCAATCTTCCAATTAGAGGTTAACCGCCCTAACAGTGCACCGCGGCCGGCCCCAAATAAAATCAGATTGATGAAATCAGATAAAACCAAATTTCAGACATTTATAAAAACGATAAAGCTGTGTTTTACCTTTCCCTGCTTTGATATGGTGTCAATTAGGAAGTCTGTTCTAACGTTGTCCACATTGGGGACCAAAATGGAGCTGTATTCAGGGGTGGCATCTGGTGGATATATGTATTCTTCAACCCTGGTGCTCCAGTGGACCCAATGACCTGCAAATATGCATTTGTATACTTTCAAAGAGTAAAAGCAAGGTGTAGGGACAGACCATAAACTTAATGCTTTCTTATTATCTTGGATATACTAAAAAAAATCCACTGAGGAATGGCAGATTTAATCTATGTATTTAATGACTTAAAAATAACCTGCTGTACTAATAATTACTGTTTTACTCTGAAAGCAAAGTGTGGGTATTTCTCTGCTTTATTCATAACTGTTCAATTACCATCGGCTGTGACATAATAGTCAAACATTGTCTCTTCCCTGCCGGGAGGCATGTCTGGCAGACTTGGACTGATGACGTCATTCCCCCTGAACCAGAGCTCCATTTTCTTCCTGTCCTCCAGCTCCAACAAGGCACCAGCGCTCCACATGAGGGCAAAGATATAAAGCCGCTCCAGGTGCTTTCTGGGAAAGTCACCACACTGTTCCTAAACAAAGAAAACACGTTACATACAAAGCCTCCAAGGGTTTTCTCTTTCCTTTAAGACACTTAAATGAACGAACAATGTCAAATTGTAGAAGTTAATTTTTTTATGTTTTGTTTATATTCACTTCAACACTCCACAATGTACAGCTTTGGGTTGGAGTCAACCACAGTGCGAAGTAACAAATTCAAAGTTTGTTTAATGTTTTCAGTTTTTGCTTTTTTTTTTTTTTTTACAGTTCTGGCTCTGCTTTGGCTCAATACCATGATCACATGGTGTTCCCTGTAATCAAAATGCCTATGTACTCTTGTTTTATTAGCTCTCTAGTGTGACTCTGCAGTTTTAGCTCTCAAACAGATCGTTTTTCCCATTATGTTGTCCAAGGTCTGGATTTCAGATTGGCAATTTATTGTTTGTTTTTTTGGTTTTTCAGCACAGTTGATTCACTATTTTAATGAAGGGAAAGGTTTCTTTCACTTTCATGTTTATTTTTTTAATTCCCGTTTTTGTTGGGAATCACTGAAACATTTGACCCAGTTCCACTGTGCTTCAATTACCTTTCCAAAAGTTCTGGAAAACATTGCCTGTTTTCTTTTGCTTTTTGAGCAGCTGTATTAAAAACTTGATGAAATACACTCTTAGTGAAGATGGTTTGCATACATTGAGATTTAGTCAACCTAAAATCTTACTTTTGGTGGAATGAGTCCTTGCAGCATGTTTATGCACTGCGTGATGACAAAAGCCTCCAGCATGTCCATCTTGAACTCTAATGACTGCTCACTAAAGCGATATAGCTCAGAAAAGGAGGAAGAGAAAAGCTGCCTCAGGACATCTGCCTCATTGGGGGAGCGCTGCTTTAGCCATCCCTAAGAAGAAAAAGAAAATCACTGGGGTTCATGCAACTACTTTTAAAATATTATTAGAAGTTTTGAATTACATTATTTTTGTTAATGTATTAATGTAAACATGATTAAAATGAAATGGATAGGGAATACTCTTCAGACAGAGTTTTCTGACTGAAACAGTCACTTCTACAAACACTGTCAAACCCAAAATAAAGAGTTTCAGTTATTTTGACTACATTTACTACAATACATTTTTATAAGCATGAAAACATGTGATACTTTAAGACACTGAGATTCTGTGTATCAACTGAACATTTATTTTTTTAATCTCATTATTAATCTCAGGCTTACAAAAAGGAAAAGAAAGAATTAATTATTTTTAAACAAAGTCCACTCACCTCAAGTATAGGGCTCCAACCGAGCACAGAGGAGCTCATGAAAACCATGCCATTTCGAGACACTGTTGCTGGGGAGGCGTTGTCAATGTTGTGTGGTTCAAAAACCACTTTACAGTTGGGAGCCATTGGTATCCGGTCTCCGTTGGCCAGTGTAAGAGTTCTGTTGTCATCCAGAACTGAGTTTAGGTTTTCAATCCAGATAGCATCCACTGGTCCATCCAAGACGATCCAGATGTGCTCTCCTAAGTAAATACAGACATATCATCTACAGACCTATTTGCCACAGCAGATGAATACAATATAAACTGTAATTTCTGACAAATACTTACATGGATATACATCAAGAATGTTATAGGCCAAAGAAAATATTTAAATACGTTTAAATTACTCATCAAAACATTCAAGAAGAATTTGATATAGAATGCCCTATCCAACAACACCTCAGCACTTTTCCTGTAATTGGACATAAGTACAAAGCTCGAGAAACATGGCAGCAAAAAACTCGTGGACACTCAAATGCAATGGACCATTTTTAACCTTTGAGAAAAACATCAGAAATAAGTTCTGTGGTCCACTTGGTCTGTGGTATATTCCACATAACTTTTATTTTAATGGGTCTGGGTTCTTATGGGTCATGGGAGAAAAATTTACTGAGGACATCAACATCATTTTGTCACATTTGGGCATAAAAAAGTTATGAAAATGTAAAGGCATGTCATTCTGTTGCAAGCATATATTTTGATGATGTACAGTATATTAGTACAGGACTGAGTAACAAGTACAAACCTAAAAAATGCAGAAAAATCTGTTTCATGTTTAAATACAGATGCCAATGAAACTTGTGTTTTTAACATGTTCTTGTGGTATTTTTGTCATTATGGAGGACATATTTAAAGAAAATGAAGAGTGAAATTACCTTTCTAAATACTGCTTTACTCAAATTATTGTGAATCAGGAGCGGATGAAAAAATTCATGCAAAAACTAGTAAAATAAAGTCGCACAATCAATAAGTCATGTTAGTTAGAAGTTTTATATTGATTGAGATGTTTCCTCACCTTTCTTTGCTTTCAGAGTTTTTCTCCATAATGTGGAGAAGATGCCGTCAGTCCAGTCATTTGTGGCCACATCCAGTCGTCCAAACATCTGGGGTGCAGTGATTGCTTTGGGGTTCATGCGCATCTCTCTGTGGGGTTGGCCACACTCTGCGAGAAAGGTCAATGAACTTTTGTTAGGCATGATGTAACATCCCAAATATATTATGTTAACACCAAACGCACAATGATTTACTTGCAAATTTGGGACAAACTAAAGCAAGTTCAATTAAAATATTTTTAAAAGTACCTGGGTTACTGTGCCCTTTTAAGACACAATCTGAGGGTCACACTATTAACATCTTTTTCCAGGGTATGACTTTGAAACAGTTGTTCTCCTTCACCCTCCTCATTTCTTTTTGGCAAACTTTCAAGGTGGTTGATAAGTATCCCTGATATACTGGGTACTGTAATGTGTCAAGCTGGTCACAGGAAGTGGTCGTGTTGGCAGTACTGGTGGTGTAGTTGCAGGGTTGTTTATTGTCCAGCATTCAGCAAAAAATACATTTTTGTTGCTTATGCACTGGTTTAAAAAAGTTTCAGACTTTCAGAGATAATTAAAATACTCAGGAGAGTATTTTATGGCCATTGGCAGAGTTGTTTCTCACTTCCAAACAATATTGAAATCATTATTACTAACCAAACATTTGACCAGATTATATTTGACCTTTTTTTTTTTTACTATCACTAGATCAAGGGTAAAGCGTTGAAGACATTGAACAGCTTAAAAAGTCAGACGTTCTAATCTTTTTATACTTATGGGCTGCTGTTTATACGCTTGAGTTTTTTTGTCAGGTAGATGTTGAATGTTTGCACTATGCTGCTCTAACCAAGCTAACTGGTGCCAGTCTGAATTTTAAAAGAGAAAATATTGTGTTTCATCCTTTTGTTTCCTTGTTTGAAAACAAAAATTTCAAGAAGGAGCTGTCTCACTATGGGCTGTTGTGACAGCCACAAGATCCCACCTGTCATAGCTTTCATCAGTATCTGGATACAGGTTGTCTTTCCGGACCCACTGGGCCCCAGGGCCATCATCCCATGCCGAACCCTCTGAGTCTCGTACATCTGGATGACCTTAAGCTTCCAGGGAAGGTGGTTGATCAAACCAGCCTCTTGGATCTGAAAAAATGAACAACAAACATGACTGAATTCAGTTGTATCTAAACCACTGATAAATTCTTAAAAGCTTTTAGTTCATCAAATTGCAAACTTCACAGATGGAATACCAAACTCACTGAAAGTATTCTGGATGTTTTAGTGCTTGTAAAACTACTCAGGCTAGACAAACAGTAAACCATATTGCTCCAATTCCTTTGTGTCATTTATTTTTAGGCGCCAAATAAAGATATGAAAAATAAAGCAACCTCAGTCCATTTGATTTTTGCTCAGTTTTTTCTGTTTTTGCTTCATCTTAGTTTACTTTTCTTCTTTATTTTATCTTTCTTTTTTCTGTTAGATTTTTACATTTTAAAATAGTCATGGATACATCTGTCACTCCTTCTTACTTTTTTATCAATGGCAGCTTCCAGCTCTGGGTACCCCTCCTTATTGAGCTCAATGCCTGGGAAGAGGTCCTCAATCAAGCTCAGGAAGAGCTCCTCATCTTCATCAATCTAACAAACCCACACATAAAGAAATGTTTGCAAAAAACAGAAAAAAAAGGACACTAAACTTTAAATTATTCAACACAGTGTCTCTTGTGAAGTAATCTTTCACTTTATTTATACAATTGTAGAGTTTCAATCACTAGAAGAATTCTTTTGAAATTAATATTTTATAAAAGAATTAAAGAAAAACTCAAAGACTGACCAGTTTGGAAAGGTTCATGTCCTTCAGAACTCTCTTGACGATGGTGGACTCTGTGTCGCTGGGATTGGCTCGCTTAGCTGCTCCAAGAGTTCGCAGGACTGATAGAATGTTTCGCAAGCCAAAGTCATAGTGAACCTCAAAAAACACAAAAACCTCTCTGATTAGGTTAAGTTTAGGAGTTTGTAATTAATAAATTAAAAAGTAAAAATGAAGATCAAGTAGAGTAGAACAAGTGGGTGCGCTGGAGATGCCTCTGGCGTTTGTGCACCTTCTATATTATACACCTGTCCAACCTCTGGGGCTATAATCTTTACCTGTTTAGAGAGTTGCTCCTCACACAGCTTGTAAAGTGTGAAAAATTTGCAAGCCAGCTTCACATTGTCTATAAACCCACAACTGGCCATTTTCACTCGAATAATGATCTGCCGATCAGGTACCATCATGGAGACAGAGCGGAAGTTAATCTTCAGGTTTTCAGGAAGCTCCTGGCGACCAGCATAACCTGGATTCTGAATACACAGGAAGGGGATGTTGGTAAATGTAAATTTACTGAAACAAACATGCTTTAGATTAATTTCAACTCCAACATGCAACATATCTCATCTTTCCACTATGAATAATATAATATTGTCAGGGCTCCAACTTCCATCTCCTCCTCCGACCACCAGAGGGAGCCATCTCCTGAATATTGATTTTCTCCTGAGCATCTTCCTCACTTCATCTCCCATTAGACTTTGCCCTCTGCTCCCAGGTCTCACCAGCTGTTCCTCATCATGCAATCTATAAACAGTTTTTAGTCTGGCATCGAGCAGAGTGCGGTGTGAAGTATTGATTTTGCACACATTCTGAGCGGTTATCCTGCTGTCTCCCTGTTTATCCTGACTGTTTCCTGGTTTAGACTTCGTCCTGCATTGCCCATGTCTTATTACTCTTGTTAATTAACCAGTTGCACATTTATCCAAACTCTGCCTCTTTGTCCCAAATATCTAGATATATTAGGCCTACTCATTTAAAAAAAGTACAAAGTAAATATATTTAATTTAGTATTTTGAATACTAAGGAAGACTTAGATTTTCCATTCATTCATCTTCCTCTGCTTATCCCGGATCAGGTCGATGCAGCAACCAAACCAGTGATGTTCAAATTTTCCTCTCCACAGAAACCTTTTCTAATACTGCAGGTGGAACTTTACCATTGAACATATTACATATATCTTTTGCATCTATCACTAATGTTTACTTTTCTATTTAGGATTTAAATCATCTGCTTTTATATGACACATTTAGCACATTTGTTTGTAGTAAATTCTGATACAAAGGCAATAAAAATCCTGCAAATATAGAAAAAGAAAAAAAAACTCATGAGACAAGATCTGTTACAAATGAACTAATATCAGGTTTGAATTATATTCTTTCATGAAAGCAGAACAAACAAAAAAAAAAAAAAACTAACCATGGTAAGGAAAATCCCAAACTCAGGATTCATGTCCACACTGTCTCCATCAGTGAAGACAAAGGTTTTGTGGCGATCCTTCTTGCAGGTCAGAACTATTGCAATCTGCTGAGCTGCCACTGACAAAACTGGGAGCTCGATGCGGTTAAACTCATCAAAACAGCCCCATGAGCCAGACTGAGCCAGGCCTGGAAATCACACAAAAATTGAGTTAAACTTTTAACTTTATCCTTATGTTAGTTATGAGGTTGTAATAGTAGTTCTAAATGAGTATCATAACCTTTACCTTTAAAAATTCTTCCTAAGCCTCTAAAGTCCATCTGGTCGGAACAGTTAAATACCACCACATACTTTCCTAGACATCGCCCCATATCTTTAATGGTCTCAGTTTTTCCTGCATTTCAAAATAACAGAACAATTTAAACAACAGAATCTAATGTTTCCAGAAAAAAGGAGAAAAGTGTGGAAAAAAGGTATATCTTTCAAAGCCTGCATTCAAGTTAAAAGCATTATACATTCCAGTATTACATAGTATTTGATTGGGACAATGACTTAATCTACCTAATTAATATACCTTTAATTATATTTCTGTTAATAACCGTAACATTTTTAAAATGATATTAGTATGTTTGATGGAAAAATCTCTTTGATGCAACAGAAAAAAGTCTCACCTGTTCCTGCAGGACCTGCAGGAGCTCCACCCATGCACATGCCAAGAGCTTGAGCTAAAGTGATGTAACACCTACGTAAATAGAAACACGTGTAGAAAGTAAAGAAAACAATATATACACAATTCTGCATGATTTAGGGTGTTATCTGTTATATTACTATTCTTCTGCAACATGAATAGTAAAATTGAACTTGCTAAGTGTGATAAAAGAATAGTGGTGTTCAGAGAACTTTTTTTCATGCTTTTACTATTTACTTGTGTTGTTCACGTTTTGGCAATGCCACAGAAGATGAAAGGCATGAAAAAAGGACAGAGAATGACAGAGGAAAGAGACAGAACAGAGCGAGAGCAGTAGGGATTGTGAGGTTTCCATCGGCCAAAAGTTCAAGGTGGAGCTTCTTTACAGAGCTGCTGTCAGACATCTGCTGGCAAGCCATTGCCTGGTGCTTTCTCATCACATCTCTTCTTAACTCCCTATGTCTATCTTTTAGCCTGATAGTGGTTTGCCTAATTTCCACTTTTTCATTTTATTACTTGCCATATGCAGTCACACTATCTTATAGAGGTGATAATCACTACAGAAGGCCTGTCCGCTCACTTTATTTTCCAGATCATAGGGCTACAGTAAAATCTTGATAATAAACCTTAAGATCCTATTCCTTTAAGGAAATTAAAACATTTTTAAGGCAGGTTGATGTTATTGTGGGTGGTGGTGGTCAGTCCTCTGCAGCCTTTCATCTTGCTGTTTAAATAAATGCTCCATTTCTGATTTGTGAACATTTCTTCTGAGAAACATGAATGCTAAAGAAATAAAAATACTTAGTGCAACGTGTGTGACCTCACAAGAGGCATTTACCTGTCAGTCAAAGGTGTGATGACAAGCCTTTCAGTACAGCCTAGGAACTCGTTTTGGTAATCAAAAGACACGTCTGTGATGTTGATGAGCATCTTGTCTGCGTCCTCGTTGAAGTAGAAGCGGCACTGCTTCAGCCACTCAAAGTCATTGGGGCTTTTGACATGCAAGCGGCACTGAAAAGACAAAAGGGCAGAGCAGGTGAAAAGAAGGAGAACAACCGAGACAAAGAGGAGAAATATACCAGAAGAGATAAGAGAAAAGAGGTGACGGCAAGTGAAAAAAAGAAACTAAAGACCCTTCAGAGAATGATAAAAGTACAGGTTAAAAGCTATATGAAGAGGCATTGAAGGACAGATAGGCTTTTTTAAACAGGTAAAAAAAAAATGTAAAAATGAAATAAAAATAAAAAAAAACATGAGGTGAAAAGAAGATAGCAGTAAAAGGAATGGAACTAGAGACAGAATAGGCAATATGACAAGCACCAAAACTAAACAAAACAGAGAAATGTCAAAACAAAAGATATGTGGCAGATTAAAAAAGGAAAGTATGAAACACAAATAAATGTACATTTGTGATGTGACTTAAAAAGAGCAATGAAAAATAGTTCAACTTTTGATCTAATGTAAAAGCGTTCTTTTAACTATGATTATGTCATTTTTAGCCAAAAGCAAAAAACCTGGCAACCGTTCAATAGAAATTCGCCTCTGAGTTGGGAGCAGCACAACCCCCCCTCTCAAATCATCCATATTTTTTGCGCTCTCCCACTACCTTACAGCCCTCCACAACCTAACATTACTGGTGCGACAAAAATGATGAGCAATATTGGAGCTATCCAGCCGAACAGCTCAGATGAGGAAAACAAAGGCATACATGGATATATACATTGTCTACAATGGAGCGGAAGCTTGTTACCTGCATTTTGTAGCTTCTATGTTCTTTCTCCACACTTTTTAAAACAGCATTTTTGTATTTGCTTCTAATTCCCCACAATTTGAATAAAGAAATACTCAGAAATGCAATTTTAAGCTTAATGTATGTCTTCCATCAAGAGAAAATGCTACAAGAACTTATTAAAAACACAATTTTCATCTGAGTAGGTCTTTAACCTTGAATATCCGTAGCATCTCTGAGATTGTGTTTGGATTAAGATAAGAAGGACATTGAGTGTTGAGATGTAAAGATGGTGTGATGTCTTTTGGTTGACATACTGACCAGGTCGTCAAATATGTCCCGTTGGTGAACATGAATGGTGATGAGGGTTTCGTACTTGGTCCTCTCCACAGCCCCCAGATCTTTTGTGGTCATATCAATCAGTGTGTTGAGCAAGTTCAGGAAATACTGATTGGTTTTAGACATAATGCCGCGATCGTAGTGGGCGTTGGTGAGAGCATCTTCAGAATCTGTTGTCCAAATCATCTGGATTCCAAGCAATCCAACCTAGATTTGGAACAGGGTGGTTTCAAACTCTCATCAGAAATTTTAAACTCTGTAAAGCCTTTTAGAATACAACCATAGTCTTATTTTGATGTTGCACTTTGACCTGGTTTAGTTTGAAAAATATCCTTACTTGAGCAGAGAAAGAGTTGAGAAAGTCAATGAGTTCGAAACCATCATTTTGGATGGCAAGAGCAGCCTGTCGGATCACGAGGTGCAAAGACCTCTGGGATTCCTTCAAAAGAGCATTCAGCCAAACCTCCACATTTCCCTCTGCTGTGATTGGACGGTCTAGCTCCATAGTCTCCTTCTCCCGTGATGACACAGCCAGTATGCGGTCATATATCTGAGACAGGTGAAATATCTTTGTTATAATGGTTTGATTACCGATATTCCACACATTTGTTTTTATACCTGTTAGTATGATTCATTTGGAGCAGGAATAGGCGACTCCAGGCCTCGAGGGCCACAGTGTATGCATGATTTCCAGATATCCAAGCCTACTCATGACTGATTACCTGGTTCAGGTGTGTCCAGCCAATTACAACATGCCAGAGCATGGAATGTTGGAAAACATGCAGGAATGAGCCCTCGAGGCCTGGAGTTGCCTATCCCTGGTTTAGAGTAAAAGTAACCTAGATATATCATCTTAGGTTTTATAATTTGAATGTATGCTGTAATAGGTAACTTCGTTCCCTCCAATTTTTCTGACTTTTTTTTTTGCTGCAAAGGTTGCACAAAATTTGATAAAAATTCAAGAAATTAAACACCAAAGTAGTTTTGATGATCGAAAAAGAAATCACCTTTTCATGAAATTGGACAGATTTGATGTTGTCAAAGACATTGAGAAGGTGGGCCTGGATGGTGTGGGAGTCAGAGGCCTGGCCCAGGATCTCCAGCAGGGCAGGGTCAGAGACAAAGAAAAAACGTGGAAAGAGCAGACGCTTCTTTTCCAAATAGCTGTTTATCCACATGAAGAAAAAAGTGCTCTCAGCTTTAGTGTGTTTCATTTTTAGCATTCTATGTTGTAAATGACATTTTAGTTATTTGTGCTTACCCAGTAAGAGATTTCTGGCAGCTATCCAGCTGTTCCAACAGGTGAGGAAGCAACTGTCCCATTGTCACATCTCCCACACAGGACTGCACAACATTTGGCATTTCATGAGCTCGCGTCATGATCTTCATCCATGATTTATCGATGCTTGAAAAAAGTTTTGCTTCCTGATGAAATGAAATATGTTCACTTGAACAGTTTTTGAATAATTTCAAGTACACTTTAATTCAGATGGATTTAAAAGACTTGTCATAGCAATGCAGAGATCAACCGCGCACTAGATGTTAATTCAGACATTATATATATATTAACTAACATGTTGTTGATGCATACATAATTTTAAGCAATTGCATAGAGAACATTTTAACAATGCTTTGTAATGCATTAAATAAGGTTGAATTATATACATTATTTAACTGATAAGTAATGCATTATATAATGCACTTAGTAAATACATAAAAGTGTCTGTTAACATTTTATTTTAAAGTTAATAATGCTTAATTATGGATTAATTAACATTGTAAAATGTTAATTGTGAAACAGAAGAGAGAAACCTTTGAAACACAAACAATGTTTAAAGGAGTCTCATTGTTTCTTTTTTTTTTTTAAAGAAACCGGATTAAGAAAAGTACTAAAAGAAAAAAAGAAGGATAAATAATAAAATTAAGGTGCTCAGAGGAGCAGAGACCCCTTAAAAAAGAATATAAAATGTTGTAAGACAAACTTATTCTTCTAATTAAAAGTTCCATACACTGAAAAAAACATAACCCAACAAAATTATTTCACTAATTGCACATATGACCAAGAAACACATTCAAGCAGGACACAACAGATCAGGGCATACTTGTGTCAGCACTGCATGCTTTAAGCATTATTTGCTCCAATACAATAAACAAAGGTGAGTGTTTTAACCACCAGTTATTTAGATAAAGTTTAAAAAATGTTATGTAATTTACCTTAGGTAACTGTTTGGCAATGTCTCCACCCACAAAAACAGCTTCCAGATAAATCCAGAGATTCTGGACAATCATCCAATGTTCGATGATATCAGAAGTGTTAGACAGATACTGGACCCACTTCTGAATTTGAGCTTTGAATGGAGTATTGTACCTGAAAGACAGTAAAATAGCATGTTAGATGTACAGCATGAGACTCAGCACTGTGCTTCTCCGGTTTACACTGCAATTAAGATTTTCATACTGTGCCTCCTATTTCTTCTGTTTCAGTTCCATTGCCATAGCAGATTCTTGACACAGAAAAACTTAAATCAACGTGGGGCCAACCTGTTGCTCATGAGCGACCCCAGAACCATCAGGCTGTCCTCCAGGCTGGCAATAAGCTCAGATGTGCTGTCTCCTCTCAGCAGTAGCTCTCCACGGTTCTTAAAGCCAGCAAATGTGAAAGTCTTGTTGTCCCATTCAGTGATCACCTCCTTCAGTTTCTGCTCAATATCTCGCTCTTTGACCGCACTGATGCAGATGTCCTGCAAAAAAGAAGACCCCAAATTTTAAAAGAAAGAAAAAAGACTTGATGCTACGTTTAGAATCTGCAAACCTCCCCCAACAAACTATGAGTTTTGTTGTAATCTTAAAAAAACACGATTTAATGTTTGTTAACTTAATTTTTTTGAATTAACTTGTTTAATTAAGTTAAATTGATCAAGTTAGTTTTACACTTTTATGAATGCACTTTACCCAGCACAGCTAACACTTAACACTCCAACTACAGTCTGTGAACAGTTAAAAAAATGTGCGTTTCCTTGTTTCATTTATTTTGAAACAGAACTGCAGTCCAACAAACACATGAGGCAATGTCTTTCTCTACAAAGCAATTCTAAATTATTATTAATGCCAATTCCAAAATGCTTCTTTTGTTATTAAGAAGGTGGTTATTACCGTATTGCAAAATACTAACTAAGAAGTTGAAAATATGTTTTGTAGAAGCCACAAGCACTCTTATTTTGGTTGCCAGTGAAACTTTTAATGTTTGAGTCAGTGTCTCAATACGTTTATTATTTCCATGGCCTCTGGTGATCTGGTTTCTGTGCAGAGAACACAATAACAGTTTGGTTTATGAGTGTTATTTTTCCCACAAGTTTCAATATTAATCCCCCAAATTTGATTTGGGATTGTACATTTTTCAATACTATTTTGAGATTTGTTTTTTGAAGTATTACTTAAACCCGTTATCTTAGAAAACGTTGTCTTATTTTCAGTGTGTAGTCTATTTTCCTATTAATTTACACTTAATGCATTATAAAAATAAACATGTTTTATTGCTAGTCATATTACTTTTTTGTAGTTGTATTCATAAACTTCACATTAAAAGTTGGTCTGTGAAAATATCGTCTGACATTGTGGTGCAAATAAAGTTCTGGATTTCTACCTTGAGTATCAAATTGTTGCTTGAATCAAAATGAATAATTTGACACTCACTGGCATTGACAATTTGTTCAGCTCCTTTTCTAATTTGATACCCAGCTCTGTTAAACTTCCATGCTTACCTCAATCTCTTCTTTATACTTGAGTGGATCAGCCTCCATGATGTTGCGCAGCTTAAAATTTTCACTTTCCACGTCTAAGTTATGTCCAGTTACCTGTGCACAAAAATCAGTTCTATACTCCCAAAAATTGGTATTTCTAGGAGCAAAAACTTAAAATTTAAATTAAAAAAAAATGTTCTGAAGCTGTCAATAGATGATGCTTATGCTGACCTCTGTAATTCTCTTCCAGTGACGTGCCATCATAGCTTTGCTTGTCATAAGCTCCAGCAGGGGGCAGCACTCACTGAATTCATCAATTGTTCTCTTTAGGTCCATGAAGGCCTGCCACTCCTTCAGAGCCTGAGGCAGTTTGCGGCATCTTTAAGTCAAAAAGCATAAGTTACCAAGCTTAAAACTACTATGTTTAAACACATGTTGCTTCTACTTATTCCATTACAATTAAAACTAACAAATTTAAAGACTTCTAAAATGCTGTTTCCCTTTTAGAAGGTTTTTTTTCTGGAAATGGCTTCTTTGTTCGCATTTTTCTTGTTTATATTTTTCTTTACCTTTTTAACAAAATTATTCAAGAATTCTAACCTTGTCTGAAAGTCAAGCAGCTCATTGTTGATCTTCTCTATGTTGATGTTAGTCCAGGGGATGTCATAATAACCATTGACTGTTTCGATGACGTTGTTGTAAAGGCCATACAACTTTTGTAGAAGAGTCAGCTCTGTCCGAATCTTCATCAGCTGAGGATGCTGGGTAACAGTAATTCCAAACAGCTTTGCTCCATCACAGTATGTGGTGTACTTCCGGAACAAATTATCAAAGCGATTCTGAGAGCCAAAACAAAGCCAAAGAACACATTATCTTTACAACTGTACAGTAGCAACACAGACTAGGATTGAATGATGTTCCTGACGATTCAATTTTAGGCTTAACTCATTTAACAAACAGCCAACCTGAAACATGATGAGTCTGTCACTGACATCTTGAGGAGCAAGCCCCACCCCCATCGGCCCATCCTGTAGAAAAGAGGGAGGAATGGTAATCTATGACAATGTAAAAACAGAAAAAGAGTATTGCTGTTTGTTTGTATTCTCTTACCTTGTCATAGTCCTGGTAAAAGTTCTGACATGCTTCCTTAAAGACCATCATGTTGCCTTCTAGTTCCTTTTTGAACTTTGGTTGCAAAGATGCCAGCTCACTTTGAACCTCTGTGGATCGGAATATGAGCTTATCCCAGTATAAACGAAGAGTTTCCACCCTCTCCACCTCTTCCTTTTGTACTGGAAATGTATACTTATTGAGCATGGCATAGGACTCCTGTGTTGGGGAGAGAAGGGCACATCTTCAGTCTCATATATTTATATTTACTTCAGTTGCTCTCAAAAAATATTTAAATGAATGCATCAAGAGAAATAAAACTTTAGGAGACTTTATATACGTTTTATACATCTTGATCAAAACTTCCGTAAAAAGGATTTTGCACAAAGACGTTTCTTAAGGGGTTGAAAACTGGCCACGAGCTTTTCAAATAACTTTCTGCATCATATGTTTCTACTAAAATTAAAAGTTATGCATAAAAGATTTCTGATAATTTTTCTGGCAACCTTCAACACATTTAGGAGTTCAAAGTATCTATAGTTTTAGGTATCAGATGTTTCCTTTTTAATCTAAATAAAAATACTTTGCAAAGGAATTCATCATGTTTAAAAACATTAGGTTCCAGGGCTTACCTCTATAGGTCCAATTTGTAACTCTATTGATATCTGGTCTTCTCTGATCTCGTCAACTGCAGCCATTGCAATGCGAATGTCATCCAGGTCTTTGATTGGTCGATTGAGTTTTTTTCCAGCTTCATCAATTAATGCAAAGATCTGTTCCAGCTCTTGTCGATATTTTTTGTTACAGCACATTTGATAATCATTCATCCATTTCATTGTTTCAACAGTCAGGGACGTCTTTAGGGATGCTTTAAAATAAAAAATAAAAAAAAACAAAAGTGCTTTAAAAATGGTTCCGTTACTAAATTCATTTAAATATTTACAACTTAGACTAACTAACCTGTGAATAAAGCCAAAGCTCCCACATTAATGTAGTCTGGCTCAGAGTTTATTTTTGTCTCCAGGTCCTGGTAGTACACAATCTGGCTCTCAAATTTAGACAGAAGTGGATTGGTCTGGGTGAACCTGTGAAATTAAAATAATATCAGTAATAACAAAAATGTATTTGAAAAAAAATGTGACTATCGTTACAAGCAGATTGAAATACTAGCATTGTTTTTTAGTTTGGCACACCTTTGCAAAGAGTCCTCCCGGTCAATTCTCCAGATATGATGGTATTGACTAAAATGGTCTAAAGCAGTTGATACTTCCTGTGTATGAGATATGACATATGAAAAATATTATGAACTTACACACACAAGTGCTAGTGTATGTAAATTATGCACATCCTTTAACAATCACATGACAAGTACCCTTTTAGTGGAAGTGATGGAGGAGCTGAGAAGGGAGACCAGCTTGACAACCTCCTTGTTTTCTAGCACATTTTTGTAGTAGTTTCTGAATGGAATAGCCTGGATGACAGACTCGCAGGAGATGCTGCCCTCTGTGAAGAACAAGACTTTTAGGACAGTATGAAGTATGCAGTATATGTGTATGCAGCATATGTTAGAATGTAGAACAGACAGTTGAATTTATGTCATTCAGTCATTCAGTCATTTTCCAATCCGCTATATCCCCTTCGGGGTCACGGGGCCGCCGGAGCCCAACCCGGCTACTCATGGGCGAAGGCAGGGTACACCCCTGGACTGGTCGCCAGTCTGTCGCAGGGGCTTGAATTTATGTGTATAGTAAAAAGAAACTCAACATTTTGTATCTGAAAACTTTTCTTAGGTTTTTTTTTTTTTTACTTTTGAATGTAAAATTTTCACAATAAAATGTCAAAAAGATTTAAACAAAACAAGATTGGCAAAGTGTGAAGGTTTTCTTTCAAATGTATTTAAATTAGTCAAATTCCTTTCAAAGCCTCTGTATTGTGTCTATAAAAATGCCACTGTCAACATGGACATAAATATTTGTGAACTGCTGAGCTGTAAAATGAAAGAGTCATGCTACGGTCACAACGGGATTGTAAACTCACGTTCCAGCAACCACTTCTAATGAAAAGTTTATGTAAATGTGCATATTTGCGCATTTCGGGCCCTCGCATTCACACGTCACTACAAAAGCTTTTAAGTCCATTTTTGGTCTCTACCTACAAAATGCGTTGCCATTGAACCCACGTCAAAAGTTAAACCAGTTGAATCAGAGACTTGGATTTGGTAATGACATTTGGGTAGCTTAGTGAGAGAAAAATCCTGGAGCAAGATTCACCGCTTCAACATTTCACATCAAGCCTCTTCCAACTGTGAGTACATGCTCTAGTCTCAGGTAGAGACAGTCAAGTGTGAACACTATGCAAAAGCGCGTTCAGGAATGCCTGTTTAGCTCATTCTTGAATGCGCATCACATGCCCGGTGTGTACGTAACATAACATTAGACTGAATGATGGAGGAAGATTGTGATTCATCCATTGTATAATCCCTTTCAGGGTCACAAGGTTTCTGAAGCCTATTCCAGCCACTGTTTGGCGAAGATGGGGTACACTCTGGACAGGTCACCAATCCAACAATGTCAAACCCATGTCAGATGAATTGAAGCGGTGAGTTGAACTGCCATGTCATTTCATACCAGCAGGACTCCTGTGGGTTGTTGCTACATCCTCTGCTTCACTTTCAGAACTGTCTTGCTTTAGGGATATCATGCACATTTCATCCATTTTTCCCTGTCAAGGAAAATCGAATAACAAAAGACATGTGTCAGGGGGTTTTCTCACCAAGAAAACAATAGATTATAGATTACTGGGTCAATTATTCTTTTAACAGTCAGACGCACCAAAGAGAGCCTCTCTTTGCTCCACTGGCATACTCCCTTGCTGACACTGACCACACATTCTACAACCTGGTTCAAAGCCTCCTGGACTTTTTCCAGAGCTGGATTTATCACAATGTCAGGTATTGAGAGGACCACATCCACTCTGAAGATTGCCTGCTGAGCACAACTTCTGTTTCCACCGGGAGATACACTCTCACCTATAAAAAGGAACCTGTCATTTATCACATGATGATGGTATGTTCAATGTTTTACACTCTGTGACTGTGTGAGCAAAAGAAACCTTTAACAGTACTACTTTTTGCCAACAACAGCTGTGAAAGTGTTGAATTGGTGAACAGGACAAATCAGTAAAAACACAGATGACTTTATAAGTACTCAATGTCATTTTCATGTTTTTTGATGGTTTCAGACAAAACTTACCTAAAAAACTGGTAGAAGAAGTATAAAAATGTTTGCGTAACATCTCCAGAGTGTTGCGAGTCATCTTGAGCAAAGCATCCAGGTTCCGGTGGTTAAAGTGGGAAAGCAGCTTCAGGGCCTCCTCTTCCATCACATCTTTTAAATCCATCTTCTTTTTCCTCTTCACCAAAGAAGAGGAAGGACCAATGCTACTCGACTGGGGCAATGTGTTTCTGGAGAGGAGACCTGGATGCTCATCTTCTCCTGTAGAGGTGACATAACAACACATCCTTACAACAATATGTGGCTACCTCAGCATTTCCCTCACTCATCTTTGGTATCCATCAATCACCTCATCTATTTTCATAATCCCCCTTCATCAAAGTTATCAATCTCAGCATCTTAGTTGTCAGAAAAATAACAAAAAACTTCAGAGTAAAGAAAACTTTTATTAAATATTAAAACTTAGGTAATTCCGAACTGGTTTCGAAAACATCTGGTTGTTGTTCAATTATATTTGTGGTCTACATAATCACAACAACAGTATACCATCACTCTCTAAGTGGTCGGTGGTCTTGCTGTCAGTGCAGCTTTCTTCCTCATTTTTCTCCTCTTCCTCCTTCTGATTGTCCTCAGCCTCCATCAGCATGTTGATCAGTTCATTAGCAGCTTTTTCCACAAGCACACTCTTATTTTGAAGGTTCTGGGCTTGCTTTTTGCAAAGCTCCTGTACATTCAGAAGTTATAGGAAACATTTCTTTAGTCACTGCCTTGAGAATGTCACTAAGAAAATTTGTAATCCACGTGTCAAAAAACATGAAGAATTAAAGCACAGTTACAGAAAAAGTTACCAAAAAAATGCACAATCATAGTATTTTTCTATTAAAACATCAAGTGTGAGTATGTAATTTACCTTGGTGGTGAGAACCAACTCCTCACAAGTGACTGGATTATCCTCAGGTAGAACACACAGTGTAAACATACTCATCTCCTGTAGAATTGCATCTATCCTATACTCCACCAGGTCATTCACTCTGTTCATCAACAGCTCCAGGTCATCTTGGGACGTAGAAAAGCAAATAACAGAAAAAGGAAAAAACAAGGAAGAGGCAAGAAACCATAAAAAAAGAAGATTTTAAAGACAGGAAAAGGGGGAGCTAAGGGGACCCAACCCACAAGCTGTCAGCGAATTTATTAAGTCCTTCATTTCTATTGACAACAGGCTGACCTGCTGGAATTTTGAACTCAACATATGAGGCATCAATTTGTCTTTTCTTTGCTTACCCAGTGCTATTTCAGTGTCCTTTAAATACTTGTCAATGTTTAGCGATGTCCAGGTGAGATAGGTCAAACCTGGCTGAACAGCCTCATCAACCTGTAAAAAAAAGTTAGATCAATTATAAAGAAGCATCTTTTAAAGTAGCTGGTGTCAATATTGTACAAGATTAAATAATAAAAGTTTACAAAAAAAACATACCACTTTTACTTAAACCTTAACAAACCCCTATTTGAAACATAACAGTATTTCCACAGACATCTTCCCCACTTAGGGTCTGAAAAATCACCTTCCTCAGTGTCTTATTTTTTATAGTAAAAATATCTTGATATTGTACATTTTTCTGATGACTTTTCCATTAATCAACCTTCAGAAATGTAATAATTTACCAATGAAACAATGGATAGAAGCTACATAACAAATACTCAAAAACCTGAATATCGGTCATTTCAAAGTTAAGAACTGCTGAAATTTAACGGCCTATTGTAACTCACACTGTAGTCATTGTTAGCTGCAAATTTGAGTTACTTTTATCTTGTTCTTTCTCGTATTCATGAGTCAGCTCCCAACTCTCAATCTGACTACAGTAATTTTTTACATTTTAACATTCCTCCACCTTTGTATCATCTAAATCCAAACTAAGGTTGCATTAGTTGCTGCTGTATTTCTGATTATTTAGTCTTAAAAAAGCTAAATGTGCACATCTGCAAAAATTATAAAGGTACATCTTGTAATGCAAAAAAAAATCACTTTATTTATCCAAGTCAATGAACATTTTTGTTATCTGCTAAATCTACTAGTTGATTAATTCAGTTCTTTTAACATATCACAATAGAGTACATATCTTACCTTAGCAACATGAGGCATGGCCAACTGCTGGAAGACTGGCTGAATCTTGGCTCGCACTCTTTTGTTCTCCTTGAGCATAAACTGGGAAGCAGATTGCACAGAATATTCCGGTTGTGAACTCCACCTCTGAGGTGAAATAGTACAAATGTTTATAGGCTTCATGTTTTGAGTACTAGTTTCCCTCAAGGTCCCACTCCAACAACATTTCTTTCTAATGTAAAAGCATTTCCAGTGTTTTTATAATTACGATGCAGTTTTTAGCAAAAATCAAAAACCCTGTCATTTTTATAAGACATATTTGCAACATAGCTGCAAGAGCTCATTATAAATTCACTTCTGGTTTGTTGGCGGGACTGTTGGCATGGGAGTTAGCTCCTTTCCCGTTAACCACTGTTTACACTCTCTGCCACTAACTTATAGCACCTCACAAGCCCAAGCTAACATTAACATAGCAAAAAAAAAAAAAAAAAAGAAAAGGTTACAGATATTGGAGCTAGTGATATCGAAATTTCAGATAAGTACAATGAAGATGTGAATGGATCTATTTGTCTGCAAGTGGATGCTTCAGAATTATAGCAGAGAAGGGAGATTTTGGCCCGCTCTTGGAAGTTACTGTGTCACAAACCTGAGCTTTTTCAAACAGCGGGTTTTCATCTGCTCCTGATCCATCACAATTTGAATAAAACACATCTTCTTAAATCATTTTGTATGTGTGTGTGCGAGGGTGTGTGTGTTTAGGATCAAATGGAGCAACACAGAGCTGATTCAATAAGGACTGAAATTTCACTGGCTTGGTCCCTAAGATTGTTTCTGCTCTTGGCTACCTTTGTTTTGCTTCCAAGTCAGGTGAAAACCACATAAAATGTTTGAAATGTTTGAAAGTGATAAACATGTACTTTTCTAAATATGTGCAGCCAGTGATGAACTTATTTATTTGCCTCATAGGCCTGGAGGAAGTTTAAGGTTAAAGTTACAGTTAGGGTTAGTGTTCGGTTAATGCGTGCGACCAACAATAATACAACGCAGTGATGCAGTGCATCTTGGTTCCACATATTACGTGTTGCCAATGGGAATTTCCATCAGTTTTTGTGCTTGGCTGCACGTAAATACGTGCAAATAACATCAGCCTAAGTATGTTTGCTTTACTGGGATGTCAGCCTTTAACAGAGTTTCAAAAACTAAATAAATGTTTTGAAATCAGAAGTTTTGTGTATTTAAATTAAAATAAATGGACAGGATTATGATTTGAAACATTTCTTGTAACTTGATCTCCTTTAAATTGTGTGTGACATTTACCTGCATTTGGCTGTAGTTCCTCTCGAGGGTATGCTCTTTCTGCCATAAGACTGCAGCAAATGGAGGGATCTTTAATTCTAGCTGTGCCATGTAGTTAATCTCCTGTATCTGGATCAGGATCTCTTGATCAAAGTTCACAAACAGCTCTCTTGTCTCCCCTAACCTGACCAACAGAGTAGCTTCCAACCCCAGTTTGGCATCCTCCACCTTCAAGAGCATGTCATTAAGTGTTGCATTGAAATGAAAGCAGAAATTTGGGGATAGGACAGCAGAGTTTATACAAAATGAATGCAATTGGACCAAAGCTAAGAGTGCTAAAAAAAACAGGAACAAACTCATTCATGTTGCATATTAGATAGTCATCTAACAAAATCAATCATCTTCTTTACCTTTGTCATCCAGTTGTGATGGTGGAGTTTCTCATACTCCAACAGAATCTCTCTCATCCTGTTAAAGTTCTTGATTATTTTTTTTGCTTCTTGAGTGGAAAGAATACCTGGTTGCTGTAAGGGGGGGAAACAGGGCTGCTGCATGATGCTTGTAATTATTCACATCAAATATTGTTATTGTGGTTAAAAAGAAGGTTGAATGATTGAGGGTAAAACTGTTAAATATCAGAAGCTATAGGTAACCTGTTGGAAGAAATTCATTGGTTCTGAGATTCGCCTGGACAGCGTCCGAGCCCACATGATGCGACCTGCCATTGGAGGCCAGTCCCTCTCGATGGGGGGTTTTAACTTCTCCTTTTCAAATATGTCAGAAACCCATTCAATATCCTTGCCATACTTCAGTAGGATAACTTGATATTTAGTGTCAGTGCCAAGATCTGGGATGCCAAGTCTGTTTTTATTTAAATCCAAAATACAGAAAAGGTAGATTTTCAGGGGAAAAAAAGAAGCTCTATGAAACTGACATAAGATGAAAGGATGCTTCCTTCGTCTCTGACTAATGCAAACTTTTTATTACTATGTTACCTTTCAAACTGATGTAGCACATCCAAAGCTCTCTCTGTGTTTTGAATGCTTTCAATAGTAGCATCCATGAATTTCTCCAGCTGTCTCTAAAGGTACAAAAACATGAATACTGTTATTTTTCTGAACTAAAAGCTGAAACTTTAAAGAACAAACATAAAAAAAACATATTAGAAGTAAAAATTACCCTTGATCCCCTTTACACTGTTCTATTTATTGAGTGTTGTTTCATGTATTTCTAATTTGTTTGCAAGCAGGAAGGAATGAGCAGAAAAATCTGGCGATAAATATTTTTTTCCTTCTTATGCAGGATGTGAGCACGTGTTGCTTTTGCAAAGAGGAACTGACTCATTGGCCAAGCCATTGTAAAACCCATAAAATGGTCAAATGTGAGAGCTATTGTGTTTATCTTCAAAGTAACTTACATGGAGCTCAGACGTCCTTTTGCAAAATTGCTCAAAGTCAGTGTCAAAGTCAGTTACTCTGTGGTCAAGGAAACTGTAGGACTTGCTCTTCATACTCATCAAGATGGGCTGTTAAAAAAAGCAAATGTACAAAAATTACTTTCTAAAACTTGATTAGGTTGAAAAAGAAGAAGAAAGATCAAGCATTCTTTGGAAAGCGTAAAAACAAGCTAATATTTACACAAAAATGTAATCATCTACTATTTGTTGCTGTTCATCAGGGCTATTCTTGAATTGGGTTATTTTAAGATTTTTGAAAGAGAGGTGAATTTCACTGGAGTAGGACTCAAAGATTAAAAAGCAGTTGACACTTTTTCATGGAAATGGTCCTTTAACAGAAGGTCCAGGCCTTTTCATCAGGTTAATGTTTCTGTCCTGTCCAACCCTGAAACTACGTTGCCATCTGCAAGGCGCATTTAAGGGGCCGCTTTTAATGAAAAGTCTATGAAAATGTGCATTTTTTGCTTCCACGTTTAAAACTCTTGTGTTCATGAGTAGTTGCGCCCATTTTT
This sequence comes from Adrianichthys oophorus, assembly GCA_036245035.1. NCBI lineage: Eukaryota > Metazoa > Chordata > Actinopteri > Beloniformes > Adrianichthyidae > Adrianichthys > Adrianichthys oophorus. The sequence goes on along the minus strand of BSAI01000073.1, from coordinate 17,999,133 downwards.
GGGCTCTGCGTACAAAAATGCAGATATCTGAAAGTTAAAACAGGTCGAACTTTGACCAATCAAAGACTCAAGAAGGCTACCGGTATTTCTGAAGAAAGTGAGTTAGAGAAAGTTAGCATAGCTGTTAATAATGTGATTTATAAACATGGTGAAATAGTTCATAGGGACAACTTTTGCTACATGATGCAACTAAGAACAGAAAGAAAACAGAACATGCATTGGTAAAAGTGGAGGACTGTCTATCCATATTACCTCCCATATTTCCTGCATCTCTGCAGTCTGTACATCCAAAGTAGCAAAAACAGAGAAAACAGCTTAAATCAATATTTACTCAGGACAACAGAATCCAGGCGACATAAAGTGAAACTAGGGAATAAAGAATCTACTTTACAGAGTTGGATCTGCTGTGTCAACAATCATGAACTCATAAGTTCTCATAAATTTACAGAAAGAAATTATGAAAGGATTTTCATAGGATATGAATGATGGTACATAAACTTTTTTTCACTCGTGGTTAGTGGTTGGATAAAGCCATTTATTTTTAAAAAACAGTGTTAATTTTTCTAAATCATAATGACAACAGAAACTTCTTAAATTACACAAATCAAAAGTATAAATACCCCAGTTCTCCATACCTTGTACAGTATATACTCCTTTTGCATCAATAATAGCTTGAAGTGTCGTTGTGGATGAGGTCCTTTATTTTCTTTAATAATAAAGCAGCTCATTCTTCTTGGCAGAAAAACCTCAAGTTTCTTTAAATTCTTGGGTTGTCTTCATTGAACTGCCTGTTTGAGATCTTCCCAGAGTGGCTGAATAATATTGAGGTCAGAAGACTGAGACAGCTAGCACAGAGCCCTCACCTGACAGGTGGATTGTTGTCATGTTGAAAAATTCAAGTTCGTCCCTTACACAGCCTCCAAGCTGAAGAGTTCAAGTTTTCCTCCAGTATCTTCTGATAGCATGCTGCATTCATCTTACCATCAATTTTGACCAAGTTGCCTGAGCTCACACATCCCCAAACCATCAGCGATTCGCCTCCGTGAAGGTCGGAATAATATTATTTGCATGATAGGCCTTGTTGCCTCCTCTCTGAATGTAGTATTTATGGTTGTGGCCAAAAAGTTCAATCTTGGTCTCATCGCTTCAAATGACTTTGGTTCAAGAATTTGGAGGCTTGCCTCTGTGCTGTGTGATCAAAGTTTGAATACTGCTGACTGGCATTCTCAGTTCCCTGGATATCTTCTTATATCCCTTTCCTGTTTTGTACAGTTCCGTTACCTTTTTCCCATAGATCTCTTGACAGCTCTTTAGCTTTCCTGATGACTCAGAATCCATAAATGTCAGTGCAGGACTAGGGGAAGGACGCAAGAGTCTGTTGGGGGCCAAGAAACTGGCAAACGAATCACAGATGAGGATGGTTCCCTTTAGCTGCCATTCAAACACTTTTCTATCAGTTTGTGTGCATGTTTTCAGAACAAAGTGATCAGGGAATGTAAACTCTGGGACAAGGTCATTTGGGAAGTTTCTGTTGCCATTATGATGTAAAAAGGGTAAAGAGAATTTTATGACAATGGCTTCACCCTAACCGTGAGTAGAAAAAAGGTGATTGTGTTGTCATTCATATTCTATGAAAAATGACCAAAAAAATCATAATTTCTTCCAGGGTAGGGAAACATATGAGCACAACTGTATATTTTCCCCATTAAAATATTCATGCTAATAATTGCTGTTTTTTTCTGATTGTTATCAGTTAGTAAACCAACTTTGAGTCACTCTTCTTCATCACTTTTTGATGTAAAAAAAAAAACTTGCATAGACTTGTTTCAGCCAATTCTAAGGCACTTTATTTATTTTAATTGGAGAAAAAGCTAAAAAATGAAGTGTGATAACTATGTAAAAATGTCAAGGTCAGTGGACAGCAGCAGAAATACATGTGTTTAAAAATGATTTTTAAAACAGAATCAAAAGATCCACTTACTTTGAATCTGGTGGCAATGGTTTCAAGCCCTTCAATCTTAGAGTCCTGCAGCACAGAGTACGTGGAAATTATATTGAACATTTGCAAAATCTTCTCCATCCGGCTCTGGAAGGCGTCAAACTTCCAAAAAATGTACGCCTCACTGAAGTCAAACTGCTTCTCTGAAGGAGATTGCTCTAATTCCCTCTTGGTTTGCTGGAAACAGTGCCTGTACTCCTAAATAACGCAAAACAAATAATTATCCTAGTTCTTTACAATAATTAAAACACTTGCAACACAAAACTTTGTTGCAAAAAACTGCAACGCATGATTTGAGTTGTTCAGAATTTATGACTATTTTACCTAAGATAGAAAAACACTAAGAAAGAAAACACTTTACAGGTAAAGAAATGACTATTGATAAAAAACATAATGCAAAATAGAAACTATAAAAACATAATACTATAAAAAAAGCACTGACATGATCAATACACTGGTTTCATTACCTGATTTAAGTGAATGGCAGCCTTCATTTTTGCTATTATCTCTTGCCGAGGCTGGTCCCATATTGAATCACAACCATTGTTAGTAATGTAGGCCTTGCAACTGGAGATCATTTGGTTTGTTACCTAAAGACACAAGAATATTGGTAAAGCAAAAAAAGAAAAAAAAATCATTCAGTTTGAGAATAAATGTGCAATCAAGAACAAAGAATGATGGTGCATCCAACAAAAAAATGAGAAAATCAGTTTGAGTGTGCAAACTTGGTGGTTTTTTAGTCACATCTGTTCCCTAATACAAAAAGGTTGCCCACTGCTAAACTGACGTGATCGATAGTGGGCTAAAGTACAGTTTTAAAATGGGGAACAAACAGTTTTGATGAGTTATGTCAGTTGTTCACTAGTGGTCTACTGTACCAGCACAAAAAGTGTTGTTATTTTTTCTGAGTTGTTGTAGTAGCGAGAAAAGTTGTGAATCGTTCGGATGGCATTGATCAAACTTGGGACTGCTTTCACTATTGCCACCTAGGGGGGAAAAAAATCAAATTGAACTTTTTAATGAACGGTGAAGCAGTTTGTGAAGGATTTCAACATGCTTTTCCTTACAGGGTCACATTTGTAGAGAGGTTCATAAAAGGTCTCCAGGCTGTACACATACTTGACGTTGTCTTTGGCTTCATTTGATGCAACTGTGATCCTCCTGTCTATTTCGACCCATGACTAAGGCAAACACAACAAACAATGCTGGGCAACACTGCAACATTGTTCACAATGACAGTCACAACAGTTCACAATAACAGTCCAATAGCAAAAAAAACGCTGTTTAACCATCACTGGTGAGTCAGTGATAGCCATATCTGACCTTCATGAGCTTTGATTTGGCCAATCCAAGCACCCTCAGTACAGCCCTCACATGAGGGCTTTTTAGCTGCTCCAGGAGAAAGCTAAAACGGGCCACTCGCTTCTTCCAGTAGTTTAGCTCAGCACGAGGACCGAGGTCATCAGTCACCTTTCTGAGCTGGTTACTCTCAGAAAGAATCTGGAGGGCAGGAATTATTGAAAAGATAAGATAACCCTTTATTTGTGCCTCAGAGGGTAAATTTTCATGTTGGGGACATACAGCTCACAATGAAAACAAAAGAACCCTGTAAGAACAATTTAAAAGAAAATGTCACATCACATATTTTACATTATTATACAGGTAGAAGCATCAGGTCATTGCACTATGGGTCAGACTATGGTCACATATCTCAATATGACACCACACAATGTCCTAAATGCAAGTTTTTCAGTGAATACTGCAGGTGACCATGCAGCAGCCTTTGTAATCAGGAGCCGGCAGTTGAATTTATACACACTGCGCAGTGGCTGCGGAGATATTAAGAAAAAGTTAAAATTTTATGGCTACATCGTTCAATGGCTGCCCAGGCACATTTGGCAGTCCAGCGACAGGCGGATGGCAAAAAAGGCAGCAGCGCTGTAATTGACTAATAGGAGGATCTCTGAGGTCCCCCAAATTGTCTGATCGGTTGATTGTAGACAATGCCTGAGCTATCGAGGGACTGGCGGTTGGTGGCACTTGATATGGACAGCCGCTGTCTGGAGACCTTTACACTTTGTCCAATCAGAGCTGCTGCCGGCTGTCCGGCGATCCCTGCCTTGTGGCCGCCCAGTTGTAGCATGATTTCATAATGGTGTCATCCCTGACGCCTGACAGCAATGTGACTGCCACCGTCTTCATAAAAAAAAAAAAAAAATCAGACGGCAGCATAAAATTAAGAACATTCTGCCGATGCCTCCCCATCGCACGGTATTGTATTTGTGATCGTAGAATCAGATATGTCACACAGATTGGAGAAAGTATTTACTAAAACTCTTATCAATACATTTAATGGGAGCATTTCAGGTTGTGGTTTAGTTTATGAAACACTTTCCTGAAATTGTCATCCTATTTTCTTTGGACAATTGAAAAGCCTTTTGGTAGTTTTGCTATCCGGTTAAAAGAACTTTAAAAAAATTGATAATTATGTTCAAACTTTCCTGTTATCATGGGCTTTTGTTTTAGAATCCCAGATTTAATTGGTTCAATTCCTATGTAGTCACAAGGGGACCTAGGTCTGGGTCTACCCTGTGCCGGTCCCCAGCGCAGATAAGATACAGGGTTGTGTGAGGAAGGTCATCCAGCGTAAAACTCTGCCAGTCCACCTGTGCTAATCAGTGAAAGATGATTGATTCGCTGTGGAGACCCTTGATGGAATGTCCCAAAAGGTGAACAAACATTTCATTTGTTCAATTTGAGACAAAAGAAGCATTGAGCAACAATTTGCTACCAGTTGCTCTAAACGTTATAAATGTGTTTGAGGTTTAAGCAAGTTTCTGCAGAAAAAGGGATTTGAACCCTTGAACCCCTTACCCGTTCAATCTGTTGGATCCAGACTTTCATGCACGCCTCTAACTTATTAACCTCTGTGCTGTTGTTGGCTGCAGCCGTGTAATCTGCTGGGGTTTTTAAAGCCTCCATGTCAAACATGTCGCACTTTTGCAAAGTGACCTGGAGACATACCATGACATTGCATTAAACAACATTTCTGCTGGAAAAAAAAAAAGAATTTTATTTCCCTATACAGCCGTTTCCTTACCTTTTCTTTTATGCACTCATCTGCACCAGCAAGAACAGAGACGAAGTTTTCAAATAAAGAGATATATTCCTCCTTTACAGTCTGGGCCTGGGGACTATCTAGTTCTCCCCAACCATGGTTAATCTTTCTCAGTGAAGGAATGAAGATCTCAGACAAAAACTGCTCCATACTCTTTAATAAACCAACTTCTGTTGTATCCAGCATATTGAAACTGATATCCTATAAAAGAAGGTGTGCATGTGTAAATTCATGTCTCTGAACTTGACAGTTACTTCATGGAGGTACGTTTTATAAATACACAATTACACAGAGTTTGTCACAGAGTTACTTCTACTAGAATCTTCAAAACAACTGGTGAGTCTGCATGCTCTGCACTTGTGTCTGTATATGTGGGTGGATGTAACAAACAATGTAAGCATTGCTTCATGTATAGTACATACTGCAATACTGGTTACTTTTGTTGTTAACTGATGAACCAGCATTAGCTGATTACCTATTAAAAACAGTTTACAACAAGCTCTAGAGGGGTTAATGCTTTGTTGAACTATAGCTGTCATAGATTTTGATAGTGTGTACTGATAAATGTCTGCTTATAGACTCTTAAACTTAATTTAACCAACTACAGCTGGTTATCAAAGAGTATGAAAGGATTAAATATAACTTTAAAAAGTCACACAATTAAGGACAAATAAGAGTTAACAAAAGAGATGTCCTCTCTTTGTCTAATCAGAGTTTGTGATTTATGGAGTATCGGAAATGATGCTAAAACAGGAAGAACTGATAACACGTGAGTGATGACAAAACACACCAGCTTTTGAAATTATGCATCTTGAGCTGTACACGGGATGTATATTGACTAGATAGTGATTGCAAATACACTAGAATCATTGGGTGACTCACTCTGTGTATGTTCTCAGAAGTCACTGGTTTTGCATTGTTGCTTCTTGTAAAGAAGACACATGTTCCAGTCAATTCCACAGTCTTTCCATCCGTTAGAAACACATTTTCCCTGTTTTTTTGACCGGACTGATGGGATACCAGATGATTGACTGTGGAGCTTTCAGCTGCTAAAATAAAAGAATCCGTGATAACAATCACCACTCTCAGCACTGGAAATTCAGAAATCATAACTGACACTTTGTTGAATAAACTTTTTGGCAAGAGTAATTGTTAGAATTAATAGAATTAGTAATTTCATACTAGAAATAAAATTGATTTGACCTGAACTTTACAAAAGGTGACCACAGAAAAATGGGGCACATAACCATCTTTAGGAGCTGTAACTGCTCAGTATGTAGCAGTTTAGTTTTTCCAAATGCATTAGCATATATAATTTTATGATTTCAAAATGAAAATAATGCATATTCAATATTTATTTGAAACAGTATGTTTATTTTCTCATATTACCTCCTTCAGTTGGTCCATTGACTTGATAGTAAAACATGAGGTGTGAAAGACCATCTGCCACAAAGAACTGCTCCATGTGCTCAATCTGCCATGAGAAAAACTTCAGTGTGGTGTTTTTAAATGCTGATGCAAACAAAGAAAATGAGACAAAGTTACCCCAGAATAAAGAGTACTCCAATGTACTATAGAAATGATTAAATATTATTAAATAGTTCAAAACTAGAGAAAGTTATCAAAATTTTTTGATAAATTTAAAACTTGTTGCCAAGTGTGTGTTTACGGCTCCACATTTTTTACAGCTGTATGGTTCACAAAATTAAGCAGAAGTAAATAAATACATTATTTATGTTATCTTAAGCAGGAAAAACTCACTATTATAAATCTAATTTAAAGAAGCATCATTCTTTGAAACAGATCAAGCAAAAAAATTACCCCAAATAAGAAGCTTAGCCAGAGAACATAAAAAATAGTCATTGTCTATTGTTGTTTGCTTATCTTTTTTACAAAAATACATTTTTCAAATAAGTTTTTTTTAGTCTTTTGCAAAAAAAAAAAT
>BSAI01000073.1:17899945-17991971 GCA_036245035.1 Adrianichthys oophorus | reverse complement strand
CCCCCCAAAAAAAAAAAAAAACAAAAGGTATAATTTTTCATTTTAAAAACCTGATTTCCCTCCAAAATGGCATCTTCTACAATATCCTTCTCCAATCTCAGACACAGGGCCAAGATATCGAAGATGAAGTCATGCCTTCCATCCAGCTGAGCACGCTTAGCCTCACGCTCCTCCTTCAGTGGTTTGCATTAAAAACACAAACAAACAAGACAAGCACATAGTTACAGTTACATCATAAGTAGGAAAAAAATAAATAAAATGGAATCTATAAACTTTTCCTAAATTCTTTAAAAATATTTTTAGAAAAAAAACAAACCATTTACACTACATCATGTGAATGAAGCATAAAGACAATAACCTTTGGCATAAGTGGTGTGAACTGACATAGCTTTTCATAGTTGCATAGACAGGTAATTCTTATTTCTCCACTTGTAAATGTTTCCTTTTTGGCAAAAAAGTGCTTATAAATTGAATCCGATTATATATTTTATAAATAACTATGAGTGGCACTTTTCTACAAAGGTGACATCATTCTGTCTGTCATGAATGAGGAAATATACTGTTTCGTTTTTGTTAACTGATTCAAAACAGTTACCACAGTTGTCAATATAACAGATAATTTGAGATAATAAAACTGAGCAAAATACAACACGAACAAATAGAAACTAAACATGAGTTAAACAGCCTTTATGATTAAATATAAAATACAAATCCACACGTAGCAAAAAGAACTAGAGCAGAAATTGGATAGTACTGTGAGAAGGAAAAATCCACACACAGAAGCAATAAGAAATAAAAGTCAAATTAGAACATTAAAAACAGAAAGTTTTTAAAGTACAACAGACTTTAAAAATGGATCTGAATGCAAATACTACATGGAGGTTCTAGAACAATCACAGAACACACATGAAGATGACACTATTTAGTCACTCCTGTCTCATGTGAGGGTGTGATCATGAGGTTGTGGATGCCCTGTATTGCTGAACACAACAAGTTCTGTCATATGGTTTTAGTTGCACAGTTCAAAGAAAATTATAACACAAAACAGTTTACCTTGTTGTTGTGGTCTGGTTTAAAATGCTGCATAGTCAGTGGTGGCCTTTTAAAATGACACTTCTTTCAAACTTATTCCACATTTGTTTTTCTTTTATGAAAATCTCTTCTTTGCCCAACCAGTAAGGCTTCTGCTTTCAGATGACAGAAGCTTCTGAAGAGCAACGTGGTGTTGGATGACCTGTTGGCCAGGCAGTTATCCAAGCCCTGGTCTCACATTACGAGTCTTTTTCTCTTATAACACAACGGGATCAGGGGATTCAAACTTGAAGCTTGGACTGTTCTTCAAAAGTCAATTGTTTAGGTTAAATGTGTTAAATGTATTTTTCTCATAATTCATCACTTTGGCTTATCTTAAGAAAATTGTTTTTACATCAAACATGACTTAAATTTGTTTTAGATTTTCCTTTTTATTTTAACTTTTCCAGATGTCTTGCACATGAAAATACTATATGTTTATTTTTTAAACCAAAATACAAAAAAAAAAAAAAAAAATCAAATAGGCTACAATGTTTAAGAAACTATCAGATATCTCAGTTTATCAACATTTAACAAATTGTGCTTTTATAGGCCTATTCCACAAAGTACATGGCCAAAATTGTTCTATATTCCACATTTCTAATGATGCTGAAAAAGCAAAAGCTTGGCAACATCACTGCATGGGTCAATATTACAGTGCGGTGTTCATTAAATATGTACATATTTCCTAAGCTGATGCAATTGTAAATGGGCAGCCTATTAATTTGGCATAAACAAGATCTGATATCACCTTAACAGCTGTCCTTTTATGCACAAAATTAGACTGTTCTTGCAAGTATCTTAACTAGTATATAGGGTATAGGGTATATTTTCATGTCGCAGGCAATGGAGAGCAGAGGATGAGGTCCTGGAGGACAGATCCTCAAGGGAGGACAAACCTCAGACATCTCAGTCCAGAATAGTGCAGTGCTACAAACAACTAAGATACTGTGGGTTACAATCAAACTTCCAGGCCTCTGGTCGAGAACCCCAGCTAGAAGAGAAGCCACCCGTAGAGGGTGAGAGGGGCGTCGTATGCGACTGAGCAGCCTTTCTCCTATCAAACAAGCATCAGCTTTTTAACTGAACTTCAGGCAGTTTTTGCAAACAACCATCACCATCTAGTGGACTCAGCCTTACACTACAAGTCAAACATAAAACAGCGTCACTAATCAAACTATATAAATAAAATACTGGTGCTGAGAGCATTGTTATCCCCCAAAAAAGAGACATTTATAAGAACTACCAGTGGCACAACCTGAAAACAAATAGATTAGTTATCAACAAGTGTGAATGTTTCCATGCCACTTAGCACACCACAATGGCCTCTGTTGTCATTCTTTTAATTCACAAGTATAGTACAATAATAGAGTGAGGCCACAGCAACGGAGAATGAAAAGAGGACAATGGACACTCTCTAACTCTTTAAAGTTTAATCTAAAAAATCGGACTTTTTCTCAGAGTTCCCATTGCCTTTTTTTCTTTCTTTGTGGCCCCTAAATCCACGTTTAGTGTGTTTCAAACGATGTAAATTTCCAAATATCTGCTATCGAAATAAATACGATTTAACGTTCAGGAATCGAACCTTCCTCTCGGGCGTCCCGGTGGTCAGGAAACGTTGTGAGGCTCCGCTGTTGTGGCTGGCTTTGGAAATCCGTGAGCTGACGGACATGGCTCGAAACCTGTGTTCCTTTGTAGATCGTTCTAAGTGTACAGTGAAATCTATACCTGCGGACGAACGGTTTATTTTCTTTTAGCATTTAACCTACAAAGATTTAGCCAACGCTCTGGTTACAACAAACAGTTGTCTGGTGTTGTTTCCATGGTAACAACGCAGGAAAAAATGGGGCCAAACCCCAAACTCTTGAAATCCGCTGTTATTCATTCACCACTGTTTCACCCGGAACGGAAATTTTCAACGCATGACTCCGGGTTGCCAGATTTATTAAAATAAAGTAAAAAAAAATAAATAAAATAAAATAAAAAAAGTTCTCATCTTCAGTTTTTATAATTCTTTCTTCTAGTTGGCTGCCTAGCTTTATATTTAACGGTGTTTGGAACTACCTATGAAGCTTATCGTTCTAAAATAGAGTTAGCATTGGTTTTGCAAAGTGGAAGTCTGGATTTTTGCTTAAAAAAATACCTTTAGGCCATATTTTAAAACATTTCCAAATGGTGTTTCAACACACCATGTCAGATACTGCACATATTTTGTAGGCTATACTTAATGTCAGAAGAAATAGAGATAATTGAGGTTTTTCCCCTATATTGTTGCAATGTTTATTTAAGGGAAGTTTTGACACGTGATATTTTATCCCTTCAGTAATTGCCCGTCAGTGTGTTTGTTTTTCAGTATGCTCACATGAAAAGCTACTGATTTTCACAGATGAATATAAACACAGGCAGCAAACCCTGTTTTCAGAGTCAAATCACTTCATTATTAAGCTGGGGTACTCAATGAGGATGTTGACAATAATTTAATAACACAAACTGGTAACAGAGGCTGCTTTGTTATGAAGTCCTTGTAACACACCACCAAGCAGATCCAGGCTATAATGAAATTTATTGTTTATAGATACAAATGTTCTTGGCATCATTGAATAACAAGAACCGTTGAGAACCTCTGCTTTACAGGAAGAACTGTGATGGTGAAAAATAAATCAAGCCAAATAAAGAACTAGACTTGGAAAAACAAGCTCATCACTTTATTAGATGAACAACAATGGCTGTGGCATACTGTGGTTTGGTGGACTTTTCCATTATAGAAGCCTAATAAAACCCATTTAACTCTATCTTGTAAATTTTTTGAAGTTGACAGGCAACGTCCCAAAAGTCAACACTTTTATTCAAGTAAAGTGATCAAAGTTGTTAAATATGCACATTTTTCATCAGGGTCTTCATGGGGTGTCAAATGTATTTATTTACTGCATTTTTATAAAAAACTTCTTAGGGTAAACAAAAACAATCTGTGATCATTGCTTACTTAGTAATACAAGCTGCCAGGGTCCTTTGAAATGGATAATTTCACTATGTGTTTGGAAAGTTTTTAAGCCCTTGTATATTTGAAGCTTTATGTAAAAAGATGTAAATATTTCAAATGTTTCATTGCCCATAAAAAGGTTGTCAATATGAACAATAGTCCCACAATTGTGGGCAAGTACATCTGAGGGATGAGCAGCAAATTTTAATGGTGAATAAAAAACCTCAACTTTTCTCACTTTTTCCATATATATTCATGTATAACCAGTTGCATCTGTGCAATATGCGCAAATTGTACGTAACAGCAGCGTGACACGACCTTAATAAAAGTGTCTAATATTAATTTTACACATTCTCTTCAATGCAGATTGTAAGGTCTGCCTCACACAAGTTTGGAAGTTATTTCAGTTTTTAAATGCTTATCAAAACATTTGTTTTTTTGACATTGATTCTGTCTACTAGTGGACCAATGAAGAACCTAGATAAAGGTAAAAAATAATGGTTCATACAACTGCTGGATAAAGCCCAATTTTATTTTTTCGCTTGGGGTCCGCATCCTGCTAAGTTCACCAAAGAAGAGTAAAAAGCAGTGCTGGGCAATGGCAAAAAAATTTGGCACATATTTCATTGTGGCAACCAATTCACTGAACACAGCATCTCATCAAACAAATGCTTACACTACACAAATGTGACATCTTTTAAAGGGGAAATAAACAAGTTTTCCATCAGCAAAGGATTTGTTGTGTTAAGAGTTACATAGCTCATATCCACGAGTTAAGAGTGACTTTCTACAGATCGATGCAGAGTCTCCCGCTTCCTGAAAGTGCAACCAACAGTGATAGATTGAAAAACAGACCATGATAACAGGTTTGCCAAACTGCATGAGCTAAATCTAATATATATGGGGTTGTAATTCAACCAATCGATCCCTTTATTTGTAGATCACCTTTGACCATGATGCTAGAACAGAAGGTGCCTGAAAGAAAATAATACATAAACATAGGATAAAGCAAAATAAAGTCATTAAACATAATAGATTAAAAGCAACAACAATCAAAAGACAAATATCAAACTGAAGGAAACACTGTGGCTAATACTTGAGTTTTAATTTTGTAAGGCTGCCTTATAAGGCGTCATTATTGTGTCTCTAGATTTTTGAAAACCTTTGTTTTTCTTTAATTTGTTTTTTTTTTTTTTTTGCCAGTGTGTGTTTACCCCATCAAAAATAAAAAATGTTTCAAAACATGCTGTTCATGATTTTTTTTAGGATTTTAGTATAGTGCTAGTGAAAGTTCTGACCATGAATATTACTACAAAAGAAAACTAGCAATTACATTTGTAATATATTATTATAGTTCAAAGTTTGTAGTCATATTAAATGTCTTACACATGTATCAAGCTTTCTAGCCTTTCTATATTTTTTCAGATATAACAATTAACTACATCGCCACACTAACAGCGCTGGTCTTGCTGCAGAGTGCTGCAGAGTACATCCCTCCCCTTAATGTTATGACTCCCATAAACAGACTCGAAGGAGATTGAGAGCGAGACTGTAGAAGAGCAGCGATGCCCTCATTGACACATGTGCTGTGTAGAGCTGATTTTTAGCTGCTGATGGTTCAGTTTGTCTTCAGGAGTGCTCCTTTAGTGAATGTGGTAAGGGAAAGCATGTACTTTTTTCAGTTAGTCTAGATGATTTTTAGAAAAAATCTATGCTGAACAGGAAAGGGGGAAAAAAAACAATGATAAATTCTGACATTTTCCTCTCTGTGTAAGTTAGATTTGAGGAGAGTTGAAAAAAATGTCACGTTCGGGTCTCAAGGAGATGGATCACGCGGATATGGTGTACATCACCATTGAGACAGCTATCGCCCTGGCCTCTGTGATGGGAAATATACTTGTAGTGGCAGCGGTGTGTATGAACCGGGCTCTCCGCAACACCACTTTCAGCTTCATCGCATCTCTGGCTGGGGCTGACATTGCTGTGGGAGTCTTGGCCATTCCTGTGGCCATTGTCATCAACTGGCATATCAAGCTTGAGTTCTCCACTTGCCTCTTCCTCTCCTGTCTGGTGCTGGTTGTCACCCAAAGTTCCATCCTTTCCCTGCTGGCTATAGCTATTGACAGATTTCTGCGAATCAAGATTCCTACCAAGTGAGTAGCTTATATATCACCAACTGATAACAGTTTTTCTACACTGGGTGAAGATTGTTGTCAATTGCAACTCTGTGATGACAGTGTAGCAGAAACTGAAATGGTGGATACTAAAAAGTACATAGCTGTACTGGCAAGTGCTTTCTTAATATAAACTCTGAAACTATATGCATGTATATATATATATATATATATATAAATGGGTTATGGTTTTAGAGAGAAAAACATTTTTCTTTAAACTATGAGAGTCTGTGTAGAGGAAGGCATTCATAGTGTGAACATCCTGCTTTTAGTGAAACCATATATCAATTCTTGGCTTGATGCAAATCAGTGAGTTGGGCACCACAACCTTTTAGCCAAATTAAAATGTCCTGTCTGTCCACATTACTGAAAAAAGCACAGGTTTCTGCTGACGCTGGAATGAGCCCAAAGTTTGTATTTGTTTATTGGTTGGGCTCAACGAACTGGGAAATAAAGAAAAAAAACCATTGAGTGACATTAATTTATAGAAATATAAATAAAGTAGTATGAATTCGTGTTACTAAAACCTTTTTTCTTTTACAATATTTTCTTGCAGGTACAACGACATAGTAACCCAGAGAAAGGCATATGTTGTAGTTTGTCTCTGCTGGATATTCTCTTTCCTCAGTGGATTTGTGCCAATGATGGGCTGGAATAACCACGCCTCTTTTGGCATCACCAATTCCAGTGAAATAATCTGCAATTTCACTGCTGTTATACCAATGGACTTTATGGTGTATTTCAATTTCTTTGGCTGTGTGGTAGTACCACTGTCTATAATGATCCTTCTGTATTTGGAGATCTTTCGAGTGATACGGAAGCAGCTTAACCGCAGAGCGGTGGCCACATGTGATACGGAAAAGTATTACCGGAAGGAGCTGAAGTTGGCCAAGTCGCTGGCCTTGGTATTCTTTCTTTTTCTAATCTGCTGGCTGCCAATACACATTGCCAACTGCATCACCTTCTTTGACTCAACAATTGAAATTCCCAAGCTTGTTGTGTATATAGGGATTTTATTGTCTCACGTGAACTCGGCCATCAACCCAATGGTTTATGCATTTAGAATAAAAATGTTCCGTCTCACCATGATCCAGATCACTCGCCGCTGCATGTTACGTAAATACTCAGAGCCCACCACTCCACATCTTTCCAACATTCCAAGCTTTTTTGAAAAGTAAAGAGGCCATTCAACTGCCCTTTTAAAGAAAATGTAAAGCTGTAGCAAAAATTGCAAACTTAATTTCTTAATACCACATAGTTAGAGTTATACATGTTTATTAAAAATGTTAAAACATATTAAATGAAAAAAAATGACTTAACATTTAGTTTTTTCTGTTTTACAAACTGACACCTTCCTTCCTCCACCTTAGTATCTCTGTCTGGATCTTAGTCACCACCATGGTAATGCGTATATTACCATCTGTCACCTTCATCCTCACTGAGGGATTTGAAACTGCTGAGTGTGGTTTAATCCTTAGCCCTCATCTTAATGAAGTAGGTGTCGCACATCCGACTTGGCAATCACCACAGTGTTGTGTCCCCATGAATGTGAAGAGCCGAATATAGGATTTTAGCCTTCATTTTTTTAAGTTTGTCATTTTAATTTTCTTGACTCCTCTTAAAGAACTGTTTTTCTTCAAGGTAAGACTGTTCATTTGTTTTAAAGAAAACCTTTTTTTTGAAAATTGTAACCAAATCTATTTGAAAACAGGTTTTAAATGTACCTTAATGTTTTTTTTTCTTCTTTTTTGTTGTTTTTCTGGATGCACAGAAAAGCTACAGTTTGTTGCATTGCATTACTTCTAGATGGCTGAGACTGACGGTGCTGAGGAAAGTCAAGACCTGGAGGCTCCAGAAGAAAACTTAGACGATGAACATCAAGCTTTGCTGCACCTCAGTAAACATGGCGAAGCTCGACGTTTGCTGCCTTGGGATCAGTGGACTTTCAGAGAAAAGGCGAACTATTGCATGGACCGAATCTTCCTTGGGTTTTTGGTCCTTTTTTTAATAGTGTTGCTGGGGGAATGCCTCTATAAAATGTGGTATGTGTCAAATGTGAATAAGGTGCCAGAGTTTGTGTTAGACTCTGTGGCATCTCTGTTTAAATGGCTTTTTACTCAAGAAAGTCATGAAGAACTGGCTGAACTGTAAAAAGATTAGAAGAAGGTCTTGTGATGATAGTGATGTTTTGGGATTTTGTACAATGGTAATGGAATGCTTTTCATACACAGTAGTCTTCGCTTAACTTTGGCTTTCATTTCGAGTTGTCTCTAAAAGGCATATTTGCATCTAGTTTTTAAATGCAGTGATGGACCAAATGCAGAACAAGAAAGGTATGTTTAACTCTAAAAACACAAGCATGGAAAATAATTGATGTTTGTTTGAAAGCCTGTCTATGTCAACTACTAAGATAACTGAGAATGCTACGGACAAGGGTATTAAAAATTAAAATAAACAGTTCTTTCATATTTGTTTGTTTTTTAATGGAAAGGAAAGGGAAACTGATGACACAAGCTCAATGAGAGCACAAAGAACATCTTGAAGATTTTTCTGTGATATCATACGGATAAATAAACCATGTGGAAAAATAAATCAAACTTGGAATCCTGGACAAATGACTGGTACTGTATATGTAAATGCATTAGTAAATAAAAAAAAATGTGTTTGAAAATTGACTAAAAGAGGGAATTTGGAAATGTAGTTAGATCTGAGTAATAAATGTTTGAGATTTTTTCCGCAGAAAAAGACAGAAACATCTTTACCGTGTAATAAATATTTAAACGCAGTGATTGCTGGCTGTTCCACTGACATTTGTAAAAGCTGCACAATCTGCAGCAAAATACCATTTTCATTTGTCTCAAAGCATCATAATGGCAAACTGATATGTTCGAGCTTAATGGCTATCAAAAAATTTGTTTTCTAAAGAGAATATGTAAGAAATTCAAAAATCCATCTGGCCATTTTACACCGAATCACTAAAAAGCAATCTAAAATTTCAATCAGTGGCAACCACCTAAGTATTTTTTATACTGAAAATTTCAACTATATAAACAAGTTAAAAACTTTCCAGGATTTTGAATCAAATGCCCAATTAAACACCTAAACGTTTGTATTCAAAATATTTTTCAGCTTTTTTTTAATGTTGACTGTCAGAAACAAAAAGAACAAAACAAACAAATAATTTTGATAAAAATAAAGTGATTAATGGCATATTTTGTAATAAAAAAAAAAAAAAAAAAAAAAAAAGTAGTAAAAACATTAAATAACTGCTATAGTTAAAGTATTCTTATTCAATTGTTTGACTTTTGTGCGTATAATATATAGTATGGAATAATAAAATAAATAGACAACATTTAAAATATAAGGAGTTATTTTGTATGCTTGTTAAAAAGTAAGGGATGTCTCCAAAGACTGCTAAATCAAACAAATGACACAAGCATTTAAAATGAATGAAATTAATAGTATTTATGAATTACTGTGGTTAAAACATAATATATTAAAATACATATTTTAAAAGATCATAAGAGTATGTTAATCGTTGTGAAATACTAGCGTAGTAAATCGTGTCAAGTATGGACGTTTAATTTCCATCACCTTTAATGTCACAAGTTTTGATTTGACCAATTACATTAAGGCGCGGATTTATTACGACTTCCGGTTCCGCCTCCCTTTCTCTTACGGAATTTTACGGCGTGACCGACGTTTCGTGTCTCTTTAGACTTAAAGTAAGATTAAGATTATTAATCTCGTTTAGTCGCATTTGCTTGTTTTACTTTGTACATTCGTTTGTCATTGAAACGATATGCTCGAGTTTTGTGTTCCGTTGTGATGTTAGTCTCTGTAGTGGAGTAAAGATTCCTGCTAGCAGCAACATGTCGCGCCATGCTGCGGCCTTTCATCCCGCACCACAAATGTCGCGCAGTCACGCTGTGACAAACAACAATATTAAGAACAAAAAAAGCAAACAAATGTTTATTACTTAGGTCATTGTCGGAGATTTGCTGCCGTTCGTTATCTAAATGGTTTTTGTTTGGAGAGTGGTGGATAAAAAAAAAAAGTAATGCTAAGCTAACATGGAACTTGACGATTTTTAAATTAAGCTGTAATCGAGTCTTTGTAATATCTGTGCAAACTGTTTGTAACTTGCGTTTGGAATATTTATTGGTTTTTATAGCGCGGTGATCTAAGGTTGTTCAGTTGCCCAACGGAGGTATAAAAATATAAAGTAGCCCGTTAGATGGTTTTGAATCCGACTAGTGGTCATATTAAGTAGTGATTTATAAATCCACATTTACCTTTTGTTGAAAACGTAATTTAACATTTTGCCACTTTATCCCTCAATGTGTTGTCTATTTAGGCTCCTTACATATTTAACCAACAAAAAGTGTTGAATTCTAAGTCTTGTTATGTAGGTTTCCTAGATTTTAATTAAGAATACAGTTAGCTTAGACTTGTCTACTCAACACTTCATCCTGTGTCATATAATTTATATGTAATTATTTTTTTAAAACAGAATGCGTTACGTGGCCGCTTACCTCCTTGCTGCGCTCGGTGGAAACACCAGCCCCAATGCAAAGGACATTAAGGACATCTTGGGCAGTGTGGGAATTGAGGCCGATGATGAACGCTTGAATAAGGTATGGCTCTGATAGCAGCTTATCATAATATTATGTGGATTTTAGCTTTTGCTTTGAATGCTCTTTGATGACATCTTTTTACAACAGGTCATTGGTGAGCTGAATGGGAAGGACATCAATGAAGTTGTGAACTCAGGTAAAGGCTGTACATCTTTGTGTCTAAATGTTTCCTGTGTGCTTGCAGTGATGCTTTGCAGGTTCATTTTGGTTTCCATGTGAACAAATGTCTGGCATGCACATGGCCTTCATATCTAATTAACATCTTGAGCCACATGAACGGGATCAAATTAGCTTAAAATGAATGAAAAACCAGATTGCACATATTAGTATAGACTTTGCAAATTTGCAAAAATAAATTAATAAATCACATTTGAAAACAGTCTTAAAGAGGGGTGACACAGGCGGCACCATAAAAAGATGCCTTTCTGAAGTGGAAATGACGTCACCACAACCACACCCAATGGCAATCATGTCCTGGTGAGCTCAAAGCCCAACCACCAGGTACAATTGGGTCAGCATCAAAACCATAAGGTCTGAATTGAAACTAAATTGAGGACTACAAATACACGTTTTCAACTGATAAGTTTTAGCTAAGTGTTTTATGCGTTTTTTTTTTTTTTTTTTTTTAGTTTCAGTAATTGTAAAGATTACTGTGTACTTTAGAGTTTAAAACGGTTCAAATAAAAAAGGAAACTCTTAATTCAGTGTCTATATTTTTCAAATGCATGATCTGGGTTTTAATTCACTTTAAACTGATCTTGATTTGACCCCATATACACAGTGCTTGTTCCTGATCATTTAAAGCTGTTTTAAGGGATGAGAAAATTATTGTCCATAAACAAACAACTAAAAGACTAGACATCGTAATGCTGATTCCAGATTCATGTGACACCAAATTTACATGTTTTAAATTATTTTTTGCAATATTTTGTGTAAGTATAAACTTTTTCTTTCCAAATTTACAATTTTATTTTTAAATTTTTACTCTTTCAAACTTTACAATGTGTACTTTCGAGTTAAAACTGTTAATTCTTTTTCTAATTTGAAAGTGAGCAGTATTTTTATTTTTTTTTTTTTACTATACATAACATAATCACAAAAGGTCCCTCCAGCTACTTGTATTGTATTTATGTTGAGTTGGTTTGAGCAGTGATGTAAAGCCACTTTTCTCTTCCAGGCCTCTCGAAGTTAGCTTCTGTACCAGCAGGTGGTGCTGTAGCAGCTCCTGCAGCTGCTTCTGGTGGAGCTGCTGGGACTGGGGCTGCACCCGCTCCAGGTATGTATTTAGTAATGTATTTATTAATTCTGGCAAAAACTAATAACGAAAAACTGCTTTTACATACAATTAGCTTTTTTGCAGCTTGTATACATATAACTGTGGGTATTTCTAATTGTGCTATTTATTGAGCTGTTGGATATCAGCAGTCATTGGCATTCTCCCCTAGACCGACTGTTTTTATTTTAATTTTTTTTTAGCTGAAGAAAAAAAGGAAGAGAAGAAAGAGGAATCAGAAGAGTCAGACGAAGATATGGGCTTTGGACTCTTTGATTAATCTGCCTTTTCTGTACTCAAAAAGCAATAAAAAATGTAAAACGTTTACACAGAATATGTGGTCCTTTCATCTGTTCAAAACTTTGAGTGCATAGTTTTGACTTTGGAAGGTAATGATTCTAACAGGGATTACATTTGTTACTAATATAAAGTGTCAGAGGTTTTCTTTAGAAATATTTTGCTGCAAGCAGACGTTGAGCAACTGAAATTGTGTGGTTTCTGTTCAGCTAGCTAAGCTTAAATAATGACAGTGGTGAATGATGCTAGCAAAGTGTCATGCAACATTAAATTATGAAACAGTGGTCAGAGCAGCTTTTCCACTAACTTTGCAATCTAATAGCTTCAGCAAAAATAATTCTACCTGAAACAAATGCTTTCATTAAAAATATAGAAATGTGTATGTATTTCCATAATTCCAGTCAAAAAATTAAACTTTCATGGAGTATAGATTCAGGGCCCACTCTTTCATTGATTTAACATAATAATTATGTCATAACATAATGACATAATAATATGTTTTCATTTTTACTTCAATTGGGGTTCCAGCTCATAAAACCAACAAAATAAAATTTCAGAAAATTTAAATATTGTGGAGAAATGCCTACATTTTTTTAGGACTTGAATGTTTTAAACTTAGTTTTACCAACTAATCATCTGCTAAACTCAAAGCACCTGCACAGATTCCCCAGATTTCAATACATCGGTTTGCACTTTAAATTAGTTTGGTTTAATTGTCTCAGTTTGGCTTCAAAAACATTCAGCACATTCAGACTCATTCAATAGAGGGGCTTCAACTTTCCGGTTCCTCGAGTCAAACCACTTCTGAGTCTGGACCAACAGAGAAAACCTTTCAATTGAACTGGACTGTTGGCCAATGGTCCAAGGTCCTGTTTTCTGATGAAAGTAAAGTGTGTCTTTTGGAAATCAAGTGTTTGGAGGAGGGCTGTTGAAGAGCAGAACCCAAGCTGCTTGAGGTCTAGAATGAAATCTCCACAGTCAGCCGTGATACGGGGTGCAATGTCCCCTACATCAGGTGTTTGTAAACTCTGCTTTCTTCAATCCAAAATCACTGCAAAGGTCTGCCAGACTATTAAGGATGTGCTTCCTGTCGTTATCTTTTTGCAAAAATCCCCACAGTATTCTAATTTTCTGAAATCCTGGTTTTGTAGGTTTTAAGAGATGGAACTCCAATTTATGAAAAGATAAAGTATTTAAAGAGTTGGCCCTGCATCTATATTCTGTGAAAGTTTAAGTTTTAGATTGAATAAATACACTTTTTCATGATATTCTAATTGTTTTTTTGAAAGGGTCTGTATCAATTTGAATTTGGTTTAGAATATATTTTTTGCATTATTTTCCAGAAAGAGTGATGTGTGAGATTTGGTGAAAAATCTTTCACAGTTTGGATAAAGAGAGGAACCTTACAGGTTTTTTTTCTTCCATGACCTGCAGTATAACGATTGGCATTTCTCTGTTGGTACTGACAAACGCATTACATACGCACTTAAACAAACGGTTAAGAATTGATATTGTCCAGACAAATAGGCTGTGACAGCATACCTTCCTTGTGTCCTGTTATGCCTACCACAGTAACTAATGCTTCCTGGTGTTACTATTAAAGTAGGTCAGCAGTCTCATGCCGTAACTTTTTTATAACTTGATTTCAATCAGCTTTGTTTGATGGCTCCTTCTCTCACTAAACAATTCAAATATTTAAACAAATCCAGGGTGTGGCTGCAGGTACAGTTATGAGTTGTGTTCAAGCAGCTGTCTATTCAAGTTACTGATATCCGTGGAGCGTGTGGGTGCATGTTCATTCGCTCATAGTTCCTCATTTCTGAAAGAATCTAAAAGCAGCCTCACCATCATGATTTTTAGTCAGTTAACATATTTGTGTCTTCAAATTAATTGTACTTTGTAAGATCTATTATAGAATCTAGCAGATGTTGGGCACGATCAACTACAAATATCAGATATTTTCTGCCATTTCTTTTCCAGTGATTCGTTTAATTCTAGGGCAGGATTATGAAAAAGTTCCACATTCAATGGAACAAACTTTGTATTGCAGTTTTCACTTTTGCATAGCTTCAAAATGTAAACTGTTAATCATACAAAAAGAAAGCTTTTTTTAATTTGGACAACAATAATAATGTTACATCTTTTGAATAGAAAATATGAATGCCTGCACTCATAAACATTCAGTGACATACAATTACAAAAAGAGGGATTTCTTTTGGGCGTATATAAAAATTAAATTATGGCACCGTTTATACTTGTACATCAACAATTACTATGAAAAGGATAACTGGTGCCTTCTTACAGTCCTGTGCTTTGTCATTGGACTAATTATCTCCTAAGTCTGCAAACTGATATCTCACTCTTGTAGTAGATCCTTCACATACATTACAGAAACGCACAACTTGTCAAACACTCTGCTGCATCACGTTTTTTTTTTACATCACAGAAGATTAAAATTCAGATGAAAGCTGTAATATTTTTGTGTCTGACTAAACGCTCTGCATGTTCGATTAAATTAGAGGAAGATGCGAGCTGTTGCTATTGCACTTGTCCACCATCGTCTTAGTGCAGCGGAAAAATGTTTAAATGTTGCTTTTATGTGGTCGACTCCTCTTGCTTGCTGTCAGACCATGGATGATCTGAACACACCTGGAAGATAAATCATACCTATGTCAAACTGATCAAATCTGACAATCCACACTCAAGAAAACAAATTCAAGAAAAAACCTGGATATCATTTTTAAAATCTATTTTGGAACATTTAAGCTATCTTCCTTGAAAACTGCTCCATTGTTGCCTCCTCACCTGTTTGTATTCAAATCGATTCTGCAGATAGTTTTTTCCGAGGCATGTAATATGGCCCACGTTCTGTTTCGAGAGCCCAGCTATCCTGGCAGTGAAGTCAAGAGTGAAAGCCAGTTTGACCAGCTCAGGCGCAGTGGGAGGTACGATGGGAGGATTCACCACAGGTGTCACTTGTTTCTCCACATATGCATCCACCAGCTTCTGGAAAGAGGAGTATGTCATCTCCCCAAAGAAGCTGTTTAAGATGGGGTTATTTTTCATCTGGAGGAGAGAAGGAGAGCAGAACTGTCACAAATAGATCTGTGGATCACTACTTCCTGTAGGTGATTCACAGATTGAACCACAATTCTTACAATTTATCTTGTGTTTCATTTTACTGGATGACTAAAAATTTAAAATAATTTGAATTTCAGCACCATCATTTATACCTTTTTTTTTTTTTAGAACAGGAGATGAGAATCAACATAACAGATAAAAACACAAAAGACTTCCTGGTTAACTTCAGCAGTAAACAAAAACGTCACTGTTGCTTTGCATAATTTTAGAACAAATCCTGAAAATGTTCTCTACTGTTTTTCCATTGTACAAGTTTAGCTGACTACAGTTCCAGTATATAGATGACAAGAAGATAGTAAATAAAGACGCAACAACACCTCAATAAAATTGACTGTAACAACTTGAAAACAGTCCTTTCATCCAAACTGACATTGTTTACAACAGATTTGTTTTATAAACGGACTTTATGTTTAAAAGGAAATTTCAACATTTTCATAATATTTCTAAATTCTTATTCAGGATATTTTTATTCAAATTTTCTATTCTAATCTATTTATACATATACTGTATATATAAAACATTTTTTTTCTCCAGAACCTATTTCAGTAAAATGAACTGTAGTATTTTTTTAATTTACAGAAAAACCCTCAAAAGGTTTACTTTTTAAATGGGAAGCTGCACCATCATTTTACTTTGAAGGTTTACTTACTTTCAGTCACAGTAATGCATGCGGTTTTGTGTAGTTCATGTACTTAAAAAATTAGTGGTAGGGGCCCTCTACAATTTTGAATCCATCAGGCTGTGGGACCAAATAGTCTTAAAGCAAAATGTACACCAGTCACCTGATATAATCCTGAGCTTTTACTACTTACAATTCTAAATTTCACTGAGAAAGCTTCTTCCTCTTCACTTGCGTCTGCTTTCAGCACATATTTGTAAAGTAATTAGTGTGTTTGTTGGGAAGAGCTTCTTGGTCAGAGAAATTGTAAGAGAGGATATTTAAACTATACTTTAGGTGTGTCTCTTAAGCACAAAATCATCAACAGAGTTTAGACTTTTTCTAATCTTTATGGTACAGTTTAAAGGTTTCTGCGTTGAAGCAACCCACACATCATAAACTTATGCTGCAGATACTCCAAGGTTACTAAATGGGGTTGAGTTTTTAATCAGTTCATACCTTTAGACCTTTTTAATAAAAATAAACCCCTACCTTGATGTCTATGGCATCACCATACTCCATGGTCAAAGCCGCAATCCTTTTGATCAGTTCCTCTAAATTGAAACGAAAAGCAAACAGCTCTCAATACTTGCAGAATTTAAATGTCGGAGTACATAAGGCTAAAAGGTGTTCATATTTGCTATAGCAAAAGGAATTTTACACAAAAATTTCTGAACAATCGTTTCTCACCATCTGAGAGAGTTTCTGTTTCCTCTTTGACCTCGTGCACAATTTTTTCCAGTTCCTCTGACACTTTTTCATAGTACGAGTATGTCGGTTCAACACTGATGACAGCTGTAAATAAATAGTTGTTTATTAATGAAAGCTTGTGTCAACAGCCTTTAAGTAAAGCAACGACATAAAACCAGAGCTTCTTACATGCTGTTAGATATATTGCTGACAGAACAATGTATCACCACACTTGCCTTCAACTCCTGTGATGTCAGAAGGGTAGAAGTCTTTCACTGTTTTAATAGAGAGACGTTTTTTTGAGAACCGTCTCTTTAAAGACTTTTTACGTGAAGGTTTCTTTTGCAGATTGACTGAAGTTGTGTTGAGGCACGTAGTGACAGAATCAGAGCCGTCAAAGTTCCCTGCTGGACCATCCGGCTCATCTCCCTTGTCACTGTTGGTCTTTAGAGACAAAAAGCTGAACAGATTTTTCCAAAACGGTTGTTTCTTGCTCTTCTTCGTCCTCTTGAGCGATTTATCGGACTCTTCACGAAGACTTTCCGCCACATTCACTGGATTAACATCCTCAAAAAAAACATCAGATTCCTTGTCCGTCGATTCGACAGCCAAGTGAAGCGAAGGATCACTGGAGGATAGTCTTGTCCTTCTGGTCACCCATTTTTCCTTTCTTTTCTTCCGCTTTTCTTCCAGTTTGCCATCATTTAGGCTAATGCTCCGCTTAACATACACCTCCAGGAGACGAATTGTGTCATTGTGAGGATAGATCAGCTGGCCATGAGCAGGGTTGTTTTTTCCTAATGGGGTTTCCATTACTGGCTCTGAAAAGAACAGAAAAGAGAAGACTAACATTAAAGTCCAACTTCAATCATATTTTGACCGTTTAAACAGCTTTCACAGTGGTCTTTTAATTATGATAAATTATTAATCATGTTGTTTATTGCAAAAATAAAAAAAAAAGCTTTATTAAAAAGAAAAAAAGAAAAGACATTCTGCAGCGGCAGTAGTTCATTAGAAATTTGCCCCCAATTTGTGGGGGGAACTGCAGAAGTAAGCCTCTGCTCATATCCCATCATCCCAATTTTTACACTCCTGCTATCTTACAGCCCCTCACACCCCCAAGCTAACATTACCGGTGCTGCAAAAATGACAACCAATACCATAGCTATCAAGCCGTTTTGACCCAGATGCCAGCTCAGTTAAAAACACCTAAACATGATTTTCACTAGACTGGGTCTTTAAAATAATTTCCTTTTTTTTTTTTTTTTTTTTACAAAATATGTATAAAATAACTTATTTTGAGCAACTTTTAAAAGTAAAAATTAAGTGTCCAACGTGACAATAAACTAGACGAGCTATTTATCTGAAAGTGAAAACTTTTAAAATTGAGTTTCTTATCCTTCAACTACACAAATGCTCAAAAAAATAACCAGCTGATGAGTCATATTCTGTCTTATTGTTGTTTCAATGATTCATTATATTAGTTGTTCTTTTCTACGTGCTGCATATCTTGTTTAATCCGATTCTAACTGAAATTGGAGCACAAAAAAACGAATGTTTCCGCTTTTTAAACTCTACCAAGCACACAAAGCTTCTGTAAAACAATGTCCAAACATTCATTTAGAATGGAAAAGAACCGAAAAACTTCACTAAAAAGAAAAGAGCTTTAACATAGTGTTGAAATGGGCAGGAGGAAGACCTCAGCTGCAGGATTAGGTTGTTGCATCTGTTATCTCACCTGTAAATCCGTCTGACTTCCCACAAATATCCTTTGGAAGGTGTCAGCTTGAAGGCGTTGTTTGTCCCCGCAATGGATCGGCGAGCGGTTACTGCCGAGCTTCAACCATTAATGCCTTCAACCGGGTTTTTACCTGCCAACTCAGACCGAAGCTCCGCCCACATTTTGGTCTGAGTCACCTGCCTTCTTTCAGCAAATACAGGAGCTGCTGTATGTGGGGTTTTCCAACCTACTCGTGCTTTTATCACAGTCCTCTTTTTTATGCGGTCACCAAGGAGGGCAGGGATTCGATAACACTGGTTTTCGGTTTCTCTGCCTTCCTTTTTCTTATGTCATTGGTTTTTCTCTTGTTGCGCAGTACAGAACCACGTCCATAGCAGGAAGTAAAAGAAGCATCAAAATAAACCACACACTGAAAAGAAACTACGGAAGCCGAAAACGGCCTACCCTACTTTTAAAAAAATCGTTTTCTTGTGATAACGAGATAATGAAGAATATACTGTAGCGTCCCGCTCTCCCTTTCCCGCACTAGGGCGCAATCTTAATCTGTTTTAAATCTCTATTTTGTGGTTTATGCAGTCCGTAACCAACACCGTACATCTTACACCGACAACTCTCAACAGCAGCAAAACAAACGCTCACCAAAAGTTGTTTATTTAGCCTTTTTTATTTATAATCGGAGCTACTTTCGTCAAAAACCTTAATTTCGTCTCATGTAACAGCTCCCTTTATTTCCCTAAACCTCCTGAAACTGGTTGAATGACAGAACTCAGGGCCGCCGAGAGCCTCTGTTTGGTGCGTTCACTGAGCTCCGGACATCCGCAGCACAACAAAGCAGTTTATCAGAGAAAATGTCTAACAAAAGAACTGATCAATTTATAATTCATTTAACTGTGTCGATTTTCCCCCCTGAAAAACTGCTTCGTTTTGCTGCATCGCACACGTGAGTGGTAAAAGTATAAACAATGTATCGAAGCGCTACAAAAACATAAACGAGGTAATTTAGGACATGAATCTTAAAAAATGTATACCGTTTTGTTCAGAAGTGAATTACTCTTTATACTGTAGGTCTACAATTACACATTTGACTTATCCAGATGGATATAACAATTCAAAAGGGGAAGTTTTCCAGAGATTAAACAGTGTGTTGAATGCTGCGGCATTTACCCCTGCCCATTTTGTTCTACAAAGTATTTCCAACAAAATTATTAAAGGTTAAAATTAATCTTTAAAGACACTACTGATAGTTTCTGTTTTATATTGTACATTTTTAACATTCATTCATTCATTTTCCAATCCGTTTTATCCCTTTCGGGGTCACGGGGTTGCCGGAGCCCAACCCGGCTATTCATGGGCGAAGGCAGGGTACACCCCTGGACTGGTCGCCAGTGTGTCGCAGGGGCCACAATCCCACACACACTCACATTCACACTTAGGGACAATTTGGAGTAACCAATTAACCTGTGAAGCATGTTTTTGGACGGTGGGAGGAAGCCGGAGTACCCGGAGAAAACCCACGCATGCACGGGGAGAACATGCAAACTCCACACAGAAAGGTCCCCCAGCCAGTACTTGAACTGGGAACCTTCTTGCTGTGAGGCAGGAGCGTTAACCACTGCGCCACCGTGTAGCCCTTACTAAAATCTCAATTTTCAAAAAGAAAACAGACCTCTGCAAAGTTGAGATTAAATAAGGAGACACTATGATGAACGTTTAGCATCCAATGAGTCAATTTAATAATGTTGCTAAATTACTATTTGAAGTCAGTAGGTTATTATTGCATCTTTTTTTTTTTTATCAATTAAGTTTTTAACATTCCTAATCACACATGTCTGTTAAACTTTTAGAACACACTGGGTCATTCAACTGATCCAACCCAATGTGACTTCCCATAAAAGGCGTTCATACCAATGACGGCAGCTGGTCTGATAGTGCTTGTGAGGCTTCCAGGAAGTCATAAAAATAAAAAACAAAAAAAACATGCAAATACTTACTCACATTTGTCCAGGGTTATGCAAGTTATTTATAAACTGTTCTACAGTATACAGATTACTTTTAATGTTTTTCAAAAAGTAACCCCTTACACAAGATTGCCATATCAAACTTGCCATCCATGTGTCTACCTTAAGTTGTTTTCAACACAATTCTGATAGAAGTCAAACATAATCTGATGTAACAAATGTATCTCATGCATTTTACATTCAAATGAGGGGGTTTATGGTGCCAAAATGGCTTCTGTTAAAATTGTTTATTCAAAAATCCCAAACAATCCAAACCTGTTTAGACCTTAGATGATGTAAAGTGCTTAATTGACAATATATCTGTATATAACTTGAGACTATTTTTATTAGATAAGAGTGTTTGGAAATGTAAAAAACATGACAAAATGTTTTCTTGTCTTCAAATGGCTTCTTTTGACAAGATATACTGTTTTTGATTCTGTATATAAAAAAAAAAAGAAACTAGAGACAATTATTGAAAATGATCAAATGAAAGTGTTTCCAGTAAGTGAAAAGCTCAAAGGTTTATGTAAAAAACATCCCTCAGAGTGACTGAGCACAAGCAGAACATTGATTTTGTTTGTAAAATATTAATATTATAAAATGTTCGCCAGTAATTCTGTTTAATACAGGTTTCAGAGCATTTAATAAGTGTTACTTAAAATTCATTTCTAATGCCTTCTTACTGCAATAAATACTATGCTATTATAATATACGTTTGTAATGAATTACACCTGCCACTGGTCATATTAAAAATAATTACTTTCCAGTAAACTGTTGGAAACCATCTGAACTGAGAGAAAAATGAGCTAAACTAAATCAACATAGAAAAAAAAAACATGTTTAATAACAAGTCACATGAAAAACAAGGAAAATTGTTTTTTTAAATAAAAAAAAAATATATGTATATATTATATATAAAAAATATATATATTATACATTTTTTATATATATAAAGAAAACATTTTTTTATACTCCTCGTGTATTATTGCCTTTCTTTTAAAAAAAAATTAAAACAACTCTCATTGTCCAGCAATGAGAGTTGTTTTAATTTTTTGAGTGTTCTCTTAAATTGAAATCAATCCTTTATTTGCCATAGAGGTCTTGTTTAAAATTAAATTTCACCTGTAAGTTCTTTGTAGTAGCTAATGGAAACCACAGGGCGTCGCAATTTACTGCTTTGTTACAGCACATCAAGTTGCAGATCATCAAGCACTTGTTGGAGACGGTGTTTTCATGTGAGGCCTGTAATGACGCACAAAGACAAAACAACATTTATACTGCTTTGCTATTGAATTACAAACATTTGTTTCACCATTTTAAATGTTTCTTTTAAAGCCTAAATTGTCACTTGCAGATGAAAGACCGGATGCATTACGCTTTTTAAAAAAACAATGTCAGTAGACTAAATGTCTAACAATATCATATGCAATCTTAGTGTCTTCAGCATTATTCCTCAGCATTTATGGGAATTCATTGACATGCTGCAGCCACCATTTCCAGGAAATGTGAAAAACAGTGTTAAACATTAACAGATTTTTTTTCCCTCTGCCATCTTGTGATTTCATTCAGCACTCCCTGATTATTGCTGTTTACAGGAAAGGAGCAAAGCATAGCCTTCAATTATTCAAATGATGTTGACTAGTCTAAATAATTAACATTTTGCACTTAACAGTTTTAATTGCTCTTGATTGTAATAAATGTCACATCAATCCTTTAAGGAGTTCAGGTTCTACATCTTTAAGAGATATGTATTTTTTATGTTGGAGTGTTGAGGCACCAGCAGAGAGATGACATGACTCAAAGAGATAAATATTTATTGAAGGTAGGTGCACTGTGGCTGCTCGGCTGCATTGAAACCTCTG
Organism: Adrianichthys oophorus; assembly: GCA_036245035.1. Taxonomy (NCBI): domain Eukaryota; kingdom Metazoa; phylum Chordata; class Actinopteri; order Beloniformes; family Adrianichthyidae; genus Adrianichthys; species Adrianichthys oophorus. The sequence continues at coordinate 17,969,447 of BSAI01000073.1, read as the reverse complement.
TGGAGGTTGATGGCAAGACACTGTAGGATGAAATGTGAGTCATGTTTTCCCGGATAAACTGCAATGAAAGATGAAGAAGGTGACCTGGAGGATCGAGCTTGGGCAGAAAGGAGAGGTTGCCGTTAAACGAGAAGGGTATTTTCCACACCTGCAACAGGCTCTAAATTTCAGAAAGTCTATTCAAAGAGTTCAAAGTCTTTCTTATGGACTTTCTTATTGTAGATTAGAGAAAAAATGCTTAAATAAAAACTAAAAGGCACATCTTAAAACTTGATTTTTTTTATAACATTTTACCTATAGTGAACATCTTCAAAACTCACAAACAAGTATTTTATATGTATGCATTTTAAAAGTTATTTCATAAAAAGGTCATATGTTTACAAGGGAACTTACATGGTGGAAAGTGAGTTTTTAAGTGAATAACATTGCATTTACGTTATGCAGTTATAAGGATGATAACATTGATCAGTTTTAATGACAACCAACAGAATAATGTGGGAACTTAACTGGAAATAAGGTAAATATCTCTTTTTGTGACATTAACCAAGGCATATTATCTAGAGCACAACCAGATAGATCAAAGTAGAATTCCAACTTTTGTTATATCATTAATAGATTTATTCAACCAGATCAATCTGTCTGAGGGAAGTTGTAATTTAATCAAATTGAATAGGATCGACCTATACCATTAAAAAATGGTTTCATAATGAAAAAAAAATTGCTATAATTGATCTTTGAAAGTACTGTTATTATTGTAGTACTACAAATTATGATAGGAATCGAACTGTTAAAATGAATACAGCCCTATAATTTCCAATATTGATAATAATCAATTTTATTCTGAACAGAATTTATAATAGTGTAGGTCGATTTAGTTTACAACTTGCCTCAGACAGATTGATCTGGTTAGATTGTAAAAATATACATTGATTAATCAATTAAGTCTATTAATTGTTACACCTTCAGTTGAATTTTTTAACTCAGATTTTGAGAAAAACATATTGAAAAATAAAAAATAGACAGACATTTAAAACAATTATTATTAGCTTAAATATACATAGTTATTTAACCATTTTGCATAACATTGTGAACATTAGTGTAGCTGCAAAAGTTTTGTTTCTGTATGTCGGGATTATGTAGAGGTCAAAACGATCAAGGTTTGTGTCGCAACTTTAATATTTGAACCCTCATTACACAATTCTATTATTCCTTTAAAAGCTGGATAGCTGTTTTAAATTTTCAATAAGTGTTCTGTTTGGGAGAATCTAATAGTCTAATGTAACATAATGTGTTGCTGTGCTCCTAACGCATTGGGGCTTTTTGGCTTGGGTCAGAAATATGATAGTGTTGTGCGATCTGTCCGCATCCAGAAGGAACTTCTACAGTGGCTGGACAAAACTGGAGACTCAAGGGAATCCATTTAAACTCATTTTGACTTCTAGAAGACTTTACTCTCTCCAGGGTGTAGACTGCAGCACACAGGCTGCTGTCTGTGCAGCTCAAAATTGGTTTAATGTGCCTGCTGACAGCACAGTAACCCAATCTACTAAAACGACTCACCGTCTGAGCTATTGTGTGAGTCTTGTACTTTGCTAGAAAGCTTTGATGCAGCTTGTCACCAGGTTGGACAATGAAAGAACAGTCATAGTAGAAAAGCGCTAAGCTTGCTTTAGCAAATTCTTACTACTGACATCTACAGACATGGATGCTTAAGCGAGTCGTCCTCAGCAGCTTTATCTCTCTGAGACAAAATATCTTGAGCAGCAAAAACTACTAACCAGAAAGGTAGGATGACACAAAGATTGTTAGGAGTTTGGTTTTATGTTACCCAGAAAATGTAAAAAGAAACATGACTGAGCTTAAATGCTAGGCCTAGAATAGAAATCAATTTAACTGTACCCAAAAAAGACAAAACGAATCAAAGACAAGCTAAGACAACTACGTGATAGCCTAATACAAAAAAAATAAATAAATAAAAACAGATTGGGTGGCTCCCTTTCAACAGCAAAGTGGCACATGGAATGGCCTGATGAGCCGGCGATAGCATTTTTTGCACCTTTTTTGTACACAGAATAAAACACTATAATAATAATGTGTGAATCAACAAATGACATAATATTTTTATAGACCCACTCCGATTAAAATCGTGTTTTGGTGTTTTTAACATGTTCTTATAGCATTTTTCCTCATGATGGAGGGCATTTATAAAATAATTTCAGAATAAAACTGCTTTTCTGCACATTGAAAAGGTTCTCAGTTGTGACGCAGCAACTGAAATGGGTGTGCCAAAGTCTCCCTGATCTGCTCCATTGTGATGCATCCACTTGCAGACAAATAGATTCATGTATGTCATGTATGTCTGAGCTGCCATCTGGCACCGCCAATATTAGCTTAGATTTGTGAGGGGCTGTAAGATAGTGGGAGAGAGTGTAAACAAAGGGATGATGGGATATAATCAGAGGGTTACTTCCATGCCAACAGTCCCGGTCACATTTAGGAGGCAAATTTCTGATGAACGACTGCCGCTCTGCAGAAACTATGTCTTAAAAAACAACATGGGTTTTTGAATTGGGCTAAAAACTGGATAATCATAATTGAAAGACCACTGGGAACGATTTCACAATAGACAAAAGTACAGTTGGTATGTGACTTTCAAAACCAAAAATAAATGGTAAAATAAAGCAAAGCTGTTTTTATTGATATATGTAATTATATTAAAATAAAGTCATGAAACACTTTATTTCTTATGATATCTTGTAAAAGTATAGGACCCATCACAAACTCTCACCATACACACCATGCACAACTTGCACAAAGGTGAAATATATGTCCTAAAATTGTGTCATTTATGTAATTTGAACGACAAAACCAAGGAAAACTGTCCATACCAAGCTGTGGAGGACAAGGAAGATTACGTAAATTATTAATTTGGTCTGCATATTTAACTTGATGCTTTTGCTACTAAAATGATAGTAGGCCTATTGTACATCAGGCAACCTTTAATTTCTCTTCTCCCTTTTAAGATGCTTTGTAGTAGACCGAACAGACTGGATTTTATTTTGGATTTATTATAAATACAAAAGTGATTTCTAATTGTGATATTCTCCTCCACCAAAAACACAATTTTTCAATCCTGGGGACAAAAAGGGATCTTCTGATCAAATGGAATTTCATTCTGAAGCAGGCTATAGATTTTCTGTAATAACATGACTTGAAAGAATGCACTTTTTTTTTGGTACAGATTTTGCATGAAAAAACAAGTATAATTTTATTAGAAGTGAACTTTTGATCAGAATGTTACCAATAAAAAAATGCATTTAGGATGTGTTATAAAAAAGCCCTAAAACCAAACACCACAATCTCCATTTGCCACAGCTTGATGCAAACACAAAATCCGCTTCAATTTATTACCATGAAATAATGCAAGGGAAGCAAGACATAGTCTAGATATACGTTTAATGAAAGGCACTCTTTGCAGGATAAATAAAACATAGCAAATTATGACACTGTCTACTGTACAAAGTTGACACATACAGCAACAGTTCTCACATATAACTGTTTTTAACAAAGTAAAGTGCTGGTTACCAAAGTGACCACCTTATTGCATTATATTTGAATTGAAAATATTTCTTTTTTTAGTGAGTCAAGAATACAATACTTAATTGTTCGATCATATATCACCATATTGCATACTGTAGGAGTATTATAAAGGCATCCATTGACATATCAGTACAAGCCATATTAATATGGATAATACACGCACATGTATGGAGAGTATCATTAAATGTGGCATGCATAAATGGTTTCATTTCATTTTTTTATTTTCCGCAATAAATGCATTACCTTATGTCATTCCTCAGGAACCCCATACATCCTGGCTGCCCTTGCCATATGAAAGTCAGTCTAAATTAGGGTTAGGTAACTCCAGGCCTCAAGGGCCGCAGTGTCTGCATGATTTCCAGATATCTAAGCCACTCACGACTGATTATCTAGTTCAGGTGTGTCCAGCCTATTAGAACATGCCAGAGCATGGTATGTTGGAAAACATGCAAGAATGCAACCCTCGAGTCCTGGAGTTGCCTATGCCTGGTCTAAATAGTTAAAAAAACTGTAATATATTCAACCTAAACATACATGTATAAGACTTTCCATTGCTGATAAGAGAGGTATTTCTCATTTCGGCCCATTGTCCCGTGCAAAATACATAAGGGAAATAAGGCAAATTGATAACTTTTTTTTTTTTTAAAACATGTTATCCTCATTACTGCATTATTGCTCACATTTTTAAAATAACAAAGTTCCCCTGCCAAAAAGAGATGGTGATTTAAGTGACATGTTTTAAAAAAACATGTGCTGATAAGGTGACTTTGCATATAGTAAAAGTGAAAGCATAATAATTTATTTATAGCACAAATCGTTAAATTTGGAGCTGATAGTAAGAAAAAGTCTGATTGTAAAATTAGCTTGGGGTTTTATGATGAGTTGCAGGCTTACGCATCTAAAATGTGTCCATCTTAAGACTCAGACAAAAGTGAAATCAACTGCTCCTGTTTAACATTGCTATAACAGAATTATCTTCAGAAAACACATAGCAGAGCTGAGTTAATCTGTGTAAGCCACTATGAAAACCCCTGATCTTAATCACTATGGGTACACGCAACTGCACAATGGTCAACATTAACCAAGCGAGATTTATACACTTCAGTCGATCTACAGTAGAAGCCTACTGGCAGGCATGCTACTGCGCCAGCTATTATCTAATTTCACACAGATACGGTTACACTGCGTCACATGGAGAGGTGATGCTGGCAGAGCATTCACAGCTATAGATTTGCTGATAAGACAATGTGCGCCAGTGCCCTCTTAGCTTACACAGCACACGTTTGCCTGCCCTTGAACAGTCGGGCCTCTCTTAAGTGTGCTGATTATATGTTAGTGTAGTCCATCCATGTTCATATCAAATCCTTTCTGATTTTTAATTTTCAGTGGAACAAAGATATTCTCATACAGATCATGCACATTTTAAAATTCAAGCTGCCTTTCAAATATTAACAGTCTTTTAATCTACAGGTTCAAGGAAAACAGACCAAGTGACATCCTTTTTCTGACATTGCTTTCGTTCTCATTAAAATTAACAGACAGTGTAGTTGCTACGATGTGTTAATTGCACTTTGACACATCTACTTCCAGACAGGCACATGTGAAGAGGCTGTCTCACTGCACAGTGCATATTAATACTGTAAATAACTGCAAATGGTGCCATGTTTGAAGTATAAAAAATAGCTAGAAAGCTAAAAGAGATGTTCATTAACCTTTGTGTGGGTTTTGTGCCTGATACTTTTATAAATCCCTCACTTTTTCCATCAGTGCATGCCATTCTTGTCATTCTGCCATGTTCCGTTACTTTTATTCAGTGATAATGTGCTTCCGTACTTGTTAGCAGCTGACTGTTTCTGAGAAGCCTCTGCTGCTGCGTCCATCACTTGTTTCTCCTGCTGCTCAGTCTCCCGGTGGTAAAAATAGTTAAAGTTGGAGACAATGACAGGAACAGGCAAGGCAATGGTAAGGACACCAGCAATGGCACATAGAGTGCCTACCATTTTACCTCCCATGGTGATAGGGCACATGTCGCCATAACCGACGGTTGTCATTGTAACCACAGCCCACCAGAAACCATCCGGGATGCTAACGAACTGCGTCTGGGGCTCATCCACTTCAGCAAAGTAGATGGCACTGGAGAAAAGGATGACTCCGATGAAAAGGAAGAAGATCAGCAGCCCAAGTTCCCTCATGCTGGCTTTCAGGGTCTGTCCGAGAATCTGAAGACCCTTGGAGTGTCGAGAAAGTTTAAAGATTCTGAAAACTCTTACCAGTCGGATGATTCGCAGGGTTGCTAAGGACATGTTCTGACCTGAGTTTGGATCGTCGTCCGGTGTAGTACCCAGCTCAGTTCCCAGTGTTACAAAGTAGGGGATTATAGACACAATGTCAATGATATTCATGATGTTATTAAAGAATTCACTTTTGCTGGGACACACTACAAAACGGACACCAACTTCAAAGCAGAACCATATGATACAAACAGTCTCCACAATGAAAAATGGATCCGTGATGTATGCCACTACGTTGGAATGATGAGTGGAACTGTCTTGGGTGCCGTTAATCATTTGGATTATACCTGAAGGAAAGTCCTTCTCCTCTCTGAACTCTGGCAGAGTCTCTAAGCAGAAGATGAAGATAGAAATGACGATGACTAATACAGAGACCAGAGCCAAAGCTCTGGCTGCGCTGGAGCTCTCTGGGTATTCAAACAGGAGCCAGAACTGCCGTTTCAGTTCATTGGCAGGCAAAAGGACTTCAGGTTCTTTGGTAAACCCTTCTTCCTCACGGAACTGCTCCATTGCCTCATGACCCAACTCATAGAAAACGATTTCATTAGCAAAAATATCTAAGGGAACATTGGCTGGTCTGCGGAGTCTCCCACCAGACTGATAGTAGTAGAGAATCCCATCAAACGATGGGCGGTTTCTGTCAAAAAAGTACTCGTTCCTCATTGGGTCAAAGTAATTTATCCTCCTAATGGGGTCACCTAGCAGTGTCTCCGGAAACTTATTGAGGGTGCTGAGCTGGGTTTCAAACATCAGGCCTGAAATATTAATGACAACTTTTTCATCTTTGTCTTCCATGTAGTGCTTTTCAAAAACATCTTCATTCTCATAATAGTCCTTTGGCATCTTGCTGAAGACGCTGTCAGTGGGAGACTCGCTGTTGATCAGGAGCTTCAGATTAGAAATCAAACTGCCGCTGCTGGAGTGTGCTTTGGAGGTCAGTGTGGGAGGGGTGGAAGGTGACAGCCCATCTTGAGCAGAATGATGCCCACGCCGTCCTCTGCGTGGCGACTGGGGAGGGGAACTCAAGCGGTGGGCTAGGAGGTTCTGATCTGGGGCTTCTGAAGTAGGTGAGGTGGGGTAACCAGAATCACTGGGATCACCCAGGTTGATGCCAACATCATCCATGTTTTCAAAATTAACCAGAGGAACCTCCATCGCCTGCTTAGCCGTCAGCTGCACTTATACCGGCTGCCCAGTTCAGGAAACAGAGGGCACGCCTCAACCAGCGCCACACTGAATATCCTGCAGGGCTTTCCTCCTTCTAGTTAGGTTACCATTCAGGCTGCTGTTTGCTCCTTCTGAATTCAGCCCTTTAGATAATCTGCAAATCAGAAAGAAAGGAAAAGTATGTTACTTGTCATTTTTGTGAGGTGGTGCAGTCCAGTTTTGTTGGTAAAGAGGTTTTTCTGTCAGCTTCTGTTTACATCAGCAGAGAGCTGCCATCTGATACTCTGCATGTAGTTATTTTTTTCCTCTTCAGTTTCTCTCCAATGGCCTAAATGAAAACACCAACTTGGCAAGATTGACTGCAAAAGTGCTTACATGCAGCATGGGGGATATTATTGCTGATCGTGAGCAGCAAAACTGTTTCATTCCTTTCTGGAAAAAACAATCCATAAAAGAAAACTAAATCCACATTGGTAACAGAAAGCATGAAGTCCCCAAAATTGAATGCTTCCTGAAATTCCTGATTGTACCTTTCTTGGTCTATTTCAAAGCTGGCTGTTGTTTAAGATTATTCGTTGTAATTGAATTTAGTTAGTTTAACTCCCTGTATGTCATTACTTTTGTCTGGTTCTGGCAGGTAACCAAACCCAGACACATGCTATTAGACTGCAATGCACTTGACACTTTGCGCCCTTCGGGGCTCAAAGGGACTCGTGTGACTCTTTCCACTAGCGACACAGCAGATAATATAACACCCTGGGATATATAATTGAATCTTATGTAAGGAAATCATACAGCACCTATGCAAAAAATATGTGTATTGATTACTTAGGTAAGCAATGAGGGGTTTCTGAGTTCAAAGAAAAGGTCAAATAAAAGCAAAGAAACCGAGACTTGCAGTTTCCCATCCTTACACTGCAGAAACTTTTAAAAAGCCAGTTTTTGCTGTTAAAATAAAATACATGTCACAGCTTTCTGAAGCTGAGGTGACATTGAAGGATGCAGCATATAGTATACTCCATGGAGATTTCACAGTCATTGCAATGTTTTGCTTCCAATTAAATCAAAATGCATTTTTTTCTCTGAAAACATAAGGAAATCGAAATCAAATAGGGTGCAAATATTAGCAGGCTTACCCGTGTCCCCAGCTCTGAAGAAGTTTTTGTGTCCTTTCTGTCCTGCCTGACGGCTTTGCTCTGCTCACCCTCATTCCCTTCACTCTCCCCCCTCCAAACTCCCAATCAAGAGTGTCTCTACCTCTATTAAAGCTCCCTCTGGGTAATTTAACACCATGCAAGAAACCAGAGAGGCTAAAGGTACCAACATATACGCACAAAATTACTCTCTCTCACCCGTGCAAAAAACGCTCCCACCGGCAACAAACTAGTTTTTTAAACGGGGGGTCACCTGGCTTTGTTCTAGCGTTCCCTCCTCCGTCAGCAGGGACATTATTGGTAAGCCCTGTGATAGGTGATTTGCAGAGCAGGAGCCAATCGTTGTTTGATGGGGGGGAAGAGTGTGTGGTACCCACTCTTTTTCCCTTTTTCCTGCAGTCTAAGCAACTAGATGCACTACCCATCCTCACATCGGGGGTTAAACAATATTCTAAAGCTCCCAGTACCTGCACCAGCAATACCTGTGCGCCTGGTCAACCCCCAGAAGTATTCTGTGAGGTAATACTAACCTGTCACAAATGGTTTAGATATCTTACTGGCATTTTCTCTTAATGATAATAAAAAGTAGAAATGCTTGAAAACAATTAGAAAAAAAAAGACCCAATTAACAAAAAACATTACATGGAAAATTCTTAGCAAATTATTTTGATTATTATTACCATTGTTATTGTTATTCCTAGAGTTAAAGTGTTAGAGTTGCTCCAATTTTTTTTCAGAGTTTAAAAACGTAGTGAATTATTTCAGAACTTTTGTTCCAAGGACAGCCAAGTTGGCAGTGTGAGTTGAATATCGTGTTACCTGAGGGTGAACTAGCTGCCTAAAGCCAGATATCAGCCCTTCATCTTAATGTCATTCTGCAGCAGCCAGATGTCTGTCTGCTGGTCCCGTGTATAACATTGTGGTATAAGCAGGACCTCTGCAGGCAAGCGTGTACAATTGGCTTCAAGGTCAAGAAAACTGCTTATAGACTTCAAAGTCTAATCCTTCCCACACATCCCTATATGCTGTCACTTAATTGTGTGTTCCTATAAGGCAACGGGATGCACGTAAGCATTCATGAATTTCAACAGAAAGTTGGAGATGAAACATGTTTACAGGGATATCAATGCACAACTCACTGTGCAAGAATGTGCACCCCCCCCCCCCCCCCCCAAATTAAAAAAAAAACCCTCTCCAGCATTCAGGGCATTTTTTTCATGCAGGATTCTCAAATATAGTGCACAAGGCATTGAGGATGCAATCAGCTGAGGGTTGAGTTGTCAGATGAACACAGTGTAATAGAATTTGATGACATTGAACAACAGCAAGATTGACAGTGAGGATGTGTGTATATATACTCATGAGTCAAAGCTGAGAAAGTAAATAATCACTTCAGTCCAATTCAAAAGGAATTTCGCCAGTAAATATAGTAGAATGAAGGGAAACCGATAAGAAATGGCATGGACTGCAGCTGCTGCAGTGTCCCCTGTCTCAGGAGGACTGACAGGGTACCAGAGGGATTAACGTACCTCTCTGTGCCCTTCCATGCAGCCCTCTATTAATCATTTAGCTCTCCCTGACACCAGCGCCCTCCTCAGTGACACTGTCACCTTACTAGTAAACGGACAATGTTGTTGAAGCAATATACAGGTTCATTTGTGAATTATACAAAAACTGCAAAAGTGGAAACACCTCCGGAAACTCCTGACCTTGAGCTGCGCCACACAGGGAAAGCAGAACTTGTCTATGTGAGAAGGAAACATAGTTTTTAACAATACCAGGAGCCAAGTGTTCACAGTTACAGGAACAAAAGTAAAAGACTTACCTCACTAAGGTAAATCTTAAAAGTCTAAGATAGTTCTGTGTGGGTTTTTTAGTTATCTTGATGATGCCCCATTCTAATATTACTCCACTGCTTGTCCTTAACTAAAATGTTTTAGCCAAAGTTGTGTTTATGTAATCTATATCTGTCTAACAGTTACCATTGGGGGGTGTATATCTATATATTTTTGAAGGAAAATATTTTTAAAGGAAAATAAAAATGTGACTTCAAGAAGGCTAAAGGAGTAAAAACTCCCAAAACTAACAGCTAATAGCTTTGATGCATGCTACACATATAATCTATTACAAGCCTATAGACCTATTTTAAATTTAAAACAATTTAAATTTAACATACATCAGAAGTGGGGAGAAAGTAATTGTCAGTATTTGCCCTGTTATTTTTCAGTCTGCAGAACCAGTGGGAAAATGAATTAATGTCTTTCAAAAACATCCCTGTTCTGATTTTAAACAATATTATTAACAAGAAAAACAATTCCACTTACAAAACCAGTCTTTGTGTTATATGATCAAGGTCATTCATGAAGGAACAACATGTTTTCAGAGCTATGTCCCAGAGATGAAAGCAATTTTGACAATGCAGTCAAAAAAAATCTGTTAATACTAAATAGATTATTAATACCTTGATAATGAGATATTTCCTTAATCTCATGTGTTTTGCGGTGTTTCTCATAGTAAACCTCATCTTATTAAGTTTGGTTGTACAACATTTAGTTTAACAAAAGACTTAGTCTGATGCAGCTTCACTGTCTGCTAAAAAGGGAAAAATAAATCAAATATATGACACTGTGATAAGATACTGTATTTCAAACTGTCACTTGTGTAGCCACAATTATTTTTTTAATTTATTTTTTCTTGTAGTTTTACCAGAAATTAACTCAATAGTTAAGGAATTTTGGGGGCTTGATGCCAGAGGGAAAAACCTTTGTATAAGTCTAGAAATTTCACTTTGTCTTGGCAACAGCAATAAGAGAACTTGGCTAAATTTCACATTTTTTTTAGAGCTCTTAGATAAACTCAAGTGTTTTTTTTATGAAGGTGGGTCACAGAAAAAAAGAGAAGTTCTAAATTAGACTCGTAATATTTAAATGTGGTGCCAAAACTGACTGATTCCTGGTTTTTCGAGACAACCTGTTTTCCTCCTCGCCACTGTCGATCCTGGGTCCTGACTTTCAGCTCTGAACAGCAGAAGAAAAAAAACAACTGGAGCCCAAACAAATAAAGATATTACTTAATGCTCATATAAAAATGTGATATAGGCACAACATATGTCTGAGGGGCCATCAAACTGATTAAACGCCATTGTATCTGTTGGCAGTGGCATGACAGGAATATAAATGACCTAAAGCTGTAAACTTCATGTCCTGCACATGATCTGGGTAATTCTATCTCAAAAAATGGTCTTCCATTAAAGGTGACAGGAGCATGCGAGATGGTGGAGATTAGACACTCCATCCTCGTAATCTTATAGTGGGTTGTAAACGCGACTGGTTATTCCAGTCAAGTAATCCTATATTTCAAGGCAGCAGTTCTCTTCATTGCAAGTTACGTAGAGGGTTGAGTCACGAGCTGCAAGGACATAACAATAAATGTTTTCAAAGACATTAGTTTAACCAAAAAAAATTAAAAAAAAGCAGCAACCGTCTAAAACCTAGAACAGGGTTCTGCAACTCAAGACTCTTGAGCCATATGCTGCTCTTTTATTCCTTCATTGTGACTCTTAGGCTTTAAAGAAAAATACAAATCCTAATAGTTTTGGTGAATTTGATTTAGTTAACTAGGTGTTCTTATTTATGTTGGGATTTTAATCAGGTCAAAGAACATATTCACATACTCTTTGCTTTTCACAGTTTTTAAAGTAATATTGCATTTAAAAAATCGATTCTACACCAATGTTGTCGAGTTTATTTTTTATACTAAAAGGAAGAATAATGTAGAAGATGCACCAAAGTAATGATGATAGAAAATATATGTGACTTGGCTTTCTTACATTTTATAATTCAAGTACTGTAAGACTATTGCAGCAGGAGGATCTTATTTGACACACGATGTATTTTATTTTGAAAGGAACTCATGTGCTGCCATCAAAAGTGAAAAAGGGTAAAACTGTTATATAAAGAAAAATGTACACTGTTACAAAAAAACTACATTTTATAAAGGACTGGATTAAATGGCCACAAAAACATAAATAACATGTATTTTTCTAAACAGTGAGGCGGGACTTACAGTGTGGCTCTGGCTGGGTTTTTTGGTCAGTGAGAAACTGGACCAAATGGCTCTTTTAGAGTCAAAGGTTTCAGACCCCTGACTCAGAAGACAACTGTAACTTATGTACTTGTACCCTTTCAAGTATTTCTCTAGCAAAACAACTTTTACAGCAAAGGTAAAGTAATTTTCAGCTGCAGTCTAAGAAGCTATAGTAGCGAGATACAAAACATACATTTTCTCATGGAAAGAGAAAGAACTAAAAAAATTAGCTAAAGTGTACCTAGTTTTGAGCAACCACGTGTCTTCGAGTGGGACTTTAAGGAAACATTTGGAAGAGCTAAAAAATCTGCAACACGGTGTCACTTGCTATTTAGTTTTTAATAGGGCTCTCGACGTTAATGCGTTAACGCACGTGATTAATAAAAAAATGTAACATTTAACGCGAATTCATTACACTACGTGAAGCAACCGTCTTCCGCCGGTTCAGGCTTACGCAGTGTGCGTCAATTTCTGAAAATGCACCCTTTGTCGGGCACTATCCCACTTATAACATGGTCACTTACAAAATAAATTAATATTCAGTCTACTTTTTAGTTCTTTATTCTTGTTATTTTTTAGGTTTAGATCACTTTTCACAAAAGGCGGACTATTTGATACATAATGTGGCCCGTTGTCACAGTAACAAAATGCGTCGCTGAACAGGCAGACCTTGACTGCAGTGGCAAAGGAAAGTGATAAACGTGCTGATAATCATAATAGGTTCAATAAAGCATCAGTTCAGAGAGAAAGCTCACCTTTTACCGCTTGTTTTTGTCCAGATCATGAAGAAAACATTTGTTTTGAAGAAGCCTGAACATATAGAATTTTGTGACCAGTGTAGGTACCATATGTGTTTGGCCTATCAGATCCGCACAGGGGCTTGTGGACAGTGATGTCGATGGAATATTTGATTGGCTGTACATTGGCCTGATGATGTGTAAAATTGAGATTGAACAAATTACTGTACACTTGGCTTGAGCACATCTTGACACTAAGGCTATTTTTGAATTCCCTCTCTACTCCTTAACTACTAAAAAACTGTACTGTGCAGGACTATCTACTGCCCTGGATTTTAAGAGCAATTCAGACACCATGCTCACTTTTTTTTTTTTTACAGCAAATTTAACGTCACTGAATTCACAAAGTGAAAACTTAATCAATACAAACATTTTACAAAGACTTTTTAGGAGTCCACTGTGTTCTGATAAAAGTGAATGGCTTACTAAAAAAATACATTAAAAAAACTTTTTTTCTCTGAAAATGTTCAAGCGCAATGCATTGTGGTCCATACTCCCCAAACTAGTGAGCATCGATGCACAGTGGTTTTTCACAGAGAATTGTTGAAAATTTCTACGGCACTCAATTTTGGAATTGTAGATTCGGACAGCACTTCAAAATGGCAAATGCACTAAATAGTGGGTGGTGAAGGAATTCGGACATAGCTTAAGTAGTTTGTCTAAGTGGCGATACCGGGAATTTGGACATAGTTTGTCTAAGTTGTTACCGTAGTGTGACATCATCATTAGTCGCAAGTCCTTGTACCGATCTGACAGGCTAAACCCAGACAGAACACATATGATGCCTACACCGGAACTTCTTCTGGGACACCCAGCAGCCAATCAGATTTGAGTATTCACTCAGACCATTTAAAGTACAGAAGCAAAATTTATTTATTTATAGAGCACCTTCCACCACCAGTCAAGGAAGCCCAAAGTGCTGTACACAGGGAAAACATAGAAAACATAGATTTAACATTGTGAAAAAATAAAACAAAAAGAATAAAAGCATTAAAAAGAATAAAACCAATTTAAAACAATGTAAAACTAAAACCAGGATAATAACAGGGCTAGGTTGATGCTAAAACGCTGTAATGCAGGAATAACTCTTTTTAAAACTCTCCAAGAGCGTGACCTCTCTAATTGCTGGGGGCAACTGATTCCAAAGTTTAGGGGCCAGCACAGCAAAAGCACGGTCCCCCCCAAACTATGTTTGTTTCTTAAGGCTGAAAATCAGCTTCTTTGTTTTCTTGGAGCAATGCTGCAGACATTCAAGTCCTTACAGTTCTGCTTATCTAATTGTTGATGTGTTTTGTGCACAATCTTCACTTTACTGTATACTTTACTACACTTTTTAAATTTAAACATTTCAGACAATCAAACTGAAGAAAAAAGTTTGTCTCTGCCCTGTTTTTTTCTTTGAAAGCTGCATGTTTCCGTATAAAATTTAACTCGTGATAAATTGTGATTAATCACATCCCAAAAGTGTGATTAGTCTGACTAATTTTTATAACCAATTGACAGCGCTCGTTTTTAACAAACAAAGGCAAAATGAAGAAGTGCCAAATAAAGAGGATGCAGCTTTTGATTGGTTGATTGATTCAAGCTGAAGATCAGTCAGCATTCATAGTACATGCATTTGATTTCTGAAAGTTTTGGTGTTTTAAGCAATGATCTTCAAAAAAAAAAGAAGAAAACTACTGTTCATCAATCTAAAAAAAAGTGTAATAGCAACTTTAAATTAACATAATTATTGTTTCAGTTCATCATCAGATTAGAGATACGGGGACAGCTTCTAACTTAGTTTTAGGCTTCTGAACTCTGCACTCATTTTAGGATGTGGTCTGTTGTCGACTGACCCGCTGTGCTTATTCTGTGGAGAGTGACTCCACTAAGGAGATTATGTAACACAAGAGATCAGCTCAGAGAATCACCCTCATGCGTGAAAGCTGTGGACTAAATGATACAGACTTAATTGTAATGTCTGGAGTTTTTCCAGCCTCATTAATCAAAAGGCAAGTGCTAATCTTGGCTTCCATTGGTGGAGGAGGTGAGCATTCACAACAAACCAATCAGAGTACAGCAACAACACTTGACACCGCAATCCTGACTGGTTTAGACTCACTGATTGAATAACACTTTCTTCTGCAGGAATCTGTTTGCTTATGTTTGTAACTTCTTCACAAGCAGCTGAAAGTTGGGGTATGTCTAAATGCTTGTATTTATAACATGCAAGTTAGTTGTAGATTACAGCAACATGTATTGGGAAGTCACAATTTCACTAATTTCCAGCATAAAATAAATGAAGAAAAATCCACACTGTGCTCCACCCAGTGTCTTGATATCAACACCGCTTACTATTAAACAGGGAGGTTCCATAGTGGCAGACTCCCTGAGCTCATCCAGACCCTCATCAGTTACAGTGATACTTCTCCTCGTGTTTCCATTTGGTGTGTTGTATGCAAACATAGGAGCGAGTCATTAAAAAGACTATTTTTTGATGCTTTTATGAAGAAATCTTACAGAATTCTGTAAAACTCTCATACTACATAAGTAAATGCTTTGTAACCCCTCTGCATCTACCCACAACAAACATATTTTAATAAAATCTTAATAACAAAAGCTTCAAAAAACAACAACAAAGACACTTACTGTTGTTTCTTTGTTTTCTTTGCTGTAGTGAAATAAAACTGATGTGTCAATCTTAAAGTCCCTTGCATTGAATTTACCACATTATGCAGCGGTGACCGAAGCCTGTCTGAACTCACTCACGCATCCTCATAGATTAAGTAAGGGACTGGCTAGTGTCTTAAGGAGCAGTTCTCATTCTTTCTGAAATAGGCTGTGCTTTTGGCAGAAGGCAGGGCTGTTACAGTCATTCATGCCACACTTTCACAGATGTTACCCCAACAACAATAAGGTTCCTATTGTTTTATGACGATCTGGAAAACAGGCAACCCAGTAAATTCTTGTTTGCAACTAGACTAGTGTAAAAAAAAATACGAGCACTCAAGGACAGTGGATGGCAGTGTGACACCTATGTTTGTGCTGAGCGGGGCTCAATTTTCTCAGAGCTGGTGAGGCCCATGTATACCTGCCAGGTGCTTTTGCTTGACTCTTTCTCATATTTCACCCGTGCTAAGAATCCACATGGTCACACAACAGCTTTTCGCTTTGCGGTCACCTTTGTGCCCCCTCTGTTGTCCATTTAATGGTTGCTGAAAGTCACTGGAGCTTGGCTGAAAATAGAAACCAGAAAACAAGCAGGAAAGTTTTGTTCTGTTTCTTATAGATGTAGTTGTAGAGTTAGATAAGCTAATTCTTTTTAGCACATCACTGTCCATCCTGGGAGAGGATCCCTTCTTCATGTGGTGGACTTTTCCCCCTGAAATCTTTTTTTTTTTTTTTTTATTTTAGTTTTTTTATGTGGAGTTTTTCCTCCCTGAGAAGGAGGGTCTAAAGGGATTCCCAGCTTAGCTTAGTCTGTTTAGTTTAGCAACCAGCTACTGTTTATTTTTTAAGACTGACTTTGTGTTACTCTGTACAAATACCCAAAAGAAGCCCATTGAGACAATTGTGTTGTAATACTCTCCCATGGATATGCCAGTAGTTTTAAAGAATTTAATCTACAAACCAGCACCACTTACACGTTTTTTTAATAGTGATGGAAAAGTAACCCAAGAATTAGTGAAGACACTAAGCTATAAACCTAAACTAAACAACAGTTATAAAGAATTTTGTGAATAGGATTTTTTTTCCAGTCATTTTATTAGTCTGTTCACTACCTTGTCTAAGGTATTTCCTTCATGAGGGACTTTTTACATAATTGGCACACCAAAAATCTGATTTGCTCCATTTTGACTGTAAATTACTTTGTTTTTGTAATTCCTGACATTTAAAAACTGATACACCATCATCAAGCATTTTTATCCCTTTAACTAGGGGTGAGCGATCCAGCAAATTTGGGTATAGATCCGATACCAAGTAATTGCAGGGCTAGTATTGCCAATATCGATACAGATATTAATACTGATACTTTCTTCTTGAATTGTTTGATTATAGAATAACATTGGAAGTAGACAATTTTTTTGTTAACAAAGTGCTTTATCAAACATCGGACAAGGACTTTCGCCAAATAAAAATGTTAAATAACAATTACAACAATCTGAATGGAACATATGTCAGGGTTCAACCATCCAAATCCTCCGACCACCACCTCTCCAGAGTACTGACTGTCTCTGGCATTCTTCCTCACTCCAACTCCCAGCATGCATCACCCTCCACTCCTGTCATCACAGCTGTTCCCCATCTTCATCATTGGTGTTTATAAGCCTGCTCTTTACTCTGCTCCACACGAAGTCTCAAAGTGTTTTCCATACATTCAGTCTAAGCATTATCTTTGTATTTGCCTCTCCATGTCTGACCCTTGCCTGTTTCTTGCCATCCTACCTAGCTCCTTGTGTTTGACTTCTGCCTGCTTCCTGACTGCGTTTCTGCCTCGCCCCTACCTGTTTACATTAGTAAATAAACCCTATTGCACATGGAGCCAACTGTCTCAGACTCATCGTTACAACCCATATCAAATATGGAACGTGTATGTTATTGATGACATAATATCATTATAATGAATAAAAAAATAAATGAATAACTAGTGCAAAAAAAGCAGCAGTGAGAGAGGAGTATGTACGCTGTTTACACAGACAAACAATGTTGCCAGATTGGGCAGTTTTCTGCAGAAATTGGGTGGGTACGTACTGAAATTGGGCTGTTTTTCCCCAATCTGACAACGCTGCGGAAAGATCAACGCTGCACTTGCATGAACTCTGTTACTAAATTCAAGCTCTTTACTGGACATTAAAAATAAAAACTGTTAAAAGTATCAAAAGTATCAGTTTCATCTCGCTAGTATCAATACTTCACGTCGGTATTGATTCTATCACTATTCAGATTGATTCGCTCACCCCTACCTTTTACTGCCTGCACAACCAGAGCACACTTAGAAGACATACAGTATTTTCTACACCATAAGGTCAACACGTTCTTACTCCCAACTCTTCACATATAGGGAGCCCTTCACAGCCTCTGTGAACACATTCTAACTCTTGTGAAGTAACTTAATGGGACAGGCTGCACATTGAAACTCACGCACAACGTCAATATGTGACGCAGAGAGAGTCCCTACCCATGTGTCCATAGACCTATATGGCGAATAATAGTAAAGCTTTTAAGAGCACCTTATAGTTTGTAAAATACATTATTATTATTGATTGTGTGTATTACTACCCCAAGGCTACAAGCAACAGATGTTTTTTGTCTTTTTTGAGTATAAAGTTTTTTTAAACAGAGCAACAACTACTTGCCTCAGAACATAGTCCAAATTGTTACAATCCAGCTCTAAAATCACACAACACCCATCATGCTGTTTTCTTCTACCAACACACTCCCCCTGAATAGCAGTTCTTGTTGTCTTATGAAATATTTGTGGGGCAGACCCTTAGGTTGAATTGTCCCGAGGCCTCTGGTTGCTTTGTTCAGCCTCTAGGCATTGACATGTGCAGGAACTGGATACCTTAGCGTGTGTGCCTCAGACGTGCTGAACAGCCCTGATTGCTGCCATGTTGCTGGGGACAGACAGAAGGGTATTCAACTCTGAGCAATGGGTCCCTTATGTAACCATTCAGTGGAATGCTGTACGTCTTTGTTACAATCGTGTACCTGCATGTGTTGCTGCTTTGAGTAGGTGGTTCTCACAAATTTGGAGGTTTAAATAGTTCTCAATGAACAATTTTTCCCTTGAAGAAGAAAAAAAATAGCAAAGTTTGCTGCAGTTTCTGCATAATACACTGAATAAAGTGAATGGTATGGGTCAAAAATCATGTTTTATCCTAGTAAGAAACTTTGTTTTGAAATGTCATGATTGCTTTATTGCCTGACCATTTGTTTAACTCTTTGCTGAATAAAAAATGAGAGCAAGCTGCAAGAGTAACTAATTCCCAGAACCATGAAAGCTCTGCTCAGGAACCCAATTATGTCATCAGGTAACCAACTCCAGTTACTTACATGCAGTGTTGGGCAGGGCAAGAGAAACCGAGCCAAATTCATTTAAAATTACATAACAAGCTCTCTGCAAAAATAGTCAACACTCATGGGAAATGCCAGAATTTCTGAGTTCTAGCTTGTTGATGAGAAGAGCAAGTGGCTCAAATTCACGAAATGTCCTGAGTGACTCGCCATGAATCAGATAAAAAGATATTTCAACCCATATTTCGTTTTTCTACAGATGGAAAAGTCCTTTTGGGATCTCTATGCAAAGAAAGCCAAGTGCTGCAGCATCCTACAACTTCAACATAGACTCTCATAAATTGCATCCTGAGTTCCCAGCTATTTTGATTCTGCTGCTGTATGTCTTTTCAAAGCTAATGGTCACCAATGTGAAGTTTGAGGATTTGATACAGCATGAGTGGGCCTAATTTCTCACAGAAAGTGGAAGGGAAAAAAGCGCTAATAGTTTGGTGCAGAAAAAAACATTGTCTTTATTAGTAGAAGGAAAACAAATTAGGAAAATGATCGGAAACTTTAAAAGAATTCTCAGAAGTTTTCCCACTCAATACATTGCAGGAATAGATGATAAAGCCTTCTACATATTTCCATCAAATGTCGGTGCTCATCTGAGAGCACCTTCTTCTTCTTAGTCTTCTTCTTAGAACGGCTGTGCAGAAGGAAGCTAAATCTGCACTGACATGAATAAATTAAATTTAGTTATGATTAGATTTGCAGAGTGACTTGTCAGACATCTTTACATCAGGAAAAAAGGTTGTGCAGTGTTGGAGCCTAAATAAACTTTACAGTGAAGCAGTTTTCAGAAGTTGCTGCACATGGTTTTGCTAGGTGTTTTTGTGTTCACACAAATTGGCTTTACTGCAGAATTATCTCAAATGCAACTGTATGTCCATATGATAACTAAAAAATAACATTGAACTTACCTGTTGTGAACTCCTTTTTCTTGGCCTAAAGTTGCATATTTTGAATATAACGTTATAGATATGATTGTGCTGTTTTTGTGCAACTCAAATGTTTTTATTGTCAAAAGCCTCAGAACTCCCTGATTAGAACCAAGCCTCACTTTTCTGCCTTAAAATTTATTTAAATGGTAATAAAATGTATGTATTTCTGATACCCACTGCTTCCATTTAGTTTCAAGTGTTCTGGGAAATCCTTACTTTCAGTGCTGGGTCCTGTTGACTTAAATTAATATGTTGACTCAGCATATATGGTACACCTGTTTAATGCATCCATCACAGATGTGCTAAATACTGAAAAAAAATTGGTCATTGCTGTTTATTTGGGGAATACAGCATGAGCAGCTTTATCCACATTAACAATGACAACTCTTTGTTCCAAGCAAGAGAATGGCCGCTCATCAAGAAATTGCATGCATAATGCATGAGCTCAATGAACACTGTAGAACACATTCAACCACACGTAGAGCTGCCGCCCATCTGCTGCTCAGCTCATTTTCTGTTTGTAACTTTAACTGTAAGAGAGCATCTGATTGTCCTTGCTTTCTCAAAATTATGTTTCCCTGGAATGACTTCGCTAAGTAATCATCACATTGGTGAAGCAATCTACCACATCTACTGCAATGTGAAATTTTACTGTTTCTTTAGGAGGGCATGTGCAAAAAAATATATTTGGCATCCCACATTTACAAAATCAATCTCTTGAAGAAATAGATAAAGCACTGAGATGGTTCTCAGAAAAGCTTTAAACAAACTCCATTGGCAGTTCCTGCTTTTGTGGTAAAAAAAAAACACAGTTGGATGCGGGATGTAAAAGTAGGAAGAGGCTTTGGGACTGAGATGCTGATGAAATATTAACTCACACAGGATATTTAAAGCTTGTGACATTCTTTTGCATGTCGCCATTTTGGAAATGGTCTTGATATAAAATGTAGTTAGCAGAAACAGGGTTGTCTTTTCAAAGAAACTCCAATCAGGATAACTGTTTTTACAGTTGAAAATGTAAAATAGCTAATTTATTCATTGTAGTTGGACATTATAATAATTCATGACCATTTTTGTGTAAAAAAGGAAGAGCTGTTGTCTTTTAATTTTTTGGAGCTTTATTTACAATATTATGAAATCTAATCATGAGTGTTTAACCCAATATTAAGTCACTGGTTGTTAAGGTATACCTGAAGATTAAACATACAATAAAAAGATGGGTCATGAAAATGACTTAGTTGTTATGACTGAGAAACCATTTTTATCTATTTTCTAGGGTTGGAATAATATTGTTAAACAAGATGTTATTTGGAAGGACCAATGACACAAGTCAAAAGTTGGACCTTTACTGCAGGAAGATAAATTCTGAATAATTTTTTTCATAAGTTTTTATAAATAAAATATGTTGACTCTTAAAGTTCTGGTTCTGTAACAGTCCAGTAGATTGACTGTTTCTAAGTTCTCAGTGACCCCTCTTGTTTGTTTAATCAAACTTCTTATCATTTTCGGATATCTTTGTCTGGTTCACTTTGGATCAGGTGTTTCAACTGAAAGCTGTAAGAGAAGGACAGAAAAAGCATGAAAAAACAGGATTCTGTTGAACACCTCATTCTCAACCTCGGCAAAAAAGAAAAAAAAGTCTCTGTAGTTTTTTACCCTTTTTTCTCTTAATTTGTTTTTATGTTTTAGTGATTTATTTATTCATTAGCTGCTCCTCTTATTTTTCCTAGAATCCATTTTTAGATCAGATCTCGTGAAAGTCTTTTGGTTTTATTTAAATAATAAAAAACAAAGATTTCAGAAGTTCACGACAATACATGATCAACTTATGATGTGTATATTACTAAATCCCTCCTAATATACTTTTTTCTGCATGATTTGTTTTGTTTTAACCTATATTTAAAATATTTGAAACCTTAATTTCTGTGGGCTTGTGTTACTTATACATGGTGTAATTTCTGAATTTGTGCCTCTAGAGGGCAGTGATTCCATTTTCTTCAATTTCTCTAATCACTGAGACATTAATAGAAATGAATCATCTTTGAATATCATTTTTACTCAAAGTAAAGCTGAGTAATGCTAAAATGCACTTAGAATCTTTGTCACTGCAGCATAAAGCCTTAAATAACACAAAGCTGAACACCTTCTAATGGTCGGCTGTGGTTTGGTTCCAGGGCATCTCCGTTAGACTAGCCACAAGTCCCACAGGGCTCACCTCTTAATTACAAGCTGGTAAGTACAGAGCAAGCCTGTGTGACTCCTCAAAGACACTCCTGTGGGCACGCCATCCCTGATAAACAACACACCAGCGCTAACTCCTCACTAACAACAACAGTGTTGAGCACAGAGGTAGCCACCTGCAGCAGGACCGCATCCCTGGTTGTGTTGCTCAGTCCCATCTGCCTCTCCATGTATGCACTTGTTTCAGCAAAGCAAGCTGCAGAGTACTGCACTGCATCAAAGGAAGACAAATGACTAAAGCAAAGATGAGGCTACAGCACCAAGGCCCTGAGTGCTCCTGTTGCCAAAGCAGGCTGTAGAGAAAGCACAGACTGGGAAAGGTGGCCCCAAACTCCAAGAGATTTCAGGTTAAGATTGAAAACGGGCTTAGAAAAATGAAATAAAAAAAGGAACAGCCAATTCAAACCCAAAGATGATTTTTTTAGAAGAATATCAGAACTCAACTTTTCTTTTTAAATCTAGTGTATTCAATTTGGTGAAGCCAATGAATCCAAAAGATTCCCTATATAAAAAATGCAATAGCTACCCTTTCTGGCTTATCAAACTTGAATGTCAGGATGACAAAGCCAAAAAAAGTTCACTGTCAAGAATATCTTGAACACATCTTTCCTGTTAAGCATCTCTTTTCGCCTTTCTTCCTGTGTCCTCCACATTCCTCCTCCTTCTCCTCTTTCTATCTCTTCTCCAACAAAAAGGCTATTAATAGAACACCCTGCTCTTCCATTTAAACAGCAAAGAGCATATACTGTGCACTTAAAGGGAGGCAGAAGCTGAAGACACCAGGAGGCGTTTGAAAATGTCCTCAGCGCAGCACGCTGGCTGTCCTATGAATAACAACAAACACAACTCCTGATGGATCTGTGGCAGTTTGCATCAGCACAGAGGCTCTTTGGTTAAATTTAGCACCTTAAATCATTTGCAGACACAGATATTCAGATGTGAAGAAAAGAAAAAGCTCGCTAAGAAATGGAACAACACCTCTGGTTGTGTAAAGTTTCATACAGGAGGAAACGAGGCAGAGTAAGATGATATACTCGAAAAGTGCTGAAATGACAAAACAAACAACATAAACACAATTTCAGTTAAATTATTATTGACTTCATTATTGATATTCATTTTTCATTGTTATGATCATTTGGAAGGATTACATATATTTCTTAAAATTTATCGTTTTACTCGTCCACAGATTGTCCCTTTTGTCGTAAAGTGCAGATAATACTATGTTTTAAATCCAGACTTCACATCATTAAACAGTATGTTTTTTTTCTTTCTTTTTTTGCTCCATAATATAGTAGTTATTATTTACATTATTTTTCCACATTTCATTTCATAGAAAGAAAATCCATAATCCACTGTCAGCATTGATGAATGTTCAGTATGATGCAGGAGAACAGGGATGAAGTGAACAACTGTACACAATATTTCAGTGGCTGACACCATCAGGCTCCAAGATCAAGCAAAAAAAGAAAGGACACTGCTTCTCAAATACACACAGGCATACAGTTTGCATATTGATCTTCTTGTCTCCTGTATGGATGAGTTATTTATAGAAACATCATTACAAAGAGCTGACATCGCATTTTAAACAAACCTCAATTGCTTGTATCCATGTGTACATTATTAAAAGCACAAAGCAGCAAAAGGTGTCTGATCTTTCTTTTAATTTAGTCAAAGGATTCTTTCAGATTCTCTGTAAGTTTTGTAAATCATCAAGGAATTTATATTGGAGAGGATCTTAAAAGTACATGAACTTCAATCTTTGTTTGCCCCCCTAACTGCCTCTTTAAAATCATTCTCTGCATAGATATCCCAGTGGATTCACTGCTGGGCAACCTTCATATGAATTGGATTTGCTGGTGGGTTCAGCATTTGAAAAAACAATATGATTTTTAGTCATAAAGCATTACTTAAACACAAAGTATAGTAGAAGGGCTGTCAGAATATCAGTTTTCCCCCCTGAAATTAACCAAATCATTAGGATTAACTTTCAAAACATATTCATGAGATGTGTTTTCTTTTTCTATGTTTTTTGGATTCTCCCTTTAGGGGTCGCCACAGCGAATCGTTCACCTCCATCTAATCCTGTTTTTTGCTCAGACCAGCCACCCTGATGTCGTCCCTGACTACATCCATGAATCTCTTCTTTGGTTGTCCTCTAGGCCTCTTTCTTGGTAGCTCCAACTGTAACATCCTTTTACCAACTGTCCATTCTCTGAATGTGTCCAAACATCTCAATCTGTTTCCCTGCATTTATCTCTAAAACACGAGCTGTTCCTCTGATAATTCCTATCTCATTCCTCGAGAGTCTCATAGAGAATCTCAACTTTGTCATCTTTGCCTATATCTCCTATCATCTCAGAGCCACTGTCTGAACCAAACATCATGTCTGCTCTCCCAACAGTCTTATTATCAGTATTATCACAATCAGTTACCTTGAATGAACTATTTAAATAGCTTTCATATATTTTTTTGAAATTTTTTAACCAATTTTCACGTCACAATAATTTGTGTTTTGTACATCTTGACAGCCCAACTACATGAATTTGCAATGACAATAAGAATTGTGTGGCATGTAGACATGTGGGAAAAACCAATGGGAATGACTGATCATATTTGTGCTTTGCGCATACGCTGATGTTTTAACCATAACATTGTGATGTCCAGTATTGCTACAGTTTGTTTAGTTCATAAGCATCAACAATGTCAAACATAACAGATAAATGTTAAGGCGTTAACATTTATCACACATTTTTGTTCACAGAAAATGATCGTAGACAATAACAAATGCATGCATAGACAATTATTTTTGGTTAGACTCTTAGATCCCCTCTCTCCCCACTTCCACTGCAACCTAACACACACATACACAAATATGCAAACGGGTGTTGCATACATGTGGGCTGCACACCCAGGCTTTTGTCCTGACATTCACTGGTTCTTTTTCTCACTCGCTCAAACATACAAAAACATATTCAGTCTTTTACCAAAAAAGATTTCCAGGTGGACTGTGGGAAACTCTGACAACACAATTCTTTCATAAAGGTAACAAGCATTTTCTTCACACAAAAGAATAAAGAATTGGAGAAAAACATCATATTTGCATCTTATTTAAATTAGCAACCATTGAAGACCCTAATCCAACAACATTTGGAATATCAGCAGCTTCTTTAACATTTTTACCTAAAAAAATGTTTACCTAAAAAATCTTTCAACAAAAAAACAGCAACATGTTCTGGCAGTGGACCAAGAATCCTGATGAAAACGTTTTGAGTTTTGAAACATTTTGTTGCTGATGATTTGCTGTTAGCAGAATCCCCTACTATCTCCCTATGACAAAAACATGTAGCTGTAACAAACCCTTTTCCTATCCATCACTTTCTACAGTCCGAGTCCAGACGAATACGCTGACAAGCAAGACACAGGAGAGAAGTCAGACAACTCAGAGGTTAAATAGTGTCTGCTACACTGCTGCTAATTAGCACTTAGCACTATCTGTATTGATGTTACTGCCTTTGACCGTTACCTTGGCAGTGTTGAGCAAATGATGGAGAGCTCTGAGTTGGATATGGTCCTAGAATTGATGTGTCTGATGCCAACTTTTAAAAACAGACTAAGTGTCTGGCATCAGAGATTTCTCAGCGGGCCCCACATATATTCTTAGCAGTCCAATAGCAATAAAGGCTTTCAGATAACAGTTTCTGTAAAGTGAGAACAGCTTTTATGTCCTCCCTGCTTTATCGAGGGTTGCTTTAAACCAGGTGAAGGAAACAACTATGATAAAAACAGGATTTTGTGGCAGATTTTCCCAAAACTCACCAAACAAGAACGTTTTTGGAATTGCTTGGGACAGTGTGCCTTTTGGCACTCTGAACTGGCTCTGACACCAGAAAACATTGGTGCTCAGAATAGTTATTTTTATTAGTAAAGATAAAAAAAATGGCAATGGTCTGCACATGGTGGAAAGACTCTTGCTTTCTCTTAATTGCTAGTAGAACTTTTTTCTCAATTACAGAAGCATGTATGTACTGTATATGTGCTTATTTGTATACATATATAGATGTATTTATATGAAATTAATGTATCTATCTTAATATTTGTTTTTTATCTCATAGGCTTCTTCTTTCAGTTTAACACATGCTAGGAATGTTTTGAGGACATGCAACTCTAGGGCAGCGTAAACCCAGACAAAAAGGCAGTTAAGGGGAAGCACGTTTCTATACATGACTCTTTAAAAGTTGCTTTTGTTTTGATGACAGAATGCAAAAGACCTTTTAAAAAGAAACCATTGCAGGTTCATCACATTACAAGTTGGGATTGTTATCCAGGACTACAGTGTAAGTTTAAGCTTAAAGTCATAGGTCTGTTTACAGAAACCTGGCAGAAGTGAAGTGGCAACAACTTCTACATGGAATGTTCATATTGACACATGTCTGGTTAATTATAAGATCTGGTTCTGGAGCTGATAGTTTCTTAAGAAAACCCCTTACACATAGAGCTTTAGTTTGTTGTAACAGCTACCTGCAGGCATCCTTTTAAAAGTGTATACAGAAGGCAGTGTACAGATACATTTACAGTGGACAGGTGAAGCAGGTGGCAGTTGAGAAACAAGTGGAACTTCTCATTCAGATTACAAGGTCATCATGCAGTAATCTACTGTGTTCACTACTAAAAGCACCTACCTACCTGGCAGCTATCTGTTAAGTCACGGTTTGACTACCTGCCTAAATGGAGAAGTGCTGTGAAAGTGAATCAGTGAAAAACCAAAGAAGAAGAAACATTCAAGCTGTCTTAAAGATCTGCAGTAAGACCAGTCTGGGTGAATGGAGGTGGGGGAAACTTACATTGCAGTTCATACTGGTGCATATAAGACCAAAGCAGTGAAAATTCAAGGCCATTCTCAGTCATTCATCAGATACTGATGTCTACAGGGTTACAAAGATGTCAAGCCATCAGCTGAGCGCTGATAGCTGTCATTCATCCTTTATGTAAATGGGCAAACTTAGGCGCCATCCTTGTCACAAGTTACTCACAAGCCGCATCAGCGCTGCTGGGGGCTTGATTTATGCCCACTCATCCTCTTATCTTAAATTTGTGTAGCATAAGACAGCTTCATCTGGTCCTGGGAGAAGCATATGTGGTGCATGATACGCTTTTTGAAAAGCATACAGCAAAGCAAATATGCCTTGGGAAATGAGGTACAAGGAGACTAAAGAGCAGCTTGTGGTGTTTTACCTTTTTAAAAGCATTTTTTCTTCTAGTGTGTTCTCTTTTTTTGCGCTACTTCTGGCTCTTTATGTAGTTTTTGATATGTTTTTTTTAAGCAACCACACAGACAAAGGCAGCTCCATGCAGAAATGCTAAATGTTTAACTTTACATTGTTTTAGGGCTCTTTTAGTTTCTATTGTAAAAGACTGGATGAGCGCAGAGTGACAACATGGCATTTGCAATATTTTTCAGTCTGTAATCATCAACATTCTGGTTTCTATTGCCTTGATTTTACCAGAACAAACAAGACAGGAACATGTTCCTTTGACCCATCCTTTTCTTGCTCTGGCTGAGAGAAAATGACTGACAGCTACACGTCTGTGAGCATCTTTGTGATGTTTACATAGTTTGTATTAGCCAGCGTGCAGTTAGCTGTTTTAAGGTTCTCTTCCTGAAAGTCTTCATTGCTGTTGTTGACAGCCTCCTGGATCTCCATGTAGTCCGATTTGCTGATGGTGGAGCCACTACGGCTTTTCTTTAGGTCCTCAGCTGAGTCCGTTTTGGGCACATTGACCTGCAGAAACTGAGCTTGCTCCTCACCTTCGGTCTCACGGTGATAGAAGTAGTTAAAGTTGGACACAATGACAGGCACTGGCAGGGCAATGGTCAGCACACCAGCAATGGCACATAGAGAGCCCACAATCTTGCCACCAATTGTAGTTGGTACCATGTCACCGTAGCCGACTGTTGTCATGGACACAACCGCCCACCAAAACGCATCTGGGATGCTCTCAAACTGTGATTCAGGCTCATCTGCTTCAGCAAAGTACACAGCACTGGAGAAGAGGATGACCCCTATGAAAAGGAAAAAGATGAGGAGACCCAGCTCTCTCATGCTGGCTTTCAGGGTCTGACCCAAAATCTGAAGCCCTTTGGAGTGACGAGAGAGCTTGAAGATTCTGAAGACTCGAACCAAGCGAATTACCCTGAGTATGGCTAAAGACATGGCTTGTTGGCCTGGCTGACCATCCTCTGGCCTGTCTGCCAGCTCTGTGCCAAGAGTGATAAAGTAAGGAATAATGGCGACAATATCGATAATGTTCATTATATTACCAAAAAAGCCTGCTTTGCTTGGACAGGCAAAGAAGCGCACTAAAAACTCAAAGGAGAACCATATAATGCAAAGAGTCTCCAGGATGAAGAAGGGGTCAGTGAAGTAGGTGGAGGTGTAGCTGATGATTGTTGTGTTGGTCTCTGGTGAAAAGACTTTGGCATGGGACTTGTGCATTTCATCTTCATCGTTGCGAAAAATGGGGAGTGTCTCCAAGCAGAAACTTACAATAGAAATGAGAATAACCATTACAGAGATGATGGCAATAATCCTGGCAGGGCCTGAGCTCTCTGGGTACTCAAACAGTAACCAAACCTGTCTCTGAAACTCATTGTCAGGAAGAGGCCGCTCTTCCTCCTTGATGAAACCTTCATCCTCTCTGAACATCTCAATGGCTTCTTCGCCCAACTCATAAAAGCGAATCTCTTCTGAGAAGATATCAAGGGTGACATTGACTGGCCTTCTCAGTCGGCCACCTGATTGGTAATAATACAATATTGCATCAAAGCTGGGTCTATTCCTGTCGAAAAAGTACTCGTTCCTCAATGGGTCGAAGTACCGCATCCTCTTTTTGGGGTCCCCCAGCAGAGTCTCGGGGAACTGAGAGAGGGTTTTGAGTTGCGTCTCAAAGCGCAGGCCTGAGATGTTGATTACAACCCGCTCACAACATTCATGGTCAGCCTCCGGGTCGTAGTCTTGTGGGTGGCCCGGGTGCACCGCCGCCTCGTCAGAGGGGTCGCCTGTTGCGACAGTCATTCTGCAGGGGGACGAGGCCTGCACTTTTTAGTGAGACTGGGTCCTGCAGCCTGGAGAACTGCAGGAGAGGAAGGGGGCTCAAGACCGTAAAGACCTGACGGCCACAGGTTGTCACCTAGGGTTTAGCTGCATTTAAAACACAAAAGAGAAAAACAGAGAGCAGTGTCAGGTTAGTCTGGGAAGTGATACAGCATTACAAACTTCTGTGTAGCCCTGAGATGTCAAGAATTTGCTTTTAGCTTGAAGATCAAGGATCTATAAATAGAAAACAATGCCTCTGAAAAAGGTTTGATTTGAATAATGCAATACTGTGCAGAGCAGTTACTGTTAAATTTTCAGCTCCTGGTAACTTGAGGATGCAGAAAGTTGACTTAATACAGGTTAAAAAAAGGACTTTTAGGCAAATCATAGCAGATACTTCTAAATTGGGACATTTGCGTGCCGCAGTAGACAATTACTTCTAAATTAAATGGGAATACTCCATTGACGCCATGCACTGGTAAGGCAATGCAGCAGGAAATACATTCAGACAGCAGTCTGACTTAGATATCTGCAGCAGAACGATTGCTTTGAATATTTACAATTTTATTTGAGAAGAATGCTTTAAAAAAGCGGCTTATGTGGAGTTCTGCTTAGGTTTGTTCAGGGATTTTGTCCTGAAATGGTGCCCTACACTGAAATAAAAAAACACGTATTAATAATTTACTCTCAGAAGGAAATAGGTTCCCAGAGAAAAAAAAAACCTGCACCTCTGCCTCATGCACTCACCAACACAGTAAAAAAAAAAAAAAAAAAAAAAACAATATTATTTTCACGGACCACACAGACTGTTTGTCCCGCCATCAGATAGTTAAGGAAAACAAAGATGCACAAGATCACGTCTGATTTGCAGAGAATCAGACGTGTTTCATACCTGCAGACATCTTTTACATCTCCAGACCAGACTTGGGTTTTTTTTCCTCTGGTTTCAGGAATGTGGAGGATGATGAATGATGAGCACTCCAGCCTCAGGTCTGCCAGAAAAAAATGGATATCCAATTTGAGGCTAGTCGATTATGTTCCTCTCAGGTTGTCTGCAGCATCCTTGCCGTGCGCACCGCGTACAGTATGCGCGGGTGTGTCCTCGCTCCCCCCCATCGACTCCTCTCCTCCGGGTAGGCTGTCGTGGGATGGAAATTGGGGGGGGGAGAAGAAAAAAAAGGAGGAGGGAGACGATCAAGGGTGCGGGTGCTTCCCTTAGTAACCGAAGGTGCTGGAATCAGCAGATCTTTCTGTGTTCACCTCCACGCCACGGCGGCTGCGTGACGAGGCTCTGACTGCAAAGGTGCAGCGTCTCTGTAAGACACATCTGCAAACAAAAGAGGCGCGGCGAGGAAGAGGAGGGGGGATTAACTTGTTACCCTAACAAGACTGCCGAAGAAATAAGGAGGGGGGAGTCATTTATTAGTATTATTCATATTTATAGATATGTTCCCTTCCTTTGCACAGTCTGCGCTGCAGACAGACTCCATCCAGCAGTGTTTGGCGCACGCGGAGCCTCCTCGCAGCCCGCCATGGTGGGCAGAGCGACATCCTCAGACACTGACGTGAATCGACATGCATGAAAGAATCTCCCCACGTTGTTGGCTTTAGGAGATTATGCAATTTCTCAAAGCCAGCGCCCCGCGGACATGTGCGCGTACAACAACAAACATGCGCAACAGCCTGTTATGATTTTTGGGCGTCTAAGCCCTGCAGGAGGTGGGAAGCTGCTATTAAGTGACAGAAGCAGCTGTGGGTGAAAGGCTTGGCCGCAGGCTGGTATTGGTTACTATACGAGCACGGGCAGACCTGCACTCGGGCAGGGCAACAATCATTTTTCGCCAAGGGCGCAATGCAGACCAGGGCCGGGCCTGCCGCCATGTATACCCACAGAAATCTGGTTATTGAGCTAGAAAAGAGAATAGACCTCTGCATTGTGGCAACAGATACCAGTCTTATCTGCAGGGTGGACATGATTCAAAGATGGTCCACCAGCACAGCTGTCACTCATCATAATCACCGTGTGGCCTAATTTATGTGAACTATTGTATCATTAGTATATTGCTTAAAAAAAATTCAATTTACTATACTTTTTCAGTGGCCATTTTTCCGTGATGCGGACACTGCTATTTGGAGCCAGTCCACAGTGATTGGTCTGGGTTGGTCTAAATCAGGGATGTGTAACTCCAGGCCCCAAGGGCTGGTGTGTCTGCATGATTTCCAGATATCAAAACCCTACTCGTGCTGACTGATTACCTGGTTCAGGTGTGTTCAGCCAATTATAACATACCAGAGCAGGGTGTGTTGGAAAACATGCAGGGATTTGGCCCTCGAGGCCTGGAGTTGGCCATCCCTGGTCGAAATCAATGTATCTAGGGAAGCCACTGTCACCAATCAGGATTAAGCTTGTTCAAAGTCCACACCCCTTCCACTGAAAGTGGAATGGAAGAATCTGTCAATCAAACATTTGAGGTGGGGGCCACCGCATGCTGTAAAAAAAATAAATAAAATATAAATGATCCTTCTGGATGGAGAAGCTCAACCCTCTTTGTCTAAGATGGCTTTGACGTCAGCAAACTGAGGCATACTGAGGCATCTGATTGGTCAGGTACTAACGAATAACTTGCAATAAAGAAAAACTGTAATGCAGTAAAAAATAGAATTAGTAAGGAGTTGTTAAGAATAAGGTATAATAACAAAAACGATTATTCTGACAAAAAGAATGACTAAGTAAAATCTGTTTGTTTCTCTGTAGAAGTCCATGGGACTTTGGCTACTTGAACTTTGGCTACATATACATCTTGACTTTCCTTCATCTGATTTGGCTAGCTCAAAACTCTGGTATTGCCCGCCATCTTGTTTCTCCGGTAATGTTCCGTCAGGTGTGTGGGTGGCTGTAAGCTAGCAGGAGAGTGTAAACAAAGGAATACTGGGAAATGAGGGCAGGCTTACTTTGCGACAACAGTCCCGCCGACAAATTAGAGGTGACTTTCTAATGAACTCCTTGCGCTCTGCAGAAACTATGTCCTAGAAAAATATAATTTTTTAAAAAATTTTGGCTAAAAACAGCACAATCATGATTAGAAGACTGCTGAGAACACTTCAGAATATGATTGGAGTGAGACTTTAAGACCATTCTCTCATGCCGTTTAGTTTTAGTTGTAAATTATCCTGGCAACACATTCTTTGTCATTTTATATGAGGAAAATGAGTCTAAACTTTTCTCTAAAACAAAGACAATCAAGTTATTGATTTTGAGTCTGCACGTCCTCTGGTGACAGAATGATCCTAATATGAGCAGGAATCCCTCACTTTTAGGAGGTGAATCAGAGGCAGCAGGTATGTGAGATCAGCTTTGACAGCACCGCAAACATGCGTTTGTCATGGCTGCCAACCTGTTCCCATGTGTTTTTGAGCCTTCAAGCAAGCTGTCATCCGTGTAGATTTTTCCTACTGGCTCTTAATGGCTTTCCTTGGTTTCCCGATGACAGGATAGCTATAATTTATCAGCCAAGGGGCCTGGGACAATGACTGTAAACCCAATGCTTACTGTAATTAAATTATTTTGTTGCCTTAAAGCCTGGTGTTTCTTACATGTGTGAATTGTAACATGGATTCTTGTGTGGGATGAAACAATTGAGTGAAGGAGTTTTTTTCTCTAAAGACATTGATTTCTCATCTATCAGATGTTGACACAAGCAAGGACAGGCTCCAATAGAATAAATAAACAGAAAACAATGTAATTATAGTGTAGTTAAGACACATCTGTTAAATGGGAGCCAAACATTTATATTCTTGTTTTGTTTTTAAATAATACGACATGTAATCTTTGTTTTGTTCTAAAGCAAAACCAACAGAATCTTTTCTGTTTTGACTTCTAAACATGTCTGCTTTCAGATTAAGAGCAATGAGGTTGACACAATAAAAAATGATTTTTTTTTATAACAGCACTTTCAAGAAAGTTTGAATGATTTTGACTGAAGTATGCTTCACTTTTTTTTTTAGCAAAAAACAGGATTTCATTAGTCAGGTTGATTTTTTTCTGACTTTAGTCTCTAAACTGTGGATGATGATGATGATTTTACCTGTCTACAATTATTTCAAGTTTATACAATCACTGACTGAACGCTTGTAGTATTCTTTATTGCGATCAGTCAAAGCTCAGTTTCCTGCAGCTGGCTCAGAATGCAGATGCTTGTCGGTTGACTGCTAGACAACATGAAAACATCAAACTTGTACTCGCTGCATTTACTGGCTTTCAGTTGATTTTTAGGACCCTGTTAAAGATTTAATTCATTGTTTTTAAACCTTTTAATGGTCTAACTCCAACATATTTACTATAGTAGACACATACCCCAGGTAAAAGTTTCAGATCTTCCTCTCAGCTTGTCCTGAATGTTTCTCAAACAAGATTCATGATGGAATATAGCACATTCACAGTGTCTGCGCCTAACTTTTGGAATGTTCTTCCTCTCCGCATCAGACTTTTACAACTCATTCAAGTTCACTTAAAACACACTTCTTTTCACTGGTTTTTAACATAGTTGATCTTGACTTTTATCAGTAGGCTGCATTCAGACTGGACACATTTGGTTGGTATGCTGTTATTCTATTGTTGCTTTAATTTCTTTGTATGATTGATTGCTTTTTTACTATTTTCTGATATTTCAATATTTTTTAATCATTCATTTAAATGTGTTTTTCCTGTATAGCCCTTAGTGCAATTGAAAGGGGTTTTGAAGATGTGCACTACAAATATAAATGACACTGACGTTTTATATCCAGCTGTGAGAGAAACCACAAGAGTTGGGATTTCTGGCTTTTTTTAGGGAGCTGGATCTTTTGGATCCGTTCATTTCAAAGAGCTGGTCAAAAGACTGGCTCTTTTGGCTCTTTTTATATTTATTTACTTTAAGAAGTCAGCCTGGAGTTTATTCATTTAATCCTGGAAAAAAAAATCACAGAGAGGATTGATGGGCTGAGATCTGGAGCAGAATAATACAAAATCAGATTTCCCACCAGAATTTTGAATTATTTTTGAAATGTTACATATATTCATTTGACATGCGTGGACAAGACCTTAAAGTCTGATATGGATTCATCGTTTATATTCCACTGCCAGCATGTGCAGCATGCATGTATTAAAGGTTTTTACATATGTGTGCATTCAGGAGCTTGGAGGACTTTCTGAATTATTATACACAAGAAACAGTTTTGAGGGAATGTGAACAGATCTTGAGTTTTGAACAATTTTACATTCAGTTGACCTTCAGTCCTTTTCAGGGGACACAATCACTTCATCGTCTTGTCAAGAACTACTTGATATGTTTAGTCTTTAATCTTTATAACTTTAAGCTATTACGTTATTAATTCCTGACTTTCTATTAAATGTTTTTAAACAGTATTAACCACATGTTCAATCTTTCTTGAATCCAAATAATTTTGTTTTATAGCCATATATTAAAAAACAAAGATAACGCACAAAACAATCAATTTATTGTTTTGTTGTTGTTGTTTTTAACATTTCACAGTCAATGTTCTTGGTGACACATGGTAAATGTCCAAGACTTACACATGCTGGTTCCAGTCCTGCAGTGGTCTTTGTTTGGGTTTCCTCTCTATTGCTCCTTGATGCTGCATTGCAGCATCCACAAGTTTTCAACGAGCCCTCACGCACACATGGGATGTATGAGACTCAAGTAAAAAGGGTTAAAATTTCAACATATCTTCTTACAGCAAGAGTGAGCCACCGAAAAGACAGGGCATTCAAATCATCTCCAGCTGCTTTAATGTAAACTGTTTGCTTTCCTTTGACTCTTAGAATTATTAAAAAAAACATGATTTATAATTTAGAAATCTGTCTATTTGCTGTTGTCCCTCACTCTTCTGTCCATCGGTCCCACATCAAGAAGGATGAAGGTTTCTAAATCATCTTCACATAGACTCTGCCTGTTTAGGCCTCTGGGAGATAAGTCATTGCAGACTTGCTGCTCAAGAGTTAGAAATGGAAGTGCTCTGAAAAGAAGGCTGGACTAAATGCACAACAGGCAAGTGGTCCCAATACATAAGAGGGAAGCCATGAACTAAACATATATGTAAGGTAGAGTCAAAAAGAAACAGAGATAGAGATGGGGTAGATGTAATGGAAAAAGCTTCTGCAGAGAGATAAAGGAAGCAAAAGGAAAGGACCTTGTCAGATTGGAGCTCTGTAGGACAAAGGGAAAATGCTGGAAGAGAGCCAAACACCAGAAGAGACACAAGGACACTGGCCCTCTGCATTATGCAGCCAAACTGCATCTCATTTAGCTGAATACCCTCTTAAAATATCTGCACAGATACTCACAGGCAGGAGTTTGGAGGATTCTTACTCAGTGTTTCTATATATAAAGTTTGCAGAATACTACCTGTAGATGTTTGCAACAACAATCCAGTGATCAATGCAAGAAATATTATGCAACAAACGCTTGTACACTTTAAAATGAAGTTTACTCACTTGTAATTTGCAGCAAAGTGTCCAATAAAGAAATCCTGCTACATTTAGCTTAGTCAGCTATTTTGGTGCTGAAGGGAAGGACTGTGAGTCAGTCAGTGAGTCAGTGTCACTGATATAAGGATACTTTTTTTGCTGTGTCGTACAATGTGACTGATTGAAATTTAAGTCAAGGAATGCTCATCCTTCAGGAACACTGCGTTATGACAAACTAAGGTCACAGGAGAGAGAAGATATACAGTAACTTGCACAAAGAGGATGTAATAAAATTCAAACTCTGTCGGTGACACTAACCTTTCTCCAGGGACAAAAGGACTTTGTCTAGACTTATAGTTAAATATGGTTTTGTATGTGGCAGTGACCTTTTGTTCTCGGCTGTGTTTTTCATTTTTATATTAATAAAATCCAGCATAAAGAAGTGAGTCATGTAAGAATTTTGGATGGATGGATATAGATTTGCCTTAAATTAAAAAAAACAAAGATTAGAAACACAATGAAGGAAGGTCAGTGAGAAGGTCAGTGTGTCAATGCGACGATGGAACCCACTAAAGTTTGAGGTCTGTTTTTTTTAAGAGACTCAAAGAGTCATAAAGTCTTGACTCCATCATGAGCAGTGGTCTGGATGCAGCGGCTGCTGCCGGACCTTCTGACTCACACATTTACCTGTTCCATTAGGTTTCACAGCTGAAACAACATGCAACTCCCCATCAGTGTTGTCATCCAGTTTAGTTAAGATAAAGGTCATGCATTATCTTTAAAGGGCCTGACAGATAAAATCATTTTGTTGTTACAGTTGGAAGATATTGTTGTTCAGTCTTTATGAGTTAAACCTTGCTAGTACCAGGTTGGACCTCCTTTTGCCTTTAGAACTGCCTTAATCCTCGAAGGCATAGATTCATCATAGGTACATCAAGGTAAAACCTCAGTTTCCTGTTCTTAGCTGAAAGGAGTGATACCCAGTGTGGTCTTCTGCTGCTGTAGCCCATGTGGTGTGCATTCAGAGATGCTCTTCTGCAGACCTTGGTTGTAACCAGTGGTTATTTGAGTTACTGTTGCCTTTCTATCATCTGGAACCATTCTGGTCATTCTCATCTGAACTCTGGCATCAACAAGACATTTCCAACCACAGAACTGCTGCTCACTGGATATTTTCTCTTTTTCGGACCATTCTCTGTAAACCCTAGAGATAGTTGTGGGTGAAAATCCCAGTAGATCAACAGTTTCTCAAATACTCAGACTAGCCCATCTGGAACCAACAACCATGCCATGTTCAAAGTCACTTCAATCAACTTGTTCCCCATTGTGTTGCTCAGTTTGAACTGCAGCAGATCTTGACCATATCTTCATGCTTAAATGCACTGAGTTGCTGCAATGTGATTGGCTGATTAGAAATTTGCATTAATGAGCAGTTGGACGGGTGTATCTAAATGGTTAGTGACTATAGGATACTTTGTGGAGACCTTCTTGAGACACAATGCCTACAGCATTTAAATGAGACAGTTCTCAGAGTCCACGTCCTTTTTATAAAGTTTTTTTAAATTGGTCCAAGAAGAATAGTTCTTCGGGAAGCTATAAGATAAAATATGATTTCTATACCTTTAGATATGGTACATACGTGAAACCTTTGCTGTCTGGCCCATGGGGTAGAAGCAGTATGGATGCTCTCCCAGACACTGTTTCTGCTGGAGAAGCTTTTCCTTGACTCGTTGAAAGCCTTGAACAAAGAGACATGATGCAGAAGAGTGAACTTTATGAATTTCCCCTAGAGTACCATTACACGTCCAGCAAAGGACAGATGGATGAATGGCACCCAGAGAAATAACAGCAATATGTCTCCTGGTTTCTATTTTTAGCAACATTGAGCTGCAGTTTTAGGGCAAATTCCATTCCAAATGAAACGCCATCAGAGCAGGAAGGAGAGTATCCAGCACTGCAAATAACCCCCACCCCCCCCCCACCCCACTCCTTCCACTGATTTCTAATTGGTATTTGTAAGTAAAGTTCACGGATGACAAAAGGCACCTCTTCTGGCAAACACAACCCATGCTGGGTTTCATCAGAGTGAGCATCTCTCTGCAAGGCATGACTCCTCTCATGTGGTGAATGTTAGTGTGATGCTGATGAAGAAGGCGACGACAGGGGAGGGGAAGCCCGGGGTCCTCTCTACCCCCCACCCAGACTAAAGATTTTAATTTTCACTTCCGCCTGCAGCAGCAGTGTTAGAGGACCAGCTGTGCAGCCGACTGTAGCTTTCTTTGTCTTTGCGAGCTCGTGTGTGTGTATGTCTCCAGTACTAGGATTACACAGCTGTGTGCACTGAGGCATAAGAGTGACTGTCTTACAGCTGTGTGGGACTTATGCCTGCTCATTCATATTTCACACACCATACACACACTCACACTTTAAGCACCATCACAGCTTCACATTATTCTGAAACAAGCAAAGATTAAACAATTATGCATCCTGCTGTTAACCCGCCCTTTCAAATGTACAGTAATAGAAGTATTCTTCTGCTTGCACAATCAAAACTATTTAAAGGTCCTCAATTGTGTGGACTCTGAAACATTTGATCTGGAAAGAAGTTTTTTTTTTTTTTTTTACATTTGCAACAAAATATGTCCAGGATTTCTTCAAAAGATTAGATTTAGTATAAATCTTTACATTTGTTTTAAGCAGAAATGATGTGCAAAGCAAATGCATTGTGTAATCATTCACATCTGCAATGATGAGATCTACTTATGCTCCTCTGCTAAAATTTGGGATGTGATGTAAAATCATTGTTCTATTGTTTTTTTATCTACATGAAATTAATGTATACAATTAAAAAAAGATGTTTCTTTTAATTTAGGTTAATTGCTAAATACAATTTGAAATCTTCAAAGGAAAAACTGTCTGCCATTTTTTATCAGCTGCTGGGGGGCAATGTCTACTGTATTTTATTGAGATGTTACATATCATCCCATCAAGAGTAACATGTTTCCTGGAAGCGATGATTCCTATTTTTCAGAGAGGGTGGGAAAGATAGACTGAACTGCAAATGTCCCTTACTAACTTTATCGCTGAGCCATGCAGGCAGTGATTAACGACTCTTGGTATTTTGCAGGCCCTTTTCATTTTCCCAGAGTTAAAAATACATTGCAGATGAGCTTTTCCTCCAGTAGGGGATATGGTGGATAAAAGACTACTCAGCAGTTCTGTGTCAGATCAGCTGCAGCTGTGGGACACTGTGGGTTTCTCTTCAGGTTGGAGATCTGTGTGTATTTGCATGTAAAACCGTGGGAAAAAAAATCATTTAACCCATTTGAAACAGTGAGACGCCACGTTTCCACTTTCATGCGACTGTTTAGGTGGCCATTCATAGGTTGTAACATTTTGGAGTAATCTCCAGCCAGCTCTATTTTTACAATGTTGTATTTACTTTCTGTTGCAGTCTGCTTGATGGATAGTTTAACTGTCATTTAATCATTTAAAGTCCCTTAACATATTTGAGAGCCACAGAGAATAAAACTAAATATTAAAGAATATATTTTGCACAAAAATGTGTCATTTTACTTAAAAACTCTGCATTCTCATTGCAACCATGATGACATTTAGTTGTTCAATGTCATACAAGGTATAAGTAAATATCCCTACCAGCCCCTGGCTTCACTTCAGGTGCTGTAATTCCCTTTGTCCCACTGGAAATAAATCTGTTAGGTCAAACTAAATGTGTCAAAGTAAAATGTATGGGACTTACTTCTGCATGACAAATCTCAGAAGGTCATGCTGGTTCAAGGACAGAACACTGTTTACACAATGCCAATTACTAAATCATCACTTTTACTCTTTTTCTAGTTTGTAAGAGAAAAAACATGTTTGAAAGCATCAAAGCCTTTTTGACTGTTAGCAGATAATATATATGGGGTGATAAATAGTTGTTTATTAATTTAGCATATTTATTACAAGTATCATGACTCTCTAAAGCTCTAGAAACAGTGTTTTCTCCACTTAATCCTTCTCAAGTATCTTTAATTTAATTTTAGCTGAATGAGTAAGTCTAATAAAACTGAAGAATGTATGAAGAATAATAAAAGCTCAACACAATACAGTGGTTTCATGAGTGCTCAAAGAAAAGTTTCTGGGTTCTTTTTGCAGAACAGTAATACCGTTTTTATCCACTAGATGACAGTAAAGAGCTATTTATGAAACCACGCTTATCTGAATCGGTTTCAGCTCAGAAATGAACCAAGCAGAAATAAACATCTGAATAGTGTAACAAAGTAGCACATGGTTTGACAAGACTAAGACACCATTGTAAAGAGAACTACATTTTTAAATCATTATTAACTCTTGATAAACAAAACAAATTGATGAATCTTTTTTTCAAAGTTTTGAGCCAAAAATAAAACAATTACTTTGAATAAAATATAATATATATGTTACATATTACTAGACATTGCTTCAATTTAAGATTAGGAAAACGTTAATTTTAATTAAAGTTTTGTGCACAGTGCAAGTCTTCCCTTTTATCTGTTATTGATACTTCTTTTCTGTTCCCTCAGTTCCTTAGCTTTAAACCTCATGAGAAAATCTTTGTTGGTGGTGATGGAAAGGTATCTGACGTCATACCTAGTTGGCATGCCAACTCAGAAAAGGATGCCATCATGAGAAGAACAAAACTGAGGTTGCAGCGAACAATCCCAGTTGCAAGTTCAACCTTGTCTTCCCATCACTTAGGGTTTCGGGCAAATGTACTCAAAAATGTAAGGAAAAAAAGAACTTGGTAAACTTCTTATCCAACAAATATCCACTGTCAGTTGAACACCCCTCCCCCAAGCGCCCTCCAACTCAATGACAAGATCGCGCATCAGCTGGAAAGTCTTTGGAGAAGTGCAAAAACAGTGCCATGGTAACATTAGACGGGGTTGCTCAGGAAACCACCGTTGCCATGGAGACTGCATCACAAGGCGGGTTCAAAAGAGGGTGGGGACCTGCTGCACCCCCCTCCTTTCATCCACGCTTCTTTCATGTTGTAACCAATGCGCATGTGACCTCAGACACGCGACCATCATGACCCATTTCCGTGGCTTGGAACAAAAACACTCGAGAAAATTGGGATTTATGCCTCTTTGATTTTTGATTTATTCTGGTTATATAGTGACGCATTTCTCAAAATACAACTTTACGAAAAAAAAAAAAAAACTTTTTTTTTCCTAGACTTCCCTGCATCGCAGGAGCGCAACAGGTTTACAGATTATGATATTAACCAAAACAGACATTCGGTTATATCAATTCGTTTAGGGATTACATTTTACTCGACAACAAAACTGTTTTTTTTTCCACGAAACACAGCGGTTTATTCTGTATGCGTGTCCTGAACACCAACAAAATTTTGTAATAAGACATTAAGATATGTAGGCTTTACATGACGCGGTTCACTGGAGAATGTCTGTTTCAACAATGCACTTTTGCAACAGTTATCATGATACAATTTCATGTCTAATTTTATCAATCACTTACTGCATTGTTTAAACGGACATCAGCACAGATATGGACTGACACATCACGACTGGCTACATAGAAAAACACTGTAGCTACAAGCCTACTGTTTCTTCATGCTTCAAAAATTGATGAGGCTCATTTACACGTCAGTGAAGATTTTTTTGATGTTCACGCAGTTCTGATTGTTTTCAGTGTTAAAGTTGGGCCGTTTGAAGTTAATGCCTTCCTCTATCATCATGTAGTCTGACTTGGTGAGAGAAGAGGAGCTACAGGACTTCCTCAGCTCCTCAGAGGGGAGGTGCTCGCAGCTCCCCGTGTTCAAGTACTGTTGATGCTCCTCTCCGTCCGTCTCTCGGTGATAAAAGTAGTTGAAGTTGGACACAATCACTGGTACTGGTAAGGCAATGGTCAGCACACCGGCTATTGCGCACAGGGACCCCACAATTTTGCCCCCTATAGTCACGGGGTGCATGTCCCCATATCCCACTGTAGTCATGGTGACAACTGCCCACCAAAACGCATCCGGGATGCTGGTGAAGCTGGATGCTGGGTCGTCCGCTTCTGCGAAGTAAACTGCACTGGAGAAGAGGATGACTCCGATGAAGAGGAAAAATATAAGCAAGCCCAGCTCCCTCATGCTGGCTTTGAGGGTCTGTCCCAAAATTTGAAGTCCTTTGGAGTGCCGCGAGAGCTTAAAAATACGAAACACTCTGACTAGTCTGATCACCCTCAGGATGGCCAGAGACATCGCCTGTTGACCGCTGTTGGTTTGCCTCTCGGCCAACTCTGTCCCCAGAGTGATAAAGTATGGAATTATGGCGACAATATCAATAATATTCATGATGTTTTTGGAGAAAGTAGTTTTGCTGGGGCAGGCAAAGAATCGGACCAGCAACTCAAAGGAGAACCAAATAATACAGAGCGTTTCTATCACAAAGAAGGGGTCTGTGAACGGGCTTGGCGCGTAAGAAGCTGTGCCATTCACAGTGTGTGTCACCGTGGCGGTGTCTTTTTCGTCTCGAAATTCCGGCAAAGTCTCCATACAGAAAATTACAATGGAAATTAAAATAACCAGAACTGACACTATAGCTATTCCCCTCGCTGGTCCCGAGCTCTCAGGATACTCAAACAGAAGCCAAGCCTGCTTTTGGAAATCATTTTTGGGCAGTACGCGCTCTTCTTCCTTTATAAAGCCTTCATCCTCTCGAAATTTCTCCATGGCCTCCTCCCCGAGCTGATAAAACCTGATTTCCTCTGAGAAAATATCAATTGGCACGTTGACGGGTCTCCGGATGCGTC
This sequence comes from Adrianichthys oophorus, assembly GCA_036245035.1. Lineage (NCBI taxonomy): Eukaryota > Metazoa > Chordata > Actinopteri > Beloniformes > Adrianichthyidae > Adrianichthys > Adrianichthys oophorus. The sequence goes on along the minus strand of BSAI01000073.1, from coordinate 17,926,764 downwards.
CCCCTGACTGGTAATAGTACAAAATAGCATCAAAGCTTGGTCTGTTCCTGTCGAAGAAATACTCGTTCCGAAGTGGGTCAAAGTATCGCATCCTTTTCCTGGGGTTCCCCAGCAGCGTGTCTGGGAACTGGTTAAAAGTTTTCAGTTGCGTTTCAAAGCGCAAACCAGAAATGTTGATGACCACCCTCTCGCAGCATCCCTGGCGGCTTCGCTCCAATCGATCCACCGACAGGTGAGGCACAACCAGCACGGAGGACTCCTCCAGCATGTTTTCCACCGTCATGGTGCCCTTCTCCAGTTCGCCATAACCTGTGTTTTCAGTCCGGGGAGGAGGAGACGCCTGGATCCCGCTGGAGGTCTGCTCATCCATACAGGTGGTTCGCGGAGGGCAGCAGTGCGCCGCGCCACTCCCAGCCAAAGCTGACAGCTTTGGAGAGCTGAGGCGGCCGGGCGCAACTCACGTCTCGAGCATCACCTGTCTTCTGCGCGGCTGTGCACACGCTGCGTGTCTCTCGTGCTTACTCGCACCCGCCCACGGCGCGCATATGTCTGACATACGTCCACCACGCGCCTTAGTCGGAAATTAACTTGACACTTAACGTCGCGCGCAAACACTTGATGGAATCAGGTCCACACCAATCTCGCGCCGTGACCCTACGTGTCGGCGCTTCATCTTATGGTGTGAAGAGATAACAGAGCAAGACAACCGTCTTCAAAAGGAATGCGTGAAGCCAACATGCGTCACTTCACACACACGGAGAGGCACATGGAGGGATGTCAGCACACTTTAGGCTCGATTTATTTCTTTTCAGAAAAGGATGAATAATATAAACTTTTGTATCGACTATCTACGGTAGATGAAACCGAATTCTAAATCACTCAGTGTTCAAAAAGCAATGATCGGAAAAATAACAAGGTTCATTATTTATTTATTTATTTATTTTTCCTGTTGATGGGGCGTTGCTCTCCATGGTGCTGAAAACAAGCACTCCCCCAGCCTGCAAATCGATGCGTGCGCACCTTGATCTCTTTTGCGTCTGTCAAGACACCTTCCTAAACAAACAGCCGTATAGGAAAACACAAACAACAAAACAAACAAAGAAAAATAAGAACAATAATGCATGGTGTCAACAAATTTCAACTCATCATAAAATCACTTTGTGTCCTTGAGCTGAAAAAATGCCCCAAAGAAACGTCTGAAGTGTCAGTCTCTGTTAAATGTGTGATTAATGATAAATAAGTCATGTCCGTGATTTATACTGACAGCCTTCATCAAATAGCTTCATCACTCTGTTTATAATGGCAGCTTTGCACGTTACTCTAAGCCAGACATCGCATTCTTATTTCCATAGAGACACTCTGCTGTTTATTGTCAATTAAACTAAATGGGAAAAAAAGCTTCTCATCTTGAAATGTGTTACTGTGTCATACTCCTATCAACAGACTTAATTCCCTCAAAGTGCATGAGACTAAAGAAGTAATTATTACATAATAACACTTCACTGACCTCCTTTGGGCAGACTGTAACAGTTTTTAGTTTACTTTCTATTAAAGATCAGCAAAAGGCTGAGCAAATTGGTTAAAGTTGTATTATTTGTTTCATGCAATAGTGAGGTCTTTTTTGTTTGTTTTTTCTACTACTGTTGCCCAGTTTACAGCAAATACATTGGACATGTTTCCTTTTTTTTAGTAATTTAAAGACAGATTATTTGTATTCTGGACAAAACACAAAATGTAATCAATCAATCATCAGTATGTCTGAGTAACTTTGGGTGACCCCCCCCCCCCCAAAAAAAAAAAAAAAAAAAATCCAGTCAGTTTGAGTTAAGCCACATTTTTATGACTTTGCAATTTACTTAGAGGTATCTAGTCTGTTTGCTCTGATAGGTATCCAGATTACTTAGGATTAGAAAAAGCAAGTGCCCAAAGTGAAACACTTTTTTTTTTTGTGGTAGGCTATACACAAAAAGATAACAACAAACCAAAAAGTGAAGCGATATGAAGAATGCTTAAGTGTTTTTTCCCTCTTATTTTTATTAGAGATGCATAGAGAAGCATAGATTGTGATCATGTTGGAGACTAATTCATTTTTCCTTTTTGAAAGAAAATAATAACCCCAAATTTAACTGTAAAGAACATGGATAAACGAAAGAGAAAAAAACTAAACTCAATCTAAACTATTTTTACTATTATTTCACAAGATAGTTTTAAGTATGAATTGCTGTCTTTATGTATAGTTTTTACATTGTATTTGTGTATCTTGTTTTCACTTCTTTTTTGTAATTATTATCCCACAATCTGAAATTCTGCATTAGGGCTGGTAATTTTAAATGTCTAAATTCTAAAGAAGACCTTTTTTCCCCCCACTAATAGTCACATTTACTGCACTTCTAAATGGCTTGTTTATGAAGCACATGAGGGCAGTGTTGGGATTCATGTCTTTACCTAATGACACACCAACATGTAAGCTGTCAGAGTCAGAACATGCAGCCCATTGTCAAGCATCTGCTCCTAAACTACAAGCCTAACTCTTACAAAGACATCTGAAAGGATAATCATACAACTTGAGATTTCCTCATTTTAAGCTTTTTAAATGGTGTTTCTCACCCTTAAATGCTAGCATTTGACTTTTTAAGCAGAAACCTTACCTGACATAAAATGTCTCTGTCTGTAGGATTTGCAGACAAACCGACAATAACTCTGAAAGAATTGTGGGGTCAATTTATTTCTCAAGGACACTTCAGCATATGGGAGAGCTAGTGATTCTACCACCGCTTTCAGTAATGAAGGACTGGTGGAAGATTAATGGAGGACAAGCGATCATCCAACTGAGCCACAGCTGCTCCGGTGTCGGCTTCTCTCTTGGAAAAGAGGACAAGGTTATACCCTTCACTGTTGAGGTTTAGTCATATTCTTTAAATGTCAGTGCAAGGAAACAAAAACTTACACTTCAGGTATGGAATGTGTATAAATAGAAGACAAGTAAAAAATCAAACGCACAAAACAAGTAATACATTGCCTAAACTAGCACTAAATCATTGCTTTAATATGCAGTGTTTCCATCTGATCTTCCTCTGCTTTTTATTCTGATTTTGTTCTGCTTTATATCCTCCAAAATAAAATGTAGATATAGGCATTCTTCTGATTCTTTTAGAGTGAAGTGTATTGAGCCTTACTGTCAAAAATGTTTTCTGCACACAAGTAACTCTTTCTTTCTGTCATCTATGAAAAAAAATCTGCAAATTTGAAGCACATTTCATGATTTCTGTCCCATCCGAAAGGATTTTACTTAATTTTGGATTCGAACCAGATAAAGTAGTTATAGGAGAGTGAATTAGATGAAATAGATAAATAATGAAACAACTAAAAGCAAACATTAAGTGATGAGAGTAAAATTGCAAAGGAAAGAAGAAAAACATTTTTTTTTTCATGTCAATTTGAAAGAGCGACAAAAAGAGAACAAATAGTTCAATGAAATTATTTTAAAAGAAAACTATGTGAGTATTCTCTCGGGGGTCAGGTAAATTGGTGTGATTTATCCATTTAATCCGACAAATGAAAAAACATTCAATCACCTTAACTCATCTTAAGAATCATCTTAAATATCATCTGTGGAAAAAAAAAAAGCTGCTTCTGCCTCCAAGTGATTTGAAAATCAGTGAACATAGTCAGTTTTGTTTTGGTTGTAAAAACTATGAAAACACATATTTTGTAAATAGAAAAGAAATTCAGTAGAACAACTTACATTACTGTTTGGTCACCAGAGTAAAAAAAGTCGGTGTTGTTTTCTTGGAAATAGTGCTGAAAAGCGGCAGAACTTCGTGAGAAATTTGCCTCTAAGGTGTGAGTGGGACTCTTGGTCGTGGAGCAAGCCTGTGCTAATTTCCCATCATTCCTTTGTTTACATTGTATCCCTCTATAGCTCACAACCCTTTTACAGCCCCAACCTGACATTACCAGTGGAGAAAAAATTGTGAGAATCATTATAGCTATCCAGCAGTACAGTTTCGAGCCAGATGCCAGCTCAGACGAGGAGAATGAAGACATTCATGGATCTAGTCGTCTACAAACGAATACATCAGAATGGAGCAGAGCAGGGAGCTTATTGCTTGCCGTAATAGTTCCTATGTCACATCTGCAGGCTTTTTCAAACAGCATTTTTTTGTCTTCTCCTGGTTCACAACCATTTCAATAAAAAAGTACTCAGAAATGCATTTTTAAAATTAATTTCCTCTACATATCCCCAATCATAAAAAAAGGCTGCAAGAACATGTTAAAAACACCCAAAACACATTTTTGTGGAGTGGTTCTCTAAGCTATTTGCAATTTGTTGTTATTATTTTTATTTGTTATTTTTATTGTATCCTTGGGTATAACAAAACAGCTGAAAGAAATGTTATTTAAATTCCATGTAGGAAACAATTTGAACTGTCTGAATAAAATCTGATTCCAGATTCAGAGCAAATGGGTTTTCATTTGTTTGACAGATTAGATTCATTTTTAAATAATAGCTTCCAAGAGCAAACCTTACAAGCATTTCTGAATATCATTTTATAATAAGTGAAGCACACATACAAAATAACAACCTCTAATGGACCTGCAGATACAGTTAACATGAGTGTTGTCACAAACAATATCAAAACCACTTCGTCAACACTTTGGATGATTTATTGGAAAACAAGTCACGAAAAACCTTGCACATACTGACTTTGCTCTCCACATTCTTATGTCCACTTTCGTGTGTATTCATAAATACTTAATAGCTTTTTGATTGCACGAGACGAGTCAGTTAATTTCCCACCAGTTCACAGGCCTTTCTCCTGGCTGTAGAGAACAAGACTAAAATATGAAGTATCTAAGTCTCTGGAGAGGAAAGCAGTTAAAGACAGCCGCTTTTTCAGTCTGAGAAGGTAAAGAATGAGTTATTAGCTTTGGTCAAAGAAGCAATTTGAAATGACAATGTGCACAGGGTCTGGAGGGGAATGACACCACTAAAAATATTAAATATAATAATCCCTTCCCAGAGATTTAAACTGCAGACTTCATTCTTCAACACAGCAGAAAGTGGCAGAAAAAAAGGATGATGTTTTCCATCAATAGTGACAGCGCCTGAGCTGTACTTTGAGCAGCAAGGGGCAAGTCTTTCACTCTGACTGTGGCTTCCAGCTCATAGGCAAACACTACTGATCAATAAACCTCGAGATAAACCAGCACCTATTGATCGGCTAAGCATTGGCTGCCAATGCGCGATCATTATGCTTTTACACTGTCTATTGCCATAGCTGTCAAGGGTCAAGGTGAAGGCCAAGGTTGTAAATAAAAACAACAAACAGTTGCTATGAGGGTTCAAGTGAATATTTTCATTGTGACAATTGAAAAAAATACTTGTTTAGAAATGATTTTCTGTTGTGATCTAAGATATGCCAGGTATTGTAAAGCTGTAAAAAAAATAGGTATATATCACATAATAAACACTAAAAACTGTTCTTAAAAATAGAGTTGGCCTGTTTTTAACCCAACTCAAAGGTTTAATAAGAAACTATCTTTCTGAGTTATTGAACACAAGAAAAAAAATGGAAAACATTTTTTAACTTGGGCAAAATGAAACCACTTTAACAAAAAGAAAATGTATTGCTCCAAAAAATAACCCAAAAAAATATCCCAACATGAATAAACCAAGAAATAGGTTCAAGAAATACCCCAAGTGTTTTAAGAGTGTAATTTCTAACTGGCAAACTGTCTGAAATGAGAACTCAATTTTTGAATAAACAAAGATGGATGTCATGAATTAATATTCAAATGTTCTAAAGATGTGACCCATTCTGTTTCCAACCAATTATGGAATCTGCAGGTCTGTGGGTCTCATATGATTAACTAAATGTATTCTGCTGTTAGAAAAAATATTAAAAGTGGATAAGTAAGATGGCAGTTTTGCTTTTTTCTGTCTCTTTTAGAAGCTAAATTGTTCATCTTATTTGCGGGAAACAAAGATATATTTATATGTGTTTTTGGAGTTTTCGGTAGCACAACGAGATTTCTTTTCAGTGCTTTAAACAGAGACAGAATCATAGGATTGTATTTGAACTAATAGTTACTCTGCATCGCAAACCCCTGCAAATGTGATTACAAATAAAAGTTTGACACACAAACCCCCAAAGTGAAATGATATATAATAATTTCTTCTGATTAGCATGATCCGACATTTAACAAAGACGCCAGCAAATATGAATTTCTATCAGGATGCAGCTACAAATTGGCTCTGGAGGCACAGATGCAGGCAAAAGCCACGAGCCTTGGGAATGTGACAGAATGTCATGCAAGAACTAAGAATTACAGCTCCAGTTATGGCACGAGATGAGATCTATGCGCTGTTGCTATTCCAAATGGCATCCCCGCAGTGAAAATGAAGGTCATGAGCAAGGAGGAGGGCATATGTTGGAAAAAGGATCCAGCCTCCTGGATTAGAGATCCCTGGAGAGAACAAGCTCTTTGGCCCTGGCATGACATGCTGTCACAATAACGGATTGGCTGTGTTAGATAGAGAGATTGCTTTCAACATTTAAGTAATGCTTTATGTCTGCAAGAGCAGAGTTTATTTCCAGTCACAGAAAAACAACAGACATAGACAAGGATTTCAGTCAGAAGTATACATATGTCAATCAGAAGCTTTTCTGATATGGACACACATATATGTAACGTCAAAATATTAAATAATATTGATGAGAGCAAAAAAGAGATTTTAATGTGACTTTATGTCAGCATGTAAATGTGGTCACAATAAAAAATTTGAAACGCTTTGAAACATTTGCGCCTTAAATACCAGGTTTTTTTGTTAGAACAATCAAAGCTTAAACATGACTTGCATTGTCAGCGACACAAATTCACAAAATCTGAACTTTTTTTTTAAACAGGTCGTCTTTGGCACCTGATGCACTATATGAGGGGAAACAACAAGTACTTTCAGCTATTACTTTGGGAGCATCTTGCTGTTCTACTTCTAAAAATCATCAAGCCCACACCTCCCCACTCAGCAGCAATCGGCACATCTTTGATGTGTGACCCACAGTTTGTACGGAGCAGATGGGCTGACGAATGTGACTCCTTGCTGGGTCTGTGTTTGTGTGGCTCACAATTTTACAGGGAGAGACGGCAGAACGGCTTATGTGAGAACACAGCAGGTTTGGCAATTGGCAACACCTCAGTTCCAATTGTGGTCACAGCTAACAATGCCAGGCATGTGCTATTTAAATTTCTGTCTCAACTTCTAATGCACGATACTCTTACAGTATATTTACTGTATGCTTCTGTTGTGTAAGCAGAACAGCCTAAATCAGTTATAAAATGATCTCTCCTTTGAAAGGTTTTGTCAGTTTGACATCGGTCCCTCTGAATGACGTGCACATCTAGGAAGTCCAAAATCAGATTTTCAGTTTTCTTGAAAGATTTATCTAGGGCCTGTCAATAAAGATAACAAAACATATCTTGACTTGCAACAAACAAATACAAACTTAAGTATTTTGCTTTCAATCCCTTCAATTGTCACAAAGACCTGTTTTTTGTTTTTTTTTGGCTTGATCAGGCAGTGTTCGTGAGATAAGTGCTCCTTGATAGAACAATAATGTGTTAATTTTGGACAATAAATAGATAGATAGACTGAAAAAAAATATCAGCACACAAAAAACCTTTTTTGAAACTGTTAACACTTAGAATCCTGCTTTGACTCTCATTGCAGTTTGACAACAGCTGGAATCTTATGAGCAAAACAACGCTCAGGGTCTTAAAACACCTGATTCACAGACACAAAATGTTTACGAGGCTCTAAACTGTAGAAAGAATGTAGTCACTCCTCACATTGTTAATGCTAGATCAGAAAACAGTGTACAGCTTGACAGAGGCTTTTTAAATCCCAATTAGAGAAAAAAACATCACACTTCAGATAAATAAATCCCCTGAAAAATTATGAACTTATGATCATAAAAAAACCAAAAAAAAAAAATCAAGATGTACAAAACCAAATGTAATTTGAGGTGTACAGCAAACACCCAAATCAGGATCAGTGTGCAGCAAGATGGTGAAATTGCACTGAAGGTATGCAGAGACATGCCCTGTGGTAACTATGGTTACTGTGATGAAAAAGGGAGATCCCTGCTCCTCAGTGATGCAATAGAAATTTGCTTGCCTGGTATCCCTGCCTTCAAAATGAACACTGTGGAATTAAATTTCACAGCCTGTTTCTGACTGCACACCACTGTTCAAGGAGCTATATCCACATATACCAGTCCTCCCCTTCCCCCCCAACACACACACATGCACACATACACAAATAAACCACACACACTCTCTTTCTAAAGCTTTTATATGCACAAAGGTAAGAAGATATGCAAAGCAGGATTAGCAATATCCCACTTATTAGGCTTTGTGCATTTACGGCTAAAATTAATGGCACACATAAAAGCTTGCTTGCATAACTCCAAAAAAGATTTCACCTACATGCATTCACATGCAGGAAGATATGACAAGAGCCGACACTATGTCGAAAATTCATGCTAAAAACAATTCTATGGCTGCTAACAACGTGTCATATTGTGTGCTACCAATGTTTTCCAATTTACTGTCTGTGTGCACCCCTGGTTACAAGTCTTATTGCATTCCTCCCACTGGATTTACTGTCTCTGCATTGGCGGTTTGACAAAAAAACATCAATTACTCCAAAATAGATTGTGTTGCACATAGACATAAATGCACAGGAAAAGGAAAGTGAAACATTACAAAAGCCTTCCATCATTTACTGCATTTCTAGTAGTGAGAAATGTGAAGGAAACAAATGGCTTAGCATGTTATTTAAATGAGCAGAAACACTGAAACAAGTAGACTGAAAGCTAAGTTAATAAGAAACAAACATTACAAATAGTTGTAATAAAGTAATAAAATGTTGTCAGTGCAGAATAGCAACAAGTAAAGTGTAACATGAGCAAGTAAAAAGGACAGACTGAAAGAAAGACAAAGAAATTTAAGAAAAACAGAAACATTTCAAATGGCCTAACAGATTGAAGCTCTGCAGGTTTCTGTCAGATCCAAATATTGTATAAAACCGTGACAGTCAAAAAGGCAGCAAACTGTATTTTTTCTCTTCTTTTGCAGCATCAATATTTAAAAGAAAAAAGAAACAACTCAGCTGCGTTGTTAAAAAACTAAAAACAAACACAATTTACCTTCTTGTGAATTTGGGAAGCTTTTTAAAACGTAACATAATTATTCAATGCGACTAAATGTGCCAACATTATTTCATAGAAATAATTTTGCTTAGATGTGAGTTTTGCTTTTACATTTAAGTACCTCACCCCCCCAAAAAAAAAAAAAAAAACTAAAATAAAATAAAAATATGGCTAACATTTGAATTTGGAATTTTTTTTAACAAGCAGTCAATTAAAGCCAAAATGTTACAAAACAAGACAAATAAGAAAAATACAGAGATATATTAAACTTAGGATAATTAGTCATAAAAATTGATTGAAAAATACGCACAAATACAGTTGTAAATAATTAGTTTATTACTCTTAATCCTAAGTGAGCATATTAGTTATTTTGTATACAGTCCATCACACAATGAAACATTGCATTTTAGGTTTGTCAACTTGAACAACTAAACACAGTGAAACAGTGAAAAAGGAAACATTAAAAACAAACAGCAATTGCTGAATATCTATTTGTTATTTTTATTCCAGAAGATTGACAAGCTTTTGAAAGGGAACAACTTTTAAAGACCCACTTCAATGAAACTCGTATTTAAGTGTTTTTAACATGTTCTTGTGACATTTTTCTCATGATTGAGGACGTATATAAGGAAATGTATGTCTAAAATGTCATTTCTGAGTATTTCTTTGCTCAAATTGTGAATTAGGAGCAGACTAAAAATAGTAAGAGATTTGTAGCTAAATTAAATTAATCTTCAATTGGTAGCAGGGCATAAGCTCCCTGCTCCACTTCATTCTGATGCATCTTCTTGTAGACGATTAGATCTATATACATCTTGGTTTCCTGCTCCAAACTGACACGTGGCTCAGAACTGTGCGGCTGGATAGCTCCATCTTTGTTGCACTGGTAATGTTGGGTTGGGGCTGTCAGGGGCTGTAAGCTAGCAGGAGAAAGTGTAAACGAGGGGATGATGGGAAAGGTTGGAAAGCTTATACTGCACCAACAGTCCTGCCCACAACTCAGTCGAATTTCTAATGAACTCCTGCTGCTCTGCAGAAACTATGTCCTAGAAAACAACAAAGGTTGTTTGATTTTGGCTAAAAACATAATCATAGTTACAAAACATCTGGGAATGCTTTTACAATACATCAAAACATGATTGTAGTGGTACTTTAAAAAAAAGGAATGAATCACCCTTGAAAAGGTTTTATACATAGGAACAAGGGAGGAACATAGTCAGTGGAAATGAAACTGCAACCACCTATTGATGAAAGCAGGAGGAGCATCCTCACATGGCTCTGAGTTACAGTTCCAGTCACCCTGCCCTGAATCAGTTTGCATTGAAATATTTACCGATAGTGCTGGCACAGGCTGACTGAGGTAATGATCCAGGTCAGTGGAGATGACAGAGGCTGGGCACAGCTGTGGGAAAAGACCCAATGAAAACACGTCTACTGTTGGCTCACAGTCATACAAAGCATCACAAAGGAGCGTTCACATTATAATTAGGACAACTGGCTAATAACAGTGTTGTAATAGCAAGGTTTTTTTTCTTTGTTTCACTGAAGAGGTACAGACCAGTCATTTCATGTTTCCGTTTCGTTTTCCAGTGTGTCTCATCTAATTTCCAGTGTGCAGACGGTGTGAAAGGTGCTGGCATTCTTAATGAACCATACAATTCCATTTCGGGAGTTTGTTATAAGCACACAGCCATTACAATCAAATCCAATCATCAACTAGAAATAAGGTTTGCTTTCTTTTTTTTTTTAATGGCAATGTTTGAGCAGTTCACCTTTTCTGCAATCCAAACGAAGGCAAACAAAGCAGAAAGGTTTTTGAGCACAGACTTCAAAGCATGAGTCCTCATTATACTAGTTCTGCCTTTGAACAGCGAGCTCTCCTCAGTGTAGAGTAACAGATGCATCTCTCTGAAATCTATGTTTTCTCCCACTGGGATTACCGCACTTATGAACACATTAGCTGAAAAAAGATTGTTTTAGTTTGGTTTCTTGGGGTCCTGCATGACATGCATGTAAGCCAAATGGATTTTAGGATGCAACCCTTCGAGGACTAAAAAAGCCTTTTAAAACACTTTATTTATTCATGTTTTTGCCATGTTTATTTCTCTTTAGCTGTACTTTTTGTGTGATTTCACACCTGGGATTTGTTGGTTGCAATCCCTGCATTGTGTTATTTGCTATTTCCTGGATTTTTTATTCAGTGTCAGATCCTTGTCTGTGTCTTGTCTGTGAAGGCAGAGGGAATCCTCTGCCTTCCAGCTCCTAACAATTTTCTGATAAATGCACTGCAAAAAGAAGTAAAAAGGAAGGAAACAGGAACCTAATCTTAAGAAGAAAATCCCTAAAGTAGTAAAATGATCTGCCCATGCAGGGACTAATTTTCACTTAACAAGAACTCTTATGGTACCAAATCTCGAAACAAGGAGTTGCACACATGCATTTAATAATGGAAAAATAAACAAAAAAAGATAACTGTTAGAATTATTTCAAACTGAATTTGATAAAGTCTAATGAATGCATTTTTTGTGCTGTTTTAACTAAATGATTTGTGTTTTGTTAGTTTAATGAACTTAATTGTAATTCATTTTGATCACAGGGACAAAAACTAATGTACTTTTTGCTTCCAAAATAATAATAATGAATGCCAGTCAAACTGTTCAACATTTTTGTAACATTAAAATAAAATCAGTGCAATATTTAGTCTTAAACCAAGATTTTTCTATTGTCAGGAGTATGGAGAAAAACAATTTTGACTCATTTTAATAATTATTTCCCTAAAAACAATGTTTTAAATCTTTGCAAGTATCAAATAGTTTGCACTGTAATACAAATGCAACTTTTTTAATACAATTTTGTCTCCTGTAAGCTGTTACACAATTCCTTTTACTTATTTATTTCACTTATTATTTGTATTTGTGTTTTGCCAAAGGCAGTCAGTGAGAATAGCTTAAATTATCATGTATTCTGTGCAAACCACTTTTTTCATTGTGTTGTTTGGTTTACAGTTCCAACAAGATCATGTTCAATTTATGAAATAAAAAACAAATGTCTTTGTTTATCAGGAATAATCCCAGTTTGATGTGTGACTGTAACTATAGTAACCACTGTTTGCACAACTCAATAAAGATTGAATATTCTTTCATGCAAGAATAGGTTCCCTTCCAGCAGAAGTCTTTCATTTACAGCTTCCACTTTGCATTTCAAGCTCTTATATTTTCATCTATCCCATTGTGGCAGAATCTTCAAGGTTTCATGACCAGTTCTTTTGGACAATCGGTGGTGTGATGATGAATGTAGATGGCAGCAGTCAAGCGGCTGTCAGGCATGCAGGATGGCCTGCTTTTTATGTAACCCCGGCTACCGGATGGCTGGCGGCCGGTGGCACTTGATATGGACGGCCGACATCTGGAGCCATTTACACATCGTCCAATCAAAGCTGCAATCCTGCTGCCACCGAGCTGTGGCCACCCAGCTGTCGCCCAATTTTGTAATTCCTTCATTGCCGACTGTCACTGGACTGCCACCGCGCGACCTTGAATGTGCCCAGGTGTTACCTTTTCCCTAGAACCTCTGTGGCTACAATGCAGCGTGTAAGAATGCGACTGCCGCCTCCCAATTACAGATGCCGCCGCACGGCCACCTGCCAAATTTGCTGAAAAACTTGCAGCTGTGCTGTGGCATTTTGGAACATGTAACTTTAGCCTAATGAAGGGCAAATGGCGGTGTGCATCATGGACAATTTGCCAGTCTATTGCAGGGCAACACAAAAACACACACAACCACTCTCAGACACATTCACAGATGAGGACAGTTTCGAATCACCATTTAACCTTTGAAGCATGTTTTCAGACTGTAAGAGGAAACTGGAATGCTCTAGGAGAGCTCACTCATGCACAGTGAGTAACCACTACTCCACCGTGCATTATAAATTATATAGTTTATTTTCCAGTTTTCCAGTAAAGTTCAAAATGTGAAAGACGCATTTTTCCTTAAATTGTTCAGATTTGGCTGATACAAAGCTACATAAAGATGCTGTTTTGAGAAATCTGTGTGTAAAGAAATAGGAAATCAAAAGTAAAATACAAACCAAAAATAAAAAGAATTAAAATACTCTGAAATAAATGAAATGTCACAAAGCATACTACAACATAAGCTACAACAATTAATTTAAAAAATGCATTCTGAGGTGCTCAGAGACACACTCATCTAAAGGGGGAGTCAGTAATTCATGAGCACACTCATGGCAGCAGGCAGCGACGTGTTCATATAAAAACATCAGTTCCAACTTTAAATGTGTCACGTTCAATGCCGCTCAGCTCTTCCTCACAGCACATCTCACTAAACAAACAAGTAGGAGATGTTGGACACAGCTCATGCTACACCAAAGGGAGGTCTCACTCCTTCCTGTCGGTGTAATTGCCTTAGCTCAATGATTTATGAAAAGCAGAACAATCCATGCACAGATGGGGCATAGATATAAATATTCTGACCAGTCACAAGGAAACCTCTGCTCCCAGCTTTCAGTCATCTATAGAAAGGCTCACAGAAAGACAGCTAAAACTGTTACAAAATGGAGAAAAACAAAAGCCTAAAAATGGATTTTCAACCTTCGGAGTAATCCATATATGTAAAATTACTGCTATTCTACATGCGTTTTAATTAAGTCAGGAAGAAATATAATTGTTTAATACTTGATCCAGCCCGCAGAGTACTAAAACAACACTTCAGCCCTTTTTTTTTGTTCCTACCTTTTTTCTTCCAGTGTGTCTCAAGAGAATAAAAAGCAATTTTCTATGATGAAAGCCCTTGGAAAAGAAAAGGCTCATTACACTTTGGCCTTGATTTTCACAATAAAGCTTCTAAGTCTGCAAACAGACTTTTAAAGGGATTGCTATCAGAATCTTGTGGTTCTAGCGGACTGCTGCATCAGTGGTTCTATCCACGTTAAATTTCTACAAAGAAATGTTTTTAAAACATGTATAGAAATCTTCAGAAAAATAGGTTTTGAAGGTTTTTAGTTAGAATGAGATTATGAAATCACATTTGAGCATGCTTTAATGAGATGTGTCTTGATCATGATAAAGAGAGATGAAGAACACATCAGTGAAAATACCTTTGAACAAATGTTTGAGCTTTAAAAAAATAATGGAGCAGACTCTGGAAAGTTTTTTTGGAGAGATTGGAGCTGGTCTGCACTTTACCTCTAACCCAGGCTATGCTCAGACAGGCGATGACAAAAGAAAAGATGATTCTATTGAGTTCCCTTACTGAATCACATGAGGGACAGCAGCAAACATCTGTGCAACAATGAGATTAAAGTTCTTTAAAATGACATTCTAACTTAAAGAACCTGCAAAGATATTTAAGAAGCTACAGTTTTGTGCTTGAAACATGCATCTCAGACAACTTATTTTTAATTTGAAAACAGATCTTACCTAAACACAATATTACCCCTAATATATCCTACAGAGAAGATTTCATCAGAAGTTTTTTTTCTGCGCTTCTTGGCTTTTTGTACATAGTCACAATTTTGGCAGAAGAACACCTTACACAACAGAACCAATGTATGATGTGATACATTTGTACATCTAGTCTGGTCCTGAGTTGAGACCAACCAAGATTCTGTCACAGAGATGAAGCCGCTTATTCATCTGGAGCCTTTTTTTCCTGCTTTTGCTGCCACCATCTATTTTTATGTCACCAGCAGCCACATTGTGGTTTGGAAGGAACTTGTCTGATAAAAAAATAAGGTGGCCTAGTTTACCAAGAACTGTACATTTTCCAGCAGCTAACTTCAGGATTTGTGTCTGACTTTATACAAGAAACATCAGGAAAGTTCATTTGACCTCTCAACAACCAAGCAATTGAGCCCTAATGCAATTCCTATGAGGAAAAATATCCTATATTTGTCATTTGAAAAGGTGCAAACAAGAGAAATATTCAAAGCAACAATATTATTACCTTCATTTTAAAAAAAAAAAATTTTTTTTTGCAAAATTACAAAGAAAAAGAAATGTAGATCTACAATTCAGTGAAACGTTTGCAAGATCATATGTTTCTGCCAACAAAAGTCTTAAAACGATCATTTCAAAATTCTTACATAAACAATGTCAGCATTAATCCACAGGAGGGCAGCAGATTTTTTTTTTCATTCAGCAGTGTTTGGTGCTGGCCATGTTGTTTCAATCAAATGTGTAATCAGCAGCAGACCTGCTGGACTGAAACAGACACCAGACCGATTAATTGAAAATGACGGCAAAAGCTTAGTAATGCTCTGTTTCTCAAACCTTTCATGAGGTGGAGTGACCCGCAAACCTGAAAATGGATTAAGGATGTTTGAACAAGAAAACACACTCACTGTGAGTGGAGGTGGTGGGATCTTTAGGTAAAATTGTCCTTCCTAACATAAAGACAGTCTACAGAAGAAAGGATGTGTAAGACCACTTCCATAAGCTTATTTGCATTTTCCCCCACGTACGTGTTTTACTTATACTAAAGAAACATTCTAAAAAATGCAAATACATTGGCTACTTGATGGCAAGCTGTGTATGAATGTTCTGACTGCCAAACAATTGGAAGATATTCAGCATGTGCATTTTTCAGACAACAATTGAAGCAAATTGTCTTTCAATGCTTGAAAACAGTGATTTCATTATAATTAATACGTGTGAAGCACTCCAATATTTGGAAATAGAACCAAATAGAACCATAAATCCCATATCTATTTGAGATAAGTAGAAAACATTGGTTTTAAATTCAATTAAATTAAAAGTGTAATTTCAACACATTACTTTTTTTTTTTAGCAAATTGACATGTTGTTTTGTTAAATGTGTCATTTTTTTCTCACAAAGTGTAACCACTGAAGCTGATGACTATTTATTTTTGGACTTTTGGACTGGTGAGTTTCTAGCAGTTCAACAGTTAGGTTGGAAATCTCATACAGACACACTACTGTCAGAACAACCGGAGCAGAGAAAGTGAGGTAGCATGGCAAAAATCTCATCTCAGACAAAGCCGACACTTGACAGGAAAAGACTGGAACAGCCACAACTCAACATACACTCCTCAGTTTGAGTGTAGCGAATTGAAACAATAAAGATAAGTCAAAAATCTGTGTCAGATCACAAGTAATTTTTCCTGCCTTTTGTCACGGGCATAACTGATTTGTGACCACAATGTATAATGTGATTGCCTCCAATGAGTGAGCTCCAAAGGGAAGGAAACTGTGGTCAAAGCTTTATAGGCTGTATGGAAAGGAAAACTCTCGGTGAAGTTTCAGGAAAGATCTGTACAACCAATTTTACAGACTAACCATCAATAAGAAACTGAGAAAAATAGGAATCATTTTTCATACATTATTATTAGTGTTATTATACTAATAACATTTGGTGGACACCAAGAAGCCTAAAAAAAGTGGCAGAAAAATGCTAAAAAATAAACTATTAAAGGGGTTATATTATTGTTTAGAGACCTACAACTCTATGCAGATGCATGCCCTGGGACCCTCCTGTGAAACCCCAAACATGAGGAACCCATCTAATAGTAAAAGAATATCTTTGCATTTGAGCAGAATTGATTCCAGGTTGTCTGAGTTCACAGTCGCAGCAAAAGGAAACTGATGCTTTCTTTCCTATTGTGAGCAGATCTTAGATATTAAAAGATAAGAAAATCATCAGTTTGGTGGCCCTGACCTCTCAGTGTCTGTACCCAGGAACTCGTAACCACAAAATGATAAGATGAGGAAAAAATATCTCAATTAGACACAGGGCTGGATCTCTCTCACTTTACAAAGGCGAGGAATTTACCACATGCACAGTTTCAAAGGTTGGAAGGTCACCTGATCCTTTCATTGCACATAGGTGTGTGATGGTTGGGGGTCTTTCATGCCCCAGGGTGTAACATAATGGCCACCGACTACAGCCTAAAACCTCTTCAGCCTTCAGAGAAAGTGAACCACTTCAACCATATTTTGTTTCAAATATTTGAATTGAAAGGACAGCAAGCAGTAAAAAAGAGAAAATAGAAACCAAACAAGGTGTTACTCATTGAAAAAAAATAAAATAAAATACAGTCTCGCTTTCATATTAATTGATTAAGTTTTATCTATAAACTGAACTCTATGGTTTCTTATTTTGAAACAACAATGCCTGAGTTTTACTTTTTATGTCATTTTCTAAATGCCCCTAGTATAAAGTCTGAGATGTAAGTAAATAATTAAACCAAAATTGCAGACAATATTCATTCCATAAGTCACTAAAGCTTTTTTTTTTATTTTACACAAAAACTTTAACATCCAAGAAGAAAAATTTTGTTTTCAAGGATATATTCCACTATAAAATAAAATAAAATAAAATAAAATAAAATGTATATATATATATATATATATTGAAAATTTTGTTTGTTTTCTTTTCCCAATTCAGTATGTCCCCCCTTAAACAAAGAACTGCAGTGTAGCAGCACAGAATCATTGCCATGGGGCATCACAGGCAGGCACTGAGCCAGTCTAGAAATATAGTGTCCTATAATGAGCTGTAGACTGTATCACAAGCTCTCCTTCTCACAAAATGTCACTTCCTCTGACTTGCATCCTCCAACTTTTCAGACACCTCAGACTTCCAAATAAAAAAAAAAAAGTAGTTTGAGAGAACAAGTTCACTCCTACACTTAAAATAATGCGTAAAACATTCACTTGATGTCAATTAATGAGCTGAAGTGACAGGTAGATCAAATTTGAAGGTCTTCCAGCACCTTTCAAGCAAGAAATGAAAAAAACTTGACAATATTCATCTTCAAAAACAGAAAACGTGTCATTCTGTTTATTAATGGGGTCATACAAGTGAAGGTTTTATGGCTTTGCTCTTTTTACCCAACAAGAAAAAATTTCAGACCTGTGAATTATGAGGAATCTGGCCTTATCATAACCAACAATTTGTGAAATTCTTTTAGAAATGTTCATTTAAGGCCAATTTTTGCTCGAAAAGAGTCACTCATTCTTTGTCTATGAACATGTATTCCTATTTAAGGTCAAGCAGAGTCTTTGAACATGAGTAAACACATACATTATTATTAATTGTGACCATGGAAGTGCATTTTCAACTCCTAACTCCAACCATCTGTGATTTAGGGGGAGGGAGTGTTCAAAAGTCATAAGACTGGAAAAATAATTTGAGATGGGCCTCTAACTGAGCTTTCCTACATATGTGACAGTTTATGTGTTTTCCATACAAACACAATAATATGCATGTACATGCAGTGTATTAATGTGTACACTCACTGGCCTCTTTATTAGGCACACTTGTCCAACTGCTAGTTAATGCAAATTTCTAATCAGTCAATCACATGACAGCATCTCAATGCATTTTTGCATGCAGATATGGTCAAGACGATCTGCTGCAGTTCAAACGGAGTATCAGAATGGGGAAGAAAGGTGATTTAAGTGTGTGGTTGTTGGTGCCAAATGGGCAATTCATAAACTGTGATCTACTGGGATTTTCACTCACAGCTACAGGGTTTACAGAGAATGGTCTGAAAAGAGAAAACATCCAGTGAGCAGCAGTTTTGAGGGCAGAATTGCCTTGTTGATGTCAGAGGTCAGAGGAGAATGGCCAGGCGGGTTCCAGCTTATAGAAAGGCAACATTAATAACCACTGGTTACTACCAAGGTCTGCAAAAGAGCATCTCTTAATGCACAACACCTTGTGGTATCACTCCTATCAGCTAAGAACAGAAAACTGAGGCTACAATTCGCACAGACTCACCAAAGTTGGACAATAGAAGATTGGAAAACATTTCCTGGTCTGATGAGTCTCCATTTCTACTGCAACATTTGGATGGTGGGGTCAGAATTTGGCATCAACATCATGAAAGCATGGATCCATCCTGCCTTGTATGAACAGTTCAGGCTGCTGGTGGTGGTGTAATGGTGTGATGGATATTTTCTTGGCACACTTTGGGCCCCTTTGTACAAATTAAGCATTGTTACAACACCACAGCCTACCTGAGTTTTGTTGCGGACCATCCCTTTATGACCACAGTGTACCATCTTCTGATGGCTTCTTCCAGCAGAATAAGGCTCTATGTCATTAAGCTGGATTCATCTCAGACTGGTTTCTTGAACATGGCATGGAGTTCACTGGACTCAGACGACCTCCACAGTCACCAGTTCTCAACCCAATAGAACACATTTAGAATGTGGTGGAACAGAAGATCGGCATGGATTTTCTGCCAACAAATCTGCAGCAACTATCATGTCAACAAGGACCAAACTCTCTGAGGAATGTTTCCAGTACCTTGATGAATCAATGCACAAAGAATTAAGGCAGTTCTGAAGGCAAAAGGAGGTCCAACCTGGTACTAGCAAGGTTTAACTCATAAAGAGGTTGGTGAGTGTACATATTAGTACACTACATGTACATGCATGTTATGTGCATATCTGTTTGTATGGAAAACCCATAATAGTGAGTGTGCATATATAATATTTAAGCTTCTGTTATTATGAAACAATAGAGTGGGACACAATGAGAGGATATTAACCACTGACACATCCTACTGATCTAGGGGCTAAATGAGAGCTCATCTGTCAGCAGTAATTTCTCTCTGAGCAGCACATCTCCCCAGCAACCACACACACCAAACTATTTCCAAGCAAACACTGACAGGAGAGAATGGATCCCTCGATCATCAGCTCACAGCTGTAAACACAGATGTGCTGATAATCGTCTCATGTGACAGAAACAATGTTGAGTAGGAAGTACAAAAGGCTGGTAACACATGACATCCTCAGAGAAGAGGGCTGGTGTTCAGCCTATGAAGAGATTTGAAGCCTCATATTATAATATTAACTAGGAAATTAAATAGTATTTATCAATATAATTATAGATCCAAAATGAATAAAAGTGCTGGGATTATTTAGTTTCCCAAGCAAAACAGGCTGAGATTGCTCGTTGTGAAATTTTATAGAACAGCATTTTTTGAATTCCTTTGCTCTAAAAGAAATTTAATCTAATGCCAAAATGGTCCTTTTTGTCACAGACAACATGACCATTGTCCTCCATGGTTAGAGAGGCTTTTCTGAAAGGCTATCTGCCTGGTGGCCCCGGGCTAATCACGGCCGCGCTGAGTGGAGGTCACAGGCCACATTGCTTAGTCTGGTTTTTAGCTGGTGGTCTGAGCATTGATCCTTGAGATCACCTCCTAGGTCAGGTGTTCAGTTCTGCCAGAGAAAAGTTGACATTTTCAAGGATTGTCTCTCTTTTCCAACATGTTTTAGATGAAACAAACCCCTAAAAGGCTGTGATTAACTCTGCTCTGTGTATAGTCACAGCAGATTTATTCATCTTTTTACATTAGAAACCGTGTCCACAGACTCCCTGATGTAAAACTAACACTCCTTTCTTTCTTCACACAGGGATTATTTCTGAGCAGGATCCTCCTTGGTGCAGCAGAGTGCAAAGACAAGGGTGACCTGGGGAGTTAAGGCTGAGTGTGAAAAAGGACCTTTGCTATTTTTTGCTCTGCTACTTCTCTGTGGTAATCAAAACTGAATGTTCTGTAGAATGAAGAATAATCCCTCACTTCCTGCTCGCTTCCACAAAGTCAGCTGTATTTTCAAAGGCTTGGTCTGAGATGATGTGGGTGATGAAGGCCAGATGTGGAGTGCCAAAGCACACATTTTTCTTTCCTCTGAGAAACTTTGAGTTACTGGCTTCTTTTACAATCTAATCTGTTTTTTTTTTTTTTATGAAATACTATTGATGTCATACTGTTGCCCTTGATGACCAATCTTTCTTGAGTAAATTTCTAATTCTATTTTCAGAAAGTGCCAAAACCCTTTCTCAAGTTGTCAAATCCTGGTTATCACACAAAAAGCAGGAAACAGTTTTTTGTTCTTGCTTCCTAATATGCTACTGTACAAATGGAGACAGGTTTCTCCTTGTATGTGCCATGCACATGCTGAATAGGTTATCTCAACCTTAATAACACAGCGTGCTGCAGCATGAAATGTCTGCATCTCATTATATAGAAGGACTTTGTTCCTCTCAAACCACGTCGATTACAGGATAAAGTAATGATGCAAACTAAATCCCATCCTGACCTTTAGTCAACACTTCAAATGTTTCAAAAAGCAAAAAAAAAAAATTCCAAATCTCAACCTGACCAAACTCAGACTTTACTTTTGTCTGAGGCAATAAAAATTGCAGAAATGCTGTATCTTTTAAACAACAGAAAACACTGAAATTTTAACCCAATGGATGCTCATAATCTGTTTAATAACAGCACAGAGGTCTGCTTTGGACTGATACAGGAAGAAAGTTTCACAGCACATCAGAAAAAGACCAGATTTCAACTCCCAAAAGCCTCATAGCAGCACAGCAGGAAGAATTCTGATCCAACTCGTCTCTCCCAGGGTGTTTGGTCAGTTAGATTTCCTTAAATCCAGAGTACCTGTAAATTATACAAGAACATGATGCAAACAAATTGGATCCAATCCATTGTTTGGGATAGTAAAGCTGTGGAGAGCCGATCTGAGAAATGTTCAGGAAACAAAGGACCAGTTATTAAAAATGTGTCCATGTCCACTCAAAAATGGAGAATTGACAGAAAACGAAAGCCGCAGTGTAAATCTGGTGTAACATACTAAGCTAAATTTTCTCCCATTTGCATTTGTTCTTTTTAGGATCCAGATGTGCAAAGATGGGAGTGGTATTAACGTGAACACACTGAAACTGTTACAAAAAGATGTCAGTTACTGTCAAATTTTTAGAGAAGAGAGGAAAGAAAAAGTCAAAAACTTGGGCTATCCAGTGACTTTGAGTTAAACCTGCTGAAGTTTTCCTGCTCTGACATTAAAGCTAAGTTCACAGCAACAATCATGCTTTTCCTACACCTGGATTAGTTTACACTGTTCTATGATTCAGCTCCAATCTCCATTTCAGTTCTGCAAACATGATACACTCTTTAATTCTTTACGTCATTCGAGAAAACTTAACAATTTACCTCCTGGAACATGTGGACCAAAACCTTATAAAAAGATGCAATGAGTATATATTCACTAAAACAAGGTGTTTTGAGGACTAAAAATGCCATCACTTTAATAGGAATTGAATTAATTAATTCACTCATATGCACATAAAACAGGAAAGTTAGTATGTTTTTTTCATAAATGGAGTCCTTTTGGAAAGCTTTGGGTGATCGCAAAATAACAGTAATGACATGTGCTGTCTCTGTTTAACATTTGCTTTTGACATGATGAGTCTTAAAGCAAAACCTGGCTAAAGCAAAGCATGTGGGAAATCAGGGCTTTGAAATACTACATCATGACAAAAGTATCCTGCTACAATTCAAAAATACAATAAAAATATCAATCTTTGTCACAGCTCATTATTACTTCTAACTAACATTGCAGGATATTATTTTAGTTCGTGATGAAACAGTAAAAGTGGCTTCACTTTAACACTGACACTATGCCAAAGCAAATGTTATTTTACATAAATAAAAGTGATTTGAACTGTATAAAAAAGTGGAATTCCTCTTGATGTCATTTAGTATCAATGAGACTGTCTCTAACATAAAAGAACAAACATTAGAAAAGGTCAACTTCATCTTACTAGTAATCATACACTTTTATACTAATGCACCTTCATACTAGTAATCATGCACCTTTAAACGAATGCAAAGGTGCATGATTATTTGTAATTTAAGTAAACTCAAACTCAAAACTGAGAGTTTTTGGGACTATTTCTGTTATTAGGCTGTAAACATGAATGTCTTTTTTTGAGTCAAAATCTAAAGAAAGTAACATTTTGAATTGTATTTGTGACTTTTTGGCATTGTAGAAGCCTGGATTCCCCCAACAACCTTTATAAATGTTTGAGCAGGTCCTGATGATAACAGTAAAATCAGACAAAAGAGTGAAAGTTCTTGCCGGTTGAAGCAGTAGGCAGGCACTAGGACCTGCAGCTCCATGCAGCTGAACAGTTCCTGCAACTTCTGAAAAGCTTCTCACTTACTGAACAATTTTCAAACAAGTGCAAGACTCAGAGAAGACTCTTTGGAATATAAACTTCTTCTCCGATCAGGTATTTTCTGGAGTTGGATATAAGGTGGAATATATTTCAGAAAGGCTGCAGGAAGTCTTACTAACGTGGGAGAGGACAAAGCTTTTTCAGAGGTAGAGGACCATTTATCAACTGTGCATGAATTTACTTTAATAGTTCAGTAAAGTAAAATATCACTGCCTTATAAATAATATAAATATACTTGTTGATCACAATAAAAAAAAACGCTTTTAGCTAAAAAAAGGTGAAGTATTTTAAGATTTGAGTTTGATCCCTTCTGAAGTTATCATTTTACTTACCAAAGTCTGTTTGATTACATTATTGTGACTGTTGAGGGTTGTATATAAGATCCAGCAGCAATCTGATCATCTGCTTTACCTAACTGTTAAGGCCAAGTCTCATCAGGTTACAATAGCAGCAATCAGACCAGCTTTCATGTCCTTGGGCTATGAAATGTTCTCAAAGCATTCCTGCACAGTTTGTGTATTTGCATGGCATGTTGGCTTGTAAACATGGATCTTGCTGCAGGGTAACCATCTCAAAGTTATGAGTACCCACAGCTATAGCAAATTGCATTCCTCACATAAAAGTAAGGTATTAGACTCAGGAAGATATGGCGCACTCCGGAGCAAAGAAGACATTTTTGAAAATTTAACAGACGATTTCCTTCTTGTTGGGACAGTTTTGGACATACTTTGCAATTTTCAGCTCCTGTGCAGGATTCTTTTAAAAAGCATTTGTAGTGTAAAAAACCACTTCAAACTTGTAGATGCTTGCTGAGATCTTCATTCCAAATGTGTGGTGGTTTTACTGTAATGGCAGAAGGTAATAGAGGAGTCACAAATGAGATGCAACTATGAAATAACATATCTCCATGGATAAAAAATACATTGAAAAAAAAATGTGGGCGGCTTTCAAGACCCGCTCTTAAAGACCCCAAATCGTGTTTTTGTAGCATTTTTCTAACAAAGGAGGTTTATATAAAGAAAATGTATCTTCAAATTGCATTTCTGAGTATTTATTTGTTTTAATTGTGGAGAATCTGGAGCAAATGATGGAAGAAGCTTGTAGCTGTGATATAGAAGCTACTACGGCAAGCCACAAGCTCCCTACTCTTGACAGTCAAATTGAACAGTGGTTGACAAGTTCTGGCAAATCTGATCTGACTTCTGGTGAGAAACACTATATTTGTTGTGTGTCAAGTATCTAAAGCATGAGATATGTTGCTTTTAAACACAGGCTGATATCTATGTTTTTTACTGTAAAAAGTGGAAAACTGGCCTGATTTTAACAATCACATATGTTTGAAGCTTTTTTTAAATTTATTTTGTGGAGGTGTTTACAGGATTTTTATTCCTAAAATGAGATTCATACAAAAAGAGGTGATCAAACTGTAAAATACTTGACTCCAATTTATTCCGGTAGCTTTTGGGAGCTGAATGAGATTCATTTTTTGTTGACGTGTATGCAGCGGAAAATGAACATCTGTAATAGTAGTTCAAATGGTTCCTTTAGGTGATGTCACACTGAGAAGCAAACAGGATCTGGCAGATTAAAGTCACTTTCTTTTGACAGGTTAAGCAGTAGTTGTAGCAGTTAAGATGTATGTCAAACAATTTTAAGAATGAAAAAAAATCTGCAAAATAGGAAAGTAAAAATTTGACTTTGCTGTAAAAGCTTCTGAAGGCAGTCAGTATTGAACAAAACATGATTTTTTTCCCTCATTTATATAACCTCTGATAATATATTGGATTCAAATAAGTCAAACATTTGGCTTCAATGAAACTTTGGAAATACAGCATAGGTTCATTCCTTTAAAAAACTATGACTCCCTTCTGTGTCAGATAAGAGATATTGGCATGGAAGCTAGGTAATTGTTCCTCAAGGCCTCATGACTCCTGCTTAGATTCCTTATCTTGGAACTCCTAATATTATGTAAGGAAAAAAATGCATTACAACCTCACACTTTACGGTTGTAAAAGAGACTGGAATGACTTTTCAAAGAACAAGAGGAATTCACTCATCTTATTTGCCACAGTTAAACAAATCTTTAAAAGAAGTTGTGTGTAAAGTTTTTCAGAGAGGAGTTGAAAAGCATTAGCCATTCCTATTTAGAGTATTTACCAAATATTTAATATCTTTTTGATATACTACTGCCAATATTATAGAAACAAGATTTGCATCTTACTGATTTACCAGAGTTTTACTGTAATTCTGTGCCTGTATGTTTCCCATACCTAACTCACATCAAAACTGATTATACAGCTTTCAAATATAATTGTAACTGTAACTGTGCCTCTGTGAAGACATGTCTGATCATTGTTTAATGCCTCAGGCTAACCTCATGGAGCGTAAGACTCACTTAAAAAGAGGAAAAAAAGAATATATTTTCAAAGCTGAGAGATAATGTACCAAGAGTTAAATCTCCAATAAACTTGTTTTCATTTGCATCATGTAATTTGCAAATAAAATTAATGGAAAACATAAATATTCTAAAACGGCATACAATAATGTCAGAGCTCAACAAGCCTGCACCTGTGACTGAGCAGAACTGCCTCTCCTTTGTAAAATGTCCCTGCAGGCTGGAGAGCCTCACAATTTCAGAGTGGAAGTTACAAAAAGACCACACAGTATATGAACCCTGACTCACACTTCATTCATTTTTCCAACAACAATGACACACCCTATACACTCTTTCTACCACATTTGTTGTCATTTTAAATTGTGATATAATATATTTTCCCAAGTTATCAAGTGAAGACTGAGTAAAGTAGCTACAATTGCATAGCAAATAAATTTAAAACAACTGTTGTAGTGTTCATTCATCTTCTGCAATGTGGGAAATCTATTCATTTGGAAAACTTTCATCATGTGGATGCAGAGAGATGCTGCATTTCAATTATTGCCCAAAAAGGTCTGTAAATGTCAAAGGTCTGATGAGCTGCAAAGGCGTAGACTTAAAGCACACGCTGGGAATAGATTTTCGAACAATGATTTTAAAATCACTAACCACAGGAAGCGGAAAAACTGGAAGCACAGGACAAAACACTAACTCTAACTGTGAAGCTAAAAGTTGGAAACCTATTATTTCTACTGAGAATGGGCTTTGTTGAAGTGAGCTGCATGGGGAGGTGCTGGCTTGCACTCTTGCCTCACAGCATGAAGGCCCTGGTTCAAGTTGCTGCTGGAACTTCTCCATGTGGAGTTTCCATGCATGTGTGGGTCCTGTGCAACCCCCCAAAAAACAAACAAACAAACAAAAACATGCTTTAAGGGACAGCAACTCTAAATTGTCCACAACTGATTGATAAATCCTTCAGGCTGCACTGGGATAAGCTGGATGGATGGATGGATGGACAAACAGATAGACGGACAGATGGATGAATGGACAGATGGATGGATGGACGGAAAGACGGACGGATGGATGGATGGACGAATGGATGGACGGATGGTTGGACAAACAGATGGACGGATGGATGAATGGACGGATGGATGAATGGATGGACGATGGATGAATGGACGGATGGATGGATGGATGGATGGATG
>BSAI01000073.1:17885262-17899845 GCA_036245035.1 Adrianichthys oophorus | reverse complement strand
ATGGACGGATGGATGGATGGATGGACGATGGATGGATGGATGGCTTGATGAATGGACGGATGGATGGATGGACGATGGATGGATGGATGGATTGATGAATGGACAGATGGATGGATGGATGGATGGATGGATGAATGGACGGATGGATTGATGAATGGACGGATGGATGGATGGATGAATGGATGGATGGATGGATGGATGGATGGATGGATGGATGGATTTATTAAACTTGAGGGTGCTCTGTCGGTGCAGCTCACCAAATGCACACCAGATTGTAGACATACCAGGTTTTCCAAAAACAAGTTGATTTCAAAATTTTCAACTGAGCTAAAATAAAAACAGTAAAGAAGTGGAATAAAATAAATACATTTATTAAAATACTTTACACCTAAACCATAAATGTTCACCAATTATATTAGGCTTTTATCTAAAGAAGCTTTGGCTTGAAATGTGGTCATTCACTTTAATGTAATCCTTTATTACCTGTCTGTAGTTTTATCCATGTCAACAGTGTGTCACCCAGAAATAAATGTATTCTAATACAATTACCAAAGTGCTTCTATTAAGATTAATTTGAAAAGCTTTATTTGGATTACTATAATTATATAAGAATTGTACAATGAAATGACTAAGTCTTTAAATTTACCGCAAAATTAAACTTGTTTTGCTTTGTTTTATCAGCTACATTTAACAGTACTGAATAAAAAAAGTCCCACACTTGAAGACTTGAACTTCTTCCTTAAAAAGTTTCGACAGTAATTTTCAAGGCTGTGACACAGAAAAGATGGCACAAGGCATAAAGAGACTGAAGTATTTAGTTGTTTTGTTTATTCTCATTTTTTTTATTATTCCAGCCTTTGCATTGGTAAACACACCAAAAATGTGTTAATCTGGTCTGTTGCTGGCACAACTGTAGCTTATTTTTCTTAAGAGTCAACATAATCCAGAAATAAGAGCTTAAAACACAAACTTCCTGTAGAAATTTCACTATAAAAACTGTTAGGTCATTTACTAGTGTTAGGCAGTGTAGTAAGAGATACTCAAACATATAACTTACTTCTACTTTTTCTTCATAGAAAAGTCTATTTTAAGAATTTTAATGGATGTTATTGTGGACTTCTTTTTAACGTGCATTTTCTTGCAAACTGTTTTTCCCTGAAAAAAATCAGAAATATCTTCCTTTTAAGATCCACAGATGAAAATCATGTTTTTGGAGTTCTCAACGTGTTCTTATGGCATTTTTCTCATGATGGATACCACATCTAAAGAAAATTAGGCTTAAAATTGCATCTCTTTTTTTTTTTTTTTAATTGAAATCGAATCAGGAGCAAAGAAAAACTGAATTTGGAAAAAGCTTGTATTTTGATGTAGAAGCTACAATCAGCAGGCCGCATGCTCCCGGCTGGTGCCCTTGCTGCTCTGCAGAAGCTATGTCCTAAAAAACGACACAGGTTCTACAAAAGTTTAAAAGATGATCAGTGTGCAACTTTAAATTTGGGTGAAGGGTTTTTATGCAGATAAATGACAGCTATGGTTTTAAAACAGCAGCAGCCAGTCTGCAGGTGCAAAAGAAGTCAGAACTGCCCAAGTTTAGGCAGCAGCTGCAGAAACAGAACAGTCTCTAAAAGATGGACATCCACCAGCAAATCTGTGTGGGGACTAGAAACACTGATGCAAACCTGTGTTTATTTTCTGAGCTATTTCCATAATTATGTTTGTTTAAGCCATCTAAATTCAATTTGTGCTGTCTTTAATGACAATGTATTTTCTCTTCCTTCTGTCGTTGTCTATAAAACCGATTGTTTTTATGTTTTGATAACTCTTTATTTGTGTTTTCTGGACTCCCTATCTGGCTGCACCTTTAAGAGTTTAGTAAAATAAACTATTCAACGCATGCTTGCCTCCCTCTTCATGGGAAATAGTTCTATTATTACAATAATGTTGGGTGTAAGTCTGGTGCAAAATGCTAAGTGCAGTATTTTCCAGTGAAAATCTTGGTTCAAACAAAAGACATGTCAGGCACTCAGTGTGTCTGGCCCTTTTGAAAGGATCTGTTCTTTATTATGACAGTAATAAACTCAAGAACAACATGGGCCAAGTGTCAGGAAGACGTGAAGGTCTGGCCAAAGTGAGCAGTGAAGTGAAAACAACCATTCCGTCCAAAAACTGAAAGCCATATCAGATCTGGAATTTACCCTCAAAGTCCATCATAAGACTTTTTGAAATCCTGACAAACGACAAATAACCTTCAAGCAGAGTTGCTGTCGATGTCTATCTTCTGCTAAAGTTTAAACACAAACCAAATTTTGTTGAATGTTGGCCACTGTATTCCTTTACTAATAAATCTTTATGGTCAAAAAATTTAAAGAAAATACTTTTTCAGCTAACAATGGAGTCTTGCCTTGCTGTTCATACCCCACAATTAAAGCAATCTTGTTGCATTCTTGCACAAATGCTGCATCTGTGTTACAATTTGAGTTGTCAGCAGGAGGACTGCACAGAATGGTGTTCATAAATACAGCTGCATCACATGGAAATAAACTCTAGTATGCAAATCCAAACGCTGAAGCCAGATTGTCTGCTCTGAACATTTAACGTTTGTTTTCTATCACTAAAAGTTTTGGATTGTCAGATCATTTTCTGATGATGTCTTTGGCTCGACTCATTCTGGATTCAATGAGAAGTTAGAGTGCTTTTTAGCAGAGAAGATTGCACACATCTGTCCTAAATCAAAACTAACTGCCAGTGGAGGCAGTGCCGTGTTTGAAATGGTTTCCTGCATAGTTGTTTGATAAAAGTAAAACACAAAATTGACTCTGCTGTGCTAGATGGTGTAGCTGCAAAGAAACTGCAAAAATGATGGGTTTTATTTGCTCACCACTATCCCTATTTCACTTTTTTTTCCTAATTTGCAGACAGGAAAAAAGAGTTACAAAAAACTAATATACAAACCAAATGGGTTGCAAGGATAAAAAACACATTTTATGGCTATTCATCATCCTACAGTTTGGTTTTAGTAATTTGTGAATAATTATTGTAAAAGCAAAGCAACTTGCTTTTAGCTTGCACACACTATAATTCAATACAAGGAGTTGCACACCAACATAGTTTTTTATTTTGATATTGTTCCATGGCTATTCTATACCGCAAAAATAGATTTATCATCCTGTTGGGAGCTTATTGTCTTGTTTCCATGACATTATTTGACTCCACTCAGAGGGTTGTCTGGTCCTGCATCTTCTGACACACAGTTCACCTGAACATGAATGAGTTTGTTATTTTTTGTTTATGGTAAAATGATGTGAGTGTGTGGGACTGTGATTTTTTTTCAAAATAAGATTCAAATTTTGTTCATGTTTCATAACTTTTATGTCACAAAACAACAATATCCATCCACCCATTTCTTGTCTTTGCCCACAGTCACAGGGTTGCTGGAGCCCAGCCGCCTACTGTCAAGCGAAGGACAGTAGCTGGTTCACCCTGGACAATTCGTCAGTTCATTGGAGGGCCAAAGATTTTATATTTCTGGTGTTTTGGTTTTATTTGAGATTATAACTAAGTTTTCTGCTGTCAAGCATCTTTTAAGAAAAATGAACATAGAAATAATAGAAATACCATAATAGAAATTAACTTACTTCTCACCCTCTATCATGCTCTGCTCTTGCTCCGTCTTGAGGTGCATTCACACAGAACGTGATTCGCGCGGCAGAGGCGGCCAATTTCATTGTAAAGTTAATGGTTTAGATTTGAATTGAGGTTCCGCGGCGCAAATTGATTGGCCGCCAAGGCTGGCCAGAGTTTTAAAAAAATCTGAACTCCGTTAGCTACCGGGAGACTCTAAATGTTTTCATGAAACCAAACATGGAAACGTGATCACCGATGTTTTTGTAGAGCTCTTTGAAATAAATAAACTTGATTTCTAACCCTCATCCCTCACCCATGCATTGTGAATAAGATAAACACAGACGCAGCTCCATGTAGCAATCAGGCTAAAAACATTAACTGCTAGCTCCTCCCACACGCGGCCTTAGCAGAGAATCATCCCCGGGACATGTGAATTGGCCGCACAAATCGCATTGGGTGTGAACGCACCTTTAGAGCTTGGAGGTGTTGCTTTTTTTGTCCAAAGACAATCCGATTCAGATTCAAAGTGGACGGTTTGACACAAGATATCTTTCCTGAAAGAGCAACCACATCTCCAAAGGCAACAGACTAAACTCACTTTTGTCGTTATAGACCGGACAATCAAGAACTTTTTGTACAAATTTAAAACATATTAGTGAAATTCATGAAGTATCGCTTTACTAATTTAGCAGCAAGAAAATTAGTGACACAGATTGTTTTCTTTCCATTTCCTCTACATCTTTGCCAATGATTTTAACTTACAGTAGAATTCTCTCTTAAGGATGCTGGAATAAACAGGTACTATAGTAACAATCTTTGCCTGTCTGTGTACATTCAATGAAAACACAAACACAGGACCACAGCAACTTCTAATTAGGGGATTCCTCTCCATCAGAATGGCACAATAACTGTAGCTCTGTTTCGACATGAAGAGATCAACATGTTTTGCCATTTTCAGAGGGAGTCTTGCTTTTTTTTTTTTTTTTGGGAATTGAAATGAAATGGGAAAAACAATGTTGACGCTGATCCTGAGCTACATTTACTCATGTTAATGTGTCATAATTTAATCCTGTAACAAAAAAAAGT
The DNA here is from genome assembly GCA_036245035.1 of Adrianichthys oophorus. Classification (NCBI taxonomy): domain Eukaryota; kingdom Metazoa; phylum Chordata; class Actinopteri; order Beloniformes; family Adrianichthyidae; genus Adrianichthys; species Adrianichthys oophorus. Next base: position 17,895,135 of record BSAI01000073.1, on the reverse strand, counting down.
AATGATCGATACCCCACATTTTCTTGTCTCCTGTGTATAAAAATTAAAATAGAAAATGCAGCAGATTAGCATGTTTAGAGCTGCACAAACAAATGAATTCCTAAAAATCAAGTTCAGCCATACTTGGCAATGACTACAATTGGGGATTATTGACTGGAGGTAAAGATTGGACTTTTTTCAGGGTGGAGTGAGGGAATCAGACTGAAATTTGCTGCTTCAAGGACCAGTAAAGGGTGTTAAGCAGTTGGTCAAAGACGTCTTTTTTACACTTTTTAGGCCAGGATTTGAAACATGTCCCACCTGGAGGAGGCCTCAGAGCTGACTGAGGATATTTTTAAAAACACACTCCAATGAAATTGTGTTGTTGGTATTGATAGCATGTTCTTGTGGCATTTTTCTACAGGTGGAAGACATAAGGTTGAAATGTGTTTCTGAGTATTCTTTGTTAAAATAGTTATGAGTCAGGAGCAGAAAAAAATGCTGTTTCAAATAGTTTGTAGTTGTTTCGTGCAAACTATAACCAGATGGCTACAAGGTCCCTGCTTCACTCCATTTTGATGCATTCATTTGCAGACAAATAGATCAATTTATGTCTTATCAATATGCCTTGTCAATGATAATTTAAAAAGCCACTGGGAAAACTGAGAATAGGTCAAAAGATCATCAGGGTGGGACTTTAATTTGAAGGCTGAATTTATACTGCCAGGAAAGATTGTTAGTTAATTAGTTTATTGCAATTTTTCCAAAACCAAAAATTATCTTTATTGCTCACTTGCATTTCTTTAAAGTGATTAAAGACACAGTATGGCAAATTGTCAAAATAAAAATGGTTGTCCATTTGATAAAATATCGTAAACATTCTGCTTATAATAAACAGGCAGTCCACAAAATATATAGACTAAAGAATTGTTTTCTGTCAAAGTCAGATATCTTAGGATGATTGTCAATTTTTTTCTATTTTAGACATTTTTCTGTCAGTTATGAAATGCATGAGCATTGCATTGTTGCTGTTAAACTTTTAGCACAATGGCCTTTGCTTCCTGTTTCTTGGTCGCAGATCTTACCAAACTGTAACATTGTCTAGATTTGCAAATTAATGTGAAATACAATGTATCCATGACCTGAAAGGTCTTTTCTCTTGGTTACATGAAATAAAAAATAAAAAAAACTCAACAAAAAAAAAAAAAAATCAACACTTATTGCCACACCTATTGATGGGAATATTTTGTCTCATGAGAAAACTAACATGGCAAACAACTTTAAATGATTCTCTCTCTGAAAGTAAGGATCAAGCTTTTCAAAAAAGACAAGTTAAGCATGAGAGTGCTTTGACACAAGCAGCCTAATGGGCAGCATGTCATTCAAATCCCACTACTGGCTTGTTATAAAAGTCACCTGCGCCTCCCATTGTCTTGAATAAAAGTCAGTTTTGGTGGATCAGATTACCGCAGTGACTCTGACTTTTACCGTATGCATGAAGTTCCAGCTATTTTTTTTTTTTCTGAAGAGGGTCGATTGTCTGGAGACTGGATTGTATACCAACCCAGCCTGCATGTCAGTCAGATAGGGTTCATTAAACTGGCTCCATTAGAGGTAATGATTTGTAGGTCAGTGGTTCAGGATGGCCAGTCAGTTCTTTACAAAAAGAGAAAGAAAAAAGTATTTCAGGCATGATCATTTTAGAACAAAGTACAAAAAAGAGCAGAAACTTTAAAGTTTCATTAAAGTCCCACACCAATCATCTTGTGATTTATTGTAAAAGGGTTCTCAGTGATATTTTAATTATGATTATGCTGTCTTTGGCTAAAAAAAAAAAAACTGTGTCGTTTTCTAGGACATAGTTTTTGCAGAGCTGCAGGAGTTTATCAGATATTTACCTCTGAGTTGTGGGCGGCACTGTTGGTGTTCACACTCTCTCCCCCTAGCTTACAGCCCCCCACACACTCCATTTTTACATTAACCGGTGGAAAAAAATGGCAAGCAATATCAGAGCTATCCAGTCATACAGTTTTGAGCAAGATGGCAGCACACATGAGGAAAACAAAGAGGTTAATGGATCTATTTGTCTCCAAGTGGATGCATCAGAACAACTTCAGAAAAACTTAGTTCTTTAGAACATAGTCTAAATTTTACAGACCAAGTTTTAGGAAATTGGAACAGAATAACATTTAGAGAACAAAGTGTAACTGTATATTTGAGAAAAGCATTAAAATGATGAAAATAACACAAGGTGTTTTGAGATTACTTTGCTTTCAAATGGCCAAGAACCTAAAGAGAAACTGCAAATGGTTTTTATAATTGCCTGTGAATATGAGCTCTGCGTCAACAGGATTTAATAAGTTCATTATTCTCATTATACTGCATGCAAATGAGATACCAACATAAAGTAGCAGTTAATGCACTAGTGCTTAAACATATGTCCAAGAACAGTGCTATGACTCTATGTGGATGCAGCAACAAGAGTCTACTTTTGAACTTGCATTTTATTCATAGTTGTCCTCTAATGTTAAATGAGCACCATGAATCTGAATGCTAAAATGTCTTCACTGCTGAACTAATACGCAGAATCACACTCCACGTTAAGCACAAGTGGACATATCTGAGAAATTGGCACTTTTATTTAGCACTATTGCTTTTAGATTCTTAATTACAATGCTTACGTTTGAACCTTTTTTTTCCTGATAGTTAGGGTTTATCTGCAAATAATTTATACATCATTTTTTATGTGCAATTGTAAGGATATTGTTGACTGAAAAATCTTGTTCCATCCTGTCCATAACGTTGCAACTAATGAGTTTTGTAAAAGTAAAAGCTTTTTTCCGCTGAAAATTACAAATCATATAAACCACTGCTGGTTGGAAGGTGGATCTATTGCAGCATCACTTTTAAATTCCAGATTTTGTTTTGGCAGTCTTCAGGTTTTGCTTTGAATCTTATATACCATATAAAGAGATTCAAGACTCACTCCAATAAAACATGTTGATTTTAAGTGTTTTGAACATGTTCTTGTGGTATTTTTCTGATGACAGAGGAAAGAATCCAGTTTAAATTGCATTTCTGAGTTTTTCTTTATTCGTGGGAACTCTTTTACAGTAGATCAAAAGACGATTGGAGCGAGTGTTTAAGCATGATATAATCGGCAGTGTTCCATGCTAATTACAAAAATAATGACCATTTTAAGCAAACATCTAACTATGTTAAACCCAATAGAGGTAAAAGGGTACTTCTGTGGTTTTGAGGTCATCCAATTAAACTCTGTAAAATCCAGAGCAGTCTTTCACTGAACACCTTCTGTGCTGTTCTGTACAGGAGTATACCACAGTTATTTAGATTTACAGCTCATAAACTTTTGTTTAAATGGAGCCTGCATTCTTTCGTTTTGCAGGCGCTTTGTATCTTACACACTGTTACTTTCTCAGGAAAGCTTTAAAGCAATCACTCGCAAGCATACACAGGAATTAATGGGAAAGGGTGGTAGAGTTTTAAATCAGCCTGCTTTTAGGGCACTGTTTCATCCTTCAAATACATTCTCTCGTTTATTGAATGTCAGCTTAACAGTGGACACTAAAGAAGGTAAAATCTGATACAGCATTTTGTTTGGGGTAAGCTGAGAACAATGACAAAATGCTGTAAAAATGTCCACTTTCTGGGGATAAAACAAAAAAAAACTGACAACAGTGGACAGTACAAAATTATTAGAGTAAATGACAAAATATCTGGTAAACACTAACTTTGTGGTGAACTTATATAAAAGTTATCTGTGTGTGTGTCCATCACATAGTGCTGTTTTGCATCGTTCTGTAAATGAATGTAAAGAAATTGCTCTGCATTTTTATGGCAGCTTGTTCAGTGACAGTACTGGTGGTGAGCAGGAAAGGCATATAAATTCTGCCTTCCCGTTTTGCAGTGAATGTGTTTACAGTGGGTTTATGAGCCAACTGAGACAGGTTCTCTGCTCGTCTCTCATCAGGACTGAAAGGTGGAAGCAGAGGAGGGCAGAGGTGTATAACATGGGGGCCCGGAGCCAGCCCTGATGGCAGGAGGCACTCAGAGCACACTGAGCTCTAATTACATCCTATAGGAGCTTCAGAGGTGATACGGTTCACGTGAAAACACTGAAAAGGTATGACAATTGCCAACAACGTTCTTGTGGTATTGGGTAGAAACATTCCAAATGGCCTTTTTTAATGTTTAAGCTAATATTTTTATTTTGGTAAAACGCTGTGCCAAGTGTTCTTTGTAAATGGATGGAAAAACTCTTGTAAAATTTTTAACAGCTGCGGTGACCACCAACCTGTTGATTGTGATCGATGGGTTGGTTAGCGTCCCTAAATGTCTATGTTTTACCAGTTAAAGCAATGTTGCAAATACTTCCCACTCCGATCATCTTTTGATCTATTACAAAAGTGTTCACAGTCGTCAATAAATCACGACTGTGTAGGTTTTAGACAAAATAAAAAAACGTGTGTCCTTTTCTGGGACCAAGTTTCAGGAGAGCGGCAGGAGTTCATTAGAAATTTGCCTGTTACGAAGAACTATTGGCACAGAGCAACCCTACCCAAATTTCCATTATCCATCTTTTTAAACTCTCTTCCACTATACCTTAAAGCCCCTCAAAACCCCAACCTGATTTTAGCGGTAAAACATAAGTAACATCCGAGCTATCCAGCTGCCCAGCTTCGAGCCAGATGCCAGCTCAGATGAGGAAAACAAAGACGTACATGGATTTAGTCGTCTACCAGTGGATGCATCAGAATGGAGAGGAGCAGGGAGCTTGTGGTCTGCCAATTGTAGTTTGTACGTCATTACTAGAAAATTTTCCAACTGCATGATTTTTGTCTGCTCCTGATTCACAACAATTTGAATAAAGCAAAACTCAGAGATGTAATTTTAAGATTAGTTTTATCACATACAGTATGTCCTCCTATACATGTCCCTTTGTATATGTCATGCGAAAAATACCACAAGAACATGTTAAAAACACAATTTTCACACAGGGGGTCTTTAAGAACAACATTCAACACAAGTGATTGGTTTAGCTGAGTGCCAGCTACTATTTCAACCATAAATTTCAAAACATTTTGAGAAGAATAATGCGGTTTCAAAGGAGATAATCATGGTGGAAAACCAGAATAAGATCATCATGTAAAATGTTCATTCTGATGGTGGAATATGAGTTTTTTACATTATTCATTTTAGCTAAAGATAGGTCAGTCTGCCTAGCTTGAAGTCAATCTTAAAGGACAACAAGACTACTAAACTATTGTCACTTCACAAGCATCCCTAACTGAATTATAGCTATATTTCTACCTTAAGTGATAAAGGAAAACCAAAGGGCTGATTTTGCTTTGAAACGCCACGCTGGTACTTTTTTTTGCCAACGATCTAGGGGTCACAGCTGCCCCCACAGATGACTAAGGCAGGCTCAGGTTATTGAGGAAGTCCATCCTTGGTCCATGTGATGAAGAGGCAGAACCCCCACAGGGGGACAGCATGGAATATGCAGGTGAACAGGGCATCCAAATCCTGGATGGTAGTTCAGGCTTGACATTTCCTGCTAACACAGACACTGCAGCACAGGTGCAGACGACAGAGTTGATCACTGTACCAAAAGGACCAAAGGTATTTTGGCTTGTGCTGCTGAAATGCAACTTTTAACTGATTTCAGACTGCTTCAGGTCAAGTGCATCTGGAAGGCTAAGGGCGGAAATATTGTCGGTGATGTTCCTTTTCAGGATGAGCCACAAGACCAGAAATTCTATGAGAGTCAAATGAAGGCTCCATGTCAAGAAACGTTCAAAACCCCCTCAACTTTCCACATTCTTTTCCCTAGTAGAGATTGTCAAGCCACAGTACAAATGAAAGCCAGCTGGACCTCCTCTAACACATCATCTCACTCTGCCGTAGTGGTGAGGAGCTGTGTTTGCATCCACAATGTTTCCCAGAGCCCACTTTCCCTTCATCTGGGGTCGGGGAAATGCCACGCAGCTAAAGGTCCGAAGGCTGGAACCTAAGTTGCCATGAGGCCAAGTTTACTGCCTCTTTGTGGAACACTCTACCAGTAAAATTACGTTTCCAGCTGTGTCTGTGACTGCTCACATCACTCTGTCACATGATGTGAAGTTAAAGAATACTATTTCAGAGGAGAGGTGGCGAGCTCGTGCATGAAAAAACACAAACAAGATGCGTTGTAGTAACTGGATATCCTGAACAGGAAAAAAGACACTGACTGAACCAGGTAGACAATATATCAGACAACAGGAAACTACGCCGTGACAAGACACATATAAAGGGAATAATACTGGGAAGAGAAACTACAAAAAAGGATTTTTGTATTTTCTGTGATATGAAGCACACCAAATTATAAGTCATTTATATCACAAGACACACCAAACTATGAGGTGCTTAAAGCAAGACAAAAGATTTAGAGATAATTACTTATTACATGCTAAATGTTAGCCACGTTAGAAGCGCCTGCATATTCACAATAACACCCCACTTTGACAGAGCCAGAATTAATCCCAACAAAAGGCACTCCGAATTATGAGGCACACTGTAATTTCTTAAAAATAATTAGGCTTTCAGGTGTACCGAATAGTGTGGAAAATGTAGTATTTTTGGAATGAGAAACAACAAAAAACAAACACAGACAGCAGGACAAAAAAAATGCTAAATTGAGGGGTTTTCAAACCTTACAGTACATATATGGGACAGTACACAACCCTATAAATCTACAAAAAACATGTATCTGTATGAAGTATTTTTTGCTTTTTAAGCTTGAGGGCTTAAAAAAATCTTCATTTTTATTATGGGCTTCCATAAAAGCCAATTTAAACTCAAAGTTCATGTTGAGTATTTCTTTTTTGTTTGTTTATATTTTTCTATTGATGAGCTGCTGTTTGGAATGGCTAGTTTTCGACAATAATGGAGTATTCAGCTTTACACTTAGTGCCCTATGTGGCCCGACTGGGCTTGAACCTATGATCTGTGGTTTACAAACCCAGTGTGGATCTGTCCCTCGTTTAATTTTCAACCTACATTTTGCATTAGAAAATAAGAAAACAAGTAGAGGCCTGGCATGACCGAAGAAGCAAGTCCCACAAGCATTCACAACATACATTATTTCATGCAAATATTAACTGTAATCAAATGAACAATGACTATTATTACACTATAAGAATACTTTATTCTGATTTGTTGTCTTAGTTTTTTTCCAACAGTGTTGATTCGTTGAATCCACGGTATAAATTCACAAATGTTCCTGATAAAGTTACAGCAAACAAAGCTTTTAATAAACCTTTTGACAGGTCCTGCTGGCACAGCCGTCACAGGTGTTAATACAATAGTTTTTCCTGTTATGCTGTGTCAAATAAAGCTCACAGGTGTCATTTCATTCTAACCATAAATGACAGTTGCTCCATCACTTGGGAAGCTGCTGGGATCTCTGCTTCACTGTTGATAAGGTTTGTGCTTTGGAGGACAGCAAGTAACTCTGACACCCAGGAATTTTACATGTGCACCACAGTCCAAATGTGCATTACAAAAACAACATAGAAAATAGTGGTATATTTACAAGACTTTCTTTAACTTACATTTATTTTTTTACTGCACAATTGGTTGTTTTTTTTTCACTTCTAAAACCTTTTTGCTTTAGGTGAAGAACTGTCCATTGTTCATACCAGGAAACCATAAAGAAAAACAGATGAAAAAACTCAACATGAACATGTTCAATGCACAGACAGTTCAATAATGGCAAAATGATGATATATAGCAGACATGAACCTGTAACACCTGCATTCAGTCATTCTGTTACCTGATATCGCGACTGATGTTCCAAATCGGGAGACATTTTTTTCTGAGTTAAAACAAATCTACTTCCTGTACAGTATTTTTCAAATAACTTTAGTTGATGACACACCACGCATGTCTTCCGACATGTATCCATAATTGTGCTTTTTCAATTAAAAGCTCTCATAGGAACTACTTTATTAGATTTTAGTCTTACATTAGTCCAGGCTTATTTTTTTTTATTTATCCTTACCTTAATTCTGTACAGCTCTTGACTGATCTTTTTGTATTGCATTTTAACTTTCATTGTCGTTTAACTTTTACTGTTTATGTCAGAGTTTGAGAAAAATGCTATTTCAATTCTCTGTATTCATGCACTGTTTATTTGACCAAATCAAACATAAACTCAGACTTTGACCGTATGAGTTACAAAAAAGATGTATTCTTTTCAGAATGATTTAAAACTGCATTTTGCAGTTTACCCAGGCTAAATGTATTTCTGATTGAGTAACTGACGCCTTGTCCTTCTGTTACAAGGTTAATAGTGAAGAGAATTTCAGAGGTGTTTTAGGACAGCTTTTATTATTAAATAACTCTCCTCAAAATGAACCTTTCATTTTAAATGAAAAGAATAAAAACCTCTGACAGATAAATGATAAAGAATTAGGTTTTACCCGATCGCCTCTAATCACAACCAGCAGTCAAAACTCTGCTGATCCTTTTTTTTATGTAAATAAACCTGCATCATTTTACGACTGATACACTTTTAATTAGGTACACACAGAGAAGACTCATTTGTAAATTTTCTAATGCATCTTGAGTTAATCCCATTGATGAGGTTAAATGCTAAGAGAAACCTGTCATAAAATTAAACTGTTTTTGAATGGAAACCCCAGAACAACTGAGTGATGCATGTCCTTTAAAGCCACTATAGCTACATGACCTTTAAGAGTATTATTAGTAGACTAATGGAAGTAAGTATAGTTTCCTCCACTTTATGGATGTAATTATAACAATGACTTTGCTGTTGCAGTTAAATAAGTCATTAAATGTTAATCCACCTCCTGTTCATATCTCTAATCTGTTCAGGAATTATGTTACCCTCAACGTTTCTTCAGCAGCATTTGATTTTTGTTCCTTCCCTGTCCAATAAAGATTTTGACCTTTAATCACGTCAGACAGAGGGCTTTTTTTAATTTTTTTCCAGAAAACACTTAAAGTCTGAGTGTCATGGAGTGTCTGGTTTGCTACTCTGAAGTGTAACTGTTAACATCTTTTAATTAACCTCACAATTCCAAGTGTTTCTTAAAATTGAACAAGGAAAAAACAAGAGCGTTTACCCGATATGACAAATGTGTTAAGAAAACTTTTTTTTTTTTACCCCTAATGATTCTTTATACAAAACAGAGACGTATTGATGAAGACTTAAGTCATCCCGTTTTGTGGGGGGGATCACATGGATAAGGAATGAGTTTATTTTCTTGAAAACAAACTTAGAACAAGCTAATCATTCTGCAGAAAATGAGCTTTTCCTTCTTTTAGAAAGTCAAAACGAGGACTTCAAGATGAGCTAAAGAACTGGACACTAGAGATGAAGGCCATTCACATCTCATAAAGGAGACAAACACTTCTCAAGAGTGATCAGTTCCCCTGCTGTGACATGTACGTACAAGATTTACAGAACAATCTTCTGAATTAAGAAGCTGCACAGTGGTTAGCCCAATTCCCAGCTGGGACCCTTCTGTGTGGAGGTTGCATGTTCTCTGTGTCCAGCTTCCTCCCACAGTCCAGAAACATGCTTCATTGAGATTGGGTGAGAATGTGAGTGAGGGATTGTGTTGCCCTGCAACAGTCAGTCTGTCCTGGGTGTACCTCCCCTTCACCGAATACTGGGGCAAGCTCCAGTGACTCACTGATCCCAGAAGTGATAAATTTGGTTAAGAAGATGGATGGATTTACTGATTAAACTATATTCTGCTATATTTTTGAATGAATAGAAAATAATTAAACATGTCAAAGAAATATTGTCAGGGTTGACGTGCGAACACAGATGCAGACGACACTCGTAAATACGAAATTTCTCAT
>BSAI01000073.1:17831910-17885252 GCA_036245035.1 Adrianichthys oophorus | reverse complement strand
TATATATATATATATATATATATATATATATATATATATATATATATCACTACGTTATAAGAATAATGAATGTATTTTAAAAATGAAAAATAGCAACAAATTAGTACTCTAATACAATAATCTTAAAGTGTGATCAATTCGTCTTGGATGGGCTTGATAAAGTTACTAACAGCTAATGCAAGAACTAGTAGGGTTGCCAGATCTGACTGACATTTTCAGCCAATAAGCAGCATAAATTTCGCCTTGACTCAAAAAAAAAAAAAAAAACGGTTAAAATCCTACATTTATTCGGTTACTTAAAAAATGTTGACAACAAGAGCACCATAAAAGACATGTTATGAAAATGGGGGGTTTTGACTCGTTGATAAGTGGGTTGTGGGTAAATAAATGTCACAGCTTGCTTATAAAAAATGAGCACGATAGTGGATGAAGACAAAAATGTACCATAGTTTAAGAAATGATTTAGCAATTTCACTGGAGGTGTATAGAATGACACATCTTCAGTCAAATTTGACTGATAAAAGCAAAGTGGATCAAAGTCTGAAAATACAAGCTCTCACTGCAGGGTGTGGAGAGTGTAAAACATTTGTGCTTGCTTTTTGATTCTACTACTTTTTCATTCATTCATTCATTCATTCATGATGAAAATGAATACTACTTTTATGAGAATAATTTTCATGCACAACTAACAAAAGTTTTACTTTAATAGTCAAGATATCAAGCTCAAAAACAGAAATTCAATAAAATTGTTCTCAAATGACTAAAACCTGCTTAGAAAAAAGGCATACGTTTTATTTTTTATTATCTTAAGGTAGCCTATTTTAGACGGAGAAATCTTCAAACTCACCTCTATCGTGTGAATGAAACAAAAACATTCAGGACAGATAATATTGGAATTTAAGTAAAGACTCAAGGACAATTATCCACTTTAGTTAATGGATCTCTCATCATGAATATGTAAAATTTTATAGCTAGTTGACTTCAACCACCTTTAAAAACTAAAGAAACATTTTGTGCACTTTGAGCTTATGTTCTTTCAACAGTTTCCTGCACTGACATCTTCAACGCAGTAGCAAATGAACTTTCAGGTGCAAGTCTCTACAGATTTCAAAGTGCAGCTCAGTTTGCAACTAACCTTGCCATGTTAGCTTTCCAGTTAAAAAACACACCTGATTAAGCAGGTAAGCCAGGACACTGGCCCTACAAGGCCTGGAAATGTTTCTAACAGACAATCTGATGGAGGAAAAGCAATGTTTCTCCTGTTTGTTTTTTAAGATCTTGACTTTTATGCATGCTGAGAGCTCATTAACGTCTTTGTCTTTGTTGCTACTGGTGAGTATTTTTCTTCTGTGAAATCCTAATGGATTTTTAAGGCCACTGCTTTGTCAGCAAGTTCAGTGTTTGGGGGTTTTCTCAGATGTTTTGCATGTTGGTGGGACTTTTTTTTTTTAATTTTCTTTAAAAGTGTCTCATTTGGATGAAATATGTTTCTTATTAGTGTTGTCCTTTAAGAGCGACATGGCAAAGTGTGCATTTCTTATGTATTTATTTATTTTGGTGTATGGCCACATGTTCACCTTTTTCTGTCCTAAAATTAGGGAAGAGTCTACCCTAAACTTTGATTTCATGAAGGCAACTTCTGGTTTTCCATCTATTTTCTTTTCCTCTGGACAGTCTTCAGCGTGAAGTGAATGAGCTCAACAAATGTAGGCCTATTCTGGACTCCTCTGGACAGAAGATCCTGATCTCTGAGACATATGGTGAAAATTCCATCAGAATGTAACATTAATCCAGCACACTTACTTCTCCCCTTCAATACAGCTGATTAATAATATTTTGATCAATGTTTTGCCAAATAGGACTAGTTTAAAAAAGCCTAACCCAAATCACATAACAAATGAATTAAATAAATGAAAAAATATTTTTGTATTGCAAATAACAACTGGTATTCGGGAAAATAGACAGAAAGACTAGAGAATAAATTAGCCTATGAAGTTACACTTTGCCCATCAGAAAGCATGTTTCCCTTTGTGCGTGCAACATGGAAAAGAATGTGAAATGACTTTGATCCAGCCTAATAATGTTTTTTTTTTTTTTTTTTTTTACATTTCATCATGTTAAAAAAAAATTGTCATAAAGCTGTCCAATCTGGCAACACAGAGAAAAGAGAAGTAAGAAGAAAAGAAAAAAAAAAAAGCAGGTGCTACGCATGCGTGCTGGTAACCTCATAATTCATACACATTGTCTTGAAGAGCGTGTTTTTATTGACATTTCTCATTCAAAAGAACAAAACAATGCGTTGCTTGATGCTGAATTTTCGTGAATTTTTGTTTTAAGAAAAACTTCCATAACAAGTTATTTTTGTTATTTTGACGCCTCGGATCATGGTTTTCTGATGATACAGTTCCCTCTTTGTCCACTAGATGGGGACAATGATGTGATTTGGTGCAGTGTTATCAACCAGAATAACTACAAATCCGAAAGCTCTTTATTTTTGACACAGATGTTTCATTTTTCTAGTGTGATACTAAATCTGAGTACCAAAACAGGAGTATTTGCTACAATTAAAACATTATTTTTACTGATGTTGCTCTTTTTCATCCAATTTGCACAGTCATTTTCCCCCCAAACTAAGTACAGATTTAAAGAAAAGTGTCAGGACAGGGTGACAGTAGTTGGGCATTTAGATTCAAAATATGGGATAGGGTTTTAGTTTGAGTTTGCTTCCATTGTAAACAGTTCTCTACACGGTTGAAGGACTGAACTGATATTGGTTTGACGTCAATGCTCAATGATTTCACTTTAGAAACAATTAGAAACCATCAGACTGTATGTCTGTGATGAATGAAAATACAAGTGTTGACAGTGCTATGATCGTCTGATGATCTTTGCTATGTCTTAGACAGTAGTCTCTCTGTTTCCTGCCCACATCAGTGCAGCAAACAAAAGCAGCTCAAACATGAGAAGATTGGCTGAACCCAGAGTGGGTGAACCCCAGCTGACCCCATAGCCTCAGTGGGAGCAGATAAGAAAGAAGCGTTTCTGCAGCGTGCCATGTTTGTTCTTCCTTTAGACAAATAGCCCGGAGTCACTATAATTTGAACAGTGATCCATTTTGTAAATGAATGTGCTAAAAAAATGCACAGATGAGGACAGAAGGACAGTTTACACGTTTGCTCAAAAAGGTTATTTTATATTAAAAAAGAAGCATTATTGACACAAATGTTCAAAACTAGTTATTAGTCTGTAATGCTGCCAAAGTGCAGCTCAGTGCAGGCCTTTAAACTAGTATCACTCAGTTTTCATTATCACATGAAATGCAAACCAAGATGAGTCTGCTGTATGCCTCTGACTACCAGTCAGCCTGCAGATCACACCCACCTCTCCATCTGCTCCTGAGTTATGGTGTGGGAGAACAAACATGTTTTCCACAATGTTGTGGAACGAAAAAGCTGCCGTTTGATATGTTAGCATCCCTTCAAATTTAAACCCTACAGGATATTTTTAAACTTACATCTTAATGTCTTGACTTTATAATTTATTTAGCATCTGGGGAAAAAAAATTACATTTTGATGCAAGAAAAGGATGAAGGATGAATAGTGAAATTGACTAAAGCTTATTCCAGCAAAACAATACAAGATATAATAAATGCATCTTTAATATTGAATGATTACCTTGCAAGAAATACAAGGAATCTAGAAAACAGGCATAAATTACCCTAACTGCTAATTTAAAATGAACATTTATTTTTGCTTTAGCAGGGAATCATTTCCAGTGTTCATGTTTCCATATGTGGTTCTGTGTTTAAGGTGCACACCGGAGGCTTTATTTTCATAACAAACACTACTATCTCAGAAAGGACAAACTCCCAACCTGGCTTAAAGATGATATAGAGATGTGGTTCGTGTCTATAGCTCCAGTGTTTGTGGCACACAAATACCAGATGGCTCCAATTCACAGCGATGATGTGATGCGCCCTTTGGTCGCATAATATTGATGCGTAATTCGGTGTTGAGTCAGAAGATTCCGTTTTCTTTCACAAGGCGCGATTGCGGACATGCATTGGCCGCGCTCTTTTTGATTCACACCTCCTCCTGGTTGTGTTGTTGACGGATCATCTGACACCTCCCTCAGGGGAATCTCATCCACCTCATCCACCCAACCTCCATCCATCTATCCATCGCGGTGGGCGGTGCACAGCTTGTGCGCATGCTTTCTTTCATGTGAGCAGATCTTCCTTCCGCGCGCGAGCTTGATGTCACACTGACCGAAGGAGACAGAATTCCTGCACCGAGACGGACCGGAGCCAGCGGGCGGCATCATGAGCAAAGTGCAAGGAGGGATGAAATTCGTCAAATATCTCCTCTTCGTGTTCAACTTCATCTTTTGGGTGAGGCTGCTCCACACGTCGCTCTGCGTGGGAACAGCGTTGTTGTTGCCCTGTTTTCTGCGCGTTTCGGTGACTGGAGCAGCCGCTCCTGGTTGGGATTTGTCTCTTTGCAGCAAAACAAATCCGTTTTTACGCACAAAAGCCGCGCGCTTCTTCACTTTCTTTAGGGGTGTTTATCATTGCATTGCATTACAAAGGCCGCAGTTGACATCGTTGTAGATTTTCTTTCCTCTCTAGAAGATGTTTTTTTGAACAGAACAGCAGATGCTCCTGCGCACCTGTTCTACCCATGCGCCAACACCCCGAAATCAGTTCATTAAATGTCCTCTTTTTAAGAGCAACAAATATATTAAATATTACATAGAAATGATACAAAAAAGATCACTTTTTATTATATTTTATATATATTTCAAAGGGTCAACAAAGAGGGGAGCAGTTTATTCTACAGCACTGGGCTATGTGACCCAGAGCTGCAGGTTGCTGCTACTTTTCCAACACAGATCCTCTTGTGATTTGGCATTGCAATGTGAATTTCCCAACTGCAAGTCCATGTTTGTTTTTTTTTTTTGTTTTTGTTTTTTGTTTTTTTTACTAGCAGGGTTGATCTGTTTTGGAAACACTGTGCAGGGTTCTGTTTGAACCTGAAATACTCAAATAAGATTACTTAAAGCTGGTGCATCTGTCCAGGTCTGCAGAAGCTCCATTTATTTTATTCTGATTTTTCAAGCACTTTTTGCTAATATGTTTTCTAAAGGTGTTGCAGATTCAGTGTTTGCTGAGTTTTTAAGTTACTTTAAAATATATATATATATATTTAATTGATAAAGTCCTCTTGTACCAGCAAAAACCTATTGGGAGTTTGGGAACCTACCAGTACCAACTTTGTTTGAATTAGTCTTTTAAGCCAGAACAAAAGAGCAGAAGTCGCCTTTTTTTTTTTTTGGGTTGGGGAGGATGTGTAAGGCAAATGAGTGGGCTGAATCAAACAGTTATTTATGCCACAGACTATTTTACTTTTCAGATAGTGACTACAGCTGTGTTTTACTGTTCAATGATACAGTATATATGGGTTTGAGAAGCTGCATTGACTCATCTGGGCTCTGTAAGACGATCTCTTGTGTCACCCAAACTGACAGCGGCCTCTTTGTGGAGCCGTTTTGGAGCTGAAAGCAGAGCTGTTGTGATCAGAGCCAAAGGAGGCGTACAGTGCACTGTCATTTTGGGCTGCAGAGCCAATCGGCGTTACATCATCCAGGCTCTGAGAGGCTGGCACAGCCTGTGTCTGAAACGCACCGTGGGAGATGAACCTCCAGAGTTTAGAAGTCACGCAGGCACATGAGGGTATAGTTGTCATGTTGCATTCAGGGGTTTTATGAGGTCATTATCATTCTCTGCATTATAGTGTTTTGGAAATTATAAAGAAAGACAATTGTATAATTTAAAAAAATCAAAATTTGCTTGTGTTATTTTGATGAAAACCTAATTCCAAATAAATCAAATAATCTTTTAAAAGTGAAGTTCAACTCATTTAAAATCAATTTGTGTCGGTGGTTGACTTAAAATATTACACTTAGTTGTTTTTTTTCTGAAAATGTGTGCTCAAAAGATGCTCCATTAACATATTTGGCAGGAACCTGTTTGACATAAAGTGAAGAAGAAGCATCGGTAGCTACTTCATTGAGAAGACAAGAGCGCCGCCTGCAGAATGTTAATTAACTGAAACTATGGACGAAACAGAAAACAAGAAGGTTCCTGCTGTGCTGCTGCTTTTGGACTGACAGAAAAACGACAAAGTATGTTTTGAAAGTGTGTTCCTGCATGTACCAATACAGGTGTTTTCCTGTCAATCAACTCTCAGGTTTCTGGCTTGTTGGTGCTGGCGGTAGGACTATGGCTCAGGTTTGACCCAAACACAGTGCAACTTCTGACAGGTGATGGCGCCCCGGAGAACTACTTTATAGGTATGTCACCTCTTCATGGTATCATGCGTCAATGAGAAGCTTTTAATATTTAATCCATTTTGATTTAGGATTTCATAAACATACAGAAATAACTAAACTATACCAGAGTTTGCCAATGGGCTTTTCATGTGTAGTTCTGGTTCAAATGAACAAAAAGCAGAGTAAAGGTTGATCAAATCTAATACAATGATCATAAAAACAACAATAAAAAGGACATGATAACAGTGTAACAGTTAAGGGAAAGTTTGCTTCAAAAGCCAAAGTTAAAAGCAGACATGCAATAACTAGACAAACAGACACACCACATGAATGAAATCAGATTAACACAGATTAGAATATTAAAAGAAGAAATTAAGGCAGTTTTTAGATAAAAGAAGTAAATGAAAAATAAAAAATAATAATAATACCAGCAGCAGAAGTTTAGTGGTGACATTTCTCTTGCACAATTAATCAGTGTTTCAACTGGGAGCAAAATAAAGTACAAATGTTCATTTGTCTGACTGTTTTGTAGTTGGGTTTTTACAGTTTCGATTTTTACAAAGTTGTGGCTTTAAACAAGAATAAGATGTTAACGGGATCAGTCAAGGTTAAAAAAATGCTTTAATAGTTTGACTTCCGTCTAAATGTTATCATGTGTACCACTCCAAAAAACTCCAGAGGGAAAATCTGACTTGTGATAGGAGACCTGGAGTGACCCTTTCCTGCTGGTGGTTTTAGATGACAATGACAATGAAATGCTGGTCTGAGAAATCTGCAAAACACAGCAGACATTTCTACTAGTTGTAGTTTTTCCCAGCTGTTTGCTAACAGACTCAATGCCAAGCATGTGTTTCCTTCTGCTTTACTTATAAAAAACCAAAAACTGCTGTTGTTTTTTTTTTTTTTTGCTGCTCCCTTTAGGGGTTGTCATAGCAAATCCTCCAATAGCTCCAATATTGCTTGTCATTTTTGTTGCCCAGCTAATATTAGGTTGGGGTTATGAAGGGCTGTAAGCTAGTGGGAGCGAGTGTAAACAGATGGATGATGAGAAGGGGAGTGGTCTTACTCAGCGCCAACAGACCCGCCGACAAATAAGTAGTGCCGCTCTGCAGACACTATGCCCTAGAACAAAGTTTTTTTTTTTTTTTACATTTTGGCTAAAAACAGCATAATTATATTCAAAAGACCACCTGGAAAACTTTTACAATAGATCCAAAGATGATCGGAATGGGACTTTAAAGACTGTTTGCGAATCCACAAAAGAATCCTTTTTTAGGCCAAAGTCTTAAGAGCTCAGGTGGATTTAAATTAAGACTTTGGTTGCAAAACTGTGAATAAACAGACAGAAGACTATTAAAAACACACACAGGACAAGGAGCCTCCAGTCTTCGGCAGACGATACAAAAGGGCCAGTCTTTCTTGCTTGGTGTAGGAGCAGACGATTAGACCGAAGCCTATTCTTTTAACTCCTGTTTAGGCCATGACTGTACTGTGGTGACTTCACTTCATCAGCTTTCTGCTGCGCTGGCATGGATCTGGTTCCCTCCTTCTACATGTACAGCAATCTCAGTGGGTGAAATGATCCCAAAATGCCTGCAATGCTCTATGCAGAGTGTGTGCCCAGCAGCGACTAAAGACAAGGAAAAACTTTTTTCAGATAAAACACAGTGCAGAAATTATCTGCTTATGCAAACCACCAACTGCAGAACAAATGTGTGCATTCAGCTTCTTCAAATTAGAATGCAAATATTCCAAAAGTTATCAGTTGATGTTTCAGGCTGTGTTTCGTTATGGTGTATTCATGAATGCTACAGGTGTGTTTTCACATTAACTTTAGTCCTGTGACTTTTCAAATATCTCAAGGAAAAAAAAAATCTACTTTTTAACCTTCACAATGGCTAACAAATCTACTCTTTTTATTTCAATTTTTAGGATTTTTTTATAAACTTAAATAAACATTTAATGTGTTTATTGGAAAAAAAAAAGGTCAAATAATCTTATTTCATTTACTTCTCGCGTATATGGCAGTGATGCTGGTATTTGAGTTAGGCTGATGGGATTCCTCTGCCTGTCTGAAACAGAAATCTAGCTACAGAGGGAGAAAATGATGGACAAAACCTGTGAAATACCAACCAAAGTTAGCTAACACAAGCAACTGTTGTTAACTGAAGTTGTTAACTTCATTCAACAAGTCCTTATGACGGTCAGGCCTGTAAATAAGTCATGGTGAGCTTGAGAATGGCGTCATTCCCACAACCACACAATATACTACAACTAACTAATCTGATCCATAAATCCCAAATTTCTACAAGTTGATGATACATATGAAACATGTTGCCATTAATAAACACATTTCATTAGCAATTCATGTCTTCCTTTTGATCTGAGTCAGTACTTTTTGAACATTTAAAGTCCCACTCCCATCATCTTTTGATCTATTCTGTGTTCCCATCAGAAAACCTGTGTCATTTTGTTGGACGTGGTTTCTACAGAGCGACAGTAGTTCAACAGAAATTCACAGCCGATTCACAATTATTTAAATAAACAAATACACAACAAATGCAACGTTAGGCTTAATTTTCTTTATAGATGACCTTCATCATCAGATAAATGCTACAAGAAAAACACCAAAAACATTTGTTTTTCATTGGAGTGGGTCTTGGAGCAAATGAGGTAGATTATAGCATGTGATGAAATATTTACATAGTATATATTGCAAGTCATTCTGATTTAGGCATGACAGAAAAACAGGAATAACATGGTCCTAGAAAGTTTAAACCGTGAAATATATTGTTTATGTCAAGTACATCACATATTTTGAAGGGATTATGAAGAGCATTAGCAAGAACCACACAAATAACCTAAAAAACTCTCTAGGCAAACTACCCAAGCACCACTCACTTATTATCGCCATGACTAAGAAACCAAACACACCAATAACACAATGAAGTAAAGCGTCAGCATTCCCTGTGTGATTTACTTTCCATTGTGCCATTGATGTGCTCTCCTGTTTCTTCGGCCATTAAGTTTGCACATCAAACAAACATAAAGCTCTTCTTCACAGGTGCCCACATTTGTCATGTCTTTTTAAATACTTTATAGACAAAGGAGTCTGTGTGCAAGTTGATTTTCTTCTATTAATAAGCATGCTTTGGTTAAAGAAAACGCTAAAATATGTGATCAAGTGATGAATAAAACAAAACAATGTATCTTTGTGTCAGCATCTTTTTTTATACATATATATAAAAAATCTCTCTCTCTCTCTATATATATATATATATATATTATATATATAGTTCATAGTTCATATAGTTTTTCTGATCCCTTCAAGTCAGTCTATTCTCTGCAACAAGAAAACAACAGCTTGCATGGGCCCCATGTGGATTAATTAA
The DNA here is from genome assembly GCA_036245035.1 of Adrianichthys oophorus. Lineage (NCBI taxonomy): Eukaryota > Metazoa > Chordata > Actinopteri > Beloniformes > Adrianichthyidae > Adrianichthys > Adrianichthys oophorus. The sequence continues at coordinate 17,875,529 of BSAI01000073.1, read as the reverse complement.
ATTACTGCAGCGGTTGCTGTCTATGTCACTGATTAGGCCCCTAGCAATGGACCTCAGGGAGTAGCGCGGTGTACATTTACATTGCGCAGGGCGCAGTGGCGAGAGTCGGCGGTGGAGGCGACGTCACTCGGGCTTCTTTGGAGCTAACATGGTTCCTCTTTGCAGCAATTAGATCCTCTATAGTGTATTAGGCTTTTCATTGTTTTCAAGCTCAGAAAAAGCAAAAAAAAAAAAAAAAAAAAAGAGCAATCTTTAGTGGATGCTGCAGTGAGAAATAAAAGCAGTTCACTGGAAGGCATGGTTCATCAGTTATTTTACTAATTTGATTATGATTCAACCCAGACTGATCCTGCTTCTAAGAGCTGGTCTATAATAAGAAGGCTCTATTTGATGGTTTCCAGAGGAGGAAGGAAGTCTGTTTTGTTCGGCTGGTAATTTCATTTCTTCCTGTTAATTTTTTTCTCACTGCAGCTTTCTTAAGAAAATTTGGAGAATTACATTGCAGATACAAATCTTAAAAATATATTCAACACAATAACACCCCCCACCCCACCCCACCCCATTAGACATGTAACAGAGACTCTCAGTGATGTGCTTTGCATTTCTCAGAAAAGAAGTAGGCTGTTAATCAAATTGCGATCTATGTGAAGCAGCTCTCGTTTTGGACTGCCGAAGGAGGTTCCACCTACTTGTTCAGCTGTCACTCAAACACAACAAATGGTCTCATAGACACAGTGGTTCACCTTAAGACAAAAAAAACCACTTGATGATGCTGCCCCCTTCTGCTGAATCTGTGAACTTCGATCATGTGATTGACCTTTGATGCTCTGATGGAGTCTTCTGAACTCAGAAATCATTAACTGGTCTTTGGATTTTTTGCTGTATGTTTATTGAAAGTCACACTACCAGAAATGTGTGTGGTTGTGTTCCTCCACAGCTGTGTACATCCTTCTCGGTGCAGGAGGGCTAATGATAATCGTTGGGTTCTTTGGTTGTTTTGGAGCCATACGTGAATCTCAGTGTCTTCTTGCCTCGGTGGGTGTATTTTCATGTATTATTGCTGCTTTATTTTTTATATTGTCTCTTTAATGTATGTAACTGAGTGCATTTAAATTATGACAATTGTAAAAATATGTATATTGTAGAAAACAGTGGCGTATTTATTGGTAATTATTTTTTTCTGATTTCAAATGTGCAAATAGAAAAGTTAACTATTTAAAAAAATCTCTTACATCAAAACACAATATTTTTTTTCCAATCGTTTAAGCGTTTGGAAGATCAGAAATTTAATCATGTGAGAAATGATTCAATTACACAAACCACCTTTGTTTTTATTTTGTAGTTCTTCGCTTGCCTCTTGATAATTTTCGGAGCAGAGATCACTTCTGGAGTGTTTGGATTCCTGAACAAGGAACAGGTAAAATTATCCACTCTTCTTCTTTTCAGTGAGTCACAAAGCAAACAAATGGATCCCAACTTTTTATCTACAAAATTATGGATACATTTGTTTACATTAGATTTCAGAGGAAGTTCAAAACTTCTACAGCAGCTCCATCACTGAGGACACCAATACCAATGGCACAGCAGTCGCCGCAATTTATCACAAAGCTGTGAGTCCATCTGGGTTTGTGTATCTTCACTCACAGTGCAGTTTACTGTCGCCGTGATGCTGTTACTCCTGTTACTACATGTTACTGTTTCTCTTTTTTGTACTGACAGCTGAATTGCTGTGGAATTTCCAGAGATGACATTTCTAGTACCCTTTGTGAAAATGTTCACCCGGACACCCAGGTAAACCACTGACTGCTATGTATGGTGGCCCTGAAGTGCAAACTACACCAAAGCAAAAACATATTGAAAGGATGGACAAATGTCATCATCCAATCAGGGATGTCCCATAGTACCTATCTTTTCTGGTTTCTGGAAAAAAAAAAAACATTTGGAAAACAAAAGTAATTACCAGAAATCAAAATAAAATGCTAAAAAATGAAACACCTTTTTCTTCTTTTGTTTCATTTTTTAACATTTCATTTGGATTTCTGGAAAATACTTTTGTTTTCTGAAAGGTTTTTTTTGTTTCATGTTTTTGCAATTGTGTTTTGATTTCTAGAATTTTGATTTGATTTCTAAAATACAAAGTTGTTGATTAATGCTTGTCTATGCATTGAATGATTTGTTAGTATGATTTGCTTCAGGGCCACCGTAGTTTAGAGACCTTATGTCCACAAGGTGGCAGTATAGCCACACATATTCTGTATTCCATCATTCCTTGAGGCTTCTGAACACTTCTTTTGTTCTCTTTGTTTAGGACTGCCAAAAGGCAATATCAGACTTCTTCAATGAAAAGCTGTATATCATCGGCTATATTGGCATTGGTATTGCTGGAGTAATGGTATATATGTTTATATTTTCAATGTTTTTTAGCTTAAAACATCAATTTCTTTTTTACTTTTGTTCTGGTGTTACATGAACTATCCTGTGAGCTGATACAACCTTTGAGCTTTCATCTTCTTGTTTTAGATCATTGGGATGATCTTCAGTATGGTCCTATGCTGTGCCATCAGGAACAGCAGAGAGGTGATATAGATGCTGATCTCATCCCCCATTCTACACACCAATATACCCGACTACCACACCTTCCTTCAACCCCTTATAATTAATGCATCCGCTTGAGGAGAACACCAAAGTTACATTTCAACAGCATCCATGCCCACATTTCACTGATGAGGAGTTTCGTCACACTGATCCAACCAGACATGACAACGCTGGATTGTTTTTCCTCGGATCTTTCTCGCAGTTCTCAGAAACAGATCACATCGGTCCTTTTCCTCGAAAACAGGCTCTACTTTTAGCACAGCTCCGCAACACTCTTTTCTGTCCTTCTGTGAAACCACTGGTGCTCAGCAGAGGTTTTGCAGAGGACTATTGTAGCTACATCTCAGTACATGAAGCCTACTTTGACACAGGAATGTTGTGACTGAGAAGTATTCTGTAAATATGAACGCTCATGTTCACATCTGCTGTTAACCTCATTTATCCTGCGTGCTTTGTTGCTGTTTTAAGGCTAACCTCAGTCATCCGTTGTGTGCTTCAGTGTTTGGAGGACTAGCCTTCCTTTGCAGAGTCAGTTCTATAAGCATGTGCCTACAGTGAAGCCTTCAGCTTCCGAACAATTAGCTGATTTTCTCTGAATTTCTAGATGACGATGCTTGCTCCCCGATTTCACTACCAAATATTTCTACTGTAAAGCACAATAGAAGGCATTTAGAAATCATATCAACCCAAAGGGTTACGAAAGTCTGATGACAAACTGCTTCTTTTGTAAATCTCAAGTGTCATCTGAAAAATCACTAAATCTGCGCTGAGCTCTTTTTGAGCTTTTTTAAACGATAACAACCAGCTAGTTTGCATTTTGTGTGAGTTATTTTAGATGTAAATGTTGGTGTGCCAATGACATGTGAATTATAGGATAATATAGTTGATGTCATGTTAACTGAAATAAAAGTTTTGGGTGCTTTTGACCATGCTTTTTTTAATTTATTTTTTTTCCCTTTTTAAAGTTCCATTAGCTGTCACGCACTTGGATGTATGAAATTTGTTTACTGCATTTGACCAATCCCTTGGGGGAGCGGTGAGTTGCAGACACAGCTGCACTTGGGAAACATTTGGTGATAGTTTTTTCCTAGCTCTAGTTTCAAATCAAAAGACAAGAGTAGAAAAACACAAGCATGTGAAATGTCAACAACTAATAAGGCCGCAGTACAAATGCATGGTCTATTTTAGATTTTCATTTGAATGCAATGCTTTATTTCAAATAACATCTTTTCAAATTGATCATTAAACCATGAACATTTTACAAAATCTTAAAAGTTTTTTCAGAATTTGGGAATTAAATATTTAAAAATAGCAAAGCATCGTATTAACTACTTTGTACAACTAAAATAATCTAAATAATAAAATTAAATTGTATTAAATAGAAAATGAGTTTTGGATTTTAAAAGGCATCAGATTTTAAGAGGGTTCTTTCAGTGTAACTTTAGCTCACAACTAAGAACATCTTTTTTCCATTTAAAAGCTGAGGAGAATATCTATTCCTGGCTTTGATTAGATTAAAATGATACATTTTTTTCAGAGATTAGTGCAAGTAAAGTCCTAAACCAGAATGTTGGACTTTAAGGTTTGCACAAGGTTTGAGGCTGCTTCATTTAAATGTTACATCAGTCAATGTTAAAGCAAGTTCTCACAAAGGAGCATTCCTGTCCCAGCATGCAACATAAACTGAGAAGTTTTCTTTGACACAGCTGCAGTGTTATCATTGACAGGAGCTTTTCGTTTAAATCAAAACTTGTTCAGATTAGTTTGTGAAATATCAACTGCCATCATTTAAATCGCTTTAAAGGACAGAACCGTTCATCTACATCAGGGTTCTGTTGCTCTTTTACCCCTCCATTGTGGCTCTTTGATTAATGAAGAATAAAATCTTTTACATTTAAAAACATATCTTTTTTCAGACTAAAAAGTGCATCAAGCTAAACAAAACCGTCAGATAATCCAAACAGTTGAAGCAGAGTATGTATTATCCCTCAAGGCTCCACACTATAAGCAGTAATGCTCCAACAATCCATCAAGCAGCTTCATATTTATTAACAGAGTTATACTAAAACATTTAGACAAAGCATTGTGTACCACAGAGTATCAATTTGAGGTCAATAAGCACAATAAGCACAGACGGTCTGATTTGAAAAAAATGGAAGGAGTTTAAGTGTCCCACAAGGTTTTAAGGCTCACAGAATGAGCTCTTATTTGATTTTAGTTGATTAGATTTAAACATTTCAGGCTGAGATGCACCAACAGCGGTAGCAACTCTACAAATAAATATGTATTTTTTTTAAATCACTGCCAGCATTACATTACCTACATTTGCTGCATTGAGATGGTCTTATGTAGCATAAGCTCTTTTATTTTCAAATGAAATCATGTGAACTTTTGTGAAAAGTTAATAACTGTTTATATTTAGAAAATCACAAAGGTAATTTCTCTTTATGTCTATGCAAAAAAAAAAAAAAAAAGTTAATTTGTATTCAACATAACTCAACAAAATAAGAAATACATAGGAATGTCTTATTTTTCTAAGGGGTGAAGTAAAACTGTGGCTCCTGCTGGATTATAGTCAGTGAGAAATTGACCTGGATGATGAAGGTTGCAAACCCCTGATGTACAGATCAGGTAGCCAAAGGGGGAACAAACATACCAGCAAAGTCAGTTGGTAACTGATTTAATAAGTATGTGAATAGAGTAACAAATATTACTACAGAACAGTATTCAGGTTTGTTTCACATTATCAGGATTCATTTATGGGAGGCCCAGACTGCTGGTTTGAGGAAAACTCAATCTGCAACCGCATAAACAAAATGTGACCCATGTTGTACATAAAACAACACAAAAATGATAATCATGTCAATTCACAATGAAATATCAACATGAATTAGCAGAAAATATCTAAAAGTAGCATTCAGTCCACAAATACCTATTTTACAGAAAAAAAAAAAAAAAAAAACTTAGTAAACCAAGTCACAGGATGCTGGAGTTACCACAATATATCTGAGATATGAACATTTGTTTAACTGAAAATTTACCCAAGCAATCAAAAATATGAAATTCAAATATCAAAAATACAGTTTCAAGTATTTTAGGCTTTTGAAACCAGAACTAGCACACATTAAAATATAAAACTAAAACAATATGTATATGTAAATGCGTAAAAAAAAAAAGAATCATTTAGCCTCCACTTCCTTAGAGAGAAACTAAAAACAGCTGTTTGGGGAACAAAAGCTTTACACTATAACTGAATCCCCAGCACAGGAAGGCCAAAAGTTTTCAGTGCAAACCATGGCCTTGGCCAAGTCAATTCAACCACAAAAATGTGCAAGTGCAACACGTGCTGTCAAGACTGCACATCAAATGATGCGTCCTTGCATTCAAAAGTCTTCATCTGGATGTTTTTGAAGTAAACTGATTGTAGCTCCCAGCTCTCCCGCCAGGTCCTGTGCATGGCACGTCAGCAGATTTGGTCTCATGCAGACAGCAGGCTTAGAGGTGTGTTGTTCAGAACGTATTCACCAACGCCAACAAAGTACATTACTTGTGCAATTCCAAACAGCGGCGCAATGACCAGAGCCCGGCAGCCCGCACCTTTCAGGAATGCAGAGGGCCCCTCCTTTCGCATTATTTTGCTGTTGAGACAGGGGAGAGGTGGGGGCTTTTTTTTTTTATATACATGCACAAAAGGACAACTATGCAGCTATGTAACCAACTCAACACAGAAATAATGTCATACCTTATGCAATCCACAACTCCGCTATACGTTTCCTCACTGGTACCTTTGTTCAGAGACTGCAGTCTGGTCTTCACAACTGTAAAAAGGAATTAAACAACAATTTTAACAATTCAGCGCTCCCCTTCATCCTCAAATACCAATGACCTAACGGCTTTAAAACCGTACCATCACAGGGGTTGACAGCCACGGCAGCAGTCGAGCCTGCGACACAGCCAGAGAGGAATGCCCAATAGAAAGGAGATGACTCATCCTGACTGGGTTTGCCCAGTTTGTTCAGATTTGCAAACAAAGGGAAGTAAACAATGGAAAAAGGAACATCCCTGAAAGAAATGTGAGAAGTTATTTTAGACTGAATGTAAATTAATAGATACAGACAAGCTTGAATTCCCTTCAGTGAAAATGTAGAAAGAATTCATCTTACCTCATGAGTGTTGCCCCCAAGCCTCTGTAGAGGCCTTGGATGCCCTGTGTTCGGAGAAGATCCTTTGCGATCTGCGTGGCAGATACTGCCCTCGGAGTGACCACATTTCCAGAGTTGTAGGAACGACTGAGCACAGCGTTTGTGGCCACGAGCTTTGTTGGAGACATCACGATTGTTTTTTGCTGCTGGGCCGCTTTGGAATACATAAGCATATTTACATTCACCTTCAAATTGTAAAATAAGTTTTGAAATCCAACTGAACTGTATTACTATGGTTATTGAAACTTGTTAAAAAGTCAGACGTGCCCTTACCAAGCCTGCCTGCATCCTGCAACTGAATCTTCAGCATTTCCATGGGGGTGGTAACAATAACCTGGCACATTCCTGCACCACACCCAGCCAGCATTTCTTTGAACACTGTCAGCCCCTTTCTGTCAACAAAAGGATGTTTTGGGATTATTTACTAATAACACAACAGTCCTACTTTTTAGGAATAGCTTAATAACTTCTCTTACCCATCTTTTGCAAGGTGATGTCGAAACAGGTCATTAGCAGCCAGCTTGATGGCCTTCTCGGGAGTGACTAGCGTCAAGTTCACTGCTGCACCTGAGAAAAACAAACAGCTTGATGTCATATTTACCATTTAATTCAAAACCGTAACAATAAAAAAAAAACATTTGATACTTTAATTACAACATAAGAACAATAGTCAGCTGAGTAGCTAATTTAAGGACAAGACAAATGCTCAATTTAAAGCAGTTTCAGTAATAATGGCTTAGGATTATAGCAAATAAAAAAAGAAAAGGATGAGAGAAAGTGAGGAACAAGCCAAACAAGACAGACTGAGGGATAACATTCAGTGAAATATTCATATCAAGTTTATGAATTGAGTCAGTGTTCAATAAAAAGGCCCACTTTGTAGAAAACATTCATGATAAAGGCCTATTGAAGTTAATGAGAACATAAAAAGGAGATGAATGAAGACAGGTTAGTGAGGACAGATCAATGCGTTCTATAGACTATGTGAGCAGACTTTGAGGAGTCTTACAAACTCATCTCTTGGGCCATTTTCTCTTCAACTACATCACAACAGATTTATTTGCAAAAACCACACAAAGCCTGAAGGAGCACAAGCCATAGTTGGAGAAAAATGACAAGTTGACAGAAGAAGAGCAGGACAGCGGAGTCATTATTGACAAGAGATCAGATGACAGAAAGAAACGGATGACAAAAACAAAAAACATGTGCCTATAATTTAAATAGAGCAATATTGTAAGAACCATTAAATGATTTGCCTTCAGCGTGGCTGCGCCTTATCGGCTAGCCTGCATTATCCCAGGGGACCCAAGTCTGTAATATGAAAAACACAGATGCAACAACAGCATTCCTCATAAAAGAGAGACCACAACTAGTGGTCACCATTCTGTGTAGGTTTAAACGTGTCCTTATGCAAACAAACAAACATCACCATTCTTTCAAATGAGCAAAAGCCTCAGTCCATTAAACTTGAAAGGTTATAGTGACTTCAGATGTGTAGCCTTAACTTACAATTTGAAATACAAACAGGACAAAATGGTCAGTAAAGATGAGAATGTACCCAATAGCAATGACAAAAATCACTGAATCTTTTCCTACTTGCAGAATGGTATTTTTCTGCTTAAAACAGTCAAAAATCCACATCTGTATAAATCTCACCTCTGTACATTCCAAAGTATCCCTCTGATCGAACTGTCTTGACAAGGCAGTCCATCCTAGAAAACAAAAATGCAAGGAAATAAAATATTAAAAAGTTACACTGGAAAGAGTTAACAGTGAAAAACCAGTGAGTCGTCATAATCCAAGTCAGGAATGTCCTCCTAAATCCATACGCTGACACCATTCATGCGTCACTAAAGACTTACGGATTATACAAGGTCATAGTAGCCACAATGTCAAAGAGAGTGGACCAGTGGAGTGCTGTCAACTCTGTCACTCAGAAGACACTTATAAATACGTACATGTTCTTGTAGACCTGCTGCCCTTGTCTCTGGTTCTGCAATCTGGTCTTCGCCAAGTCAATGGGAAAGACGCAGGTAACTCCAACAATGCCAGCAATGCCGCCATTGATGAGTTTAGCTGGGAGGCTGAAGACACAATAAATGTTTGAATATTTGGAAAATAAAGACTAATAACATAAAAAGAAGGTTTAAATTGTAACTTTAGTTATTATTTTAAATTTTTAAGCAAAGGAGTACACAACTTTGTAATTTTTTAGAGTTTATGTATTTGTTTATTTTACACAAAATACAAAGCCAACATGAGTTTGGTTCTAACAAGAGAAAGTTTTTAAACAAATTAATTAAATTGGGTTAAAAGACAGCAGATAAATTAAATAACTTACCTGATTTGTTGCTGAGACATGGTGGCTTTGACACAACTGAAGGCAAGTGGATAAAGAGATCAAATTGTTTGGGGTTTTGTGGCGTTTTTCCTCCAATAAGTCCTACAGAAAGAAAGCGAGGTAAGTCATAAGAAATTCCTTCGGAAGTTTCCCGGTACGCAGACGTTTGTATACACAGCCTTTAATCCAAAGCACAGCCTTCCTATGTACTGAGCGGTCACGAGGAGATGACGCGGCCACATCCTTTCAATGACATTTGGAGTGGGCGTGTCTTACTAGTGTAGATAACTGCACTTCCCCGAACAAGTTCACAGAAATCTGATACCAATCTCGCGCTTCTAAATTCAAGGGCGTTAACGTAGATTAACTTTGTGGTAAATTTTCATTAAACATATAATCATATATTTGCAAATCAAATTACTTCCTCCTGGGAGAATATAGCGTTTAAACATGGCATTTTTTATATGCTTAATTTGTATGGACTTATTATAAAAACGAATATGAATAACTGTTAGAAAAGTATTCTGAAAATGTATAATGATGCTAAACGGCTTGAGCTTTACACATTTCCAAAAAAGGTTAGCTCGTGTCTGGGCGGTGAAAACTGAGATACCCATTCATTTCAATAGTGACGGAAGCTGTTAACAAAGGTAGCATTAAAAAACACACAAAAACTAGTTAAACTTAAAAAAAAAAAAAAACTTATTCTTTTACTTAACAGAAGATGCCCCTTATTTACGTTAGTGGCTGCTAACAATCGTAAACTTGTGGTGTTTCTTTAGAATGCTCACCGTCTGCCCAAGTTGAAATGAATAAAAGAAGACTGGAATTTTCCATTGGGTTTTAAACAAAAGGCGGTACACTGTCGCCGACACCGACCAATTAGAAATCCAGATTCCTGGCAGCTGATTGGATAATGATCTACCAGTCTTCGTTCCCATTTGAGAGGAAACCTGTCAATCAATATGCTCTTCCAATCATGTACATACCAGGAAGTTGAAAGCGAACCGGTTTTATTCGTAGAGCTAATTTTTTTAAAGTCGTATAAATGATTGTGAAAATAATGAGAAGATATTAGTCATCTGCAATCTTTAGAGGATTGAGTTAACTCTACATCTAAGTGGCTTTAATCCTTTTAAAAATGTCGTGGACTTTAGTCCAAAGTTCATTTAATTCATCATAAGGAACATTCTATTCTATTTCGAAGATTACTGTTATTAGTGAGGAGCCATTCTTTAAAATGAGCAAAAGCCTCAGTCCATTAAACTTGAAGGTTATGAGGGATTATATCAAAGCGCTTTTAAGATACAAAACCTGTTCTTATTGTGCTCTCTATTACTCATACACTGTACATCTATCAGATTGCAAGAGTAGCAATTACATAAACACCTTATATTTAACATACCGGTATATATAAATGGGAATTTTGTTTCATAACTTTTTTTCCTATTCATGGGATGGTGTTTTTAAATACTTTTAAGCCCTTTCTTTTTTTTTATTGCAGCTTTAAAGTGAAATAAAAAAATCTGTGTTTTTAGTTGAAGAATAGCTTTTTCAGTGAGTATCGTCTTGCTGATGAGGGGCTCTCACGTTTTGTTGTTTGCAGCTGCATTCTGCTTAATTTACTGGTCTGAACAGACAACAAATTTCTAGGTTATTCATTAGGATGTAGTATCAGTTAATTAAGAAAGCTCTTTCTAGAAAAGAGTCAAATGAACCTGGAAAGTTACAATATAATGACTACAGACAGATAGGTATCTCTTTGTGTGTTTTAAAAAAACATTCCAGAAGATTAACAACCTTGTGCCTGAATAGCTTTCTCGGGACCGGAGGCTGAAGTGTTGTGCAACACTGGGTGGTACCCCTCATAATCTTGGGTGAGGCAGAATGCACTCCTTTTTTAGTAATATTTAGCATGTTTTAAAAGGAGGCTAAGTAAAATTGGTTGTTCTGATATTGAGACACTAAAACTAAAATGTAAATAAAGAAACTGAAAAGGGAATGGGATATGACAACAGGAAAAATATTATTTTCATTTTATCCCTTTCCAGTAGTTGTTAACTGTGTTGAAAAAAAAAATATATAAACCTGTTTGTTGTGCAGCTGCTTTAAACAAATACATTTGTAGTCAACAGATCGGAAGGGCTAACATTTTGCAAAAAATATGTGCAAATCTTTTACAGCAAAAAGTAAACAAACGAAACCCTAAAAACAAATGATATGTCTTTTCAGAATAAAAAAAATACTTGGTAATTATGTAACTGGTGCTTTTAATGACATTTTTTTTCCTTTTTGTTATCTGTTTTTTACTCAGAGGAAGAGGAGCTGTTAAAGTTTCATAACCACATTTAAGACATCTTTACTTTTTGTATTTCCCTATTTATTGTGTGTTTTTGCTGAATAAATAGATCTCTTTTTTTAAAAACTTTTTTAGGGCAATGTTGTCTGTTTAAAATTGCCAATAAAATGCAAGACATTGTGAGCAAAGTCTTATTACTGTCCCATGACAAAGACACAAACGAGCTAATGGAATACTACAGTACTTCATGGTAATATCAGCTGACTGCCTGGTGTCAGGTTCCAAGGGTTAACAAGGTCAAGTTATATATATATATATATATTTGTCCGTTCATGATAGTAACTTCTAAAGAAAAAGTTTAACACCCATATTTTACCTACAATCTAAGTTTACAACTTTTTTACTCTAGTTTAGTATGACCAAAGTCTGACAAAATATAAGAGACTGCTGACCAACATGACAAACCGACAAACACTGCATTACATGAAAGAACTGAAGAGAATGCAAGATGATGAAAGAGCAATGTCAAAGGGAGTCATGGCAGATTTTTTTTTCTGACTAAAATACCAGGCTATTAATACTTGCAGCTGTCCTCCTGAACTCCCTTTGTGGACAGTATTGATTCACATTAATAAATGTTAAAATTAGAGAGGATACAGTTAAAAAAAAATCGGAAAATGTATCAGGTGTTGGTGAATTATCTTCAAACAGTGCATCAATTCTTTTTTGGTTTAACACCCTCCCTTGACAACCAGGTTTTAAAAAAAGTGTTTTGTCAACAATCGTGTTCTTTCCAGAATGACTTGGAAACCAAATATAGCAGCAGGAGGTGGCATGGTGGAGTCACACTGGATTAAGATGCATGTAGTAAATAAACAGCACAGGATGTGATTAAGTCAAGAAGTGCTTAGTCAAGGAACTATTTTGATACTGCACATTTAATTAGGTTGCATTCAAAGAAACCCTTTTAAAGATAAAATAATTTGGGAATTGGTTGTGAATACATTGTGAAAAAGTAACTATTGGGATGCAGAAAAAACAAGGTTACAAGAATTCATCTCATGGTCATATGAGAGGCTAAATTACTGTGTTGTCACATTAGACAACCAAATTTGAGAAAGTAAGAAATATGGAGTTGTAAAAGCAGATACATGGCAAGCATCTGTTAAAAGTTTTTTTTTCTTTCTTGTTTCTCAAGACATTATTGTAGTTTGACAAGAACAACTTGAGAAAGAGAGCCGAAGAATCAAAACAGGATCATGTAGGTGCTCTGGCCTGGATATGGGTGGACAAGTCGAACTGGTTTGGTACATCTCCCTCCGCCTGTGCTGGCCCTATGTGTGCATTCATCACTGTCAGTCCTGCAGGCACCACAGTGGCAGCTGAGAGCCACGGGGTAGGTAAAAACAGGATTGGACTCAAGAGGGCAGCCAGGCAAGATAGCCGACCGGTACTCCACCTCATCATATGTACAGCCTCTCTGGATAAGGAAGCGTGAGCCAAAAATGTCCCTCATGTTGCTGTCCTGCAAGACATTCGAAAGGGATAAACAAAAATGTACATAATCCAGAATAGGAGTGACACATTTCCAATATCATAACCACATTATGGAAATGTAGGTTAGTATGTTAGTTAATTAGTTCATGGAACAAAACAAATTAATATTAATAACAGAAGATAAGTGGTACCAACTGAGAAAAGAAACTTTTGCACCTTTTTCTAGTAATCCATTATTTATTTTTTTCTTTTCATTTTTTGCTTATTTTTTTGCCAACTGTGTCTGATGAACTACTTGAAAGACAAATATGAAAGTGCTACAAAATGAAAAAAAAATGTTAGTGGTCCAAAATCAAATGGAGCTCTAGTTTCTTTCAGCTTTGCAAATACTACTATAACAGACAAAAATGTGAGCTTCAAAATGGAAAAAAGCATTACCTCAAGAAAGAAAAAAACATTTAAAATTGTGCACAAAAAATGCATAAATGGTACTGTTGGATCACACAAGGACATGGATTGAGAGCCATTGCCTAATCTGAAAAGATTCAACAAATGTAATATTTGCTTATAGTCTTATCAGAATCTATTTATCTATATCAGAATAAAATTGTGAGTTGTATATGTTAACTGCTAAAACAGTCTAAAAATACCAAACACATCACAGAGTGCAAAAAAATCAGTTTGCAAAATCTTCTATTAAAGTGACATTAATAAGTATTAACACCTTCCTAAAACATGTTTGCTAGCAAATAAATTACAAAGCTTCATTACTTTACTTTGGTTTGACAAAGGATAATTACATACATACCCTTGAGTAGCAAAAGCCTGTGCAGATGGTGGTGTTGACTGCCACACAGTAGTCGCATTCGGGTTTCTCCACATACAGTGTAAAGTCAGTGGGTAAACACATTGGCACTACTGGAGACAGTAGCAGAAAAAGCATCCAAAAAGGAAATGACGATGTGTTCATCTTAAAAGATGGATTTACTTCAAATTAATTTTGGTCCTGCAAAGATTAAAATCAACATTAAATAAAGCATACAAAACATAAATAATTTTCTTCAGAAATCAAAGATTTACCTGTTTAAATGTCACTTTAGCTTGAGGACCAGGTGACTGTGAGTCTGAATATCTAGGCTAAGGAGTATTTATATGAACATAACATTAACCCCCCCTCAGTCCAAGCTACATGTTATCTTCAATCTGTGTTGAAAAAGGCCTCCTTTTCTTTCAGTCCATTAGGTACATTACATGAATTAGTTTGATGAACTTTATATATTGCAGGATGATGAAATAAACATTTAAATCTGCCAAAGGTAATTAAGCCATTTTCCACAAGATGCCACAAAAAAAAAAAAAAAAAAACTACGAAGTAGAAAAAAAACAAGTTCTTCCTTGATGAATAGATGTTTCAAAAGGAGAAAATAAAATTTTAACTTTAACTTTTATTGCTTTTCCAAAACAAACACATCTCTATGTCATTTGATTAAATATTATCCAAGACCTCTTTAACTGTGATAGACTTAAAAACATCTTCAGGGCTTATCCATCATGCAGCTGATGACAGGTGGGATAGGCCTCAGCAGACCTTCATGACCCCAAAATGAGTGCATGAGTGAGTTAAACTTCTAAAGATGCAGAAAACTCTGTGAATGTGTAAGTGTGTGTTCAAAGAATGCCTTGTACACGCTTGGTTAAAAAAGAACAAAATGTCAGCAGTATTGAGAAGGAGTCAAAACAAACCCGCATGCCTCACACTAGTTCTGAACACTGACAAACATTTAGAGCAAGTTTATGTGATTTATACCAAAAAATGCAAATGACAAGATAGTAACTGTCAGCTGTAAACTCACTAATCACAGTAACAAAAAAAAAAAAAAAACGAAAACAAAAAAAAAGAAAATTCTGCCATTTTTAAAAATGATTTTGAATTGCACTATTTATATGATGATTTCATTACAAAAGATATATTAAAAATACATCTGAATGCAGTTCATTCTAGAAAATTTCCATGTCAACTAAGTAAAACATTTCTGTTTACTAAAAACATTATCCACAGGGATGCAATAAATTAATAAACACAAACCTTAAAAATGGTATTACTTTTGTATTGTTAAAAGTGGAAGTTACTTTTTGAACTACAGTGATGTATGCTTGTATTGTTTTTTTATTTCTTTTAATATATATTCTATGTTTAAAAAGAAAACTGCATTTAAAAATAAAGTAGTCTATTCCTGTCTAATATCAAAAGTAGTCTGATGATCTGAAACATTAAAGTTTGATGAATACTGACAAAAAAAAAATATTACAGCCTAGACAAGAAATGACAGACATCACATTCCAAACAGTAAAAGTATTTCTACCCCAAAGATTCAAAGTTTGAAATGATTCTTTAACCACGACTTTGCTTAATGATTGTTCAAGATTGTGAAAATTATGCTGACAAAAAAAGTAATGAGCTGCAACATGTGAGCTTGTTTCTGGTCAACAACAATCTGGTGTTGTAAACTATGTATTTAGGAAGTGTGAAGGATTTTCGGGTGGACCTATATTGTTCTATTCTTTTCAAAGTAAATAATCAGAAATTACCATTTTCCTTTTAGTTTTATTCTTAATCTCCCTACTGAAAAAAGCACATACAACAGCGCTTAGTAACATGGATATTTAGATTATTATGCTTCCTTCCTGTTTTCGCCAGGTGATAAAGAAGGTTGGCAGTCTTCATTGACTTTATGAACTTCACTGTAACTTATTCTCTATGCAAATCACCACACCATAAAACTAAAAGAAATTTAGACTGCAAATATGTAATATTTGATTTGCTGACACAAAAGTTCAGAGACACACCTTCACACTTTCTTTCATTTTGAAGTTTTTATTCCCTTTTTTTCAGATGGCTGCCAATTTCATTGACTGTAAAGTTTAAAAGGAAAGAGATAATTAGATCATAAAGGATTGTCATCTGTGACAATCAAAAAACATGTGGCGAAATGACCAACCCTAAAGAGCTACTAAGTAACATACAGATGTCATTAATGTGTCACTTAGACACTTTATTTTGCATGTAAAAGAGACATTTTAATTGTAACTGGATGGCAATCTAAGCAACACCACAGGAAAATAGCTTTTTTCATCACTGAAATCATTACACGTGTTGTGCCTTTTGGTCCATAGATCATTAACTAAAGTGAACTCATATATTGTCTGCTCAACACTTTGAGCCGTCCAGACTTCGACTACTTGCTTGGGAGATGGTTGGAATATCTAATTGAAACACCGAACTGGATAAAATGGACCACATGAAAGACAGAAACCTGGAAAGTGTTGGATATATATCTTAATTGTTAAAGGTTTGAAGGAAATATTACAGAAAACGCAATTAGATCTGTTGACTAAGTAAATCTGTTTAGTTTTTTTTTTTTTTTTTTTTATTGCTACATACATGATTTTTTATTTATATTGGTCACTGTTTGCTTTTAAGAGTCATGCATTTGTCAACTAAATCTAAACACATTTACTAATAACTACACAAAGGTAAGGAATATTATTTTAAAGTTTTCTTCTATAAAAAAAAACACAATGGTTGGAACAGGTGGCCCAGTGGCCACTTTCTCCGTTTGGGACTATGTGGTGTTCGCTGTAACGATTGTGGGGGCTGCTGGCGTTGGCCTTTTTCAAGCCATCAGAGGCCGCAAGGAAAGCAGCAGTGCCGAATTTTTGTTAGGTGGGCGACAAATGACGGCTGTACCAGTCGCCATGTCCCTCACTGCTAGTTTCATGTCTGGGATCACCGTCATTGGAACACCCGCTGAGGCATACCAGTTTGGTGCTGCGTTTTGGCTTTTTGGCATTTCCTACACCATCATGTCCACCGTCACTGCTGAAATTTTTGTTCCACTTTTTTACCGGCTGGGGATCACCAGTGCTTATGAGGTAAGGGGCCACAATAGACTGTCAAGGAGGATTTTTGCTTGAAAAACCATGAACAGGTGCAGAGGGCAAAAATTAACAATCACAAAGATAAGTGATAAATGCATGTCCATTCTAGGTTTATTCAATGCAAGGCAAAGGAAGAGTTCTTCCTTACTGGAAGTATTTCCTGTTCAACATAGCAAAAAGTTAATAGTAACCAAGCTTTTTCATAGATTGTTTCCTCCTAAGCACTTGCACATTTTTGCTGAAGGCAGCTTTGTAAGGTTACAATGTTTACAATGTTTACCTCTCCTTTTGTTTGTTTCCAGTATCTTGAGCTGCGTTTCAGTCGACCCATACGATTAATTGGAACATCAATGTACATCATACAAACGGTAATTCTTTCTAATAAAATAAAAAAGAACCAAAAGAAAGCTTAAAAACCTTTTTGTATTTTTTCCAATTCCAGAAAGGAAAAAAATATGGATTGTAGAAGTTTCTCCATTGAAAAACCACATCTGCTTTTTTTCTTTTTGCCTGTATTCAAACTAATTTCAGATACCAGTTTCACAACACTGTAAATATGAAAGACTATGTTTCCATGTAATCAACTAATGCTGACATTTGTTTCTTCAAGGCCTTGTACACAGGCTTAGTCATCTATGCTCCAGCTCTTGCCATGAATCAAAGTAAGCAACTCATATACAAAAACTAACTTTTTTTTTTTTTTTTTTTAAAGCAAAGGATTACACTGGAAGTATAAAGTTCTGTCTTTGGATTTCTAAAGCTAAACTTTTTTTGGTAAAAAGTGAAAATAAAGTCTAAATAAATAAAAAAAACATTTACAAATGTACTTGTGGGTATACAAAGATGTATAAGAATTTAAATTGTAACTTTTTTTTGTTCTTCATTAGTTACTGGATTGGATCTATGGGGTGTGTTGGTTGCGACTGGACTAGTTTGCATACTCTACTGTTCTTTGGTTAGTAATTTCTCATTTAAAAACATTTTAATTTCTTCCTTGATCCCTTAGCATTATGTTGCGATTAGATAAAGTGACTCTGGACCAACAGATTGGGTTGGTTATCGTGTTTTTTTTCAGGTGTTTGACTGGGACGTAAAATAGTCTTTTTGATGGTCTGAATTTGAACTGATAGTCTCTCTTTTTGGCTATATTGTGAAATACCAATTTGGGTTTTGACCTACACTGGAATGCTAAACATTGGATGCTTGTTTTCTTAACAGTCCTTACATTAATGAGTGTTTTTTGTTGCTCCATGTGAAAAGGCTTGACGGTTTGGTATCTGCTAACAACTTAGTTGGATCTTTAACCATCAAATCAAAATCTTGATAGAGAGAGTTAGACTCGTCTTTTGTTTTATTAAGGGTTTTTTTGGTTCAGAAGGATTGGCTACAAGTTTGAGAGGTAAAATTAATGTTCATAAGAAAAGTGGGTTCTGGGAAGAGATTCACCGACATATTTGATCATCAACAAACGTCTGCTGTGGTGTACAAAAGTGCAACGTAAAAGATTTGAGCTCTTTAATGAACCATACACTCATCTGTAGTCACAAGCTGTATCTATTGACAGAGAGATATTCTGAAGTTTTTCCAAAAAGGAAATGAACACCTCCCTTGAAAAGTTGGATTATCCAAAAATGCTTTGATAAGAGTGATGCTCCTCCAAATCAAATCAAAGAAAACTTAGGTAAATGGCTTTTACTTGTACAATGTTTTTGTACCTTCCTTGAACGTCCAAAGTGCTTTACAGTCACAGTCCCATTCATCCATTCATACACAAATTGCACCTCCGCTGATAATTACTAGCACCACCCTAAAACCACTAGATGCAATGTTGGGTTCAGTGTCTTGTCCAAGGACACTTTGACACATGGATGGGCAAGGCGGGACTTGAACATGCAATGTTCCAATCAGAGGCAAACTGCCCTACCGCTGCACCATAGCCACTCTTTACTGTAAAATACTTTCCCAACTAATGTGACTCAGATGGCTTAACAAAAAAAAAAGACCCTTTTATTTCCTGATTTTATAAACCATTAGCAAGACAAAAGACCATTATGCAAAACTTGCTCAGGATTGGAGGTGGTTCCCTTCTAGCATGCTGCAAACCACATTGGCATGTTGTGATACTGCATCACCGATGGAGTGGTCATCAAAATATGATGCGCTGTGTGGTTTCAACCATCAAATTACTCATTCGAGGCAGGACATAGGTGGCAAGAACTGAAGCGGTTGTGAAATAAAAGTCCTGTCAGCTAAAGATAACATTGCAAAGCCTATTAAACATGATTTTTGATAAGGGTTCTTTGTACATCGGGCTTAAGATCTTCTGTCACACGTGGACTCATGTGTTAGTCAATCTCCACAATATGACATTTATTGACCGTAGATCAGCAATAGTTGATTGCAGACATCTTTGGTGTGATTTTAGGCCCACTGAAACCTGCAGAGATAGAATTGATGCTTAAATTAAGTCTCCCCTTTTTTAAATCTAAAGTGTGCCTACAAAACTAATACTAACTAACCAAGTAATAAAGAATAAAAATAAGCTACTGTGGTCACATTTAATAAGCTGTAATTCTAGCTTGAGTTTGTGTATAACACTATGATTTTATTTATTTATAAAAAACCTTTTATATTTATTTTTTATGTATTCATTTTCTAAATAATCCTAATACTTTTCCTACACCAAACTTTGCCTAGCAATAGTTCTGCTTTACTAAAGGATATGATCCAAATTGCTACGCTTCTTTTTTAGGGTGGCCTTAAAGCAGTCATTTGGACAGATGTGCTGCAGATGGGAATCATGTTGGCAGGATTTATTGCTGTCATCGCCAGAGGAGCTGTAATAAGAGGAGGCCTGAGTCAAATCTGGGAAGATGCTGGCCAAGGAGGCCGACTGACTGCATTTGAGTAAGTTCACAAAAGGATTTTTAGCTTAGTAATAGAGAATGTGTTCATTATTTCTGCTGAAAATCGTAGTATTTTTCTTCAGAATAGAGCATTAGATGTTGCATAAGTTTACAGCTTTGGGGAAAAACAGCTCACCATGCAAGCATTGGTGACACTTTTCCATGACTACATCGAAGCCTTGCAGAAAACATGTTTACACACGGTAATAAAGATAACTGTCTTTGTACAGAAAGCATGGATAAACAAAAATGTTAGTGTTTCCTTTCAAAACATTTCATTTAAAAGAAGTTTGCAATGCTGGTCACAATACATAACATTTTTTTCAAGCGTTTTTTTTTTCTAATTTTTATGCTTTCACCACAGTTTTGACCCTGACCCCTTAAAGCGCCATACCTTTTGGAGCATACTAATTGGTGGCAGCATCATGTGGGTTTCTATATACTCAATTAATCAGTCCCAGGTGCAGCGCTACATCTCCTGCAAAACACTGGGCCATGCCAAGATGTGAGCATTCCTGTCATATTGTATGAACAGTGTGTTCTTGCTGTCAGCGTAAATTCGTGCATTGACAAGCCCTGTATTATTTCCAGGGCTCTGTATGTGAACATGGTTGGCTTGTGGGTAACAGTGAGCCTGGCTGTATTTTCTGGTCTCACCATGTACTCTATTTACAAGAATTGTGACCCACTTTCCAATGGTGATGTCTCTGCCTCTGACCAGGTAAAAATGTAGTAGACATTTGTATATATTGTTTGTGATTAACACACTATTGTTAATTACATGTACTCCTTGATTTAGTAATGCACTGCCCAATACAATAAACAGTAAACATGCGTTTTATTTGTTGACCAGCTGCTCCCTTACCTTGTGATGGATATCTTGGAAGACTTTCCTGGAATTCCTGGTCTGTTTGTAGCTGCAGCATATAGTGGCACTCTAAGGTGAGTCAGATGAGGAAGAACGTTTGAGTTATTGTTCACTGATGAATAAACACATTTAAAGCAAATAATGCAACAACTTGAAGCATTTTGCTGTCAATGTCTGATTACAATAAGTAAAGTACCTGCATAAAAAAATCTCTGCAGTATATCATTGATTTGCTGTAAGCTTTTGACTTTTTGTGCAACTCAGTTTCTAAAATCTTTTCATTGCACATTTTCAGCACTGTTTCTTCCAGCATCAATGCTTTAGTTGCTGTCACTGTGGAGGACTTCATTTTTCCTGTATGGAAAAACCTCACACAGAGGCAAATATCCTGGCTGAACATGGGTCTAAGTAAGTTAAAATGTTTTTTTCTTGTATGCATTTTTTGAGACGTCATAAACTATGCTATAGAAACAGTCATTTATTGCAACTTGAAAGTGATTATTGCAACAACACATTGACTTAAAGGTGATCCCATTAGCATTTAGATCAAAGCTGCTGTATTGGTTTCCTTAGAAATGTGAAATAACTGACCAAAACAACTGAAACTGTTAAGTCTTTAAAAATATATATATATATATTTATTCTTTATTCACTCTAAAGGTAGAGTAACCATCATTTTGTAGATTTGTCTTAAATCCAGAAAAATTTAAGCTAATGCGACACCTACATATAATCACCTGGAAATCATCTTATCTTGTTAGGCTTGGCAGATATTAAAGGAGTTCTGCGGTGCAAGTTAAAACCTGGTTGCAAATGAATTACAGAGAGAAAACTTTGAACAGGTTATGACTTGTCAATTCACCACCAAACTAGAAACGAATTTTTAAAAATGCATTTTTTAATGGCTTCCATGAAGATGGTGTACAGAACTCAGAAGCCTGAGTCGTGAGAAATTGCAAAGCAATTTGGTTAACTAATTTATTGAGAAAAACCTGTATGGGCAGAACTACTATGAAATGTTGTGGGATGGGCTGTCATATCCCAAAAAAAAAAAAAAAAGAGCACAGAATCATGTGCATTTTTGAATTTGTTCTTTGCAAAAAATACATTGCAAATTAAAAATTGCATACATTTAAACAATGCATCTTTGTTTTATCTATTGTTTTATCTTAAAGCTTCTGTTGCTAAATTTGGATTAAAAAACATCTTTAATTTTGAAATAAATAAACATGTTTTTTTCTGTGAGTATCTAATCTGTGGTTTAAGTTATGACCAGGTTTAAAAAGTGAATCCTGTGCTCTGCACTCTCAGGTGTGTTCTTTGGAGGGGTGTGTATTGGAATGGCAGGCGTTGCTTCCATGATGGGTCGTGTTCTGCAGGTGAACTTTTCCATTCACTAACTTATGTCATCAACTGTTTTTTTTTTTTGTGCTTTACAGCACCCCCATGAGCTTAATGTTGAGAACTGCAAAACCCCAATCACAAATGTTCTTCTTTCAGGCTGCTCTGTCCATATTTGGTATGATCAGTGGGCCTCTCCTCGGTCTTTATTTATTAGGTATGCTTTTCCGCACACCAAATTCAATAGTAAGTACTACACTATTGCTTTTTGTGGCTACACAAAAACATAATAGTGCATCAAGGATGAAGCTGACTGCAAATCTACTTGCCTTGCAGGGAGGACTTGGGGGTATGGTCATTGGTCTAGTGTTGACTCTGTGGGTGGGAATTGGAGGCCAGGTTTATCCACCAACAGCCGACAAGACAAATCCCCTTCCTCTAACCACTGCAGGCTGCAACAACACAATGACTCAAAACAACACAACCACATCTCCCTGGACAACTTCAGCATCTCTGACCACACAATCAAAGTAAGCCAGTTTACGCTGTTGTTTTTCTGATAAACATGAATAACATGCTTACAATGACTACTTAAAAAAGAGTAATTATTATTTGATAATTAATATTATCAAATAAAAACATACTTTCCTCTTTTTATTTCAGCTTCAGACCAGATATAGCAGATTCTTGGTACTCCCTGTCCTATGTCTATTTGTCTCTCCTTGGCATGCTGGTCACAATAGTTTGTGGCCTACTTATAAGTGCAATCACAGGTAAGAACATACAGCCCTCTATATTTATATTCACAACAACACACAAATCTAGCTATTTCCAGGACAAATGTGTTGAATTAGCTTACATATATGTTTCAGTAGTACTCAGTTGATGTTTTTTTCCTTTTTTTTTTAAAATAAAGGTGCAACACTCCTCCTACTTTTTTGCATGTGCTGACAGTAGTTGAGAAATCTCTATGTATTTTCATATCTTGGTAAATTCAAAAATTATCTCTGATCTAAAAATCTATTTAATATATCACAGAATCAAAAACACATAACGACTTTTGAGTTACCCTATAAGTAATTGGCTTCTAAAGTTTTATTTTTTCATACATAACTAAACATTTAAAAGTGAAAGAAAAAAATGTATTGAGGAAACAAAAAAAGGTGTGTGTTTCACAGGTGGGTGTAAGCAAAAGAAAATGAACTCGGACCTGTTTGTAAGGAAGAGTGACCTGATTTGCTTCCAATGTAGCAATAAATCAGAGGTAAGATGCTAATTCTAAATGAGTTTTTGATGTTTTACAAAAAAAAAAAGTGCCCACTGTCCCTTTGAAAATTTAACAATTATAGATAAATGTTTCTTTTTTAACCACTACAGACAACAGATGACAAAGAAAAATCTTCAACAGACCATCACATGAGAGTTCACATTTCAGCAGACTTGGATGTCAAGAACATGGAGTCAGAAAAATCCACAAAACTCTAATTTTTTTGTGTCTAAATCCTTGAAATGTTTATATGCAAAAACCACAGTTATACTGTTATAACAAGCTATTGTAAATAGTGTTTCTTTTTGTTGTAATCTAAGTCACCTTGTGCTTTTCTCCTCATTCCACAGGCATCTAGTTTCCTTATTACTGTACTTACATTTCACAGTAAAAGAAACCTTTATAATTGTGATAAAATCTGTGTTTTATATGGTTGAGACATTCAATGGGAAGAAGTCTGGAACAGACAATATTGTTTTGTATGTACAAGTGACTTTGAATTTAAACCTAGAGATTTAAGTCAAATTGTCTTTTTATGCTTTAATACTTAAACAGCACTGATTTAAAAAAGCCAAAATGTTCAATTATATTTGTGTCTACACTGAGATTGATCTGCTCCAGTTCTTCTTTATATTGTTGCAGAAGTAGTTTGCTTTTATTCCCTTATTCCTAAATGTTTTCAGGAATTTAAAATAATGCCTGAACTTAGATCTTTTTTTACTCAGAAAACACCACAAGTTTTTTTTGGTGTTGTTTTCCTTTTTATTTTTTTTAACTACTGAACACATTTTTAGAAGATAAAGTAGTTTATGAATATTTTTCAACAACTTGGAATGAATCCAAGACTGAAAAAAACTTTGTGATAGCAAATATTTTAACTAAGAAAGCAAAGATCTTAAGAGTTTTTGACTATTACCTTAGATTTTATCTGCTAATTAGTATATCAAGGTTTAAAAGACACTGTCCTGCTCGTTTTACTTGCCTCTGTGACAGAGGTTAATTCCTTAGGATGGTTCAGAATTTGTGGGCTGCACAGTGATGAGAAGGCCCTGGTTGGAATCCCTGCTAGGTCTTCTTTGTGGAGTTTGCATGTTAATCCCAGGGACGGATGGGCGAAGGGGTCTTCTTCCCAGTCCAAAAACATACGTCACATGCTGATTGACAACTCCAAATTATCCCTTAGAAGTGAATGTGTGTGCTTGGCCTTGCAATGGACTTGTTGTGAATCTTGCTCTCCCTCTAAAATAACAAGAAAAGACTCCAGAAACTCCTGTGGCCCTGCACAGGACTAAGTAGGGGTGGAAGGATGGAGGATTTGCAGGAATTTCAGAAATAATTGTGCCATGGGTGGATGATTTGCTGTTCTGACCCCTAAAGGGAACAATCAAAAGGCAAAGAAGATGGATTCTCCTGCTATAGAGAATGTAAATTGTTACTCTTATTTGTATCTAGCTATCTAAATGTTTTTGAAAATATTAAAGCTTATACAATCTTAATGTTGCCATTTTACAGTTACTTTAGGCTCACCTTTAAGAAAAAAGACAGGTTATGTTTTAACATACCAGGGGTTTTATATATATATATATATATATATATATATATATATATATATATATATATATATATATATATATATAAGTGGGATACAATGCATCTCCAAGCTAAATTACCATTTTGTAAACCATGATAACAAAAGTACTCTAGAAAGTCAACTTTATCAATAAAGATTTTTTTTTTCAAAAACATTACAAATTAAAAACAGTACTAGAATTTTAGGAACTTTGGATATTCCGTGTCTATTGTTCATGCAGCATTAGTCTATTTTTAACTTTATAGGACTTAGAAATAATTTACAAAAACCTTTGCTTTGTCAAAACATGCATTCTAGCAACCATTGGCTCAAACCTGGCAACAACCCGCTAAATATTGAAAAATAGCTGAATAATAATTTAAGAAAAATCTGCCATGACAATTTTATCAGTATCTATCAGACTTCTACATCTGAAGCCACTTTAATCCAACATACTAAAAACATTAGACAGTCAAACTTAAATGCAAATCCCACCTACAAATGTTCATAAATGTGAAAAAGTGAATCTCAGGTTGCCAGTTCAGTGGACAGAGAAACTCAAGATTAAAAACAGTCACATATCTGAAAAGGAAATGACAATTATTTTCAATTTTCTGCACTGAAAGTTGGTTGTACCAGCTTTATTTCAAAATTGCAAACTTTAAATCTAGAACTTGCACCAATGTCTTCACATCACAGATGACATGTAATAAACTCTCTATACTAAATATAGGTAAAACAATATTAAACAATAGATTACAGTTTCAACAGTTGTTGATATTTTTAGGGACACACTAACTTTTATTCTGCTTGACTTTCTGATGACATACACGTACCATCAGATTCAGTACATCAGCAACTACATGTTGTGCTCCTTCATACATCTCTGCTCAAACAATTTCCTGTTTTCTTTTGTTTCTGATATAGATAAACAAACGTTTATCCACCAAAACCTGACTTGTTTAGATTGAAACTCCAACTCCAAAAACATGACATTTTCCATAAAACACAAGTGGAAATAGAGGAACTGTACTAAAGAACAAAGATAATGAAGAGCAATACTAAGTTGAACCTCCATTGAAACTAGAGCCAGAACACTTAAATAATTATTCAATCTTACTTCTTTGTAGTATTCGTTAAAATAAACTAAAATAAATTCAGTTATGTGTGAACATTGATAGAATGAACCGATGGGTGAATCTGCTGTTACAATTCTAATCACAAATTACATAACTGTTAGCAAAGGAAACAAAAAACGTGTTTTTGCTAAATGTTGAAATGTATTTTATTTTAATTAATTAATTCTATTTTAATGTTTTTCATTGCTCCACTAGCAATACTTATGCAAAGATCTTGTCCTTGGTCTTCTTTCTCTTTTCAAGACCCGTGACCGCTGTCCAACCTGCATCTCTCATTCTTTTCATTGCAGCTAGTTTTAGGGAGTTTCCA
Organism: Adrianichthys oophorus; assembly: GCA_036245035.1. Taxonomy (NCBI): domain Eukaryota; kingdom Metazoa; phylum Chordata; class Actinopteri; order Beloniformes; family Adrianichthyidae; genus Adrianichthys; species Adrianichthys oophorus. Next base: position 17,849,255 of record BSAI01000073.1, on the reverse strand, counting down.
GGTGAGACAGAAGTGATTGGACTTTGAATCTAAAAAAATATATATTAGGAAAAAAAATAAGACTGTGACAAATTAGTAAATCAAAAGCCAACATTAACCATAAAGCAAAACTTGTCATTTGTGGTCAATGACTATGTCTCAGTGTAGAGAACCATGCGGCATTACCTTTTTTAAGAAGTTGACTTTGAACTTGGGAGCACAAAACTTTTGTGCTGTTTCATTAGCAAAAGTCTTTTAGAAAAAAAAAGAAAAACAAAACAATGAAGCTGTCTGTTTAGATTATAAGTATAGTATGTTAACTAAAGATTTCTGACATTTATACCAACACAAAAAATTGAATAACACTCACGAGAAGATCAAGATGATCAGAATCTTCAGATTTTGGGTCCAGCTCAATAGTACCCTTCTCCCACCAGGCATTTTTTTCATCGAAGGGGGGTGTTCTTATTCTGTAAGACTATCAAGGAAGTTATAAAGTTGCAGAATCTCTACAAAAAACACATTTTCATCATGGCAGAAGGTTTAAAAATAAATTACTTTGATCTTTGACTGTCCATTGATGCTGGAAACATCACTTCCTGGAGTTTTCTGGTCTTTGTTCAGAATTCGCTGTAATACAAAAATGTATGTCAGCTCAAATTGTAAATAGTTAAGAAAACAAAAACCTCTTGTTTAAATGGCCAATCCCCAATGAGTTTAAAAAATATTATGTTGATGTTTATATCTTGGTTTGCTGTTTGAACTTTGACTGGCAGATTTCATTTTTGAGAAAACATGAATTAGTGCAGAGAAGGGCTTCTGAGCTCCAGTACTCAGGCTCTACCATCCTGAATGTTTTTTATGCTCCTCTGCTTAAACACATTCGCCTCTAAATACTGTCATTATCTGCAGAGTTTGATGATGAGCTCAATATGGTGTGTCTGAGCAAGGCAACATGGGAAACATGCAGGTTGGTGGGCCCTGAGGACTTGGATTCAGAAACTGCCTATAGACAAAAAACACGTCTCTTTGGGTCCATCTAGTGGGAGGAAACAGTAAAACAGTTTAGATTTTGTCTGGTTTTCAGTGAATGGGATGATACATTTAGGGATTTTAAATATATATATTTTTTACACATCTACCCACTAAAGAAAATTATTAATATTAATCTTCTGACTCAAAGTCAATTTGTGAATTTCCTCTCATATATTACCATTAAACTGAATGCTGAAATTCAGAAATGTTTTTATTAACTCAAAGATAAATTTATAGATCTAATTTGGGGTAATTTTTTTTATATACCATTGTAATGTTTACTGTCTTTTATTGTTTTCTAATTTAAGATTGTCATTGAAATTTATCTTTAATGTAACTTTAGGTAATGACTGGGTAGCAGCTACTTCACAAATATAAAATATTTGAATATAACTACCTGTTTCTCAAATCAAACAAAGTAAACCCCCTCTAAAATGTAGCAGGATTTAAAATATTTAACTTACAGTTTTCCCAAGAGCTGCAGTACTCCCATCACTGCTCCTGGAGGGAGTTTTTATGCTCTTGGTAAAATCAAAGATGTCATTCTTTGCAGAAGTCTCCTCTGGAGTTGCAGATTGTCCTTTTTGTTTATAAATTGGTTTTGCTGACTAGAATAGGAAAGATAAGTTTTGAAGCTAAACCAAACAGTTGAAAGCTGAGGCCATCTGAGGTGTTCTAGCCTTACCTGTTTGCTTTTTGCTTGAGAGAACTGGCTTGCATTCAGAACAGATATCTTTATTTGTAATTCAGCCAGCTCCTTCTGCATGTTTTCCTTGAGGTTAAACATTTAATAGCCCAATGAATCATTTTATCAGGAGTAAATAAAAAACATTAAGAGTAAAAAAAAAAAAAACTGAAACAAACCTTTTCTATTTTTTTTTCCTGCAACTGGTTTTTGAGGTTTTCAGTTTCTGATTTCTGTGCTGACAATTCTATTTCCTGCCAATTTTAGAGGATAATTATTACATGATAATTTATATGTTGTTCATAAAGAAATTATGTTCTATAGTTTATCCTTTTTAGATTCAAACCAGGGATTTTGCATGAGCAACTGCCTCCTCTTCTTTCTTTATCTTTTCATTGAACTCTGCCTCCTTCTCTTCAACCATCCGGTCATACTGGCTCTGTAAATACACGGCTAAAATTATTTGAACAAAAAAAATCTAATAGCGCAATATCTTACAAGACTTACCTTGTGTTTTTCCATCAGTGTTATCATATCCGCTATCTTCTGCTGACACTTCAGTTCTGTTTCTTCCTTGTCCTTGAGGGCTTCTGTTGCTGTTTTTCTGAGATTTTCCACCTGTAACACAAACAGTTTTTATGTTCAAGGACAGAAAAAGAAATCCTGAAAAACTTTAAGACAAACCTCATTCATTAGCTCTGCTGTAAATTTGGATTTTGACTCCAGACTCTCCAGCAATTTCTGATCCTCCTCATCTTTTTGTCTTTGAACATTCTGCAGCTCCTCTTTAAGACTGTTGATCTAAAGACAAAAACAAAATTAATTCCCAAAATAGATAGCTTAACTTACTAGTTGCTGTTAACAATTGGCACCAATATTTACCTTTTTATGAAGTGTTTTGGATTTTGCAGTTTCCACAGCTATTTGTTTCTTTAGCATTTCATTCTGAAAGTTAAAGACAACGGTTTTTTTTTTAATACTAGAAAACACAATATTTAGTGTATCAGGGGCCCAACTCTTGAACTCAACAATAACAAAACAAAGCAAAAACAAACAGAAGTGGATTTAAACATATACAAACCTTCTCTGTGGTTTTTGCCTTTAACTGTTTCTTAAGTTGTTCAATTTCTAGCTCCTGTGTCGACAACTCCAACATCTGTAATTAAGTTTTTTTTTAATTATTAGTAGAGTCACTTATTATTGTTTACGATAACATATTTCCCATTTTTTCAGTATCATACCAGTGACTTTGCATGGGCAACTGCCTCCTCTTCTTTCTTTGTATTTTCATTGAGCGCTGCATTTTTCTCTTCAACCATCTGGTCATATTGGCTCTGAAAATATTCATCTAAAATTATTTCTATAAAAACAACATGTATTCATGGAAGCATAAAACCCAATAAAAACTTACCTTGTGTTTTTCCATCAGTGTGATCATATCTGCTATCTTCTGCTGACACTTCAGTTCTGTTTCTTCCTTCTCTTTAATAATCTCCGCTGTCGACACTCTAAGCTTTTCAACCTGCAAAGAAGTGTTGTTTTCCTTTTTTTAAGTGCTGAACAAATTTTTTAAATAATATTGTCAAACGAACCTCATTTGTAAGCTCTGCAGCAAATGTTGATTTTGACTCAATTTTTTTAAGCAACTTGTGATGCTCTTCATTCTTCAGCCTTTGAAGATTCTGCATCTCTTCCTTAAGTCTGTTGACCTAAAAACAAAACGTCCTCCTCCTTTTATGATAAACTCAAGATGAAGGTGATGCATTGAAAAAAATACAGCATAGAGACCTACCATAATTTCAAGTTCACTGGATTTTCCTGTTTCCATTGTTATTTGTTTCTTCAAGGTGTCATTCTGAAAATAAATATATTTAATGAGTAAATAAATCAATATTAGATTTACAGTGTTTACAACTTCCTTTCTTGTACTACAGCTGAAAATGACACTGATATGTACTAGTAGGATCACAAGCTTTCTTACCTGTTCTTCCATTTTCGTCTGTAGAGTTTCCATGTTCTGATACTCCTTTTCAATGTTTACTTTCAAAGCATTTATCTCCACTCTATTTAAATGAAGAACATTGAAGGGTTAAACTTCAAATTGTTTCACATTTCCATTTGCTTGTAGTCATGTAAACCTTTTTTAAACAATTGTTTTCTCTGTTTAAGTTTTTGATTTTCCTTGGTTTGATTTATAATTATCTTCTCACTTGCCTGACTTGTAACTAATTTTCATTTAATTATTTTATAGTAATATAATTAAATCAATAAGAAAAGTAAGAATGGCCTTTTCAAATTTAAATAGGTCAGACTTTTCTACTTCCATCAGTTACTTTAAAACTTGTTTAAAACAAAACATGTTCAGAAAGGCAACTGTGGCTTAATAAACATTAGACATCTTGACATTTTTATGTTCAGAGAAAAGTTATTGGAAAAAAAAACAAATTTTACAATACATTTGTTTGTGTGATGGATTTCACCATACTCACTTGTGCTGCACAATATCTTCCTTTAATCTTTCCATCTCAAAGCAGCCTTCTTCATTTTTCTTCCTTTCAGTGGACAATTTATCCTCCAACTCCTGTATTTTAGTCTGGGTGTTGGTTTAAAAAAACATTTTTTAAAAGAAAGAAAAGAAATGTAGCGATAAGCAGCTGTTATGCATTGCCTGTTGCCAAAAAAATTGAAAAACTATATCAGATATGTATCCTTCACGCAAGGAGTAACAGAGGTAAGCAGGAAACAAGTAAAAAAAAAAAAAAGTTTACTGCTGAAAACACTTAAATCTATTCATTATCTCTTATCTTTAGTCTGATCAAAATTGTTGATTCAGGAAGTTTACATTCCCAGGATTGCAGACCGTCTATAAACTCCAAAAAAGATCTTTTTAAAACAGTGTAATTTTAAAGAGCTCCACAGTCACAGTATGCAATGGTATTTTTTTAAACACAATAGTTTTACCATGAATAACAATATACTAAAATCACTTACTTCAGATTCTTTACATTGCTGATCAGCAAAATGTTGTTTTTGAAGAGCATTCTCCTTCTCAGAATTTATATTCCTAATAAGTTCAGCTTGTTGATCTGTAAAGGGAGTATATAAGCATTTTTTCTTCTTTAAGTCAAAGAAATGCATATGTTGAAAGAGCAGGGCAGAACACTGGAGTAATGAATGGGATTAGGATCAATTATGAATGCTTAGTAACTGTTCAGTAAACATTAATCTTACCCAAATAACTATAGACCACGTTATTACAGAAGACTAGAAGGATTTGGTATATCACCATTAATACATCTTACTATTTTAAACAAATCTGAAGAAGAAATTTGTAATTTAAAAAATCTACTAAACAACAAAAACAGGGCAACATTGAGCTGTACATATGAAACTTAAGTTTTTGTACCGGTAACACCAATCTAAAAAATGCATTTAGTTGATTATCTACATCTTAATTTTCAATTGCTAAGAGATTTTGCTGAAATGTATTAATTAAGCTTACTTGTTGACTCTTCAAGCTCTTTGCAGTGCTTCTGAATTTCATCAAGGTTGAGTAGAACTGTTTGAAGTTCATGTTCCTTATTCTGAAGTCTTGTCTGAAGCACTGCGATCTGTGAGTACAGTCTTTTAGTTCATTGTTTGAAAAATTGGGAAAACATGTTTCACGTTTAAAAAAAAAACGTATTGAAAATGTTTTTTTTTTCTTTTGACTAACCTCTTCCTCTTTTGCAAGGTGCGCTTGGTGATACATCTCTTTAAGCCCCTCAAATTGCAGGACATGGTCTTTGACTAAAATAAAGATACAACTGTATGAATATCAGTTTATGTTTCATAAAAATGTTGATTTTGGAAATGTACCTTTTTGCATTTCTTGTTGATCAGCTTCCACTTGAATACTGAGGGTCTCAAATGCTGCAACAATTTTCTACAAAAAAGTACCTTTTATATGTGAGATAATGACAGCTTATGCTATATTTTAGCTATATCCTATTGATGACATCAACAACTTTAATTTCAAAGTGACATGATAAATAATAATCCTGTTTTACCTTAATATTTTCACTATTTTCCATGAAAAGATGGTGTGTCTCTTCTCTTTCAGACACAACTTTAAAAAAAAGTAAAATAAGTTAAACTTCTAATGCTAGAAAAAGCTTGTCTGCAATATACAGTTAATTTATTACTTACATAACTGCATTTTCTCTGTTGACCACTGAAACGTTTCTTTGAGTATATTACACAGGTTCCTTGTTGCACTATTTCTATGTTAAAAATATTGAATTTTTATTTTTCAGAGCAATTTGATTCAAAAAATACTTGTATTCAACAATTGTTTATTTCCATTTAACTACATGACATGCAGTTTGTGTGACAAACGTACTTGTTTCTTAAATCTTCATTTTCACCTATTTGCTCCTCCAGCTTTATGCTAAGACTTTCATTTCCAAACTGTCAAGACAAAACAAACAAAAATTGTCAATATAAGTACCATGTGGTGTTTTTTTTTTAACTTGTCTTAATCTGCTTGAATCTGGTGGGGGTTTTTTTAATTAGTTTATTTCATTTTTTTTGTATAGGTAGAGACTGCTCCAAAGGGCAATTTTACATTAAAAGATAACGTACATTATACAAAGTCTTTTGGCTAAAATGTGAACATGGATCCAGCCCTATTTACGCAACAGTTCAAATCACCAGTATAGTAAGTTTATTACTGGAGTGCTTTTCAGTTGTGTTGACTTTAACAAGAGAGAATTTAGATGAGAGCCATCATGGTAAGGAAAAATTGAGAGAAAAGTAGTAAAGGCCAATTTGAATCAACCTTAGCATTGCATGCACTCACTTGTAGTTCTTGAATTGCCTTTCGCTGCGTTTCAATCGTTATTTTGCTTTCTTGGAGTTTTCTTTCCTGCTGCACTGTTTCAGACTCAACTTTGACCTTCCAAAACTTGATTTTCTCAATTTCATCAAAAAGCTTGGAATAAAGCTCACCAGGGCTACACATATTCTGGGAAATATTGACAAAGAAAAACAATTAAAAATGTAATGTTTCACACTGATGTTCTGTTCAGTGAACACCATACCTCAGCCATTTCCAATGGAGAGACACCTCTAGTAGATGAGAGGTCTAAGGCGAGAATCAAAAATTACCTTTCAAACTGTGCTCAACACCTTATTTATTGAAATAATGGAGTCAGTAGTGTAAAATACCTGGTTTGTTTGGCTTAGTTGGTGGAACCACATTTGTGTTGAACGACAAGTTCCTCTCTTTGTCAAAACATCTCAGGTGACCCTAAAGGAAAAAAAAAAGTAAAGCTTTATGATACTGTCACAGTGTCAGAAGTCAGAGGTCTGTGTCTTACTCTGGTCACTGGCAGGAGCCATCTCCAGAGTACTAACTCACTGCACCTCCCAGCAGCCCCAGGGCGCAGTCCCCGGAGGCCGCTCACCTAACTCTAATTATTTTATTATATTATTTATACCATTGCCTTCAACCTACAATAATTAATTTAAAACTGTAAATGGACACAAAAACTAGTTCTTACCATCATGTGGTGCTATCTTTCTGTAAAAGTAACTTACCTACATAATCTTTTATATTTAATTTACCAAAACTTTTTCAATATACACATGGTGAGTCTCAGTATTTTGTGCAAATAAATCTATCATGGTAAAACACATTGAGGAAGTTCTTATCTAATGTTAACCCTCAGTAGTACCTGAACTCACCAGTGAGTTTGCCTTCACATCGACTTCTTACAAAGACATAAGAATGGCACAAACCCCTAGGAATACATTCATGGAACTTTGAGAGAAGCTTTGACAGTTCTTAGACAAATTTCACATTGTTCTGACCTTGTCTTTGGTTTGTTTGTGGATTTATATATTTTGTTTTGTCTCCACGTGTTTGAGATAAAAAAATATTTGAAGCAACTTTTGGTGATTTTTGCAGTAAAAAAGTGACAAAATTTCCCACTTTGAATCAAATTTTTGGACAGTTTCATGTCCAAAAAAGGAGCTAGGATTGCACTAAATAGACTGATATCAAGCATTGACATATACGTTTTAAAGAGAAATTAAGAGAGCAAATTGGAAAGCAGAAAACAAAGCGCCACACCAGGGGTTAAACAAGAAAACAAGTTATAACCGGTGTCACATGAATGCATTTGTTGCCCAGAAAAATAAAGTGTTGTTTAGTATTCATCGACATGTATGTTCCATTACTTACCTGTTGGATTGTTTTCAAGCAGTCGATGCTGTTTTCATGTTTTTCCTTTGGCCGAACAGCATTAATCTGACTGGTACTTACTCTGGGAGGTACCAACAGTTTGAAATGAAAGCCATGGTCTCTCTCCATTCTGAAATAAATAAATAAATACAACCTGTTAATTGTGCTGCTGATTAATTATTTACCGACATGCAATGTTTAACATCAAAGACTCTAAAACCGCCGACTTGACATTTTTCAAGCACTGTTCTTTGCAAAAACTAAGAAAAACTAAGTTAGCTAGTTTAGCCGTTCAGCCCTATTTTCAAATATTCTCATTACGTTTAATAGTTAACCAAAACCAAAACTGGTACCCCCCATTAAATACTCAACAGGACCGGTGACAGATTCTGTTGAGCGTGAAACACACATACACAAAGCCAAACGGATACCTTCGTCGCGTAAACTTCACCTGGCTCTGTCGGCTGAAGTCATTTGCCACGGTGTTGAAGCGAGCGCGTGGCGAACGTTAACGGCTGTCCAAGAACAGGCCCATTTCTCATTTTCTCTATTTTTTCCCCCTATAATTTATTATGAGTTATTTTTGCTAATTCGACGCTGCTTTTTTATTTACTTATTTCCATTTAAAATTATTTTTTTTATCCATTCGAATTTTTAAATTAGTCGCAAAATATTATTCTTTTTTATTTTCTTGTTATTTTAAGGTCACTGTGCTGGAGAAACAAGATGACCCCCCACCACCACTACCCCAAAAAAAAAAGATTTTTTTTTAACGGAAATTACGATGTCAAATGTCAGCCATCACCTCAATTGCAATTAGCCTACTGATAGCAAAACAGGACGATCCCACCATCCACACCCCCTTTAAAAATACATACATTTATTGGGAGTGAAACTAGTCAGACAAAAAAAAAAAACAAAAAAAAAAAAAAAACCATGAGATTTAAGTCAGGAAGCTGGTTCCCACAGCTGTGTACATTTTGAGTCTGAAAAAGATTGACAAGGCTTTGCAATCTTCAAAACTAAGTAGATAAATAAATACATGCTCCTAATATTACTACTAATAATAATATTGTGACAACCAAATTTGAGACACATTTACAGTCAATCAATTTTTTTTGACAATTCACCAATTAGCCTTGGTACACAAACATTGATATTTTTTAAAATATCAAAACATGAAAACAAGTCTTTTTTTAATGGTGGTTTATTTGACACTTCGAGGTGTCCCTATATAGATGAAAAAAGCAATGGCAAAAGCGGTTCTAACAATGTTACCAAGCATAAATGTTTTGAACAGTTTTTTAAAGATACAAAAATAAGTATTAGTAATATTGGATATTTTCTAATTGTGGATATCTTCCTTGTAAACAGCATAATTCTTCTGGGACCTTTTAACTATTTATTGTCAATTTTTTAAAACTGATTCAAAGTTTTTCAAATTGGATCCACAAAATACACATTTCCAGGTTAATATATTCAAGCTGTATACATGAATTTGTGAGGCGAGCTTTAGTAAAACATTTTGTAAAAGAAACTTGCTTACTTTACAGCAAAGTTTTATTAAACGATAAACAGCTCTTGCATATTCAAAGCTAAAAACAAAGCAGTTTATTTATTTATTTATAAAAAGGTTTGGAAAGTAAGAGTATTTGACAAAAATGTTGCAAAACAAAACAATTATTTCATGCACATTTTGTAACAGAGTTTGATTTGATCAAGAATGCATCACTAAATTACGGGCTAATGTAAAATCTGTCAGTGAAGTATACAAATCAAGTTTTATTTATTTATTTTTTTTTTAAAAAGACATGCATAAATGTGCTTAAAGATGAAAGGCTGCACTAGACGGTGTCTTCTTTGCTCCGAGCCTCTGCCACTGCTTTAGAAGCATTGTCCCCGTTGGAACTTTGACCTCTATTTCCCACCCTGGGTCTTCTCTCCTCCTCTTTTTTCTCTTTGGCCACCAGCCGATAGTTAAGTCCCATTCCAGCAAACAGGAAGACACTGGAGACAATGAGGATGATCCCGCAGCCCTGGTATGTGTACCTGTAATGATGGTAGATGTCTTTGAACTTTCCTGAAAAACAATAAAAAAAAAAGTAAAAAGCTTAGACTGTATATTTGTGTTCAACCAAACCATTTCAGCATATTTGTAAAACTGAATCTTTCATGATGAGGAACTTACCCAGAAGTGGAGGCCCAAGCAGTACTGGACCACATTCCACAATGGTGACCAACCCAACAGCACTTGAGAAGCGCTGGGCTCCCACAAGATCCATCAAAGTCTCAAACAAAACTGAGCTCAGCCAGCCAAAAGCGAATCCAAAGAAAATGGCATAGATAACAAAGCCTGTATAGTCAACTGATATTGGAGCCAAAACATGACACACACCGTTGAGCAGTGCAGAGGCAGCAAAGTAGTATTGGATTCTGGGCCGAACCCACTTGGTACTAGCCACAAAGCCCATTGAAGGACGGGCAAACATGTCAACAAAAGCCAGCACAGAGAGTAAAAAAGCTGCCTTTTCCTTTGGGATTTCTTCACTCTTGGCATAATTTGAAAGAAACACTAGTGGTGCAAACAAGCCAAAAAACATTACAAAGTTTCCCACAATGTAGAGCAAAAACCCACGGTGCTTAAACAAAGTGAGGTCAATGAAGCTGTTAATAGTCTGTGATACAGTCCTTCTCTCAGTGGTCTTCTCTGCTGGTTTAGGTTTTGGCCCTATAGGCCGCATGAGTGAGCCTGCAACACAGCAGTTCAGAAGCAGCCCTCCAAGAATCATAAAACTTCCTCTCCAACCAAACTGGTCAAAGAACCAGGTGTTAAGAGGGGCCAAGGTAGAGAGAAAGACGGGACTTCCAGCCATTGCAATCCCATTAGCAATAGGACGCCTCTTGTAGAAATACTTTCCAATCATAGTGAGGGCAGGGTTCAGGTTGAAAGCCAGTCCAAAACCTTGAGGAATAAAACGATAAATAAGTAATCAACAGCAAAACTCATTGTTCTTCAGCAAGGGTCTGCAATATAAGGCTCCAGAGCTACATGTAGCTGTTGTGCACCTACAAAGGTAATGGAAGGGACACAAAAATTGATTTTTAGTTTTCATTAATTTGTTTTACAATATGAAGTTTTGCTGTGGTTTATTATTGGAATAATTTTTAAGCTCATATTCTTATTTTCTCCTGCACAATAATGTCTAGTTGCTGTTAAGAGGCTCTTAAATTCTTAGAGTAAATTATTACATCTACATGTATAGATTTTTTTAATTGGAATTTTCACCAATAAGGCCATGTTAATTTTGAAAAGTTTGACTTGACTGTTTTGCATTTTAAATTCAAGTAAGCCAATCTTATTTGACACAGGGTGCATTTAGTGTTAAAGGTTGCAGACCCCTGAAGTGGAAACTATCTAGTTTACTTCAACTAATGGTCACAATTGCCTAAGTAGTATGCATACACTGAACAAAATATATATATTGATCTGATGTTGATATATATGATCAAAATTTACATACCTCCTACCACACCAATGCAGAAGTACAAGGCTTGAACGGAGTTGCAGAAGGAGGCAGCAACAAGTCCCGCTCCAGAAAGTAATCCTCCAGCCATCATAACAGGACGACTGCCATACTTGTTAACCAAGATGCTGCTGATGGGGCCTTTAGAACAATAAGCAAAATAAATAAATAAATGAAGATTTTTAGAAATGCACTCACTTCTTCCTACAAGGTGATCACTGTCTTGTGCAGACTTTATTATTTAACCACCAGGGGGCTCTGGTGCCACAGCTGTGCCAGGGAACATTCAAACAACTTCTGCAATCATTTTGTGTCAGTACTGCAGTGCAGTGGATGCGTTTTCATGCTATTAATAATTCTATCTGTCAGAAAATCCACAAACACTGCAATGAAAAAAATCATTTGTTCAGTCTGAGATTCATAAAAATTGACAGAAAAATAATTTGTTTGGAAAATCTTTTCAAATGGAGTCCAAATGTATTTCAAATTATTAATGGATGTTTCTCAGGTCAGACATGTAAACGTGGGAGTGTATTTTATATTTGTGTGTACAGAAGGGACAACCAGAGTTTGTATGGGGGAAAAAAATGTAAATCTTGTTTTGGAAGGTTTGACACCTAGTACTTATTTCAGAAGAAAAAGGCTGAATGAAAAATGAATAAATTAATTTATTAAGATTCATGAATACTGGATCTTGCATTAGTTCAAGAAAATTACTCTGACTTGCAGACAAATGACTAAGATGCATGCAGAGTTCAGGTCCCCAAACACTATCTCCATCTACAGCTTATAACAACCAGTCTAAATGAGTATGAGGATCCACATGGAAGACACTTTTGCCTTCCTGCCAAATCTCTGTGGTCCCCAATGAATCTAAATAGAAACTGACAGCTTTTGTTTAGAGGTTGTCCAGACTCATTTGCCAGCACAGCACAAGAAAAAGGGGGTTTAAATTGTAATGCAGGCTGTCTCAACGCACACAATGAGTTCTTTCCTTCTATTTTGCAGAGGGTTACTTTATATATAAAGGTTGGAGGCAAACCAGTGTAGAATATTATGAGTGTAATGAATCAAAAATTGAAGGAGTTCAGAGGTATGCAACAGTAAGCTGTTAATGAACTTCACTTGTGCTCAGAATGTTTAAAACACAAATGGGAGTAGACTGTCACAGCACTGACAAACATTTTCTCATTTTTATTCTCATTCTTCCAGGAGAAATTCACCTGGAATTGCAATTTTGCACCCATCAAACCAATCAGTGAGCCTTATGCCAAGTATGAGACAACAGAAGACAAGTGACTTTCATGAGCAAACAAAAAAGGTGATCAATTAAATGGACTCTTTGTTTGTTTCTCTGTATGGGCAAAGGTTAACGTCATGACAAAAGTAGGTCAAGGTTTATCTTTGAAAAAAACCCCTGCAGGTCATACTTTGCAAGGGTAAATTTGACTGTGACAAAACATACAAAATTCTCTTTAATTAAAATCTTACCTCGGATACATTTGATATGGATTACAATTTTGTAATCCATATCAAACAGTTAAAATTGAGGTCGAAAAGTCTTGGAGGGAAACCCACTGACCTCCTTTTGGAGCATGCATGTCACTCAGCAGCTACTTGTTAGGGGAATGTGCTGCTGAACAATAAGCAGCATTGATTCCTTTAAGGGGAACATGACCCTTCCGTCAAGCAGTAATGAGGGTTCGGCTTGAATTAGATGTTTTACATGCTTTGGCAGTGTAATGCTGCTGAAAGTAAATAGACACGTGCAAGCTTTGTTTTCCTGGAATTTTTGCTGCATGAAGGTTATTTTGAACTGTTTATGATCACAAATGGTCAACTTCATATGTACAGCTCAGCAGATGTAATACCAACTTCCTTAGAAACAATATTGTTTGCCATCAAATATTTCTTTTTTATTTATATTGCTTGTTTTTGAGAAAATATTTTGACTGTTAAAGAGAACAGCAATGTGTTGCTTTTGTGCCAAAAAGACTTATGGGACGTATGGCTCTTTTTCAATGCACTGCTACTATAATTTAAGCTCTATTCAAGCGCATGAATGGATGTTTATTATTATCCGGTTGACTTAAACCATGTCATATCATTCAACCCAGTCACTCATTTCTTCATTGCAGGAACACCCCCCCAATTCCCTGCTGTTGTTCAACTTTCAAAGCACCAGGGGAATAATCTATTCGCTCACAAAGGCAAAACCTATTTGTGCACTCCTGAGAGAGATTATGTTGCAACAGCACTTCAATAGAAGAGTTACAGTATTATTCTATCTCAGTTTGAAAGTTTATTAATTGAGCGTGCACTCTCACTGTGAGGATCAGTGGCTTCTTTGTAGACAAAACAAGAGGGAAATGCTTCTGAGTAAGGCTGTATTTTAGCAAAAGTCAAAGGATTGACTTCTAACCGAACGCAGCAGGAATACATCTGGTCATGCTAAGAGCCAGAAATTGATTCCATCTACAAATCTTTCTCAAGTGCTAAATGTCAAATGTTACAAAACCTCGCTCTATGTAATTTGGAGTTCAGCTCACCTCCACCATACATGACTGCTAGCATGATAGATGAGATCCATGACACCTGGCTGCTTGTCACGTCGAAGATCACCTCAATTTCTTTGAAGAAGACAGTGATGGACTTGGGAAATGCATAAGAGAAGCCAATAGAAATGAAGGCCCCAATCACCACCATCCATCCCCAGCCACCTTCTGGTGGAGTGTAGCCTTCAGGACCACCAACGGCACACGGCATTTTCTCTCAGTTAAAATCTGTCAGTAGAACAGAAAAAGACAGCAAAAATAAGATAGATACTTTCATCTTCATCATCATCTGGATTTGCTTTTTAAAATTCCTTTTTACTTGTATTTTTTTTTAGTTCTGTCGCCACTAAACCCCTACAGTGTTATCTTGAACCTAATAACTACAGTCCACCAATGGAGTCAAGTGAACTACTTCTGTGTTTACAGTAGGAAAACCATGCTGACATCTTTTTTTCCAAAGAATCCTATGGATAACTATTACAGTTGGAGCCAATCAGAGGTTTGTTCATCAATGTTCATCTAAAACCCAAAGTTGGCTGCTCAAGAAAGGGAGTTACAGCCACCATGCACTCTAATGGTTAAAATAACCCGGTAGGTGATAGTATCATGTTTTAAAGCCAAGCAGATCTTGACTGGCTTGAAGAGTTAGCATAGAGCTCTGAAAACTTATTGGACAAGCCAGTTATGTGCAGCAAGTAGTGCATATTTAATGTGGGTTAAAGACCTTTGGTTATTAGGTTTAGCAGCTGCTGTGCAGCTGTAAATACATCCCTGCCTTATTCTAAAGATACTAAACACAGTAAAAGAGAAATAAAAACTCGGTCTTTATGGGTCACGCCGGACAGCTTAGTATTCACATGGGTGAAACTGTAAAATATTATGTAATACATAAAAAGGTTGTATAAGTACAATTCTTTATATTATATGACCAGTAGTGTGCATATTAATATGAGGATTGTATTTTTGGTAAACATTAAGCAGAAACAAAAAGGAACAGAAAAAATGTTCTCACCTTTGAAAAAAAATTGCAGGATGCATGGTTTTATAGATTTTCTAAGATCACAGAATAGGTTTTTTTAAAGCAACACAAGAGTGGCAGTTCACACCATTTTGATGGTGTAGAAGCAGACATTTCAAAGCAGCACAATATACAAGAGACATGTTGTGTTAGCTATATTTGGAAAGAATTAGGTTTTATACGTTTGCACTTTAAATAAATGAACACATTTTAACCGATTGAGCTCCAGCTAACATAAAAAATGTCAAAATGGTGTAAAAAAACCCCTACATTTTTAGCTAAAGATTTAATCCTCCAGAGCAAAGTAAGAAAGAGTTTAGTTAAAACAATGGAGTTGATTCATTTAGGCCAGTTAAAATGAAATATAAGACCCATCTGCAGAAGCATGTAACCCCTTATACTGTATAGGTCTAAATAAAGCACTTAAAGTGGGCGGCCTAAAAGTGCCACTTGACACACATACCATAATCAAGCAGGGTCAGATGAAAAGAGAACACTGGCAGTGGCATAAAGGCGATTTTGTGTCTGAGGATAAAAAGGTTAAGATGTCTGAATAATCTTAGTTACTTAAGACCCACTGTTATCAGGGAGCTCTTTGCGATTTCAGGCATCATTGTTCCTTTATTTGTCAAAATGATAGTCCTTAGAAAAAATAAAGAAATGAATTCTTAAATTAATACATATAATTAATATTAATATAAATTAATATATATTTTACAATTGAAGTTACTGTTATTTGAAAAAATACATTTTTTAAAATATTAGCAAGGTATCTCACCTGGAAGACAATATCTTACCTTGGGAAAAGCTTCAAGACAAGGAAGCTGTAGCTGTGTTGTTTTTCTGTAAAAAAAAAGAAAAAAGAAAAGCCAGTTAACATAAAAAAGAAGTCACTGAATCTGGATGTTTTAATTTTCGTCCCATGGCAACAACATTGAAAGCAAATACGTCCCTGAAAAAGTTTAACATTCTTTAAATAACCTGCACGTCTCTGTCCAAGGTGTCAGTCCAGAAGTTGGATGGAGCTCCTGAGCTCTGCTTCCACTGAGTACAGTAACGCTGAACAGTCGACTTCATTCACTTTCCAAATCAAACAGCTGGATGACCTGGACACAATGGCTACAAGGTGGAGTCGGTCAAGTTCTTATTGGCTGTAATATTCTTAGTGCCAAGCCCCTTACAACGTTTTCTCCTCCCATCTATCATGTGCTTTACTCAAAAACAAGCTCAGAGTGGTTTGTAGCATAACATGACAACATGAGTGGTCTAAAGAAGTCTGCACTATTCTATTCTATTCTATTCTATTTTATTCATATAGCCCAATATCACAGCCATAGCCGTCTCATTGGACTGATAATCAATATATTGCAAGAAGCAAAAAAATTATTAAACATGTAAAAGTAGACAAAAGCTGGTTGTAAAAAAGACTAAGCTGAACAAACATCTCTGCCCTTACACCCTCCTTCGCGGTGAGGAAAAACTCATAAAAAAAAAAAACCCTATCATTTTTTTTTGGGGGGGGGACTAAGAAACCCCTAGGGTTGCCCACATGAAGGAGAGATCCTCAACCCCGGACGGACAGGTGATGTGCTAGAACTATTAAAGAAAAGTGAGCTTCATTAATTCTATAACTATCTATTCTATTCTATTCTATTCTATTCTATTCTATTCTTATAATAATAAAGCATACTTTCAGGAGTCTTTCCATTATTGTTTATAGTTAGGGACCATTCACTTTCTACAAAAAGTAGAAAAAGATTAAATAGTAGTTCTATGATTTGCTAAGATCTAGATTTTTGCACTTTTTTTTTTTAGAACTTAAAGCAAAAGCAAGTTAATGATGAAAAATTGGGATAAAACTACAGAGCTGCATCTTTTCATTGACAAAATTCAAAAACATATTCATTTGTAGTTGCAGCTGTATCAATTTGGGTAATTATATAATGATGGTAATTTTATACCAGAGGGTAATAAATGAATACAGACAGAGACACTGGTGGAATGTCGAGCTGTTTGAATAAAATATTACTGCTGTTGGAGTAAAAAAAAAAAAAAAAAAAATCTTCTTTTTATGCTAACTTGTAACACTTAACCTCTGCTGAGTGGAAATGTTCTGAAGTCCAGAGTCTAAGGCTTTGGCGCCATTAGGGACCACAGGTATAACATTTCTTAAAAAATGAAGGGTTATCAAAAAAAAAAAAAGATGAACAGATTAACCTAGCAATGACGGGCAGCTTCTTTGTAGTTAATTAGGCTGGACTAACATTCCTACATGTTACTAATTTAATAATACTTCATCAACACACACACACACACACACACA
>BSAI01000073.1:17759987-17831900 GCA_036245035.1 Adrianichthys oophorus | reverse complement strand
ACACACACACACACACACACACATATATATATATATATATTTATCATCGTGGCAATTTTTAGGAATCTTTCAAATGCATCGCTTTTACAATATCAACTCTGTTTTATCAAGAATGCTGCTTTTAGTTATTGCAACACAAACGGGATCAGACCCAATCAAGAGAAGGCAGCATAGCTTAATTATATATGTTTAGCTCTGTAACTGGCAGGAGCTAAAAAATACTTTGCACCACTTTGTGTTTCAAACAGGCCAAATGCAATGTACAGTGGCCCACAAAACTGACACTCATAGGTCAGAAGTCAGTCAGCAATTACCTTTAGCAGGAAAAATTGAGTAGAGCAATTGTTGGCCTGGTGAACTGTGAGACAGAAGTGTTTTCATATGGGTCAAGGGGAGGGCATAATGGCAAAAGAAGCCAATTAGCTCACACATACAAGTTACAGTGACAAATCTTGCACCCAGACAACGAGTAAAAAGGTCTTTCTGCTCCTACATCACTTCACCACACACAGAGTTTAAACACAAAATTAACTTTTTTTCTTCCCTTGGAAAGACAAAAATAAAACCAAGCATTTTCTGCAGACATACACCAAGTAGAGTTGCAGAGACACAGCTAAATGTCACTATGTGTTTGTCAAGCACTGATGGAAATAACTGGCATGGTATATTTACTGTTGAGGATCCTAATGACATAAGCATTTATCAATACATGCAAACTCAAGCGTGTGTTTTTGTTCTTTATAGCGATTTTTCTATATTGTAGCAGCCCCCCCCCCCCCCCCCCCAAAAAAAGCACGCAAACAAACAACAAAGGCTGCCAAAAAAACATAAAAAACCAGCGCTTGTTAAAATGTTCGGAAGTTACACCTCCTTCACTGACAAATATCACATGACTCACATGAGCTTTGTTTTGATCTTGTCTTTGTCTAAAAGCTTCCCCTCTCCCATTAAACGCGCACACATACAAATGCACGGATAGACTGTATTGTCTGTTGTAGAGAACTTCAAGCACGTCTTTGTACTGAGAAATAATATACAATATCCCCTAGGGCCTGAAATCCAGGTCACCATATATTCCTAATGCAGAGCACAAGCAAGACCTTGGATCTACTTCCACCCAAAAGATTTTTTCCTGTGTCAGCCTGACTAGGTGTAACAATGTAATGTTTTAGGAGATTATTCAAACACAATTTTCAAAATGTACTGTTTAAAAAGTTGTGTTTCACGCAATAAAAAAGTAAACACCTTCATGTTTGTTGGCTTGCATCATGCATGAATGATACTTTTCAATTGGGCTGCAGAAGCAGCCTCCAGCAGCTAATGAAAGTAATGGTGTAAAACAAGTGACTGGAATTAGTTTAGTCTTCACATGCATGCATAATTCCAACATAATAAATTGGATAACTAGACTGAAGCACCTTTAGTTTAATCTGTTTTCAGTTAGTTTTGGATTGAGACAGCTCAAAAGGTTCTTTATCAAACCAAATATTTTTCCTATCAATCATTTTAACAAAACTAATTCTAAATCCCATCAATCAATTCTTATCATTTAAGAATAGATATGTGTACACAGATATGACAACAATGCATACATTTGTAAAAGTTATTTAAATAGTTAAAATGTTTTATTACAGCTGATTAAAGTGTAATTTCTTAGTTTTGTTGTATTTTAGTCTGGACATTATTTTACTCTATTTTTTGTACTAAAAGTCACTCTGGATTATGAGTCACAGCAGCCAAAAAAAGCATAATAAAGAAGAAAAAAAATACATACAAAATACATACAAGTCACACATTAACATTTGTCTTTAACAAATGCTGGAATATTTCAACTTGAAAGGCAAATCTTAATGATGGTAACAATATTAAAATGAAAATGTGCACGTTTCACTACCGTAACACACTGATGCTTATTTAGCTTCATACAAACAAACACACTGGGCATGTGATGCGCATTTAAGAACACGCTAAATGCAGGTTCTTGAAGGCGCGTCACATGTCCGGTGTGTCTGTGGCTTAAGTTCCACCTGAGTACACGTCACATCACTGGCCAAACTGTGCAAAAAAAAAAAAAAAAAAAAAAAGCGATTTATACTCTGTAAAATACAGTAATTGAATGATTATGCCATTATAATTCCAGGTTAATAAGACAAATGCAAAAATGTGGTTTTATTTTCAAACAAGACATGAAGTTTTCCCAACCAAACAACACTCAAGTGGTTTTAATTCTTAGGACCAATCCATGTGAAAATGGTCTACAGAAGTAAAAAATGAAGGTGAGATTTAAAATGAAAACAAACTTATAAGGTCAAGGAAATAAAAGCAGTTTCAGTAAAGTAAACACAACAACTAGAAATGGTTGTTTTTGTCTGCTCAGACTTTTTGGTCTATTTGGCTTCAGCCTTTCAGAAAAATGTTAGGGCTCACCTTGAGTAGATGACACAAAGAAACTGTTCTTTTGTCCCTTTATCCTTGCATTTCTTCAAGAGTTGAAGAGTACAGAGTCACTTCATGGTTTTTTTTTCTCCTTGAAGAGTCAAGCTTCAAGTTTTGATTCATTCATTTTATTGATAGTACTTGAGGTCAGAATTTCTGCTTCTAAATTACTTTACTCATTCCCCAATTAAAAAAAAAATCACTACTTGTTTCATTACTTTATCTTTTTCCACTCTAATACAAATTCACAAGTGACTAAAGTTAGATCAAATAAGATCCCCTTGTAAAATCCCCAAAATTCAAACATAAAGGCTGCTCAAGGGTAACCCGCTATTTTTAGCACCACCTCAGTCATTTCAACATATAAACATGAGAAATTATACATTGTATAGTGTACATCGTGTATAATAAAGGTTGATCAATGACACCAGAGCAGGCGAAAGCAGTTCATCTCCAGGACATAACTTGGATTTAACTGAATTGTTGTTTTTTCTTTTTTTTTTTTTTTTTTTTTAATTTGTGGAAATCATTTAAAAATCTCAAGTTGCCGAATGCCCCTACAAATTCGCCCACATTCATTTTTCCACTCTCTTCATCCTACTTTAACCAATCTCTACTCTACATTAGCGAGCATGATAAGCTAAGCAGTGTCACCACATATACCAAAATATGTGCAAGATTGTTGGAATTCGACAGATTTCGACAGAACAAACACAAAAAGGAATGTGTGTTTTGCGATAACAACTGTTGCACTGATATGTTTGTTTATATTCTAATTCATTGTCTTTCATGTTTTCTATTGTCATGATGCCTTTAAAGTTGGTTGCCTATGATCAAGTGTGGACCTCAGCAGATTTCCTGAAGTCCCACTGACCCACAGGGGGATTTTTCACTAAATCCAAATCAAACAATTTAATTAAACTGTATCCAAAAGACAGAGGGGTTAAATATATATTTCTATATGTTTTTACTATGTTTTATTATTTGTTTTAGTTTTTAAATGTTTTTTTTCTATGTGTGGTTATTTCACAAACATCAAGAACTCAGCAGAGCAGAACACTGTGTAAACAGATAAAGTGTCTGTGGTGGGGCATGTTCCGTCACTGCAGGGGTCGCATTGTTTGTTGAAGCAGTATTTTAGGAAGTGATGTGGGGACCTCTGCAACACATCAAGTAGAATGAAAGTCCTCATTGACGTCTGTTTCCTGTGCTTTTCATACCGCAGTTAAATTATTGGGACTTGTCCGTGAACAATGTCTTTTCAAACCTTTTATTTTTTTTTAACCTTTTCTGGCTGTCTCATAAATTATCTGAGAGGAGTGGTTGATCATTTTCAGCATAATAACACATTTTTGTTTCCCACAATGCAAGTAGTGCACTTTAATAGCAGAAAAATGTGGTCAAAATGTTCCTTTATTGTAGTGTAAAATGATCAAATGCCTGTGCTTGAAGTGCACATAGAAACCTTGGTTCAATACAAACAAAAGATATTATAAAGTCAAAAATAAGTGTGAAACATGTAAAATGTTTGTACAATCTTTGGAGCAAATGTACATACGTTTATGAAGTCACTGGGGACTGACAGAAAGGAATGTTTAGCTTTTTGAGTTGTTATGGTACAACAAAGTGAACAAGGATCACTGAATGAAAATAGTTTTGATTATGTATTAACATTCTGGAAGAATCTCAAACACTAAAGATTAAAGTATTTGTGTTGCCGAAAAAAAACCCATTTAGGAAGGTAGTTATCTTTAACTTTTTCAGAAACAACCATAAGCTTTAAGTTGTCTATTTATTGCAGAAAGATATACATATTTATTGAAAAGGAGGGCTTGGTCTGCTTTTAAAGCCGAAGTTTTTTTTCTTCATACTAAAAATGTCTTTAAAATATTGCCAACATTACTTTTACAGCTAAAATATTACTCTCTAAATTACATTATTTAGAATTGGTTTATTTAAAGCAATCAAAACAAAAAACTAAAGACGACAAAAAATATATCACAAGTACTTTAGAGATTTAGACATGAATTCATTGGAAAAGAAAAAAATAAATGCACACATATATACAGACACGCATACTTGGTGAATGGTGTATACTTCTATTGTGCTTTACTACCTTCTTAGAAAGCCTAATGCGCTTTACTGTCACAGTCCCATTCACCCATTTGCTCACACACTGATGGCGACACCGCTGCTGAACACTGGTGCCAACCTATAACCACCAGGAGTAATGTGAGGTTCAGTGTCTTGCTCAAGGACACTTCGACACACAGGTCGACGCACAGGAACAAAATCTGCAATTTTCCAATCAAAGGTCGACCACTCTACCTCTTCAGACATCCATATACATTCACATGAACATGTAAATGATGCCATAGTTATTTCTTTTAATCATAAAAGACATATTTTCACTTAAAGATCATGAAACATGGAATCTACTAAATACTGAATGTAACAACGTTTGATTGCTTGAAAAGGAGTAGGAGGAAGGAAACTTACACCATCCCACCCTTGCTGTGCTATGATTAATTTATAAAATTACATTTGTAAGACTTGTGTTGTGTATATTTCTGTGTCTGATAGTGAGTGTATCATGGCATTTTTTATAACTTCATAATTAATAAAATATGCATTTCTGCATTGGCATGGTTAATTCACAAAGGCATAAGAACGCACTTTTATTATTGAAGTATAAACATACTTTGATGAGTCTTCCTAACATGGATTACTTGGAAAAGAGGGATGTTCATATCTTTTAAAGTTAAGTAGTTAAATAAATTACATATGGGTTTATGTTTTTCTGCAATTACAGAAAAAAAAAAAGTTTATTTTGTTTTGGATCATAAAAGTTCATAAGCTTGAGACTTTATGTTGCTGTGCTGCAGGAAGGTAGTTTTGAGCATTCCAGCAAAGAAGGTATGACTGCAGCACAGAGTGGAGTCTAGCAGAGATGAGAGGCAGACCAGCAGTAGAGCCTGTCTGTTGCTTTGTCCATCCCCACTGAGGAATTGACCTTGAGAGGAATAGGGAAAATTGACAGGGGGAGCAATAATAAGGGGTAGCTATATATCAAGCAGGCAATTTGGAACGCTTTATCCAATGAGGGTCAACTCTTTTTTTGGGTGTCATAGATCAAAGTTTTCAAGCTTGAGCACACAGTCGTGTGAAAAGGTTAGGATAGATCGTTTTTTGAATGAGTGAGTCACTGATCAAGCTCCCACAAATCATTCACGCAACACATACAACAGCGGGGTGGCCAAGAGGAATTGTAATGGGGAAACGTGCATCAGCAAATTCATCTTTGGCCATCATTGGCCTGCTTATCTGGATCTGATCCAACTCAAATCTGCTTTCACAGGCAATTTCCCCATGTTCCTCTCAATTGCTTTACATATTAAGGACATAGAGGTGGTGATTATCTGGGGGATCTGGGTATTAACGTCATTATTATTGCCAGTAGTAAAACTGAATAGCTCTCATTTGTGACCAAAGCATATTTCTCACATGTATAGAAAAGACATATTACCTTTCTGTGCAGAATCCGTCATGGTACAATGACAAGACTGTGTCTGTAATTTTGCAGATGCTTTTATTGAATTTCTGACCTTATCTATTACTGCCTCTAGTTTGAATCAGTCTCTCTGCACCTCTGGGTCTGTCCAGATGGCAGGTCTACCAAGTGATAAAATTTAAAAGGCAAGAGCACCATTACACCCCAAGACCATTTGGCTCAGGAGCCTGCATCGGTTGAGCTCAGAACAGCCACGACATTTGATTTCCCTTCATTATTTTGCTCTCCTGTGTGGCCAACAGAATCATCCCACTTCTGATGTGGCAATTATTATGCAATGGGATTGGAGCAGAGAAGCAACTTTTGTGTGACATTTATGTAGAGAAGCTCTGCAATTAAGGCCAAAAATCTTCTTCGACAAAAACCTTAAAAGAGCTAATCCATTTATTGTATTTTCCACATGCACTCCTATGGCGCGCCCAAAAAAAAAAATCAGATTTTTTTTCAATAAATGACAGTGCGCTTTATAATATATACTACATATGTGGATTAATTCTGTTTGTGCTTTCAAATGTTGAAGTGACTTTGAGAGGTACACAGTGCTCTGTCAAAATGTTTGGCTGGGTGTTGTTGTGAACATGCCAACCTGGCTAACGTCGCAGTGTCAGACAGTGTGTGTTTTTTTTAGTATATATTTTTTTAATGAATTACTAACAAGGTTGGGAGTTAGCATAGTCCCGGTAAAGTTAGTTACAGCAGTTTGCTTTTTACTTGTTGCAGACAAGACTGGGATTTATTGGTACTGTGAATATGCTAATGATTCCAGCATGAGTAATGTGGGGCGTGTTACAAACAAGATCTAGGCTACGGCCAAACTCCCTTGCTACTTCCTAACTACAAAAAAATTATAGTAGACTACGAAGTGCCCTGGATTTTAAAAGCAATTTGGACACCATGATTGACAGATTCTCCAGAGCCTGCTTTCAGTGGAAGGGGTGTGGAAGAACAAGCTCACTCATGATTGGTGACTGTGGTTCCCCTCAAAACATGACTCAGACTGACTTGGACCAATCACTGGCACATAAAATGGTAGCGCACATACCAGGAAGCAATGGTGACGGATTGGGCCTCATTTCGTGGGAGCTGGAGGTAAGGGATTTTCTATGGGTCATGTCTACACCTTGCTTCGTCCAGTGATAATATGCCTGTGGCTCCAACTAGACCGGTGCAGATGAAGGACAACGTGATGTCATCACGCTTGCGCTGACTGGGAAATAAAATTTGTTGAAAATGTTCCTTGCATTCATGTCACATTTGTACTTCATCAATTAATATTTATTTACAAATGACCTGTTAACATTTTTAGGTTTGTTTTCATTCTTCAAATTACATTTTATGTTTTTTATGTTGTAATTGGTGCTGACAAAGAATAGGTACTGTGGTTCAAATTTACTTTTAGATTCTAACTAATATCTACGGCCACATTTTACATTATTTAGATGTTTTATTACACCACTATAGTGTGTTTCATATTGTTTATGCATGGACAATTTTTAAAACATAAAAAAATTATAATAACTCCTTTTTTTGGGGGTTGGGTGGTGGTATTTTACCTAGTAAGAAGCATCCAATTTTAGGGTACAGTTTACTCAATTTTCTCAGCCTTATTGTCACCACTAAAAGGAAAAGGGTAGTGAGGTTATAATTTACCCAATTTAATTTTATTAATTGAGCAATTTGTAAACAACTTAAATGTATAATGACTACTACCCTGCAGAGTATGCTTTTTCAGTGTAGTCATTGCACAGCTCTTACAGAAACATTCACACAAGCCCTATGAGGCCTAATTTGTCCCATATGGTCTTGCCTTATTACAAAGATTTATGGTACTGGTATCTCCTTTTCATTCTGTTGTGCGACATATTTCTTTTTCAAAAGAAAAAAGGCTTCAAATGTATTGACTCAAACTTGATTACTTACTCTCTGGCCACTGATTGGCTGGAGAGTGACATCTCAAATGAGTCTGTTGTTCATAGTCTAAAGGATTATAGTCGTGGGTATTGTCCGTCTAAAACAGAAATGGGAAAAAAGTCGCTCAAAGCCTTCTTCTGCTTTAATCTGGTTGGTGACTTTTAAATAAATCCAGAGAACAAATCAACTCGGTTTAAATACGTTTCAACTGTTAAAATTATTTTTAAAAAGCACTGAAATCAAATGATTGAAACATACTCTGATGTTTTTTTAAGTTTTGGTTTAATTTATTAAAGTAAGGCCAACTTATAGTTTATTGTGATATGTTAAATTTAGATGGATGCACACAATCAAAGGACAAAACTGAATCAAAGTTAGAAAATGTCCTCTCCAACAGCAAAAATTACCATGGGGGTCAAATGTGAAATGTATGCAGTGTGATTTAAGGCTTCCTGATGAAAGTCTACAGAATTGTTGCCATATCCAATCACAAAACAGATACACTACACGGTTGACAATGCATTTTTACGTGTTATCTATGCTCTGCTCATTTTCCGCTTGAGAAAGTTTGGGAAATTAAATGAATTGCTCTATGCAAAGTGGCTGCACTTTCCATTTACAAGGTTAGAAAGAGAGCATCGTTGTGCATCGCAGGAATGTATAGTTTTCAGCCAAAGATGCTGGGTCTTACTTTTGAATAGAGAAAAAAAAATACTCATGCTCTCATTGCTGATTAGAGGGGAGCACAGGAATTTTGCCATCTTATTTCCATGAATCAGAAAGAAAGTGTGCATTTGCTTGAAAATCATGACCTTTTAAAGACATGTTCTATTCATATTTCAGTCTTGACCTACCTTTTGCTTGAAGACTCACTTCTTACTGAAAGCAGCACAGGTGCTTCTTAAATAAAGAGTGCAAGTCAAGCAAAATATATGCAATTGTTGAAAAATGAAAGAAAAGTACTTTAACTTGCTAACAAAATGGTAGTCAATGTTAAAACCATGCCATTTCTGAGAGTAGAGGCAGGAATGAGCCAATGATTGTGTTAGTGTGAAAACTGAAAAGTTGGGGAGTTATTTTGATAGGAGTGTCACACAGTTATGTTCTATAACATAATATCAAACAAGTAGAGATAAAATATTAAATGCAAAGACAAGGTCAAAGCAATATCAAAAATATCTAAAAAAAAAAAAAACAGACCAAGCTCCACTACCAGTTCTAAGGTTTAATTTCAAGGTTTGTTACAATTGTCCCATAACTCTTATTATGCTTGTTTTAAGCCAAAGATGTCAAAACATGTTGGGGGGGGGGGGGGCTGTTTCATTCCTGCATAATTGTAAACAGCCAATGTGATTGGCAAACTCACTGGTGAGTTCAAGGACTTCTAATGGCTAAAGTATAAAATATTAAATAGAACAAAAATCTGTATAATTGAATAAGGACATTTGAAGTGAACAAATAAAAACAGACAATAACAAAATCAAAAGTCCAAACTTTAAAATAAAATTATGCAATAAAAAACTTCAAAGTAAACAGTAGCAAGGTAGCAATGAAACCCATCAACCATGACAGCAAGCGCTGGATGGCTGGTCAAGCTGCAATCCATGCAATATTCATCAGAGAAAGGACACTGGACCCCAGCTCACGGCCTAAGGGTATGCTTGAAAAGGGGTAAAAATAATAAATAAAAAGAGCAATGACAACAACAACAATGACTTCAACAAATCTGAAGTAAAATCCTAGAATGCTTCTCAGCTCCTCCAGTGTGTTTGTGTGGATTTATGGTGGTTTCTGCATAAGGCTCAGAGGCGTTCTGTCCAGGGAACAAAACAGGGGGATTGTGGGGAAAAAAAGAATAACTTCTAGTACAGTTTAAAAACAGCCTATTGAAATTACCCCAAAAATGTGGGGCAACAACTTCCATCTAATATGACTGGTCATATTTATCTGCGTTTATTGGGTAAAAACTGCCTAAAGTATCATACCCATACAACCCAAAATAATAAAGTTGAATCTACATATTTTTAAGCAAACTACATACCTAATTAACATCTTAAAAAAAACTGCTTTTGCACAAATGTTTTAGCCAACCGTACACATCGTAGATGTATACAGTGATTACTTTAATAGTGTAAACTTATTCTGCAAACTAAGTTACATGTATCTAAATATAATGATTTTTTTAATATTTCACAATATCTGAGTAATTCTAACCAAAAATTTTCAGCCAAACATTAGACATTGCAGATGGACTATTGATTGATTGACAAATTATTTAAAACGTATTGATTTTAACAAATTAAATTTGCTTGGATATTCTACACGCCTTACACAGAATCAAACGGAGTACTGCTTACTCATATTTTGCAGTTAAATATTAAACATTGAAAAACAGTATTTTAAAACATATTTATTTGCACAATTTATGCTTACTTGGATATCATACATGACAAACATGCAATCAGTGCTTACCCAAATTAAGCCGGTAAATATGAAACATTTTAACAGTGACATTGATTCTAATTGAACATGATTGAAGCAAACATATTTGAATAAATTAAGTCTACTTTGATATTATTTGACTAAAACACTGTAAAACTGAGAAAAGTGTGGGGGACCACAGATGACCACAAGTGACCTAATGGGATTTATGAATGTAAAGTGCAGGGATATTGAGATTCAGGCAGTTTCGGGACAGCTAAGAGGTCCTGAAATTATATGTTTTTTTTTTTTTGTGTGTGTGAGCGCTAAAGGAAGTTTAGATAGAGTGAAGAAAAAAAAAAGCATGTGTAATGGCAAAAGTCGTGAGGTACAGGAAAAGATTGTAAATGTCTAAAGATTTTGAATTAAAGAAATCTCTAAAAACTCATGTAAAGCTGAATTACACATCTGGACATCTTGCTTTGCAGCTCTAGACTCAGCATCCTTCTCCTGATATGTTCACTGTTTTTCCTCTGGACATGACTGAACCATCTCAGTCGGCTCTCTCTGAATTTTTCTCCTAAACCTCTAACATGTGCTGTCCCTCTGATGTACTCATTCCTGATCCTCTCCATCCTGGTCACTCCCAAAGAGAACCTCAGCATCTTCATCTCTGCTATCTCCAGTTCTGTTTCCTGTCTTTTCCTCAGTACCACTGCCTCTAGGTCGAACACCATGGCTGATCTCGTCACAGGTTTGTACACCTTTCCTTTCATTTGAGCTGAAACTCTTCTATCACACCTGACACTTTACCTGTTCCAATCTGCCTGCACTCACTTCTTCACTTCTTTTCCACACTCTCCATTACTCTGGACTGTTGACCCTGATACTTCAAATCCTTCACCTTCTTTATCTCTTCTCCCTGTAACCTCACTCTTCCACTTGGGTCCCTCTCATTCACACACATGTACTCTGTCTTGCTGCGGTTAACCTTCAATCATCTCCTTTCCAGGACAAACCTCCTTCTCTCTAGATTCTCCTCCACCTGTTCCCTGCTCTCACTACAAATCACAAAATCGTCTGCAAACATCATAGTCCATGGTTATTCCTGTCTAACCTCATCTGTCAGTCTGTCCATCTCCACTGCAAACAGGAAGAGGCTCAGAGCTGATCCCTGAAGTGACCCCACCTCCACCTTGTCACCCCTACAGCACACCTCACCACTGTCCTGCACTTCTCTAACATAGTTCTCTGTCACTCCAGACTTCCTCATACATCACCACAGTTCCACTCTGGGCATCCTGTCATAAGCTTTCTCCAGATCTACAAAGGCACAGTGTAGCTCTCTCTGACCTTCTCTGTACTTCTCTATCAACATCCTCAAAGCAAATATTGCATCTGTAGTGCTCTTTCTTGGCATGAAACCATACTGCTGTTCATAAATGTTCACTTCTGCTGTTAGTCTTCCTTCAACTCCTCTACTTACTGACGTCTGGCTTCGACATGGCATGGTCCAAAGGTATTGTGAAAAAAATGGCGACTGAACTGATTTAATTTTGTCTCATTTGACCCCTTTTCTATGGGTGACGTCACAACACTCAGTCCTGTTTTCATACGTAGTCAATGCCTGTAACACAGAACCAGTCTAGATGTTACACTCTCAATCCAAAGGAAGGAGGGGATGACTTAAAGAAAAAAGATCAAATCAGGGGGAATTATAATCTAGCTCAGGTGTTTAATGAGCAGCAATTGGAGAAGTGAACTGTCATACAGAATTAAGAAGGTGTGTATGTAATACTATGTGTAATTCATGAACCAGCTCAGCATTTAAAAAAGCTAAAAATTAAACCTGGAATCAAAGAAATAAAGAAACCAGGTTAGCACCCAAACTAAGTTGCACTAACAGAATGGTGCAATATATCTGTTTCCCAGAAATTCCTTTTCTGAAATACCCACAAAATGTACAAAGCCAAGACAGAAAGGGTAGGCAGGATTCACAGTACAAAAAGGAGTTGTAGCTTGAGTAGGGCGCTCGAGCTCTTTCAAAGCATCAGAAATTGCTCTCGTTGGATTACTTGAAGGTTAGTCAGTCAGGGTTGCAGGGTGCATGGGCAGGCGGAATGCAGAACCTTGTTGGGCCTCCTGCAGGTGAAAGACGCTCATATACACACACGCACCAAAGGACTCCAGGGCTCTAATATAAAAAACAGCAATGAAAATTTTCTGGTGTAATTGTCAGAGGGAAGAGTGGACAAAATCTTTCTCGTTTAAGGATAAGCTAACTATTTTAGTGAAGTTTTGGCGCAATTTCAATGAAGAAGATCAACCTTTTCTTCAAGTACGCTGGATTTATGCTGGCTAATTCATAACTCACACGTCACTCAATTGGTCTCCACTCTGAGCCAATACCGAAAATGCTCAACAACAATCAAATTCCTGCCTTTAAATTCATTGAAATTTATTTATCCGCATTCCATACATTTCGCCCACCCACCTCTGCCCCATTCACTTCCAGCTTTACGATTCGGCGTCGTCTGGCTTTAACCACCAACAAGGTGTCACCAACAGCCCCTAAGCTGTTGGTGGTTAAGGCCTTGGTCTGAGGTCACCACAAAGATGCAAGACGTCTCCAGCCCAGAGCCCAACAGCCAAAGATTACTGACAGTCATGATTCACTATTAAATCTTTCAATCACACTTTCAAGATCTCTCTCTTTATATATAAAAATTAGTGCTGTCAACTGATTAAAAAAAATATTCAGATTAATCACACTTTTCGGTTGTGATGAATCATGTTTAATGACAAAATTTTGTACAACAATTTACAGCTTTCGAACAAAAAAAAAAACATGCCAGAGAGAAAATGTTTCCTTCATTTTTATTGTCTGAAAGGTTTTTATTTATAAAGCGTTAACTCAGAAGTTTCATTTGTGTACACAAAACACATCAACAGTAAGAAAAGCAGAACTCTAAAGATTTTAATGTCTGCAGTATTACTCCAACCAAAAAAAACAAAACATGCTGAAATACAGCCATAAGAAACCGACATTGTGTTTCTGCACTTTAAATGCTCCGGGTGAATACTCTGCTCTGATTGGCTGCTGGGTGTTCCATTCACAATCTTCAATATGTGTTGGCTTCTTCAAAACAAATTGTTTCTTTGTGATCTTGACAAAATCAAATAGTCCGCCATTTGCCAAAAAAGCGATCTAAACCTAAAAAATAACAATAATAAAGTACTAAAAATCAATTGAATATTTATTTCTTTTGTAGGGGCTGCACGGTGGAGCAGTGGTTAGCGCTCCTGCCTCACAGCAAGAAGGTTCCCGGTTCAAGTCCTGGCTGCGGGACCTTTCTGTGTGGAGTTTGCATGTTCTCCCCGTGCATGCGTGGGTTTTCTCCGGGTACTCCGGCTTCCTCCCACCGTCCAAAAACATGCTTCATAGGTTAATTGGTCACTCCAAATTGTCCCTAGGTGTGAATGTGCATGGGTGTGTGATTGTGGCCCCTGCGACAGACTGGCGACCAGTCCAGGGGTGTACCCTGCCTTCGCCCATGAGTAGCCGGGTTAGGCTCCGGCAACCCCGTGACCCCGAAAGGGATAAAGCGGATTGGAAAATGAATGAATGAATTTCTTTTGTAGGTGATCATGTTATAAGCGGATGGTGCTCTATGAAGTGTGCATTTTCAGAAATTGACGCACGTTGCGGAAGCCTGAACCAGTGGAAGACAGCTGCTTCGCAGCTTCTAATTAATCCGCGTTGATTATGTTTGTGACTGTGAAGGCAGTAGAAGAATGAAGCATAAACATCTAAACTGAAGAGACCACAGTGGCCATATATGCTGTGAGGCCAACAGATGCCAGTGATACACCAGAAGGCATGGTCAGGAGGTCCTGCTGGATTGGAACAGTGTTGCCTTTGCTTCCATGTTATTTGGCCTCATAAGTGATCTGAACCTCACCTAGCCTCTGAAATGAAGGGCACTTTTGAAATGTCCCAGAAGATTGTGATAGAGCTGGATGCTGATACCCTCTCTAACAAGTCAAATTTCTGACAAACGGACTCAGTCAGTGAGCTCTGATGAAGCTGTGTCCCACCTTTGTTCTCTGCAGGCTTATTTTTCCCTCTGTTCAGGTTTTGTTATGAGATTGTTGTTCTGATTTCTAAAGCAAATGTTTCTTTTAGTTTCCATGAGAAGAGTCCACTTTCTTTTTGTTACAACTTTTTCTCTTCACAGGATTTTCAGATATGTTCAGTGAAAGTTTTGAGGAAGAACTATTGGTACTTGCACTGTAAGCTTTGAAATAGCCAAGATTCAGATATCTAATGGATGTGTCCATGCCTTGTGGGAAGTCCAAAAAATAATATAATGAAGTTTGATCTTTTTTTTATGATAACACAGCAAAAACAAATTTTTGTTTTAACAACACACATCAGTTGCCATCATTTTGGCTGCTTTGCTACGACAAACAGCTTTAAATTCATTTTGATCTTTATGTTTCAATAACCTCAGAGGAGAGAAGAGTTCTCTGTAAATGTGGCTTTCTCATTTTTCTTCATGGAGTTATAAGTCTATAAAAAAAGCAAAGTAATAAAAGCAGTTTTATACTTAAACTGTATCTGTGAAGAAACTCATCTGTATCATGAACACCAGAGGGCCACAGGTGTTATTTAAAGCAGATGTCTGTATCCAAGCAGGAGAGAGGTGATAGCTATAAAGGATGAAATATTCATCAGTTGCTCTTCCTTGACAATGAATCTACATGACAATGGTCTCACTTTTAAATGTCTCAGGTGCACAAATCTAATGGGGAACTTACCTTACATAATTTCTGCTTGTTTCATTCGGTGCTCAAGCGTCAAGGCAAAGAAGACACTTGACATTCAACAGTGTCGTTAAATAAGAGGCTAGTGAGTAACTCTGATAAGAGCATTGTCCTTGGAACAGACTCGCTCGCAAAGATGAAACACGTTGTATGTAAATAAGGAAAAAGCAACTCATGAATGTTTAAATTTTAGACAATAAAGCACAGAGGAAGAATAATAAAAAAAAACTATCTTTAAGTGAGATACCCTATATGGATATTGAGATAAAAGCTTTTCTGTATCATCATATTGTCTAGAAAGCCCAGCATTTATTCTCAATTCCAGAATCTTTTATTTAAATGTCAGGTCTGCTGGTACATGTCAACTTCTGCTTTTCACAGCTTGCTGAAGTCAGGTATAAAGGAGTGACTACAGGTTGACGGGATTTAATCACATAAAATCAATGTCTGAAAATAAAGTCTATATCAGAGGACTTTTTAATTCTATTTTCATTTTTTAATACATTTTTTAAATGTATTCTTTGAAAGATTGAAGTTGTTGTGGACGTGAATTTGATGGGTGAATTGCGTTAGCTGTGAACAAAGCATTAAAATGGGCTTGTTGAAGTTGATCAGAAGCACTCTTCGACTTATGCTCCAGTGCGACTACTGTATGTATGATTTTTCTTCTTCTTTTTGCATTTTTTTTACTGCTCCGACTCATACTCTGGAGCTGCTTATTGTCCGAAAAATATGGGAGACGTTTGTTCAACTTTAATCTTTTGAACTGACTGTCCTTTGTAGATATTTGGATATTGTGTCATGTTTGAAGGATAAAATGCTCAGCATGTCTCGATGTGATTGACACTCATTGGGTTGGGGGTTAAATGGGACTTTAACTTAACTTTTACAACGTTTAAGATGTTTGTCTATTTGGACTGAAACAAAAGATATGAAACATTAAAGAATAAAAAACAGAGCAGAGAGCTTAATTCAAATGTGATGTTCAGGAACCCAACATTGAAGAAAATTTAAGCACAACTTTTTTATAAAACAAGAGTGAGGGATTTTAAACTAGTTAAACAATAATGATGGTAAAATGTAAAAAACTTAAAAAACGTGAAAAAAACTTTCAGAGCAGACAAGACTAAATTATCTAATCTGTCAAATTATTTGAGACATTATAAATGAAATCTCAGAAAATATATCCTGATTGGCACTTTTGCTTTTACGTTTGACTAAAACTGTTAAAATTGAACAAAAATAATTCTAGTTTGCACCCCCACATAGAGGTTGAAATCAGTTAATTTAGGAATTGTTAAGACTGATAAACTGATAAAAGTTTTATAAAAGGAACACAAGGAAGTATTTTTGTTGAAAAAAAAAGTTATTCTTGTGATTTTACAATGTTCATATTTTTCTTATTTCGTTTAACATATAAGGAAACATCTCAAGTGAATCAAAGTTACATTTAAAAAAGAGTAAACATCGATATTTAAGTTCAGTTCTCCTTTGTGAGACAGATCTGCTGCATAAAACCGTCTTATGATCATCTGTCCATCTAATGTCAAATTGTGTCTATTATTTAGTCTGCAAATATTTGATCCAAAGCCAAAGTATAACAATTGCTCTGAATATTTCTTTTTATTTCTTTGGATAGTGTGCTACAGGGCAATGTGTTATTCCTAACAATACGACTGATTTAAAACACATGCTTTAAGTGGAACCACACTGAGAGCTAGACATTGTAAAAATATTTCCTTTTTCTAAAAGTTACTGCAAAGCAAATCTAATTTACTGCCATAGTTTTTTTCATAGCCTAAAAGGCTTCAATTACAAGGTCATATCTCCCTGGGCAAAGATGTTAGTACTGATGCAAAACTTGCATGCTGTCTTGCAATTGCCACCTTCATCCTGGACTGTGCAAACTGAATCAGGCAGTGGCAGCTGGATTGCTGCAACATGAAAATACTCTCTCATATGAAGTTCTAACTCAAAGACAACAATTTCACTAAATAATTATGGCTGTCATGAGACCCTAAAGCCATGTTGCGTTTTTTAAGAAGGCACATAAAAAGAAGAGCTTCCTTTGAGAAACAGATTTCCCCATCCACAAGCACTTCTACCAGATTACACCAGATGCATTACATTTGACAACAAGACATTTTGTTACAATTTTATTTGTGAACATACAATATTTTTTGTAATTACATACATATAGTTACTTAAATGTACTTATTACTCAGAATTGTTTGAGACCAGAAGCATTTTCTGCACCCTCTCAGCAGCTTGCTGTTTACTCCCAGGTGGCATTTTGTCTCCCTCTTGTGGTTCTCTCTAATCTCTCTACAGTGCACATTATTGGTTTCACTGTTTTCATTTTTTTAGGTGATAGAAACAAATGTGACTTTTTAGCGCTACAAATAAATTCTCCATGTCCCTAATCCTTTTCATAAATAAAACAACACTTAACAATAAGATTTAAAGACTACTAGAATAAACTTTGAAACCACTGAGGCAGATTCGCTTTGCAAATTGGCGGGACTCAAGAGAAAAAAAAACTAGCTTAAGCTAAAGATGGTTGAATTAGCAAGTTTAAGTTCAGCTGAAAAGGTACATTTACATATTTTTTTGTAGTTTCCAAGAAACTTAAAAAGTGTTTTACTTCATCTCTGCTTTCTGGAAAACGAAAGTGCCCCTAGCTGTTCTAAAACCATCAACCTCACGCATATTTCACGCATATATCTGATCAGTGACAGCTGATGAGCTGAAGGATGAATAGTCATTGAAGTGGAGGCTTAATCCTATGAAGGGCTTTTTGCACTGTCACTCTACTAGCTGATGCTGGCTGGCACCTTTAGCCTGCAAGCTCCCATCCAGTCTGAATTTTTGCCTCTAGAAGTAATAAACATGACCCAGCAAAGGCAAGGTGAGTGACAAAGCTAGAAAAATAAAGTAGGTAATAAATCTTCTTTCCTGCTAAGTAAAAAGACAAGTCATGTACTTTGCAGATAATAAGTTGTGAGAGATTTTAAGACTGTTTTGTAAGCAAGCTGCCAAAAAATACTGTAATTAATGAATGCAACTTGAAAAAAAACACCTATTAATGGTAGTTTGGTCTGAGTGAAAAGAAGAATGTTCAGATTCAAGGATGACTGGAATGAAATCATTTCCCCTTAGAACACAGCACACAAGGCAGCTGTTCTTCCTTGTTTACCAGAACCAAAGCCCAGTGTTGCATCGCTCAACCTCCAATGAGGACAGTATGCTTCATTTTTAGAGAATGAGTGGATTTACATTCATTCATACAACAGTTGCCAGTATGAATGCAATTGTTATCAAAATGATAAAAGAAAAATAATTTCATGTTTTTTACCAGTTTCTAGGCACTAAACCATAATCACTGTTTGTGACTTATACAATGCATGTAAGGTAATAATGGTGACAATGATGGTGAAAATAGTAATGCTGGCATGAGAAAATGTTATAGAGACATGTTAACAGACCAGACAGATGGAGACAAAGCTCACTGAGCTTCAGCAGATTTTAAGGACAAGTGATTCAGTGTGTAAGGTTGTTATTGCAAATGCTTGTATATTCTGAATTGGATATTGATCCTGTCAGGTTAGGTGTGTGGAGCAGGTACGAACTGCTAAACTGAGCCTCATTTCACTGACAGTGTGCACAAGAGGAGCCTTGGCAACACAATCACTTAAGTGTCTAAACTTACACTTTAAGACCCAGTATACTGGCACATGAAAATTAAAGTTCCACCAGTTTTCGCACACTTGAGTGTGCAAAACTTGTCCTCCACTTTGACCTATCCCCTGAGGGAGCACACAACTGTGGTCACACAAGGATGAAAATATTGAGTTCTTTTAACGGCCTTTGGTATGAACCTAAAACTGCCCCAAAAATACACGTATATAAAAAAGAAAGTTTTTGATCGAAAAACAATCAAATGCATTTTTAATAAAAATGCAAATCAAGTTCAATAAGAAAGTGTTTTTTCTGGATAGGTAAAAGGGTGGAATCGATCACGTGTTCACTTTTGTCTGGTACTTTGTTCAGACACGTTTTATTTGATCTGCTGCCATGCAAGGCGCCAACCTGTAACCATCGGGGGCAAATGGGTCTCAGTGTCCAGCTCAATCACTCTTCAACACATGGGCAGGCAAGGCAGGAACCAAACCTGCAACCTTTGTCAAGAAAAATAGAGTATTCAGCTGTATCAAATAAAGTGCCCAGATGAAGAAACAATAAAATGGAGCAGTTCTCATCACTGGCTGCCAGTAAAACATTGTTAGAGAGTTTATTGAAATGCTGTTTCAGCACTATGAAGGCGTGTGAACAATTAAAAATAATGTCTTCAGTCTTTAATCTGTCAACGATGTTTCAAGTCACTCAGATGATTTGGAGAACAAACAGATTTTAAGGAAGCAAACAAATAGAGTACATAAAAGCAGTGGTTTGCATTTCGCTAAGCAGGTTAAATGTTGTTACCACATATTGTGGATGCCCATTTTTTGAAGATCTTTTTTTAAGAAATTGTGAACACTTAATAAAAGAATGGACTCACTTAAGACATATTCAGGGCTGTACAGTGGTTAGCATTTTTGTCTCAAAGGAGGAATTTCCTGCTTCAAATCCCTCCTGGGTCATTTCTGTGTAGAGTGTGCTCGTTCTCCCGGCGCATGCAAAGGTTTTATCATGTGGTCCAAATATATGCATGATGGTGATTGGTGACTCTGCATTGTCCCTTTGGATTTAGTTGAAATGTGTGAATATGTGAATTCCTGCAGTAGACTCATGACCTGTCCAGGGCGTACCTTGCCTTTACTCTTTGATAGCTTGGATAAGCCCCAGTGGCTCTGTGACCCATCACAGAGAGTACTCAAAAAGGATGTATGAATGAATGAAACACTTTTATAGTTTACATTTTAATTTAAGATCTGTGAAAAAAAAAAAAAAAAACTGATGGGTGTTTTTTTAAGTGTTTCCCCATTTAGTTAACTATCATACAGACTCACGACTGCCACATCTGATTTTCTGTTTTTTTTAAAAAGATTCTCAATCTGTTGTAAAATTTCTCCCATTTCAAATAATTAAAAGATGGGTGGTCTTTCAGGTCTCCCTCTGACTATGCCCAATGCACTGGGAAGAGAACAGTTTTTTGCCTTTGAGTTTTCCACACATCTCTCCACTTGTGTTTAATAGAAATTTGTCCATAGTGTCATAATCTGTGTGCCACCACTTCTTTTTGATGTTGTTCAAATCAGATATTGCTGTTTCACCAAAAACAACAAGAATGTTATTCCACTTGGGAAGGAAGGCCCAGCAGAAAGTTTGCATGTCCGGTGTATCAATTTAATTTAATGTCCAGAATATCAAAACAATCATTTTGGGCGATATGAAATTAATATAAATAGAGAAGAACAGGGAAATGAAAAAAAAAAAGTTTAAATTAAGACACACAAAATACGAAGAGAAGTGAAACTGAAACATAAACACACATCTTAAGACACACACATACTGAATATCAGTTGTTGAAGGAAAAAACACACCGATTATAATTAGATAGACAAAATACCTATGGAAGTGAAAATGAAGCTATAAGTTAAAATCATTTACATCATTATCCTTTGCATGTTATTCTTATTTTTGTTTGGCTGACAATGTCACGCCCCCTCATATCCAGACATAACAACATCATGTGACATTTCAGTCTGAACCCACTGGACTTGCATTTTTATTCTTTGAACTATTATGCAAATGTAGACGATTACAACTTTAGCTATGCGGGGGGGGGGTCCAGAAGGTCTGTGAGGAAGGCTGTCTAAAGAGTCCTGTGTGACTGAGATACAACCAAGTCCACCAAACTACAACTCTTTGGCTCAAGTATAAGACATACTGCTAACAGATGAAGATTGATGATAGCATCTGATGCAATTTATTCCATGTCCAGGGTTGCTGGTTCGCAATCTGTTGTTGGTAGCAAAAGCTCAGGTTGCAAAGGAAATCCCCTGTGAATCTATCAGCTGGAATTGAACTTTGGGTTTAAACAGCAAAGCCTGTAGATTGTATTTCTTGTTTATCTGCAAATGCAGATGGGACATTTTATGGGATTTGTGCAATGAGAAAATGACAACTGTGCTGGGTTCTGGGTATTTCAAATAACTGTGCTGACTGTTAGAAAGCACTATCATGCACAATATTTGCATTTACCAAAATGAAAAATCGACTTATGACTGTTCAGAAAAAGACAGATAAGGAATTTGTATTAATGAGCTGTTTTCCACAAACTAGAAAAATAGGGGCAATTATATTTGAATAAACAAACTTTTGCTGGATCTGCATTTAAAATAAGAAATGACTGCACACAGGTTTCTGTTGATTAAATAATTAAAACCTGAAAAATTACCATGCTAAGTAGATCAGGCAGGGGAGCCTATCAATTCATCTATATAGGTCTATTTAAACTGCTTGATGTATTGTGTCCTCTCTTTTTCAAACAAATCTGTTCGTAATTGCTTCTTCCTATCATACATGTATGACGCTATTGCAGTCTGTTGTTGGGAGTCTTTTACAGTGAGGCAAATCACTATTTGTGATTTTGATTTTGCAAGTTCTCTTACTTGGAAATCCCAGGGCGGATTTTTGTCTTAGATGCATGTCCACTTTGAGAGACATAATGTAAAAAAAAAAGTTTGGGAAATAAAGGCTGGACAGGACTGCGAGACAATTGCCAAGCAGCTTGGTGAAAAAAATCCACTGTTTGAGCAATTATTAGAAAATGAAAGAAGCTAAACATGACCATCAATCTCCCTTGGACTGGGGCTCCATGCAAGAGCTCACCTTGTGGGGTCTCAGTGATCCTGAGAAAGATGGAAACTCAGTCTAGAACTATAAGGGAGAAGCTGGTCAATGACCTGAAAAGAGTTGGGACCATCGTTTCCAAGGTTACTGTTGGGAATACACTAAGACGTCATAGTTTGAAATCATGCATAGCAACGAAGGTTCCCCTGCTTAAACCAGCACACGGCCCGGCCCCATCTTAAGTTTAGATGATCCAGAGGAGTCATGGGAGAAAGTCATATGGTCAGATTAGACTAACAATGAACTTTTTGGTATTAATTCCACCGTGTTTGGATGAAGAAGAATGATGAATACCATCCCAAGAACTCCATCCCCACTGTGAAGCATGTGGGTGGTAGTATCATGCTGAGGGGGTGTTTTTCTGCACATGAAACACCCTCGTGCAGAAAAACTGCAATGAGAAAAACAGCAACAGGAATGATATATAATCATTTGAAGACTTATGCATGATAGACGACTCTACAAAGTTTTTTTGTTTGTTTTCTTGGAGCAGGAATATTTGTTATATAGCCATGCACACAAATGTACTTTAAACTCAGATCTTAATTTTTGTTCACTGTAGAAAGTAATTCTACATCATTCTTCATTGCGGCTGTTTGTTCCCCATCTAAAAACCAGCACTTCCCTAGCGCCAAAAGTCTCAATCTTCTAACTATTGAGTTTTTATGTGCTACCTGATACTACCTGTTCATTTAAGCAAATAGAATTTAAGTGATGGAACTAATTTAGTCTACACATGACTCTAAATGTATTTTTTGAATGATTCCAAAGGACCTGAGTGTGTATTTCCCCAATGAGAGGGAAATCCTTCATTCATTTTCCAATCCGCCGCATCCCTTTCGGGGTCATGGGGTTGCCGGAGCCTAACCCGGCTACTCATGGACGAAGACAGGGTACACCCCTGGACTGGTCGCCAGTCTGTCGCAGGGGCCACAATCACACACCCATGCACACCTAGAGACAATTTAGAGTAACCAATTAACCTGTGAAGCATGTTTTTGGACGGTAGGAGGAAGCCGGAGTCCCCGGAGAAAACCCACGCATGCACGGGGAGAACATGCAAACTCCACACAGAAAGGTCCCCCAGCCAGTACTTGAACTGGGAACCTTCTTGCTGTGAGGCAGGAGCGCTAACCACTGCGCCACCGTGCAGCCCGAGAGGGAAACCACTTCTTAAATACTGCTTATTTTAGGGGAATTAAATCTGCACTAGTTCAAATTGCATGAAATAAGAATGAATTAAAGTGACCTTACCCAAAGTAAATTAACATGGGTGATTGTGGATGTAATTGCTAATTAGCATGGCACACTGCTTCTATAGTCTCACAAGGTGGATCACTTTCTCTCTCCATGGATTTTAAAAGTAAGGAAACCTGAACAAAGTGATTAGATTAAAAGACTTTCCCTAATTGTGGGAGCCGGGGTTCTTCATCTTCTGCTTTGAAATGAAAAGTGACAGTCAACCTGCCTTGTCTACTTCTGACAGAACAAAAATTTCACATACATTTGATAAAAGATGACTTTTTCTATTTTAGTGCAGTGGTGTCTTTGCTCTGTGAATAGTGTGAACATTTTATAAGAAGTCTTTTCACATCTCTTTTCATTTCTTAATATTCCAAGTTGTTTCCTATCTGGAAAATTATATCCTTGGTTCAGTAAAAAGGACATTTCTTATCTTTTCCAGGGCAGGCATTATGGGATTTTTTTTTATTTTTATTTTTTTTTACATTTTCATTTATAAGTTAATTGCTTGTCCTTTAAAATGTGTGAAAGTGAATTTTGAAGGTGTAAACAAAGCTTGCTGGGATGGCTTACAGTTCTTTTTAGGAGGGTCAGTTGAAGACTGGAAATCATTTTACTTTAAATAATCATTTATACACTCACATATTTTCAAAATAAACTGATAGACTTTTGAAGCTGTACTTTTCAGGTCAACTTTGTCAAATGAGAACCAATTATAACAAGGTGGATTTGGTCAAATACATCAGAGATGATTAATCTAAACTCTCTGACATGGAAACACTGTCTTTCTTTAACAATGTACATGTAAACAGCAGTCAAGTCACTCCTGAGTTTTCTGATAGTTTAAGACTCTTTCTGTAAACTGACTTTTTTCAGCTAAATTGACCCTTTAGTCTGCATCTGCATGTTTTTAACCCTTTTACACCAGACAAAATTTGGCCCCTTCTTGTCATTTATTTTATGTTTTAACATTTTTAGTTTTTTATTATATTTCTTCTTTGTAATAGTAATTTAAAATTTTTATTTTAGTTTTTGGCCACTGTAATTGGTGCTTCCCAGGGCTGAAAGTAAGCCGGTACGGTACTGCGTACTGGTAAAAGATTTGGCGGCAGTAGCAACTGGAAGATCAGCTGTGTGTCTGCTCTTTGCTACTTTAACACACATTCAAAAGTAGCAGTGGGCTGAAATTGCCTCTAAATGTCACTAAAACTGTGAACCAGACAGCACTTTATCTAATAATTTTGGCGCCTGTGCGGTTTTTAGTGTCTTGTCATTGCTACAAAATGTGATTTACGCATATGTCAATAGACATACATCCTATCTCCCCTCATCACAGCAGCAAAGAAAAAAGATAATATATATTTGAAAAATTCATCAAAACGAACAATGCTGTAAAATTAGTTAGAGATTGGTAGAGAAGAAGAAAATGAGAAAAGAGGTGCATTTCCATCTATCAAGCTCTTTACAATAACCAATTAAAATGTTTTTTTCCACAAAGCCCTGTCTACATTTTTAGTTACAGTCAAGATTTATTTTCAACTGCATTTATCTGCATTAGTGCTTTAATGATTGGCTTTGACAACCATTTGATTTATATTATAATTTTTGTTTGCTGATCTGATTCGTAGTCGATATTTGTTCATTTTGAACGATCTGATGGGATCAATTCACTGACAAAAAATCCATCCAGGACATCTTTAGCCAAAAATTCAGTTTGTGTAACTCAGAGGTTTTCAATCTTCCAAGTATTTTTTGCAAAACGTTTCAATAAATAAGAAGTAAATATTCAAGTAAATAAGAATTAATGCCAAAAATTTTACATTTCAGTTTCATACAGTTCAGCCCACTTTGGTTTTTCCACATCAAAATAATACAAAGGGAATATTGTTAGAACATTCTACCACACTGTATGGTCACGTCTTTGTAAAATTCAAAGTGTTTCCACATATTGGACTGTAATGATGGTTGATCATTTTTTGCTGCCATCACGTGTGTTGTCCGCTGTGATGGCACTTGGTAATTTTTACGTTATAGTAAAATAAACCTACTGTGCCTTAATTCAAATGGTATTTTCCAAGAATGATTATCATCAATTGATTTCATTTTGAAACAATTTTATCATGGTAAAGGTCGATTTAATTCGATAAAAAACTTGCCACAGACAGATTGATCCGGTTGGATACATCAGTTCATTAATTATTCATTAGACCCCTAATCTGCATTTACTGCTATTAAAATATTTACGTTGACGTAATTTGTCATAGTACCGGCATAAACAAAAATCTACTTTCCCTTCTGGTTCTACCTGAAATGAACAAACAAAAAACAAATAATCAAATTCATTTTGAAACGTCAGAAGAAATGTGTTTCTTGAGTTCTGCAGGGTTAAATAATGATTAAAAAGAAAAAAAAAGATTTATTGAAGGCTCATGATGTCAACTGTGAAAGCTAAATGTGATTTTTTTTA
The DNA here is from genome assembly GCA_036245035.1 of Adrianichthys oophorus. NCBI lineage: Eukaryota > Metazoa > Chordata > Actinopteri > Beloniformes > Adrianichthyidae > Adrianichthys > Adrianichthys oophorus. The sequence continues at coordinate 17,806,170 of BSAI01000073.1, read as the reverse complement.
AATCTAGAAGACACACTATCATCAATTATTCATAAATTCATAAACAAAGATTAATCACAGTTGTTTAACCTTCATAGGCAATTTCTTGCTTAAATTAAAACATGAGGGTGAGTTTAGTTGTTCCTCACCACATTATGTACATAATTGCTGCTGTAAAGCTTCAGTGTGTAACAGTGAAAAGTTCTGTTGTACACACACACACACACACACACACACACAAGTGAAGAAGTTTCATTATTCATCTCACACTGGCATGCCCAACTTCCCTGCTTCCCAAAGGGAACAGTATAAAATTTCAATTGGCATCATTCTTTGTGTTGGGTTTTAATGTCAATATCGCAGTCTTCAACAGGCTCGCAGGCTCCCATCTGACTCCAACAAGAAACTTCAAAGGATCACTTCTCTGAATCTCTCAGTCTTGCATTAAAAATGTTAACCTTGGAGACATGCTAACGACCGGGCTGCGCATGTTCCTGAATTCTAACGAAGATTCTGATCATTCAGGACAACAAAGAGAAGAGGAGTCAACCACACTCCTGTCTTTCATTCTGTCCATTCATCCATCCACCTAAGCATCGCTCTGACTCACCCTTTGACCTCTATTTGGAAAAGTTGTTTTATTGATAGTGTCTTTGAAAATTGTAAGCAGGATATAAATGTACAGCTTTTTTTGGTTTACAGTCATATACATATACATATCTTAAAATGACTGAGAAAAAGAGCAAAATGCTATTTTTGTGCAGTCTTCATGCAGCAAAAAAGAAAGATGGAAAAGCTGAGCTGGTTCTTTTGGGACTTATGTGGCTGCTGCTCAATTAGCCTCAGGTGTGGATCTGTAATGCTTGGCAGAAAAGACTTCATCTGAGTGTGAACGTGTGCACAATGACGCAGGAGCTTTGAAGGTAGAACTAACTGAAATATATGTGCAGCAGCTGTTGATACACTTCATACTGCATTTTGAATAACTGTCCTCCAGCAACACGTGACAAGGCAAGATATTCCTCACAAGACAAAAACTTTTTTTTAAAGTACTGCCAACTTTTTTTTTTTTTTACCAGTTTTCTAAACCTCTTGCACAGTGGAAATGCTGTGGTATAAAGGGTGCAGATGGAGAGGGTGCAAGGCACAAATGCAAGCGTGACCCTTGATTGCACAGGTAGCAGAAATGCAGACTCAGCTTCTATTTTCCTAACTATTTTCCTATGAAGCAAAATAAAAATATATCAATGAAACAGGCCTATAATTAAGAGTACTTAAAGGCTATTAAGAGTGTGGTGTCTTCCCTGATAAATCATGTAGCTCACACCATAGGGTGCAATTTTTTCTTTCCCAAAAATGCAACTTTATTTTATGATATTCTAAAAATAAATGAAGGCAACAGCCTCACCAGTCATCGAAGCCACCTCACCCCTCCTCTGCCAAAACCCATTAGGCCCCACCAGGCCATTCACACCACTTATGTGATGTCATGAAATGGCAACACTTTAATGAGGTCAAAGGTTAAGCAAATCTTGTTTTTTTTATTTACTTGCAGGAAGTCTTTGTATCAGTTACAATGATTATAGGTAAACTTTTGAACAACTTGGCACTTTCAGACTTTGTGTCCAAAATTGCACCATATTTGCAGGTCAAAAGTCATCCCCATATTGACTTTTTTATTTTTGATGGAGGTGCTTTACATTGTTAAAGAGGTTTGGTATGTCATTTTCTGAAAAGGTTGGCGGCCTCCCATATTCATTTATTTTTTTAGCATTATGAGAAATGCAAGTTTTGTGCCACTGTGATGTCATCAGTTTTAGTGGCAGAGTTGTTTACTTAAAAATAAAATATTTTTCATCAGACCAGAAGTGTCTGGAATTTGGTGAGTTTTTGTACATTTTCAAAGGGGTGAAAGATGGAGAAAGGAACAAAGAAGATAAAGAAGAGTCCAGAAGATTACAACATGAAGCCCCAGGTTGTGTTTCTGTTTGTGTATTTTGGTCCTTCAGTAAGTTTGTATTTATTTGAGCTTTTTCCAATATTATAAGAACTTTTTGTACCTTTGACATTTTTTCCATTGTTTTCATTACAGTATAGTCCTACTATATTTTTTCTTTGGCCATGATAAAGAAACAAACATTTACAAAGACATATTCCTTACACGGTTTTACACTTCATCCCTATTATTGAAATAAAAAGATTAATAGAGAAATAGAATAGCCTACTGAGTCCTATGATGGACTGGTGAACCATCCAGGGTGTTGCCAGCCTTTGGTTGAAAATACACATTCATTTTGTTTAGGTAGAATACTGAGTATATAATATAATTAACTTGGACAGAGAAAATACCCAAAAGAAACAGGTACTTAGCTGTTGGAAGCATACTGTTCTTTACACAACACATAATGGGATATATTGTTGGGATTACATTTGGCTACCTTAACATGAAATGTCTTAGTATGATTGCTGAGTATTTACAAATCCTGGTACAGGTGGGTTCTGCAAAACAAACAGGGCGGGTCTCCACCACTCCTCCAGCAGTAAGTCAATCTGTTTTCCACAATTTATGGTCTCATGTCGGTACTTTTTTGTGTTTGTTTAAATCCCTTAAAAAAATAAGTTTTGCATCTACAGTTTCCGTAGATCTCAAAAAGAAAAAAAAATACAGCACATAACCAACGTTTTCCTCTCGCTCACTTCCTGTAATCCTCATAAGTTTGTTATATGAGCTACTCTCTCCGACCCAAGACATCCAGAACATTTAGATTTTATGGACCAGTTCTATCAAAACTTTAATGTCTAACTATTGTCTTTAAAGTTTTTAAATCCCTCGTAAAAAAGAAAGTAGGGAGTCATTTTAAAAAGACAGAAGGGATATGGGCAAAGCCCTGGAAAGGTTTAACTGAAACTTAACTAAGCATGTACTGAAGAGAAAAAGCTGAGCAGGAAAAAGTTGGAAGTATAAGGAAAAGGGAAAACAATGCACCATCAGGCCAAAAATGCAGTAAATAAAACAAGAACTGCACAAACCTAATCTACACAACGTAAATGGCGTGTACTTGAATAGCCATTCACTGTCAGTCTCATTCACCCATGCACCACACATTCACACACTGGTGGCGACTTTTTGCCGAACACTGGCGCCAACGTATAACCACCAGAGACAAAGTGGGGCTTAATGTCTTGCCCAAGGACACTTCGACACATGGGTGGACAAGGCAGGAATTGAATCATCTGATCAGAGGTCAACCGCCATGCCTCTGTGCCACAATCACCCAAAGTCAAACAAAAGTCAGACAGGTGAAGCTACTGGGATGAGTGGTGAAACTTTTCAAGAAGAGAAGACGTCCTGTTCACATCCCACAACATCAAAACAACGTTAACAGGATGAATGCGAATCTTCATCCACACATTGAAAAAAACTCAAAGAAAAGAAATCACAAAAACAAATCTCAAAATACTGCTAACTTGAAGGGCTACCTGACTGATGCTCTAGTTCTTAACCAACAATTCTAATGATGCCTCAATTATGATGAATGCGCAAGATTTCATTTTTTTTTCGGGTGGATTTTAATTGTAGTGATAACTTCTGTCAATGGAAAGGTGATCCCTTTCTTATTCCTTTTCTTAAAGGAAGCCAACAACGGGGGGGATTTCATAGAAAGTTGTTGCATGTTGGTTTTGTTACAAGAATACCTTCATGTTAAAGTTGTTTTGATTTCAGCTTAAAGACTTATTCCATGTATGCCCAGAGACTTCTGTGAAAGTGACAGACTTCTGCAACAGCTGATGACAGGGAAAGCACTTTTAAATAAAAGTCTGTCTGGATGGAAATCTGCCCTCATTTCATTTGAATTAAAGTCCTTCCAATGTATAAAAAATCTTCTTTCCCCTCTTGCCCTCACTTATATATGGAGAGGTGCAAATAATCTTTACAAAGTTCATCTCATGCAACTGGGAATCTCAAGAAAAGCATTTATACATAATGTGAGCCGTCCGTGTGATAGACCCTTTAAGGAATAGATTATCATCATCTCTTCACATTCGGAACACCCTCACAGTCTCTCAATTGTTGCATTTAGAGAGGGCATGAATGGGTAGGAAAATGTCATTAGTAAGATAGGTAATCTGTTTCTGGAGAGAAATCAAAGATCATAATTGGATTTTCTTCGAGTCTGCTCAAAGCTTTCTGGAGTCTCAGACAGCTATCATATTAATGATTGTGAGCTGACAGAGCTTGAGGTGAGTTTGGTGAGAAATAACTTGCTGTGCAGGTTTTGACCTTAAGTTTAGATTTCAGGAAGTGTGCTGTTCAAGAAGTGCAGTTTTAGTATCAATCAACACTATGTTATCAATTGTAAACTTTATTTTCAAATCATCATCACTATCTGACTTTTAGTATGTGGAAACAAAATTTTACTTGTGTAAAAGCAGTTACTTGGTAAAAAATAGTAACAAAAATACCACCAATGACAAAAATATTTGAGTAAAAGAAAAAAAAATCCTATCTAAAACCACTTCAAGAACAGAATAACTTTTTTCTTGTGAAAAACGCTTTTTCTTATTTTAAATGTCTATTTGCTTGTAAAAACTTGTAAAAGACATTAAGAATGTTTTTTTTAAGTGTTTCCTCAAGTGGTCCCCTCAGCATATCAACTGCCTCCATGTAACCATATCTTCTTCACTTCTACTTCCCTTCCATCCATCTCCTTTTACAAAACTAACAACTGTTATCTTGAACCTTAACATCTTTTTGATGCCGAACACCACAATGTCATCTGCAAACATCATGTTCCACAGAGATCATTGTCTAACCTCTAGAAAGACATAACAATAATCTGCCTTTATGTTAGTTTTTAGCCAATGTTATTTAAGTTTTGGAGTGCTCTTTGAAAATTGTTCAGGGATTGTGCTGATGACGTTTTTTTTTTTTTTTGTTGCGTTCAGTTTGTACTTTTGGAATTTGCACCCAAAGCTGGTCAGGAATGAAATACATGAAACATGCCTGTGTTACACTCATGGCCTTTTCAAACAGGCATGAGTATGTTCACACATGTATTTACATACACACTGAAATAGCAAAAATAAAAATAAACCAGGATAATTATCTGATGTCAGGGATTATTTAAAAAAATTGGGTGTTTAACATATTATAAATACTAATAGTAAGTGGGATGTTGGTAGTAATTAGTGTCAGGAGTCAGTGCTCTGTCTCCTCCTCTGGTCACTGGTGGGAGCCTTCTCCAGAGTACTGACTGCACTCAATCTCCCAACAACCCCAGCGCACACTCCCCAGATGACACTCAGCTGTCACTCATCAGCTAATCAGCCACAGGACACTTAAGCACTACTCAGGGCCATGCTCAATGCAAAGTATTGTTTGTGCCTTTCTGCCTGCATACTAAGCATTGTTATTGGATCTTGTATGATAAATTAACAACATATCACTGATGTTGTTTTGTTAGTGATCAGTTGTATGATGAAGTAACAACAGATTGCTAACCAAACATTGTCAATTTACCAAACTTGTATGTAAAAGCAACATTCAATAAAGAAAAAAACAGGAAAATAAATAACCAAAACACTATTTCAAGACAAAAACTACAGACAATATTGACATAAAACGATATTTTGGCCTAATTACCTTCACTATTTAAAACCTGTGTCACTGCCTCATGTTTTAGCTTTCATAAAACAGGTCGGTTTATGCACTGCTGCAATCCTTTAAATGTGTTTAAAAGCCATTTCCCTTCATTTTCCAAATCAGTGAATTGGCGAAACATTTGTGGTGTCTGACTTCAAGATGATTGTGACATGACTCAAAAGCGTTGCATTTTAACAGTTGAGTAAACTACAGAATAGTTTGGCATACAGAGACCGGCTGTGGTACGCAATGTACTGGAGTTATATGATTTCAGAGAACCCCTACAGATTGTAGCATTTACCCCCCTACCCCAACATTGTGCTTTGCAAACACAACACAGATTTCCGATTTTCTGCCAATGCAGCACAAGTGTTTTTTTTTTTATTATTTTTCACCAAGCATAGCCTCATGTATTTTTGATACTCCATACTCAATTTGTCCTTTTACAAGGACACATAATTCTTCTGGCAACACATCTAAACAAACAATAATACCTGTGCAGTTCTTAATTTCCATCCTTTCCATTTAGCTCTTTGTAAAGTTTCCAGCTTTGAAAAAAATCTAAAATCAAGCCAATGTGAAGCTGTTTTGTATACATAAGTGTGTTTAGCTGATGTCTGAGCAGATGGAAGTGCTGCAGTTAAGGAAGATAACTTAAGGAAGATAGCAACAGTAATGTGAAATGACGGCAGTGTGAAGTTCTTAGAAAATTGGTATAATGGTGGAACATGCAAAGCATTTTTAAAGCAGTGGTTTTTCTCTTTTTCACAAAACAACTAGGACATATTGTAGAACAACATGAGTCAAATTACAGAAGATTTAGACAAATTAAATTTGGTTTCTTCTAACATCAGTGAACATATTTCTCCTTGATTAACAGGATTTTCTTTCTGCTGATGCTACATTCAAACAGGCCATGTGTTGCATGTGCAAGAACCCACTTTACACGGTTTCCAGAACGTGCTTTTTGCAAACGGTGTTCACACCAGACAAGCAGGGAGCAGCAGGGAGGGGCTTCTAATTCTTTTGTTTTTGTTTTTTTTACTGTTTACTAGCGCATGACTGCCACCTGCAGTTGGAAGAGACTTGGTGTGAAATGTCAAAGAGCTGCAAATCTCACCATTTTTGCTCCATGCTTTTTTCTTTGACAGCTCTATTCCAATATTCCGGCAGGGAACAAAACTGCAATTATTAATGTTTCCTTCGTGATCACTTTTCTACCGGTTGGCATTTCAGTGTTCTGAAAAGAATGCTGCTCATACGTCAAAATCCGACTCCCTGATTGGTCAAAGTTCAGCTGTTTGGCTGTTTGGCGTTTAAGCATTCAAAGTTCAACTGGTTGAACTTTAAACCAGTTCAATAAATGCCCAGTTTGTAAGCTTGAATACAAACTTAAAAAAATGCGCAACATGTGGACGCAAGAGTTTGGAATGCAGAAACCCAAAGTGTGGGTTTATGGGCATTTACATAGAGTTTTAATTGAAAGCAGTCACTCGAACAGCAGTTGACAAGGCTGGTATGCACATGTAGCTTGAGACCCAATGTCTAAAATGCGATTCAAAATCATTTGAAATGACAATTTAGTTCTGAAAATGTACATTTGTTACATAGATAATTAAGTTGATGGATGTTTTCTGTTTCCAATAAGAATCTGTGTGTTTTTGATTAAAAAACTTCCCATTTCAACCTGTTTCAAGATGGTTGTTTCTCTAGGTAAGGGTTAAATCTGTCAACTGGTGTTTTTAAGTTTGAGCTTTATTTCCTCTGGTTTTCTTTTTTGATAGCTTCATGAGAAGCTTCATGAGAATCAGTTGTAACCCCGATTTATTTTTGAAGTGCCTCCATAATCTTGGACTATTTTAATTGTTCAGTACTGGTAGTTCAACACTAGGGGGAGATAGATTTTGAGAGACGCTTCCTAAGCCTTCCGGCGAGAAGAATGTTTTATCCACATTTTTTTCCGACTACAACAGCACGGTGAGAGGAAAGGACGAAGCGAGACGACATCGGAGGAAAAGTGACAGAAAAATATTGCACATGAATTCGGCACTCTGAAAACTTGTGAAGTGTTTCAGGACTTTCTCAAAGTCCGACTTTAAAGATACCTTGGTGAGTCCCAAGCTATTTTGGTTAGTTTGACGCTTGAGTAAGCTTATCACCGGAACGAGCTAGCATGCTAACTCGTGGAGCTGGAGAAAGTAGATATTTGCTGCAATAATTGTTTTATTTATTTTGATGGAAATATTATTTCAGAAAGCGGGATTATTTTTATTTATTTTTGAGAAGCGTAAGTGCGTTAGATATTATATTGGAATGAATGCAAGTAGGATAGCTCGGGTCGGCTAATTGCCGACCCGAGCTGGGCTGGTTTTTTCCCCACTCAGAAGGTGGGCTGTGTTCCTGAGGATCAACGCAGAATCCTCGCTGCTGCTGTGGCCTCACCTGCTTTTCCTGGACCCACTGCGCCCAACCAGAGGGAGGTTAAGTTGGATTTCCCATTTCGAGGATTCCCAAGTACTTTTTCCAATTTTTCTTTGAAATCTCAGATTTTTCCCTGCTGAAGGTTTTTTCTTTCTTTTTCTTTCTGAGATCTCAGGGTTCAAGGACTCTCATTTTTTTCGAGTATTTGCTTGTTATAAGTTAGTGTTGGATCCAACATAGAACTGTTAAGTGCTTATTTGAAATTTGTTATTATTCCTTATGTGATTATCATCCATAAATGTTTTACTAACTGTATTTTTTTTTCCTTTCATAATGTTGAGCCAGAAGTGAATTTTATTTTCACAATTTGACTTGAGTTTTTTTTCTTTTTTTTTCCTTGATATATGTCAGAGAAACTTGAATACAGACCATTTATATGTTTTAATTGATGTTGAGTGTGTTATTGTGGGTCGAGAAGATATAATAGGCCAGTTAGCATTAACTACCGCATTCCTCCTACATGAACTTTGGGTGGACAGATAAGTCCTTGGAGCTTAAGTACCCTCCTACCTAGGACACAGGTAGGCGGGGTTACACATTTAGTGGCGAGCCAGCCAGGAGGAATGCATTAGGTGGTTGCCTTACCTACCCACAAGACATCTCTCCCAGATTTTTTTTCCCCTCTCTTTTAACCCGTATTTGACGTAATGGATCTGTGTGACCGTTTTGGTGTGAATGGCCAGAGAACCCTTTTAGTCACTGGCATTGAGGACATTTATACTGACGAGGAAGTACAGGAAGTATTTTCTGTCAATGGAAGTATTTCTCAGGTTGTTAGAATCTCAGATGAAGAGAACGAGGTGCGGGGCAGAGTTTTGGTAGACTATTCGACTGATAACGGCATCACCAAGATTGATCCTACAGTTTTGGGTAAGGTACCCAGCCCAAATGATCCAGATGTGGCATGGCATGTTAAAACGGTACGAGGAATGTATGAGGAGGAGGTGGGGAGGCTGTTAGCTAAACGCTATTTGGACGAACTTGAGGCAGTTTCAGGAAGTAGCCGAGCAGGGTTTCTAAAAGCGCTTCAGAATGAACTAGGAGGTAGTAAAGATACTGATCACACCTCACCTACCACGTCTAGTGTTCCGAGTGTGACAGCCACATCCATGCCAGTTCCACATGGTCCCAATACGCCTTCACCTAGCCTTTAAGCTAGCCCTGTCCCGATTGATGAAAGCATTATGAACCCTCCACACCTTCAGAAAGTGATCGTTGAGCATGTCATCCGCAGTGAGTCTGCCCCGCAGCATTCCTCTTCTCATCCCAGACTTTGGACTTTTTCTGGGTGAACACCCAGGCCCAATGGAGAAGTTGACTACGAAACCTGGCGCACTCAGGTTGATCTCCTAATTAGCGATCCGTGTGTAACTGACAGTCAGAAGTGCGAAAGATCCTTGAGAGCTTATTAATTCCGGCTACTGATGTAGTAAGGCCTCTTGGCATAGACTCACCTCCCAGTGCTTATGTTGCTCATCTTGAGTCTGCATTTGGAGTCGTGGAGGATGGGGAGGAGTTATTTGCTGCCTTCCTGAACTGCAGCCAAAATAATGGTGAAAAGTCATCTATGTACCTCACTAGACTGCACACACTTCTCACCAAAGCTATTTCTAGAGGGGGAGCCTCCCTTAATGATGCGAATAAACTACTGCTCCGTCAATTCTGCAGAGGCTGCTGGGACCAGGGCCTCATCACAATTTTGCAGCTAGAACTCAAGAAAGAACACCCACCTTCTTTCTCCGACTTGCTCCTCATGCTGAGGACAGAGGAAGATCATAGGTCTGCAAAGTACGACCGGATGAAGAAGCCCCTAGGATCTGCTACAGCTGCAGTACACACCCATTCTATTCTTGGTATGCCTGTCCATGATCCAGACCCTGTTGTGACGTATCACCACGACCAAAGTGTGAACTCAGAGCCAGGAAAACAACCAAGTGGGTTGAATAAAGAGAGATGTCAAGATAACACAGCTGAACTGAAAAAACAAATAGAGACATTGACAAAACAAGTGGAAAGACTGTCACAACAACCCAAAAATATTAGAGAGAATGTTAACATTGAGCCTAGTGGGTGTCTAGCAACCAACACCACCCACCAGAGAACCTTTGTGCCCTCTGGAATGCAAGGGCATGGTTTTGCTTTAAGTGTGGCGGAGACGGCCACATAGCCATTAGATGTTCACAAGACGCCAACCCATCTCTCGTACAGGAGAAGAGAGATGAACTTAGAAAGAGGCAAGACAACTTCAGATGTCAGCAAAACTCCTTCCAATCACCTTTAAACTGCTGACAGCCCCTGCTGCGGGACACGCAGGAGCTGGGAGTTCAAATTTTAACTGTCCCACGGTAGCTGACTGTAACGTTACCACACCAGAAGGCAATGGGGGGAGTTACTATGTTATTCCACCCTTACCCCCAGGACTTGTTGGTTGTGTAGCATCAGTTTTCATTGAAGGTGTTCCTTGTGAGTCCATATTGGATACTGGTTCACAGGTTACTACCATTTCTGAGTCCTTTCATAATGAGTATCTGTCCTCTTTTACTATTCAGCCTGTTCAGGCTCTTCTTGAAGTTGAGGGGGCAGGTGGCCAGAATGTGCCTTACCTTGGCTACATTGAAGCGAGCATATCTTTTCCTCAGATAATAACAGGAAAAAAGGAAGAACTGATGGGTCTAGTGCTTGTGGTTCCAGAATATCACCTCAACAGCAAGATTCCCCTCTTGATTGGTACCAATGTCCTTGACAGACTTTATCAACATGGTATTGGGCAGGATGGTCTTAAGTCACTTTTCCATGTTCATGAGAATGGTGGCTATGCTCAGCTTTTCCAGCATATTGCCCAGGTTCATGAGACAAATAAGTGCTCATACACTGTTAGACTGAAAGGACGGAAACCCCTCATCATCCCTGCTCAACAAAAACTTTGTACTACCGGCATTGTTAGAGTGGGAAGAACTTTGCACCATGCTGGCTTTGTGGTTGAGCCACATGAACGTTATTTGCTGCCAGGCGGTGTTCTTCTTGAGCCTGCTCTGGTTAATGTTCCACGTGAAGCCAGCTGTAAGGTTCCCATTGTTCTGCATAACATGAGCGACCATGATGTTACACTCCACCCACATAGGGTTATTGCACAGATATCAGCAGCTCAATGCGTCACCCCACTTGACTCTGATAAGCAGGCTTCTAGAAAAACTCTCGAGTCTTTTCCTAGCCAGCTTGGGATCGACCCAGAGGATTCCCCTGTCTCTGAACAGTGGAAAGTGCGCATTATGGAGAAACTGAACAGCATTTCTGAGGTTTTTGCAATGGATGATCTGACTCATGGGCACACCACTGCAGTCAGACATCACATTAGGTTGCAGGATGAAACTCCATTTAAAGAAAGATCAAGACCCATTCACCCGTGTGACAGGGAAGCTGTAAAGCAACATTTGAGAGAACTACTTGATTCAGGGATTATCAGAGAGTCTGAGAGCCCATTTTCTTCCCCAATCGTAGTCGTACGAAAAAAAAAACGGAGCCATCCGATTGTGCGTTGATTACAGAAAGCTGAACGCGCACACTATTAAAGATGCGTATGCTCTCCCAAACATTGAGGAGACCTTCACTGCTTTAAATGGGGCAAAGTGGTTTTCAGTAATGGACCTTAAGTCCGGATATTACCAAGTTGAAGTTGCTGAAGAGGATAAGCACAAAACAGCCTTTGTATGCCCTCTAGGCTTCTATGAATTCAATCGAATGCCTCAGGGTGTGACTAACGCACCAAGTACTTTCCAACGCCTCATGGAAAAGTGTGTTGGTGATTTGCATCTGAACGAGGTACTTGTTTTTCTTGATGATCTAATCGTTTTCTCTGAGACATTGGAAGAACATGAAGTTCGACTTATGAAAGTCCTTACTCGTTTGAGAGACTATGGGTTGAAGTTATCTCCCGAGAAGTGTCATTTTTTCAGAACATCAGTCAAGTACTTAGGTCATGTAGTGGACGCTCAGGGAGTCCATACAGATCCTGAGAAGATTTCTGCTCTTAAGACTTGGCCCTGTCCTTCAAACAGGAAAGAGCTGAAATGCTTTTTAGGCTTCGCAGGATACTATCGGCGCTTTGTCGAAGGGTATTCGAAGATAGCCAGACCTTTAAACCAGCTAACAGGTGGTTACCATCCAGCAAGGAAAAGAGGAAAGGTATACAAACGGCTTGGTGTGGGAGGTGACATCAACTCCAAAGTTCCATTTGGTGATGAGTGAACTCCTGAATGTGACACTGCCTTTCAGACGCTGATTGAAAGATTAACGTCTGCTCCAATCCTTGCCTTTGCCAATCCAAAGTTGCCTTACATCCTTCACACAGATGCCTGTAGGCAGGGGTTGGGTGCTGCCCTCTACCAGGAACAAGGAGGGAGACTCAGAGTCGTAGCTTACGCCAGCAGAGGATTGTCAAAAAGTGAACAAAACTATCCAACGCACAAGTTGGAGTTTTTGTCTCTCAAGTGGGCAGTCTGCGAAAAGTTTCACGACTATTTGTATGGCTGTATGTTCACTGTTTTAACAGATAACAATCCTCTGACGTATGTTTTGACATCAGCTAAGTTGGATGCTGCTGGTCACAGGTGGTTAGCTGCCCTCTCCACTTACAGTTTTGACATCAAGTATAGGGCAGGCCAGGCAAATGGTGATGCTGATGGGTTGTCTAGGCGACCTCAAGACTCTCCGGTAGAAGATAAAGTCTTCATTGAAGAGAGAAAGAGAATAGAAGACCTAAAAAGACGACTCATGGATGTAGCTGGAACCAGCATTTCTTATGAAGCCCTCTTGGCTATATGCCAGCGTCATGTGGTGGTTGGTATGAATGGTTATTTTCCCGACACCCTCATTGCAGAGTCACTCGGGATTGATGCGTCATCAGTGCCTGATTCTTTTGGGCAAGACATTTTGCCATCGATGACCCTGACAGATTGGTGTAATGCTCAGAGAGGTGACCCACATATTGGTCATGTTGTTTGTTTTTTGGAAAAGGCAATGAAGCCGACTCCCAGGGAGATCAGGCTAGAACACCCTGAAGTGAAGCTCCTGCTACGACAATGGCATAAGCTGGAGCTGAGGGGTGGTGTACTGTATCGCCAGTGGGCTGATCATGGGAGACCTGTTTATCAACTGGTGCTTCCCAAACCCTTTCGACAGAGAGCTCTACAGGGCATACACGATGAGATTGGCCACCTTGGGGCTGAGCGTGCTTTACATCTTGCCCGCAGTCGGTTTTACTGGCCTGGGATGGCCAAAGACATTGAAGAAAAGTGTCACAAGTGTGAACGCTGCTTCCGAAGAAAGGCTGCTTTTCAGAAAGCTGCTCCAATGGAGAGTATCACTACCACATACCCTCTGGAGCTTATTTGCATGGATTACTTGTCCTTAGAGCCAGACAGTCTTGACACACGTAACATACTGGTGATCACAGACCACTTTACTAAGTTTGCAGGGGCTGTACCAACCAGAGACCAAAAGGCAAAAACCATTGCAAAGGCCTTGTGGGAGAACTTTATTGTTCACTATGGTTTCCCTAGTCGGTTGTTGAGTGATCAAGGTCGGGATTTTGAGTCCAGAACCATTAAAGAACTCTGTTCTGTCATAGGAGCAACTAAAGTCCGAACAACTCCATACCATCCTCGTGGAAACCCAGTAGAGCGGTTCAACAGAACTCTCCTGGGAATGTTAGGGACTTTGGAGGACAAAGAAAAACACCACTGGAGAGATTTTGTTAAACCATTGGTCCACGCCTATAATTGCACACGACACGATACGACTGGCTATTCACCTTACGAACTAATGTTCGGACGGCAGCCTCGACTTCCTATAGACTTTGTTCTTGGGATTAATCCTGATACTGGAGATGACCAGACGCACTCAGAGTATGTCAAAAGTCTGAGACAGCGCCTCCAAGAGAGCTACTCATTGGCCATTGAGAGTGCGCAGAAGTCCAGGGACAAGAACAAGGTCAGATTTGACAAACAAGTTAGAATTGCCAAACTCCTTGTAGGATACCGAGTTCTGGTCCGCAATGTTAACATCAGGGGCAAGCACAAGTTGGCGGATAGATGGGAACATAAAATCCATGTTGTGGTAAAACAGATTGGTGAGGGCCCTATCTATGTTGTAAAACCTGAAACGGGAGTCGGGCCTCACAGAACTTTACACAGGGATCTTTTGTTGCCATGCGGTTTCTTGCCTGTGCAGGGTGCTATAGAGCCAGGTCCCCAGGTCAAAGTTACGCGAAGACTGAGATCTAGACCACAAAGAGCTAAAAACCAGCCAGGGTACCAGAGCAACCCAGACAGTGACTCATCAGATAGTATGGATGAGCTGTATCCAGCTATACAAGTCCCAAGTGTCATCGCTACAAGTCCTTTATTGCGTCTGGAAGACCGAGCCTGTGAGTCTGAAGAGACATCCGCCAGACCACATACTGAGGTATCTACAGATGTTCTGCAGGGTGCAGATACAACACCTGCTCAGACTACTGCTAGAGTCCAGCCTGAGTCCCGAGCGACCTCCCCACAGTTGAGCACTCCCACTGTTTCACCGGGTGGAGCTCAGGATCCAGCGTATGTCATCATTGATATCCATGAACCAGAACATGAACCAGAACCCATGCTGATCCCTAATTCAGAGCCTGAAAGCACTGAACAGGAAGGGGAGCCAAAGCTCAGACACTCAAGTAGGCCTAGGCGTCAACCCCGCAAGCTTATTTATAATGAATTAGGCAAAACACTGATCTTAGCTGTTGACGCATTCATCCAACAACTGGAGTCTGCACTTCTTCAATCACTGCAAGTCTCTGTTCAGCCATGCTCGCATGCGCGGACTCATGCGGTTTAGAGGGGGAGAGTGTAACCCCGATTTATTTTTGAAGTGCTTCCATAATCTGTTGGACTATTTTAATTGTTCAGTACTGGTAGTTCAACACTAGGGGGAGATAGATTTTGAGAGACGCTTCCTAAGCCTTCCGGCGAGAAGAACGTTTTATCCACATTTTTTTCCGACTACAACAGCACGGTGAGAGGAAAGGACGAAGCGAGACGAAATCGGAGGAAAAGTGACAGAAAAATATTGAACATGAATTCGGCACTCTGAAAACTTGTGAAGTCTTTCAGGACTTTCTCAAAGTCCGACTTTAAAGATACCTTGATGAGTCCCAAGCTATTTTGGTTAGTTTGACGCTTGAGTAAGCTTATCACCGGAACGAGCTAGCATGCTAACTCGTGGAGCTGGAGAAAGTAGATATTTGCTGCAATAATTGTTTTATTTATTTTGACGGAAATATTATTTCAGAAAGCGGGATTATTTTTATTTATTTTTGAGAAGCGTGAGTGCGTTAGATATTATATTGGAATGAATGCAAGTAGGATAGCTCGGGTCGGCTAATTGCCGCACGTGTGTGCAGGCTGGTTTTTTCCCCACTCAGAAGGTGGGCTGCGTTCCTGAGGATCAACGCAGAATCCACGCTGCTGCTGTGGCCTCACCTGCTTTTCCTGGACCCACTGCACCCAACCAGAGGGAGGTTAAGTTGGATTTCCCATTTTGAGGATTCCCAAGTACTTTTTCCAATTTTTCTTTGAAATCTCATATTTTTCCCTGCTGGAGGTTTTTTCTTTTTTTTTCTTTCTGAGATCTTGTGAGTATTTGCTTGTTATAAGTTAGTGTTGGATCCAACATAGAACTGTTAAGTGCTTATTTGAAATTTGTTATTATTCCTTATGTGATTATCATCCATAAATGTTCTACTAACTGTATTTTTTTTTCCTTTCATAATGTTGAGCCAGAAGTGAATTTTATTTTCACAATTTGACTTGAGTTTTTTTTCTTTTTTTTTTCCTTGATATATGTCAGAGAAACTTGAATACAGACCATTTATATGTTTTAATTGATGTTGAGTGTGTTATTGTGGGTCGAGAAGATATAATAGGCCAGTTAGCATTAACTACTGCATTCCTCCTACATGAACTTTGGGTGGACAGATAAGTCCTTGGAGCTTAAGTACCCTCTTACCTAGGACACAGGTAGGCGGGGTTACACAGTCAATTAATTTGAATCTTTTGTCGTCTCCATTTTACTTCCCCAAGAATACAAAAGTTCCCCATAACCCACTGAAACATGGGATTTCAATGGAATGGCCATGACTTCCTGTTTTAAGCACATCAGGACAGTAACGTACATTAAATGAGTCACATGACACAACTGAAAAACAGATGTCCATAAGAGGTCGTATAAGACATAATTCATACTGACTCTACATACAAACTCTACAATACGCTTACACACATACTATCAAAGTCTTGCATACATGCTATCAAACTCTATCAACAAACTCAGACACATATACCATCAATCTCATACACTACAAAGGACATCAACTGGCGTATTTCACACACCAAAAGGTGCACCGTATTTTAACGCGCAGTCTCAATGTGGGGTCTATTTCTGTACTTAATCCATTTAACAAAACATGAGTTTAGTTTAATTTTATTCCACTATTTAACAATCTACCTTTTTCAAGGTCTAAACGGAATGTTGCGAAGTGTGATCGAACACTAATTTAGCAGGGCTGAATTCGAGGGACTTTTGCGCAGTTATGTGCAGCAAACGTACTGGAAAAACTGTGCGGCACACAGCATGCAGCCATGTATCTGGGGAGCGCAAACTTCCAGGAGTGCTCAACATCAGATTGTCTCCTGAATGAACAGACAAAGGAAAGGAACGCTGTCAGACAAATCAACTGTGTATTTTCAGGATTGCGTATGCGTAATGGCGCAGGGCGCGTAAAGTTTGCACGCTGAAATGTTGTACCGATCTTGATGTTTTGGTTGCACAAAGGTGGATTTCTGCAGTAACTCGGGATGGGCATAACTTTACTGCCAGCCACATTGTTTCGCAGGAGCACGGCTTGCCAGAATCAATGTTTGTGACCCACCTGTGTCCCTCAAAATGCGGACAGCGCGCTCATCCGTGCGTTCGCGGCTCCTGTGTCAGCGAGAAATGGTCCAACAGTCATGGATTGAACCTATCCCAAAGTCGCACTAGAACATTTTTACAGATTTTGGAACTTGGTACACGCACAAGGTGCACGCCTAACTTTTGGGGAAAGTTTAGGCTTTTAAGTGCACCGTATGGTGCAGAAACTACGGTAATGGGTTGGTTCTCAGGAGGATATGAAGACCTTTAGCAATTTAACCACAATAGGAAAACTTGCCAGTGCCAGAATGAGAAAAAAGGAAATGATGAGACAAATTAAAGAATAAATAAAATTGTATAAAAATATGGAATAGAATAATAACAAAATATAAAACATGCTTTAGTTTAAAAGAATGAAAAATCAAATACTGCTGCATTATAACTAAAGTGTTGCATGGAGTATTGCCCAAAAAACATGCGAAGAAATAACGTTATAGTTTATAGCAGACTGATGTATTTTAAAATCGATATTTGAAAACAAAAAAAAACACTGGTGTACTTTTGATTTTAAATTAAAAATATATACAGATTAGTATTGTTATTTTTAACTTAAAATAAATATATCCAGATTTAAAAGGATCCATCTTGTTCATCATGAGAACATTAAATGGTGATACCCTAAAATAACATGGAGACCTGGCTGCCCCCCCAAAAACAAACAAACAAACAAACAAAAAAAAGATTAAGGCACACCCACAGTTTGTGTAAAATTGCCACAGAAAGCACCAGAGTTAAAGGCCTATGAGAGATCTGTGTGTCAGGTTGTGTTTCTGCTGTGTCACATCTCCCTTGTACCTTGGGTGAGGGGGCCAAATATCACCACACTGTCTCAGAAAAAAGACAACAGTTTCAGTGACACCAAATCCCAAAGAGGCATTTAAAACTAGCTTTCCGTGTGCTCGGCGAGAGAGCTGTCACTGTTATGACAGCTGGAAACATGGTGACACCAGAGGCCAGCCTGTGCTGAACACTGTAGCCGGGAGAGATGTCTGAAGGATGACATATGCAAAACAGCATCTTAACCCTTATGGTGCATCCCATTCAACTTTTGTTGATACAAAACTACAATATCTGTTGAAATATAACTTGATCAGATTGATCAAAAAATGTATGGCTTTGTCCAGGTAGAGAATTTTAACACAATGTAAATAAGTTGTATCAATGAGCGTGTCATTACGTGTGCTTTGTCCAGTTTCTTGCATTTGTGTTTTTATGGTGACTAAAGTAAATGGCAAATCGTGGAATATAGAAATATGCTAAACCCCTAATGTTAATTCTTTTCAAACTGTAATTTAAAAATAAAATACAGTCAGAAATCAGTTCATTGGATTGATAGATGGTTGATCTTGGTAGACACTTTACCACCAGATTTTTAGCTAAATTGTTGACATTGTTTCGACTGCCGTAACTCTTCAACTGTTTAAGCAATTCCACGTGACAATGAAGCAAAAAACAGCTTTGCGCTGATATGCAACACTGTGCAGCATTAAAGTGTTTACGAAATCAATGCAAATCAGCTGATTTTGATGCGAAGAAAAGCAGCTTTGGGCCATTGAGCAACACTTTACGTCTGCAAAGTGTTGCATAATGGTGCAAAAGTGTTGTGTTTTGTTGCAATGATATGCAATGATAATATGAAAGCCAGAATCAACTGATTCACCATGATCGTGTAAATTGAAGATTTACGGTATTTGAAAGAGCATGTGTTATTTAGGCATTTATTCACAATAGGGAAGAACTGCTTTTCAGTTTGAAAATTTAGCAGCATGTCATAATAGTTAACTGAAAAAAAACATTTTGTTGTAATGTTTCTGAACCCTTTAACACAGAGGGCGTCACAGACAGCAATCAACAAACACACGCTCCTTGGCACACTAAAATTCTTTGACTGTTTAAGCAATCAGCTGATTCTGACATGGAACAAAGCGACTTTGCTTATCAGCGCACGAAGACGCAAAGCTGCTTTTCTTTACAACAGAATCAGCTGGTCTATATCGATTGCATAAGCACTTCACTAATGTAAATTGTTGCAAATCAGTGCAAGGCTGCTTTTCTCTGCTTCAGAATTCGCTGGAATTACATTTATTGCATGAAAAGTTTAATGTTACGTTCACACCACATATGTGACTTGCGTTCAAGAATGCGCTTTCTTGAACCCACTTTCTTGACTGGGTATTTAGCCCACGGTGTTCATACGGGGTCAAGCAGGGAGGGACATCTTCTTCTTTAATCTTTGCTACTGTTTCGAGTGCACGCATAGAATAGGTTTGGTGCGAAATGTTGAAGCGGAGCAAATGTTGTGAATCTTGTTCCAGGTTTTATCGTTCACAGCTCAATTCGTATTTATACATGAAAAACTTGGTGTCATGTTGTTCTTGCTGGGCGCAAACAGGAAATGTTATTTTTTTACTCCATTACCAATTTTCATGGATCATAGAAGTTGGTACTTCCATGAATTAAAAGGGGCCATCAATACAATCAAAGTTCAACCTGGCTTAACTTTTAACATGCGTTCAAGTAACGTATGTTTTGTACGTAGAGCCTGAGAACCCTCTTAAAAATGTGCGTGGCGAGAGTCTTGAAAGCAGAAGCATGAAACGCGCATACACTCGTTAACATAAACTTTTCATTCAAACTGGTCGCTTGAACGTATGTAGCGTGATACATGTTTCATTTTGCAAATATTTTATTCAGTTTTGCGAAATCATAATTCAAAGATTGTTCAAGAAAAGCATAGTCAGCGGTAAAGACACACGAAAAATGTCTTGTTATAAAAGATCAATTATTTAAACAAAGTTTGAAGATTAGTCAGTAGTTAAAAGGCAACAATTTAATTGTAGGCTTCCTTCAAACATCAGTTTTCTAAACTCTCAAACAGAGCTTGTTAATTTGAGTCCTTTAATCACATCCAGGTTGACACAATCACCCGTGGAGGTGGATTTGCCAGAACAATTTATATTCAATGTTGATTACTTGTAAGATGTCATTTGCATTATCAGGACCAAGCACTAATAAGACGCCCGGTTTTGGGCCTTAATTGGATTGCTTCACTGCAGTCCCTTATTGATATTTGCATGCCACAGTTCATCACGATAAGTAATGAGAGGATTATACACTGGAGGTATCCAATTGCAAACTCTGTCTGTGAAATTGAGGGATACCTGTCCATGCCTTGGCTTTCTCATGGGGTTGAGGAAGCACAATGCCTAGATGTGACAAGCATTCACATTCATACAGGCATTACAGTAGCTGACTGATTCACCTTTTTACCCAGAGGCAGCCCAGGTTTACCATTTCAAGAAGCATTTGTTGTTCACCTGCTTAGAGCTATTACGGCATTGAATAAATTACTGTGCAAGCAACATCTGCTTGGGAATGAGGTGAGGGGATTACAGAGGATGTAGCTACTTCAGAGACACGTCTTAAAAAATAATAACAAAAACACTGTGAGACTTAGGATGGAATGCCTATGGAGCTCAGAAACACAGACAAACTAAAGTATAAACAAAGAGTACATTACAAAGCTTTTTTAATATCAAGGTTTTGCTTTAAAGTCCCACTCAAAACCATTTTTTTTCTTTTGTAAAGTAAAATCCAAGGAATATTTTAATGATTATTGTGCAGTTTTTAGCCAAAATCAAAAAGTTGTCGTTTTTCTTTAAAAACATATTTTATGCCTTGTGGCAGAAGCTCATCAGAAATACAATTCTGGTTTGTAGGGGTGGTGTTGGCTAGGAGCAACCACGGCCCCTCCCCGTTGCTGAGAGCTGTGCTTGTCCACTCACGCACAAGCTTATAGCCCAAAAATGTTGCGCTTATGGCGCAAAAATAATAGCGAGCAATAGTGGATCAATCCAGCCATACATTTTTGAGCCAGAGGTCTGTGAGGCCTCACAGCTACGGGCTTTTTCCAACAGCATTTTTTCATCTGCCTTCTGATTCACAACAATCTGAAAAAAATACTCAGAAATGCTACAAAAACGTGTTAAAACATCAAAAACACTATTTTTACAAAATAATTTACAAAAGAAGACAACAAAATCGGCCTATGAGAATAATTTTGTCAAAAACAAAAAATTATTATTTTTTCAAATTGATAGGCATCTGTACTGATTTTTTCTCTTTACAGGTTTTTTCCATTGCAAATTATACTATGCCATTATGTGTATCTCTACAAAATTCCTAAAAAGGTAAAAACCATTTTATGAATGTATGAATTTTTCATGTAAAGTTGACATCTAACGTTGACAGCCCTATCTCAAACACAACTCTGTATGAAACTTTAAATTTTGCATACATTGAGAATCTTGATACAAATCGTTTCTTTGCTTTGTGTAATGTTTAAAAATGAAAAAAAAAACAATCCAGCTGGTGACTTTTCCAGATCTAAATAGCATCTATCAGATCACAAGAAGGGGGATCATGTAAGTGCTGCCATCTCACTGCTATCAACAATCCCCTGAGCTTCCACTGTGGACAACTCTGAGATCTGTGACTGCTGATCCGGTGTTGTGTGAAGCCTATTAAAAAACATTGCTCTCTGCTTGATAGTCATCCTTCGGAGAATAAAACAGGACTTGCAACAGAAGCGTATATTGTTTTTCTCCCACATTTCCGCAAACATTTTCAAATGCATTTCAGCACCTGAGGCTTGGATTTACCAGATGAGTGGACCACTGTACAGGAATTTATTTATTTTATTTTTGTAAATGAGAGGTAGATTCCTATGCCTCACATTCTAAGCTTAGCAATGTTTTTTTTTTTTTGTGGAAAAGGGTCAAAAAATGTTTTGCTGCTATGTCCCCAAACTTGACTGTCATGTCAAACATTATATTGCTACATTTGCAACTGTCAAAGCTTTGTTCTCCTCTGACCTGAGATGGGAAAATGGGAATAAGCCCGGAGCAACATTTGACAACTCAGTGAATCTTATTGTCATAAAGTGGGGCAAAAAAGACCCACTCTTACACAGCAGAAAACATAACCAAGCTCCCATGCCAGCTGCTCTGTCACAGCGTACAGAAGTGGAAGGAGGTGTTACTTGCAAACAAGTTGCTGTGTTTTGCTTGGGAAGCTCAATTGGAGAAAAACATGTTTTCACTAATTAGTGTGTTCATTTCCAGGACTCACTTCTTTTAGGATTTTGAATGATTTATAACTGTAGTAACACCCAGGTTTTCTTGCTATTTTAGTTTTCTCAGTGCAGACCAAACTTGGCCCCTACCAATTGGCCTTTGGTGCTTTATCAAATCAGTCAGACATGGCCTGGCTTTCAGCTTGCTGCCCTAACTCTGGATTTGCTCTTGGCAAGGCTGAGGTAGAGGGTACATTGACCAAAAGCACATCCGCAGTCACATCCCCAAGATTATCTACAGTAACACAGAGGGATCCTCTGCACGTCTCATTTCTTTTTCCTTCGTCATCTCAGCAGTGTTAATTTTATATTCAGAGAACATGGTGATTTTTTTTGTTGCACATTAGAATCTAAGTGAATGAAACATGAGAAATCAGAGAAAAACTGGGAACAGTGAAAAATGCTCAGTAAATGAAATATGACGAAAAGATTTCACAAGTGCCTACAATTAATTCTAGTTTTTCTGTCTTGAGGCCTTAGTTGTAAAAACCCCAAAATTCCTGTTACCAAATCACTTTTCAAGGGTGTGTATGCTAGTCTGAAGGATATCACTGAGATGCATCAACAGAAATGAATTAAAGGTAAAAAATGTCTAAAGGAGCTAAGTCCAGAAACTGAGGAGCTAAGTCTAGGGGTGTTTTCAACATGCCAGATAAGCCAGGCAGGCAGATGTCACTATTTACATAATCAAAAACTGAATCCACTTTCATTCTTCTTTTCCCTTCTGGTGGAAACACACTTGTTCGAGGTCAGCTGATCGATCTATATTTATAATATTCAGCAAAGATGACAAAAGGGACACCCACAGGATATACACCTCTATAAGTAAATAATGTTGGTTATTAAACACAAGCTTAACATTAAAAACTATCTTATAAAAAAAATGATTCAAAGCCACCAGCATCAATTCAATGGATAGGTATAACCTGCAAAGCTGAGCTTGCACACAAAAGTTTTTCTCAGAGTTTTAGACTTTCTTTGGTTGCCCCAAAGCAACTCATTCAGTTATAAAATCTGAAATGTTGCATCAGTAATCTCTCTACCTCCCTTTGTGTCTTATTGGCTGCAGGTATACCGATGCTTCAAAGCAGTAAGGAGCTCAAAGAGTAGAAGCCTCCTCTGCATGCTTCTTCTGATGGCCCGGCAGACGCTGCACAGTTTCAAATCACAAACTAGTGGGCATGGGTATACTACAGAAGATCACTTAAAAAGGCTGTTAGATGCTGTTTTTAATGCTTTCAGAGCACTTGAAAACTCATTATATTAAGGGTAGATGTTTTTTGAAAAATGTTTTTTCTCATATTTATTTCTTATATAGAATTATTTTCTTATGGTTTAACTGGATTTATATTTTTTGTTGACATTTAGGGAGCAGTGATGCTGCAAGTCCTCCACCATTTTCTCGTATATTTCTATATATACTTTCCACCAAGGATCTGAAAAAAATGTTACAGATATTCATTCAGTCTCCATACATCTAAACATTATCCTCCAGTTTTTAAAGAGTGAGAGTGTCTCTTCTAATCAAGCTCCAATTTAGCTAATTCCTACTTTTAAAACAGTACTGTAAGTCCAATAGCCACAACCATACCTGCACAAAATCAGCTGAGGTGACTAACCAGATAAGCATTGAACCCTTCAGAAACACTGAGACAACATCTGGGCTTCCAACTACACCCTACACACTAAAAGTAAAAACATCAGAGTCCAATACACTGAAAAGATTCACAGCCTGGCCTTTTGAGGAACCATTGCTTAACTTTCTGTACCCACTGCTGGATTTGCACACATTCAACCATTTGGAATACCATGGAGGTTGGTGTGTTGCTGCTGCATCTGGATTGCTACTAAAACCCAGAAGCAGCTTCATCGTACATTTAAACTGGTCAATCTGTGGTGTATCTCCACTATGTTGCATTGACACAAAAAAATAGAACCTTCATTAATTAATCAGAATGTTCACATCGCCTCCGTGTGTCTGCGTATGATGTCCGTCTCTGCAATGCAAGCTTTCTGCAGGAGTTTGTCCATCAACACGTCGATTATGCAGAAAAAAGCCAGAGAAAGTGGAAGCAGGTCCAGTTTTCACATCAAAACTTCTGTTCTAGTTTCAAGATAAAAAAAAATACATTTTTATTTTAAATTTAAGGTCACTTGCCCTTGATACGGACAACAAAAGTTTCATTTTGGAAGTACATACAAAAACACATCATTTATGACACAAGGACTCGGTGAGAAAGGAGAGGGCATGTAACCTGATTGCCAAAGTTGAGGATGTTTATGGTAAGTAAAATCTTTTATTTTAATTTCTTCTGTTGTAACCACTCCTCCAGAAGCCGTGGGGGTGGGAGTTGGGTGGGTTTACTGGTGACACAACAGAGATAATGTAAACTAACTGATGGTCGTGAGATGGATTCCTATGCAAGAGAGACGCATCGCAGGCTGCTGTTCTGTAGAAACTATGTCCTAGAAAAGGAGACAATCTTTTTGATTTTGGCTAAAAATGACATAATTGCAAAAAAATAAATAAAATAAAATACTAGGAAAGCTTTTACAATAGATCAAAAGATGATTGCAGTTTTTTTTTTCATTTTAAGTTCACTTTACTGAAAACGCAGTTGCTTTGAATATTAAAAAAAGGAAAATATATGCTGCCTTTCATTCAAAAGATATTCTGCAAATGCAATGAACGGAAATGACAAAATCCATTAAAAACATACATTTATAGTATTAGGATATGACCAGCCATGTTCATTTTTTACCTCTCTCATTCACACTGAGGACCCAGCTCAAACACAGTCTCAATAGCTCAAAGCAGATTCCGGGATTAAGCCACACTAAAATATTTAAACATGTTTGGCCTCTGCAGATAATGAAGATTCTTGTGGCAATCTATGGGGTGACAACTGCACTATGTGGGGTCAGTCTCTCCTGTGTGTTTAACTGGGCTGCATTATCCCCTCTTCAATCTTGCCTTTTGTTTTCCTTCATGAAAACAAATGAAATAGTGTAGTCATCTGCAGAGGCAAGCAAAGTCCTCCCGACTGAGGAGGCCTTCAGGCTTCGTCAAGCTTTTTCAGCACGTTGTCATGGCAGTTTAGAGAGGCTGAGGGAGAACATTGCTGCTCAGTACTGCTGTGGAATGACAATGGGAAAGGGGCTACAGAGTGGATTGCTAATGCGGAATGCCAATCATAACAATGTTGTTCTCATGTTCTGTATGAAAGGCAGGGAGGCCAAATGGAGCCTAAGACCAAGATCCTCCTGAAGGACAAAGAAGTTTTCTAGAAAGAAATGATTAATCTACCTGGAGAAACCATTCTACAGCTGAAAAAGAGCCCTTCTAAATTTGTCGCAGAGACATGATTTACTGATTTGTTAATATTGAGCCATGCAATTAACATCTTACCATGTTAATATCTATTTTCTCACATTGCAGCCTGACTGATTGAAAAGAAAACTGTAGACTAATGATTCAGTTCAAATGTGCTGCCCTCAAGTTCATTTCATGCTGTTAGATCAGAAAGTTTTTCCAGAGTTTGCAGGGTCTTGTAGTTCCCCCTTCTTATATGGCTTTATTTGCTCAAAGGCTGCAAGTTTAAAAGGATAAGAAAGCAACCCAGAAGTGAACAGTGAGGTCTTAATGAGTTACATAACTTCCCTGGTGCCGGACAGCCTCTGATGTAGCACCAGCCCAAGATTTCGGCGGACTTAAATCTAATCCACAGATGGAGAGAGATTTAAAGGTAGACAGGCTGGAATTCTTATTTGATGTCTCTCTTTTTCTGAGCAGAAAGAGCTGTCAGCAGCAGCAGCCTTCCACTTATACAACGACCCATAAAGAAATGCTTTGGTTTATTAAATATTCCAATCTGAAGTTTCAGATAGATACATGGACATTATTGTGAAAACATTTGGTAATTCTCAACAAACGGCAAATGTTGCTTTGTATTTTGCCATAGAATTTGACTTGACAGAACAAAAACCAGCCAAAGGCAGAAAGTGCAGTGCTTGCATTCCCAAAGTTGCTGATTCCACTTTGTGTCTAAATGGTTGCTCCAGAACGTGGAGGCAGACCATCTCATCCCTAGTTTTCTAATTTCATCAGTAGTAAGTGACCAGCTTCACCTCTGTCTACTCCTCTAAGGGAAGTCATTTCCCACACAAGACCAGACTGAGACTGTGAGATCTTGGTTAAACTTCTCTCATATAATTATTCTCTAAAGATCCTCAGACCTCAACAGGGAAACTTCTTAAGAGGTCTAAAAATAATTATGTTTTCTTTTGATTTAAATACATTAACATTTATTCTGTCTGATGAACTTTCTTTATAATAAGTTATCAGCCAAATAGAAAGTCAGGTTTATCAAGGAAAATAAAAATAACATTGATGTTGTAGCTTTGTAATAATCAAAATAAGTCTTTTAAAGATTGGAATAATTATTTTTTTCAAAACACTTAACACTGGTCAGTAATCATACAAGTAAAAACATAAGGTTTTGTCCATCTAATAATCAATGTACTAACTGTTTTTTAGGTTTCTCCAATCAAGTCATCATTTTTGAAACTCAATTGATTATTATACTTTTTTTTTTTTGGAAAAAAAAAAAAATTAGGGCTGCGCAGAGGAACAGTGGTTAGCCCTCTTGCCTTGCTGCGAGATGGCCCAAGTTCAAATCCCAGCTGGGACCTTTCTGTGTGGAGTTCCCATGTTCTCAAACAGTCCAGACACAAGCTGCAAAGCTTTATTGACTATTTTAAATTGTCCCTGGGTGTGGCTGAGTGTGTATGAGTGTGTGATTATGTGGCCCTGCTACAGGCTGGCGACCTGTTCAGGGTGTAGCTTGCTTTTACCCAACAGTAGCCTGGCAGCCGCCGAACTCCAAAAGGTAAAAAAAATGGATAGATGGTTTAAAAAAAAAATTTAATTTTTGAACCAGGAAAATACAAAACAAAGCTGTTATTAAAAAAAACCCCAAAGTTTTAAATATGTGGAAATAATTGAACTAACCATCCCCTATTCTGACACACTCAGTAATTTACCAAAAATAATCAGAAATGAAATTAAATCAAATCATCACAAACTTGGTGAAATAAGCAACTAACCAATTAAATCTAAATTAAATCTAAATAGAATACAACCTTCGATCATAGTCTTTTTAAAATTGTTTTTAATATAATAAACTATACCATCAGTCCTAGCACTGCAAACAGTGCAACTCTGTAGGTATTTTGTCCATGAGGCTTTGCCATTGCTCAAAGGAGCAATTCACAGCAGAGTAGCAGAGAAGTAGGAACGATCATAAAGTGAGAAATGTCCTGATTCATTATTTTCTGACAGCAGAGCTTAGCAGAGCTCCGTGAACCTTAATCTGTGGAGGTAACTGCTCAAAAATGTCAGTCAGCCTGTTTTTCTTCTCTTCTCCTTTTCTACCAAAAAACTTAACAAAGACGTTTTTTATGGGAACAAAAGGTTTCATTTGACCCAAATGTACAAGCTTAGTGTACTTGTTACCATAGAAAATCCACATATCTTCAATGATAAAAAAAAGCAAATGCTATTGTGGTTTACAAAAGTTTTGAAATTATTTATTTTTCCTTTGTCTACATCATAGCTTTATGTCATTAATTTGCCACTACTCGAACATTCAATAACGTTCCAAATGCTTATGCAGGTGATTGCCACTATAATCTACAGGTAAGAGATTTTAAAGAATGTAGAGTGGCTGTAACTGAAGCACAGCAGATGTTTTTTGGGGGTTTTTTGTAGCAAAATTCTCCTAATGGAACTTGTTTTACTTTTTTTTTTTTAACAGAGTCTAGATACACACTGATTTAGCAAAACAAATAGCTGATTGGTTAAATGAGCTTTCCTATGTACTGTAGACTTTAAATCTTACCAGTAAAGTCTAGCTCAGCATCTTGACCCTTCAACTTACCAAAGACTTTTTGTGGCTTTTTCTCAAAAGCAGGTAAAAGTGTTGAAGGCTGTTTATTTTTTCACTTTCAAAGGTGTTACAGGAATGCTATAATAAACTTAATAAATAATACCTTTCAGGATGTGGCAGGTGGTGTTAATGGTGGAGATGGGGGGAGAGTCTGTCTGTGAGCTGGAGCAAATCTGTGAATGCTCTCCAAGTCGAGGAATTCTCTGCACGTTGGAGCTGCCAGGAAAAATAAAGTTCACCAGATCACAGTTCACCCTGGTCCTGTATGTAATCAGTCAGTGGTGGGGCCTGTCTGTCAAGCCCCTGACAGCTGCCTGTGTCGTTAAATGTGCAGAGATCAGTGGTCGTCAGAGCCATTCGTGTGACAGCTCCTAAACGAGGACTTTAAATTAGTTCCATGGGTGGTGGAGCATTTCGCTTAGGGTCCACACTGCGCACCACACACACACACACACACACGTGTGTGTGCCCGCACTCATGCACAAACACACAGGCACACAGATTGCAAGCATCTATTTCTATCACCCCCTCTGCTTCAGCCACCACAGAGTGATTACATATCGTTAATGACTCTCTTTACCTGATGTTCCAGTCTGTATGTCAGTGCTTCCCCATTCCTACAGTGGATGCTACATGCCCTGCTAATGGAAGTCACATCATGCTTAGTGTGAATAATAAAACCGAATATGCCTGTGAAAGGATTTAAACTAAACTTCTCCATCAAAACATTAGACTTATACTAGAAAAACCTTTTGACATGTCATCCTATGTCCTAGAAGTATTAAGCAAAATAACCATGTCGTTTAAAAAAATACTTTCATGTATGTGCAAAACATTTAGTAATAGGTAATTGGTTAGACTAACTGACATTTTTTGCATCGTAAAATACACATTTTCAAGAGAAGCATTTGTGTTGAATTAATGCCTAATTCTTTTTGGAGGGTATGCAACTTGGCCGTCAATGACGCCATCCTCTACTCCACAGCTGCCATATCTTAAGATATAGCTCGCTTACGATGAATGTTCCACTCTACCCCATGCAACCCTATCACCCATATAATCAGAAAAAGATAATTATTGTTTTGTTTTGTTGTTTTTTTATGTATGAGTAAATTTGTCCTCCAAGCCATTAGTAGCACCTAGCTAAACAACTTGCTTCTACTCCTGAGAGAAAGCCAATGTTAGTACAGATTTGCAACCCAGTTACCTGCAAAAATTGGTAGCAGGGTTGACCCAAGTTTTATAATTATCTAATATAATACAATACAATTATAGGTTGATACCAGTGTTTGGCAGTGGAGCCGCCATCAGTGTGTGAATAGGTGAATGGGACTGTGACTGTAAAGTGGTTGTAGGTAGTAAAGTGCTACATTAGTATGCACCATTTTACCTATTATTGATGAATTTGTTGAAGAAAAGCAAAGCTTTACTTTTTGTGAGTTTTGAAGCCCAAACGTCCTCTATTTCTGGAATGAGCTAAGAAATAAAAAGGGTGACAACACAAATTAGCTGAAATCCAGACAGGTAAATACACTGAGGGTAGCTACTTAAATTAAAACAACTGTGAATAAGGAAAACAGGTGAGCTGATGACAGATAAAAACAAGCCTGAAAACAGATCATTGCAAAAACAAGAAAAAGTGACAGATAAACCAAACCAAACCAAACCACCCCCGAAAAATTTATTTCGCTTGTTTTTGAGTTTTTGCAGCACATGACACATCACATGGTCTGAACTTTTTTTCTCCTGCCAAAATACATTTTAAATAAAATAAACCTTTATTCCTTTTAGCCTCTTCAAGATGCTGAAATTTCTCTGTTCTCATTAAAATTGTAAAGAAGGGAAGTTTTGCCCTCAATATTGACTTATGATGGTGTGAATTACATGCAATTAGAATACAATCTAACTAGAGTCTTATTTCCAGAGAATTAAAACCAAATTAGTTTTATAAGACTGACATTTTTACTCCACAGTCAAGATCTTTACATTATGAAATAAAAAAGCATCAGTTCCTCCTATATCTGCCCAAACAAAACACCTTTTCTGTGGCAAACTAACTAGGCAATTTGAGTATAGGTCCTCCTTATCATCAATCTTGTGCACATTTCTTTAAAACTCTTGGTCCAACTGATCTCCATAATCTAGGATTACTCTGAATATAAAAGGAAAAAGAGGTAATCAATCTTGTTTAAAGGTTTTAATCCTTTATGAAATAGACTGGATTATTTCCTCAGGTTAGGCTTTATGACTTGGATTTAAATCCTCTGAGTGTCAGTGCCAGTTTTATGCAGCTCTTCTCTCTGTATGGATCCCACTAACTCTCCACAAGGGGATCCTTGATTTATAGATATCATTTGACCCGTTAAGGCAACAGTCTGCCAAAAGTCCAAGATTAAGTGCCAATGTCTGAGCTGACAGGAATTCCCGCTGCTAGTTTTACATGATCTATGGAACTAATACCTGTTCTTCATCCGCCCCTTTGCTTTCTCTAGGGGGTCAGTGAAAAACAGCCAATACCTCAAACCACTGAGTAGCTATGATCAAGAAAAATTGCCAACAACGTTTGAAATGAAACAAAGATATGTAAAAGTATTTTTGTGCCACTTTTTTGCAACAAGTGCAAGAAAAAGTTAAAAGAGCCTCAGAAACTCCTAAGTAGGAGCACAGTCAAATTGTTGTCCTGGGAAGGACAAAGATTCTTTGCTGAAAATTTATGCTTGAAAATAAAGTCTCATATAGTTGTAGTGGTCAATAAGGTAACAGGTATTAGGAATTTAGATGATGTTCCATGTAAATGTTACAATGTTGTAATTCTGTAAAATATGTAGAAATATGTAGAAACACAAGCATGTATTGTTTTTCCGAATTGAAAACCAGGCCTTTCTTCATCACAGGTCTTCTATAAGAGATCTGCCATTGTCCCATTGAAACGTTTGTCTTCAACCCTTTCAAATTACCAAAATTCAATCTAAAATAAAAAAATAAAAAATGAAAGGAACCTCAAGAAAAGTATGTTAAAATATGTATCAGAACAAATTAGAGATATCTTTATCCTCAAGATACCTTGAGGGTACAACTGTTCATTCAATTGCACTACTATTTTTAATTAAATGCAAGGTTCAAGGGGACTTTATTTCATGTGCTTTGCTGTGGTCACCGTTTTGGAAATTGTGTTAAAAAATATTAAACTTGTAAAAATGGATACCATGTCAAGGACCATCAGATGCTCTTGGTCTTCTATCTGTGTTGCATGGTTTGAGTTGAGTTTGAGTTTAATGATTGTTGGTTCAAGCATGGTCAATCAAAGCACAATTCATTCAACAAAGGAACAGCACAAGTATAAATAGAAATACGTCACAGTCTGATTCTGAAAGAAAACATCCTTGTACCTCATTGATTTAACTTCTCATAATATAAACTAAACAGGTCATGCTTGAAATGAGAAAGGAAGAAGCAAACCGATTAATCCCTCCCTTAATAAATATAAATAACTCAACAATGATACAAGGTTGCTGTGTTATCATTAACCAAACTATAAGACCTAGTATTATCAACATAAAAGTATTTGTATGTGAGTAATTGCAGTAAAACCATAACAGTACAACAGATATCGTACAAGATTTGTTTAACATCTAGGAGAACCTCCCGTAGTGTGATACTTTTATCTTTGACTCCTGTGACCTTCAATCACCTTCACCTCCACACTGATACAACATTTCTTTGTACCTTCAAAAAAAAAAAAAGGATATTAGAGTATTGTTTAAGCTCTTCTTAACATATGCCAAAGTCTGATACCACACACCGCTGACACACAAATACTTTTTAGTGCTTCTCACAGATTTGATCCTAAACTTAAATGGTGGGCTTAGGACCGCTCACAACGGGCTTGATTAATTTTACAGTAGCAAATGGAAGCTTTTTCTGGGTAGGTCAGTTCACTAAAAACACCAAGAGTCTTTTGAGGATGTGGTGGAAAAGTGGAAAATGTATTTAAGACCACTTAACTGTGCAAGGAGGACACTGAAGGAAGAAAATAAGCTAAGATTTCTGACCACTGTATATGCTTTTTTTTTCTTTCTGGTTGCTTTTTGAGTAAAAAACTGATAAGGGCTAAATAAACCAAAAGACTAATGCTTGCAACTTAATTGAAGCTTACAAATCATCACAAATCCACTTTTAAATAAATATGGGGAGGAAATCTTTTAACACTTGATTTTGGAATTGTGTCTTCTTGAGATGCCCTTATGCCCCTGCGATGCCATCCAAGGTATATCCCACCTTTCCCTGACAGCTACTGGGTCAGCTTCAGTGACCCCATGACCCTGCACAGAAACAAGTAGTGTAGAAAATGGTTGGATGGATAACATGCCCTCAAAAAGAGCAAAAAATAGACAAAATGCATACAAACAAATACATCACTTTGAAATCATACAAGTTTAAAAACTGCAATTGCATAAACCTCTACATTTGACAAATGAAAAATCAAGGCTTTTTACATTATAAGTCTTCTGTTTGTGTTAGCTTCTATTACTCTGTCCCAATTAACCTCATATTTTTAACCTTTCCAAATAATCAAAATAAAACTTTATTGAGCTAAAACCACCTCCAGAATAAGTTTACACATTTAGGTTGTTTTTTTTTTTTGTTTTTTTTTAGAAATGCTGTGCTCATTTCCCACCAAAATCCTACTTTAACAAATAAAAAAGTAACAATCAATATGGAAAACAAAATTTTTGGTTTTGAAATCATCTCAAAACATTATGATTTTTCACTCATAATTAATGATCAAATACATAATGTTAAGTGCTAAACCTTGTTAAGTAATGTGGTACGAAAATGAAATAATGTCTGTTGAGATGTCAGGTTGTCAATAGAAACTTTACTGTTTACTAACCCAATGTAGAATTAAACTTCTTTGATTTCATATGCTGAGTACATTTGGTCTTCTTTTAATTAGCAGACCAAATTTAATGTTGTTCCCACACTTTGGGTGCCACCATTCAATCTGGTTAGTTAATCAAAATCTTGCTAGCAGTCACTTATGCAATGGGTTGTTACTGTGTACAGAGGGGCAAAGAGTTGGTGCTGCTCAGGATGCATTTTCCCTCGTTAAAATCCAGCTCCAAGGCTGTCTAAATGCAAATGCAATGACCTCAGTTCAGGTCTAGGCACAGGCTCTGAAGCACTACTCATCCACTTCAGTCAAAAATAAGGGAGGTGTCTGATATGCACATTTAGAATTACAGTTGTACTTTTAGGAAATTGGTCATATGAGAAGATGAGGACCATCAATGGGATTTTTACAGCACTTCAGTAAGACCAAACAATAGAATTGCAGTCATTTATTCTCAAAAAAGGTCAACAAGAAGGTTTAGATGGATTCAAATAAAAGGTTTCTGACTCTCACTGCAAAGATTTGAATGATAAAACTGTTGCCAATCACACCTATACCTGTCTGGTATAAGTCTGACCATAAAATGATTCAGTTTACTTTCGTCTTTCTATGTATTTGTTTATTTTAATGAACACTTTTATTTGAATTTTCAGAAGTTTGGATAGAGTAAAAGAAAGAGTTCAAAATAAGTAGTTTTTATTAGGTATAAAATGACAAAATTTTAGCTAAATATTTATTTTGTAAAATATTTAATAGTTTAATAATTTTGATAGTTTCGTGTTATTTGGGCCAAGTGTAAAATATTCTTTGCTGCTAACAACCCATTGCATAAGTGACTGCGTTGCTGCCATGTGATTGGCTGATTAGAAATTTGCCTTAAGGAGCTGTTGGTTAGGCATAACTACTAAAATGGTCAGTGACTTTATGTGACATTTGGGTTAACCAAAATGAACATTTTAAGTTTGTGTGTATTTGGAGACTTTGAAGAATCTTTGTGTTAAACATGGAATGACCATAACAACATCATTTAATAACATGAAGTCTTTTTAATCTATTGCTCAGTGGTAGAGTTTCTAAAAAATGAAAAAGTTCAATTCTTTTTGACAAAACCTTAATGGATTTTTCAAAAGATGATTACTTTTAGGCATGCTTCTTGCCTCTTTTAAGTAATTATCAAGTGGCGTCAACAGAGAGAAAATGTTTGTGTTTATTCTGTTCTTTATAGAATACAGCAAAACATTTTAGATGCATGTTTTTATCTTGTATCATTCAAACACAGTTTTTAACAAACGAGTTATTATCATAAAAACTCTGACAAATTAATATGGTAACTTTTTCTTAGTTAACTAAATTGTATAATTATACTCAATAACTGTTGTTTTGTTAATTTTTTGGCAGCCACAAAATTAATATTGACACAAAGGACATATTTTTAAAAATGGGTGAAGTTACCCTAGAAAAAACAAACCTGAAATGCAACATTTGCTTACAAGATGAAGAAAGTCTCTAAAATTCCAGACCATTTAAATAGTGTACTTCTAAATTATTTTCCTAACTTTTAATGCCAACATCTATGTATTTTAACAAAGTGAAATAAAACAAAAAAGTATTTAAATAGTTTTTACAAAGTAAAAAAACTGACGTCTACAAAAAGAAAAGTCACAATCAAAGTCTGGCTACAAGTTCCATCAAAAAAGAGATTCATTTCTATGTGTGAATCTGAACATGTTTGAGACCATTGTGCAAAAATGTTTTTGTTGTTGTTTTTTTTTTGGCAAAGATAGAAATATGTTTTAAAAACAAATGCAAACACCATGATCATAAATCCTGTCTACTTATTTGAAAATGGTATATGACACTAACAATCAATGTTTCACTTTCATAGGCCTACATGTTTTTTTATTTTATTTTATTTTGTTTTATTATTAGCACTGTCTAACAATCTATTGGTTGTTTGAGATTTAACGATGAGATGTGGAAAACAAGTATTTATCTTTATACTGTTAACAACTAATAATAATGCTGTAGAGGTCTATAGTTAAATGAAGTCACTGTAAAGCAAACAAACATATTGTTTCACTTTTGAACATCACTTCAAGACTGACTTCTTTGCATTTATCAGTTTGTTTGTTTCAATTACAACCTACCAATTTTGTTTTTTTAAAGTAAATTCTCAAGGAAAATGACCTTAAACACCACAGCTTTTTTAGGATCAAAAGTTTATGCATAAAGCTCAGTTTCAACCATAAGCCAAGACTTTTCCCAATGTTAGTATGCACAGAAGTAAAGGGTTTGAAGGAAGATGAGAATCCAAGCTCAGTTGCTTTTTGGACCTTTGTCTGTGCAATGGAGACAGATTTCCACACAAAATCCAAATTGAGCCGTACTCGCTGGGGATCCCTTTGATAGGAGAACAAGGCTAATCCTTCTAGGTGCTATGTCTTCATCCTCCCAACCAGGTGCCCTTTCATTAACCTTTGACTCATAGAGGCACTGTGTTTGAAGAGGCTGGTATTAAAGGGGCTTATTTGGATCGCTGCTGCTGCTGAAACAGAAGGACTTGGTCTGTTTCCCACAGGTCTTTTAAGATGTTGAACAATAAAACAAGTAATATTTTGGAACTCTCAATTACCTGTTGGCCCAGACTGAACTCTGCTGCACCCTCTGCAGCAGGGCAACATAAGATAACACTCTGGAAACTAAAGTCAGCATCTGTCTATATTTTGGTTTTATTTGTTTCGTGAGTTTTTCTTTTTAATTCAGCTTACTTTGAAAATTAGCTCAGTGTTTCTCGAGCTGCAAAGCAGAAGGATTTTAAAAGCAAAATAAAATAAAATTTACTCATCTATAAATTGTTGACTCAATACTTTAACGTCAAGTTTGGCAACGTACAGTAACTAAGATGCAGCTTTAACTTAAAATAAATCATGAAAAATGTGAACAAATGTAAAGATAATATAAAAATGAATGCATTAATATTCTTTAACGCAAATCCATTACACGTCAGAAGCAACCATCTTTTGCTTGCGGTTCCGGCTTCCGTAGCGTACGTCTATTTCTGACAAAAATTCACACTTAATTGTGCACTGTCCCGTTTATATCATAGTCACTTATAAAATAAATCAATATTCAGTCAATTTTTAGTACTTTATTCTTTTTATTTTTTTCGGTTTAGACTGCTTTCTCACAAAAAAAGAGTATTTGATTGGTGGTGCAGCCCATTGTCACGGAAACATGACAATGCGACTGCAATGGCAAAGGAAAGCGATATATATGCTGATCGTGGTGATAGGTTTAATAAAGCATCAGTTTAGAGAGAAAGTTCAGCTCTTACTGCTTGTTGTTGTCCAAAAGTTGAAGAAAAAAGTTTTTTTTTAAAGAAAGCCTGCGCAGTGATGTAGAACATTAACAAGATAACAGAAGCATTTTGTGAAAATGTATCTTTTACTTTTTTTATCTTTACAATTTAAAGCTAAGCACAAAAGACTGTTTGCAGTGAATCACTAACACTTTGGTGTACACATTTGAGTTAGTTCAAGTTCAATTAGTTCTTTGCTTTCAACAAAAACATGGAAAAATAAATGAAGCAGAGCTAACTTGAAACTTCCTGTGGCTTATGTTCAAGGGTTTACCAATATAAACCACTTCAAAATAATAAAAGTCAGATAAAAGTGAAAGCTAACCCTCCAAATATTCACTCAAATTGGGGTGTAAAAGTCACTAGCAAAAAAATAAATAAATAAAAACACAAATTCTTGATAGCAGTACTTGTGGTGCTGGGAAAAAAACAAACAGTTAATGCATTGGTGTAACAGTACTACAAATACAGTTTTTCCCCATCTTTGCCTGTTTTTGCTTACAAAGTGTTAGTGGAAGAACATTTCAAAGATGAAGACATATTTATTGGATTTCATTTGGTTAGAACAAAAGTGAGTTAGTGTGGCTCCAGGTTGTAGGAGAAAATGATGTAATCAGTAGCACCACTGTGCTAATACAGTTACACGCCAACAGAAGTAGTATATGTGACTGTTGTGCTTCTTTTACAGCGTGCACTTGTTTGTACATTCAACAACGTGCTTTCGGTTTCATGAACGTTCGTTTAGCCTACAATGTTCACACTGGACAATTTTGGTACTGTTTACTAGCACATGTCCACCACTTAGTTAGAAGAGGCTATAGGTGAAATGTCAAAGCGGTGCACACCCCGCCAATCTTGCTTCAGGCTTTTACTTTCACAGCTCTATTCCGTTAAATGAAAGACGTGGTGTCATATAATTACCACCGGGCACAAACCGCAATTTTTATGTCTTCCTTCATGATCACTTTTGTGTTTTAAAAAAATTAACGCTACTCATACGTCACTACCAAATCTGACTCTATGATTGGACAAAATTCAGCTGTTTGACGTTCAAGCAGTCAAAAGTTCAACTGGTTGAACTTTCATTGTGCGTTCAATGAACCCCTGGTTTGTACATAGTGGCTGAATACTGACTTAAAAAATTGCATAGTTACATATGAATGCAAGAATTTTGAACGTGGAAGCCCAAAATGTGTTTACATAGACTTTTTATTGAAAAATGGTAGCTGGAATGCCAGTTGCGAGGCTGGTATGAACGTATCAATTAAAGATGTATTTAAAAATGTGGCACCTGCTGCACATTCATCCAATGAGCATCTCTTCTTTGAGCATCCCCTTTAAGATGTTTTTATAGAACTTTAGTAAATGTATGATTCTAACTGGAGAGCAACTGTGCATCAGTGTACCTTTCAACAACAGTTCAAAATCTTGCATTGCAGCTGGAGCTCAGGGATGGGTTGTCCAACAACTGTCTGATTTTTAAGTCAGTGAGGTAAAAAAGTGAAACATTTGGTTTTCTGGGGTCATTTTGTTTCTTTGGACTTTTCTTATATTTTTTCTAACAGCATCTGGCTCCAATCTGGAAAAGTAAACTTGGATCACTGGTGAAATGTATACATATATGTGATGTGGGGTTGGGTCCGCCAGGGTAATGCGCGCAGAACGGAAAAGAAATGTGATCAGTGGGAGATCTGCTATTATTTAAAACAACGATTATAACGTCAACAAAAACCACTACTGATGCACAGCAGTAAAAACAAGTAATTAAAACATTTTATATTTGTCTTTTTTCCCTTTTATGTTCTTAGAAAAAGCACATAAAAAACATGATCTAAAGAAATACTGGTATTGTCAAAAAAATAAATTAAACAATATAAACCACACATTCAAAATTCACAAGAAAATAGTATGAAGTTTTAAAGCATAAAATAGTTCCAAAGGTATGTGGACCTCATGGGTGTAGAAAACATTTTAAAAAGAGACATCATAAGAGAAACAAATAATCCTACCTTACTTTTGACAATAACAACAGCTACTATACTTCAAAAAAGCAGATTTTTGTTTTTCTCAATCTTTTAGCGGCTGTGACTATTTCTTCAGCTGAAATAAGTTAAGATATGTGAATAATAATCTACAGTAAGAAGTAATGGAACTGTAAAAAGTTGCTGGTTAGAGGAGGGAATGTGGGTGTTTAAGCTCATTGTGAGCCGCAGAGAAGCAAAATAAATGTAAATGACAGTAAGCACACTTGAAAGCATTTTCGTAAACAAAATAAGTCTGTTTCTATGAGCTCTGCATCAACAATACCCAAAATATACTGCTGAAAAAAAACTGAAATCAGCAAAAGTTCGTAGAAAGTTTGAGGCTCAAACAGAATTCTGACAGCACAGTGAGATTTGAACGTACCGACAGCCTCAAACTGTGCAAAACTGCAGACAGATCTGAGTTGTCTCAGTCTCGAGGACACACTTAGATTTCTGGGGCAAAATTGACACATTTTGTGATGAAGTTTGGCCTTGCGCTTTTTTTCAGAAATCCTTTCTGACTCATTCCCTCAGGACTAATTTGACAGAAGCAGAGAGTTGCATTGTCACATTTAAACGTTTTTTGTTTTGTTTTTTGTCTCTGGGAGGTGACAAACAGTATTCTCAATTATGCTCCAGGGGACCAGCAGTATCTCTGCCTGATAGTCCTCCCTTATATACAAGAGACGCGTTTCAATGGGACATACAATCCTGTCTACTTTGAGAAAACAGATGACAAATGTGTGGATTGCGGCTAAGCAAGAAAAAGTCCTTTGAATTTTCCAGTTTCTGTCACTCTGTCAGAATGAGGATGACTTCTCTGACTTGTTTTAAAGGGGTGTTTACAGAGGTTAAAGCAGCTTAAAAGCTTACCTCACCTAAAAACAGGGTATTCTGCGCTGCATCCAGCAGACTCTCCACTCTGGAGGAACAAGTCTTTAAAAAAGTGAACTGTATTTTAATCTCTATCCGAATCTTTCCCTCTGGCACAGAGATCCTCTCCGTGCTCATTCCCATCGTCTCTGCTTCACTGGGGCATATGATGGGAGAGGTTTCAGCAGTGTCCCAAGGTAGCCGATCTTTGAGAGATGACAGACCACAAGTTTCATTTTTATTATGATTTATTCAAGCTAGACAGTTTTCTGTAATGGAAATTCATTTGAATCAACGTCCCTTTGCAGAGCCATTCGGGTTCCATGCAGGCCATCTGTAAGGGAGGGGACACAAAGACAGGTCCCATTTGGCAAAATGAAAGAAACCGATCTTAATGCAAACCTTTGCTAAGCATGAAAAGGTGAGAACATTCATTCATTCATTCATTTTCCAAACCGCTTTATCCCTTTCGGGGTCACGGGGCTGCCGGAGCCTAACCCGGCTACTCATGGGCGAAGGCAGGGTACACCCCTGGACTGGTCGCCAGTCTGTCGCAGGGGAGGTGAGAACAGATCTCCAATTCTATTTTCAGGTATGTCTGTGTCCCATTTTGCTTGAAGTGGGATAGATTTTATTTCATAGCTGCAACCTATTTAGAGCACAAATTTAAGCAAGAGTCTTACGACTCTTACGGAAGAGGATTAGGGCCATGGAGAAAAAAAAAAAAGGGCGAGGGAAAATTCTGACTTTAATCTCATAATTCTGAACTACGAGCCACTTACGCGAGCCACTTCTCTTTTAGTAGGCACTGTGGTGTTGAACATGCCAAAGTGAAACTAACAAAAATGTCCTCTTTAAGTGTCTTTTTGCTGCTTGAGGTTACCAGAGGAAGTAATTTTGCTCATGAAAGAACAGAAGGTGAGCAAAACAAAAGTTTTTTTTTTAAACTCTGATCTTGTAAATAAAAAGGCTGCTGGCTATGCTAGCATTTTGTTACTTCTATAAGGCGTTATATACGGATGTTGAGTTTTTAAATGTGCAGCATGCAGTTGAGCTATCAGGTTAGATATTTGTGCTTGACAAGCTAGTTTTACTGAGTTTCAAATGGCCGTTCTTAATTCTTGTGTGTTCTGCGTGTTTTACCGTCACATTAAAAGACTGTATTTGTTTTGTTGTTATGTTCAGCACATTCATTGTGTCGGTTTATATGAACCACTATACCTGACCGTCTCTTTTACATCCTTTAGAAAATACTTCCCGACATGTGTCCACTTTTTACCCAACAAATTGTGATGTTTTGTAACTTTACTATAGCAATCTATATTCGTACTCCATGACAGTAACATTCAGTTACTACAAACATTTTTTGTCACGTGACACAACCTATCACTTTATCGTCTTATTGTCAACAAACACTCTGAAAAACCACGGTGATCCGTCACACAATCATCTGTTCTCATAACCTTTAATACAACATCAAGCAGATTTAGTTTTTTTGTATCTACCCGAGTTTAAATAAAGCTTCGAACACTTTGTACCGTTGTGATTCTAAAGAAAGCTACCACTGTTTCCTCTTTGTGGAACAGAGAACAGCAGCAGAGTATTGATGATTTTGAAAACATATTAACGTCCACATCAGCAAAGCTATCACCACGTTTATCAGCACTACTACAAAGTTTACAAAGAACTTTTTTATGACAGTTCGTGGGTTTTGAAAGTAACGGAGAGTTGCTACATCACTTTGTGCGCAGTTTTTCAGAAAACAAATTCAGATAAAAGACTCATGACGATGACGAATCATGACGTTGACTTGTTTCTGAGGATTTTCGATCAGTTGCGTTTTCAGAGTCAGTTTGGATTGATTCACCTGATTAACCATTAACCACAATTATCAGTGACCATGTAAACAGGCAACAAATACAACATTTATCTCAAATGTTTGCACAAAGCAACAAAAAAGCTCCAGTTATCACTTTGTTCAATACGTAATTTTACAGTGACATTGAATAAAACTTGTTTAACTAATGTATTATTGTTTTGTTTTTTCTTCTGTGCAGATTGGCAGTGCTATCATCACTTTGGAGGTTTTCACAAGAGACTGGACATTAATTATAATTATTATTACAGTATTATTATTTTAAGCATGTTTATTTTAGTGTTATATGTTATCTATCTGCTGTTTTATTATAATGGAGATTTGGATGAAGCTGGATTACCTATGATAAAGTCATTTCCCTTTTGTGGGATCATTAAAAGCTCAAAATATTATCATACTCTGTTCAACTTACTCAAATCTTTGTTTCAATTACTGTCATTCTATTTACTGTCAATTTTTTGCTATTGTAAAATTTAAATAAATATGTATATTTAAAGAGAAAAATATATTTTTTAAATTAATTTAGTTACTTTCTTTCACTTTTATTTGTTTGCATAACTGATGCATCAAATGATAGTAACCGAAGATCAAAAGAACATTGCTATAAAATAACCACATTTTGGCTATGCTAATTTTTTGTATCTTTTCAAAATATTCAGTCAATTGGAATACATTGGATTTGTTCTGCCTATAGGTAAATAATGTTTGCAACCCCTGCTAATTGTATTCATATTTCATACAAAGTAATATTTAAAAAAGAAAAACTTTTATTCAAACAATGACGTTAATTACAATGTAGTCTCTAATAACGTTGCTTTAAACTCAGAATAGTTTTATTTCCAAAACAAACTTGTCAGGGCTGCATGCCGGTGATGTATTGGTTAGCACTTTTGCTTTATAGCAAGAGGGCCCTGGTTTAAATCCCAGCTGAGACCTTTTTGTGTGGAGTTTCCATGTTCTCCTCATGCATGTGTGAGTTTTCTCTGGTTTCCTTCATCAGTCCAAAAACATGCATCATTGATAAATTGATTAGTCTCAACTGTCCCAAGGAGTGAATGTAAGTCTATGTCAGATCTGCATCATCTGCACAAAAGAAAAATACATGAAGAAAATATTAGTTAAACAAGTTTTATTTAATGTCACAATAAAAGAGCATAAAGGAAAAATAATTGGATCTTCTCTGTCTTGTAATTGAGTCTCTGTAGTGTCTACTCCAAAGTTTCACATGCTTTCCGCCTCCTCAGCATGTATGATGTTGCATTAAATGTTATGAGAATGGATAATTCTAGTTAAACGGGACACAGTTGTATGCTGAGTGTTAGTTGGCCAATAAGATAATGATATAGAATGTATCACGTGACAGGAAGTCTGTAATACATAAAGAAAGATCAGCCGTTAATGGTTACACAGTCAGGCATAGTTAGAAAACGTGAGAATTTGTGGGGTAGAAACAAGTCAATTTGTATTTTCAGTGGCATGTAGGACGTCTTTAAATCTAGGTAGATGAATGTAAACAGGCCCCGTGCAAACAAAGCTGCATTTCTGCACACTTTCTGTGCACAACTTGAAACTCTGACACTGTTTGTCATTCACAGATGTTTATTTACCCTCATATTTCTGGGGATACAGCATACGTACAATAATAAAAGACGTTTTACGTCTGATAGCAGTTAAAATGCCAGCATAGTCTGTGGCCCTATTATTTATAAATTCCATTGAAATAAATCTCTTCTTTACTCACCTTCTTTTTTCTACTAACACAGCTGCATCCTCTGGAAAGCTTCAAGCAAAGCGAAAAGGAACTTAACAAAAATATTTTCGTTAGTTTCTCTCCGGCATGTACGACTCCATTTTGCTGCTAAAGCTAACTGAAGGTAGTAGCTCACAGGCCTCCGTAGTTTATAATTCTGAGTTTAAAATCAGAATTCTGAGATTAAAGTCCGAATTTTCCAATGCCCTTTTTTTTCTCCATGGCCCTAATCCTCTTCTGTAGTCTCTTATTAACAGATTTTTTTTTTATAATTAACAGTAACTGAAACACCTGTCCAGAGAGATTTTGTTTCAGGAATATTTAGAGCTCAGGCATAATCTAAACTGCAATACTCATGATGCATTAAGTCTGAAGGAACATTTTTTGAGGAACTTTTAAACAACACCAAACTTTCATAGTCTAGCGAAATGCAGATGGAAAGACTGACTATTTTTCTCCAAATTAAAAATTTGTTTTTGTGTTTTCCTTTAGAATTTAGCAAACAATAAAAATCCTTAACATTATTTGAATAAAAAAACCTGTAAATGTCAAGATCTGACTTTTAAGGGTGATGTGATTTCCATTGCACAAATAAGAAATTGAAGACACTAAGGGTGTATTCCGACTGGAGAAATTTGGTTTGCGTAAACTGGACCAGACTTTGTTTCCCCCAAAAATCTGGAACAAATTTTCAGTCTGAATACACCCAAGTGGACCCTGGTCCAGCACCGGGAACCGCCCTCTAACCCATCTTTTAAGGTGGTCTTAATTTCTTAACCATGTGCAGCAAACAAACGTGGAGCAACGGTGAGTCACAGTTGCTCATTGAAATGTGGTCAGATCATTGATTGCAAAAACAATGGACAGCTCAACCCCTCCCCCCTTCTACTGAAAAATAAACAGTTATTACATTCATTTTATTTTTTCAGAATAACCATTCTTTCTCTGATACCTTCT
Source organism: Adrianichthys oophorus (assembly GCA_036245035.1). Classification (NCBI taxonomy): domain Eukaryota; kingdom Metazoa; phylum Chordata; class Actinopteri; order Beloniformes; family Adrianichthyidae; genus Adrianichthys; species Adrianichthys oophorus. The sequence continues at coordinate 17,762,249 of BSAI01000073.1, read as the reverse complement.
TCTTAACATCTTCTTAGCAATTCTAACTTTTTTTTTTAAATATATATTTTTTTCCTTATCACAAGTTTTTCAAGTTATAAACTGACCAATCAAGATGCCTCAGTAAAAGCATGTGGTGCCCGCTGGCCCCACCTCGAACATTTGATTGACAGCTTCTCCAGAGCCTGCTTTCAGTGGAACTGGTGTGTACTTTGAACAAGGTCACTCATGATTGGTAACTGTAGTTCCCTTGAAAAGATGACTCAGACCAACTCATATCAGGAAGCAATGGTGACGGATTTGGCCTGATTTTGCGGGAGCCAGAGGTAAGGCATTTTATATAGGTGATGTCACACCTCATTTTGTCCATTGTTTTTACAGTCATTTGAATGCAGGATCTATAAAACAACTTTTAACATGATACAAATTGCTTCTCACTGTTTTACCAACAATCTATATTTAATAAACATTTATCACCGTACCTTCTTCATCGTCTCGTCAGTAACCACCTTGCAGTATGGTAGCAAGTAAAGTGTTGTCCCTGAGATTGATGCAGACGTTCAAAATTGGTCAGCGACATTTACCATTTAAATAATGGAACTATCCTGACAAGGACTGCAAAGCATAGGATTTTCATTATTCTTTTATTCTCCTGCTTTCGTAATTCCTAGTTAATGACTGAAGAGATCTTTTGTGATGTGCTTTTGTTGACAAGCTTTGGTTAGAAACAGAAATGCATGGTTAAAAGGCAGTCTGAATTCAGACCCAGCGCAAAGTTCAGGACTCGATCTGGACCAATTTAAGTGGACTTGGTCCGGAGAAACTGACTTTTCCCGTCTTAAGACTTCCTTTCTCAGTAGCATTAAAAAAAAACATTAGAGTTTAAGTACGATAAATAGGACCATCCCAGTAACTATTAAAAACACAGGTAGAGGTCGGTTTTTATATGTCTGCTGTAGAACATATTATGAAATGTGATGTAAATGTAAAATTTAGTTCTGTCTGATGACTAATCCATAGGGCTGCAAAAATGAAGGCAATTTGTCTAGTTTTAGAGAAGATTGGACATAAAGTATTTGAAAAGAAGTTAAAAAAATGATAATATGTAATGACTTTTGGTCATGTAACCAAAGAAAAAGAGGAAAGGAGCCAAAAAGAGTTTTATAAAACATCATCCAGTAGATGTATCTTTGCATTGATAAAAATGCCCACCTGGCTCATGGAATTTACAATGCATAGTAATTAGGCAGCTGCTTATTACACTTTTTGTGACTGATTTGACAATAGAAGCTAGAAACACTTAGACTCACTGCCCCATGGTTTCCTTGTAGTATAGCTGAAGCTTTCTCAAAACCGACCAGTAAATATTAGTCTGACAGGTTCTTCTTCCAGACATTCCCAGCAGACCCACCCCACACGTTTAAGCTTACCAGGTCTTTCCGACATGTCCCCCTGCTATCTGATCCAACTCACTAACAGGTTGACAGCTCAGCCCTGAATCAGAGCAAATGACAGACAGGGCCTTGACCCAAAGCTTTAGGAATATTATCATGTTATCCACAAGGCAACCCTGCAATAAGTATAGCTCCAAGCTGGGGAGCAAAGACTTGTCCAAATTCTCCTTTTTGGAAATGACGCTCGAATTCTAACGCAGTGAAATGACCCAGAAGTAATAAAGTGTCCTCTTTATAAAGGTGTTCAAAATCAGCAATTTCTAAAAGAAATGAGGTCCATGGTTTTTGTTAATTTTATAAGAAAAGACAAAGCAGTCCATTGTTTCTTTACAACACTGATGTCAAGACCTGGTGGAGTAGGAACCAATAAACAGGAGGTCAGGCTTTGTGTCAGAAAAGAAACCATCCATCCATTTTCTTCCGCTTATCCGGGACCGGGTCGCGGGGGCAGCAGTCTCAGTAAAGATGCCCAGACTTCCTGCTCCCCGGCCACTTCCTCTGGGGGGGCCCCGAGTCGTTCCCAGGCTAGTCTAGAGACGTAGTCTCTCCAGCGTGTCCTGGGTCTTCCCCGGGGCCTCCTCCCAGTGGGACATGCCCAGAACACCTCCCTAGGGAGGCGTCCAGGGGGCATCCAAACTAAATGCCCGAGCCACCTCAGCTGGCTCCTCTCGATCTGGAGGAGAAGCGGCTCGTCTCCGAGCTCCTCCCGGGTGACCGAGCTTCTCACCCTATCTCTGAGTGAGCGCCCAGCCACCCTACGGAGGAAGCTCATTTCAGCCGCTTGGATCCGGGACCTCGTTCTTTCGGTCATGACCCAGAGCTCATGACC